>OY282490.1:9904000-11118000 GCA_958295575.1 Leucania comma | reverse complement strand
TGGGTGTCTTCAAGGCTAGAGTGAAAAGGCTCCTAAACTAGTGCGCCTCACCATCAACGATTGCATCACTGCTTACCATCAGGTGGGATTGCAGTCAAGCACTAGTTTATAACAAATTAAAAAGAAACCCGAATACCTTTAAACTGACCCTCGACCAAAGAACCAACATATACCCCCATATCCCATATCTATCACTAAGGGATATTTAGAGACTGTGCATACTAGAGCACCTGAGGTCATTCTGTGGTGGCGGGTAAACCACCAACAATAGCATTCCCAAGGAGGGTTGGTGTCAGGCTGGCGGCCGATTTTAAAACAACTAGCCAAATCCCTTTGCAACATTTTTTCACGGGAACAACTTGTGACCCACGGATGCCCCTCAAGTTGAAGGGTAAAATCTACAAGTCCGTGATAAAGCCTGTCATACTGTATGGATCAGAATGTTAGGCTGTGAAAAAGAGGCGGAAGAAAAAAGATTGCACGTAGCGGAGATGAGAATGTTGAGATGGATGTGTGGTGTGACGAGAATGGATAAAGTGAGAAATGAGTATATTAGGGGAAGTTTGAAAGTGGCGCCAGTAACTGAAAAGTTGAAAGGAAATCGTTTTGGTATGGTCATGTGAAGAGGAGGGATGAAACGCATGTTACTAAAAGAGTTCTGAGTTTACATGTGGATGAATGGAGAGGGAGAGGGAGGCCAAAGAAGAGATGGATGGATTGTGTGAGGAGTGATATGAAAGAAAAGGGAGTTAGTGATAGCGTGACGAGTGACAGGAGAGAATGGAAGAAAAAAACGTGTTGCGCTGACCTCGAATAAAACGGGACAAGAGCAGGAAGATGATGGTGAACTCGACAAAAGAACGTCAGCGCAGTACAGTCAATCTTATCGGGTTATTCATACCTACAGTTACATTTACTTTGCATAGTTTTATTTTATCAAAACTGAAATCAAGATTACAGCCCATTATCAACTGAAACCAATACTACAAGCGGTAACGATGACTGTAAGATTATGATACTTTTCCAATCAGTTATCTTGTAGCAGGTGCCTTATCTACACTCTTGTTGTTGTAGGCTAAAGTCGATTTATCGTCAAGAGAATATTACTTGTATTGTCGCGAATGCGAAGTCATACATATAGCCTATAGGTACCCACAGATAATATAGTTTAAGGGTGGGCCAGACGGTTGATTACTAGCGTTGCAACCAATTTCACCTTGGTTGTTCGAGGTGCTTGTTTACAACCATCTGGTTGGTTGGGGCAAATCGCTACTGGGTAAATAAAACCATTTTTAATGTAGTCTCAAGCTATATTTGATCATCCTTGTGAGAATGGAGAATAAGCATTTGTAGTCAAGAAGTAGAGGCCAGAAGATCTGAAAACAAAAACAATTATTTAGAGAAAAAAACTGGGCAAGTGCTAGTCGGACTTACGCACTAAGGGTTACGGACAACTTACATAAATAACTTACGTAAATAGTCCGAATCTAAAAAGTAACTACAAATTTACTGACTTCAGATTTATTTCTATATCTGCTCTATCACACCCTGCTTTATGCCGAATTTTAGGACTCTGGGTCATCGGGAAGTACCCTATGAATTTTGATTACTTGAGAGTGTCCATATATACGTTTTTTGCAACATAAACGGCCATATCTTTTTTTTTCGGTAACTTAGAAGTTTGATTTTTTCATAGCTTCAAAAGACCACAGACCTAAATATAAGGTATTAATTTCGACTCCATACGTCAACGCGTTCCCGAAATAAAAGGTCTTGACAGACAGATTAACAACAAAGTGATCCTATAAGGTGCATAAAACATGCACTTGATAATGCTGGGATCCGAGCTGATGAATATTCCAGTTCTCCTTACCCAGGTTTAGCGGTAGGCCCACCCATCTTCAGGGTATCTGATGAAGTACAGTTTCCAGTGAGAGCTGCTGCTAGGGTGTCACAGCTGGTGCCGGTGAAACCTCCCGTGATTAAAGACTCTGCCATGTAGAATATGCATCTGGAAAGGAAGAAATGTTTCAACTGCCTAGCTATCACGGTTCGTGAGATACAGCCTAGTGACAGACAGATGGACAGACAGCGAAATTTTAGTAATAGGGTTCCATTTTGACCCTTTGGGTACGGAACCCTAAAAAACCACTTACCTATGATGGCTACAGTTCCAATCAGAACAGCCTGGCATATTTCTCCCCCCATTGGGATAGAAGTCGACATCAGCCACGGGGCTAAGCAGCCCTGAATAACCTGTAGAAATATATCATTATTAGGTGTCTTCAAGGCTAGAGTGAACAGGCTCTAAATAAACTAATGTGTTTCACTGTCGCTGCTTACCATCAGGTGGGATCGCAGTCAAGCACTGGCTTATATTAAAGGCTAAAGCGTAATTTAGACGGTACGAGTACAGTCAGGGCTCAAAAGTGCAGTAGCAGTCTACTGACATTAAAGTATGTAAAATTTCTTTGTAAAAGAACAATGGATTTGGTGGACCCATTTAGTTTGTAGCAAAGAATCTAAAATATTGAATAAACTAGTTGCAGAACACTGGACTTTTACTACAAATAAATTTTAGACAGTTTAGCATTGTTAGAGTGCACATGCACTTTTGACCCCTTACGATAATCGTAAGAACATAGAAAAAGTTTCTTCGTCTTAACATTCATGCCAAGACGGTTTTTTTATGGTAGGTAAAATCATCCAATGACAAATCCCGCCCTTGGGCGGAGCGGGAAATAGTGTCAGACTCTTACTGACTAAAAACCTACCCTGTTCCTTCCCTGCCTTGGTTCTAGGGCCCTGGTATGCATTTTCATACCTGCCCAGAGCCCCAGACTAGGCCTCGACCCTACTAGACCCCTACAGTTTGCTGACAACTCCTTGAGGCGCACGGGAACAGTGCGCGCCGTAAACGATTTGGACTCGGTTCGGTCTGTTACCGGACAAACGGACAGCGAGCTACCCATTGCCCACCTTCCACAAGCCCGCGCCTACGGTATACCAAGACGGTACGAGTTTCTCGTCTCGAACATACGATTCTCGCCATAGGTAAGTCATACTTCTCGTTCATCCACTCTCCGATTTGTACGATACTCGTATGAGCAACAAAAAAATGTCATGCGATCAGATCAGATTCTGGTAAGCAAGAATCTTCAAAAAAAATTTTGCCGTCTAAACAAATGCAAGACATTATCGCCTAGCGATTATTGCTTACGAGTCTCGTATGACATAAATCGTAGGCGAGAATTTATTTCTTACCTGTGTGTAAACACTTTGATACGATAATGTTATGACGATTTCTCGAACCAAAACATTCGAGAAACTCGCTAAAAAGAGATTTTTTTATTTTCTCTTTACTAATTTATAGTGTTTCATGTACCGAATCGACCATCCGCGGGATTAAAACGACTAAAATTTAACGGTGTATGTATGCTGGAAAGACCTCACGGCACTCTTAACTTCCGCACGACGCAGGTCCTAACGGAACACGGAAAGTTTGCCAAGTTCCTGTTCCGGATTCGTGCGGAGGATTCGCCCGGGTGTCGCCACTGTGCGGAACACCCGGAGGACAAGGTGGAGCATACTGTATAGGTGTGCCCCGCCTGGGCGGAGCATCGCCGTATCCTCGTGGGGGCAATCGGCGGCGGCGATCTCACTCGCCGGGCCTTGGTTCAGGCCATGGTCCGGAGTGAGGAGGGATGGCAGGCGGTCGCTTCCTTTTGCGAAGCAGTAATGCTAGCAAAGCTCAGGCCGACCGCATCAGGCAGAGGCAACGGGGCGCTCGCCCCAGCCGCCGCCGGGATTCCGATCCCGATTTCCGGCCACCGTAGGCGCGGGCTTGCGGACGGCGTGCAATGGCTAGCACGCTGTCCGATCGTCCGGTAACATACCGGACCGAGCCCAAGTCGTCGACGGCGCGTTCTGTTCCCGCGCGCCTCAAGGAGCTGTCAGCAAACCGTAGAGGCCCAGCCTGCTAGCTGCAGGCAGGCAGGGTCGAAGCCTGCTGGGGTTAAGGGCCGTTTTCTGAGAGGAAGGCTCAGCCCTGGCATGATAGGCAACGAAGGAACGGGGTAGGTTTTTAGTCAGTAAGAGTCTGACAATACTTCCCGCTCCACCCAAGGGCGGGACTTGTCATTGAATGATTTTAACTACCATAAAAAAAGGTGTATGTATGAATCATGTTCTTTAAATCGCATAATTAATATAACTGTTTGTAGTTCCTAATCAATAACAATAAAATAAAAAACAGTGGACGTTAATCTATCGGCTGAAATGATGATTATGATGAAACCTACTGCATCTACTGACCTGCGTCTGTATGTATTCCTTCTGTATAGAGTCCGTCAGTAGCTCTGAAGGATGAAGGGTTCGTGATCCAGCCAGGTAAAGCAGGGTCGAGAGCTGAGAAGAGAAGAGAAGATCACGTCAAAATATCTTCAAATACAACCTGATTTTCAGTATATATAGGGTGACTGGTAATTAGTAAACGACACTTAAACACGTGATTGTAGTCATTATAACAAACAACTTTTACTATGGGACCAAACGTGAAATCGCGAAAAAAAAATTTGCTGATCAGTACATTTGTGTTCGCCTAACTGGTCAAAATTTCTGGGGCTTAATTGTTAACACCTCTATGGTCCGGAATAAGCGTTTCGATTCGTCGTCTATACCGCGTACATCGAAGAAACAAATAGATTTTTTCCGCACTAGTGCAGAAAAATGCAAGTGCTCGATCCGTCACAATTTTATTAAATTTATCATATCTGGCGGGCGTAAGTAGGCGCGCGTCAACCACTACGAATACGTCATAAGTGTGTATTGATACACGTGCAAATGATAACAAACTTCCTCCACTTGTATCAAAATGTACTATAGGTATTTTCAAGGTTAAAGTAAATACGCTCTTATTAAACTAATGCGCCTCACCATCAACGATTGCATCACTGCTTACCATCAGGTACGATCACAGTCAAGCACCAGTAAATACTATCCTACCTGAGATATATGCCAGTCCACCTCCAAGGTGTCTGCCGAAGATGCCAGCCTGATGAGCACCAAGACTATGTCCGATGACGTGGTAGCTATCCAGCTTGGCCCCACTGGCCGAGTTCAGCCATGTGATGAACCTGGCTACGTGTTCCGCTGCAGACAAGAAATAAGTAGGGTAAAACCAGGATAGTTGCCCCACTTTTTGAATTTACTTTATATCTCTTTGTACAAAAAGCAAGATTCGTAGCAAGCAAATGCTACGGACCCCGCGCTTCTGGGGGCCCCCGTCCGACGTACAAAACAGGTTAGTTTACTTCTTGTATCATACTTCATATATTTAATCAATTCCAGAATATTCATAAAATAAAACACATTCATTATGCGTACAGCTAAGGAGTGGAATTCCCTGCCGAAGTCTGTGTTTCCTGATGGCTACAACCCGGGAATCTTTAAGTCAAGAGTAAATAGGTTACTTCTAGGTAAGCGCGCTCCATAGTCGACTATATCATCGCTATCCTTCAGGTGAGATAGCGGTCAAGCGCGAACCTATAAAAAAAATGTAAGCATATACAATGGGACTACCGTTACCTAAGGGCCCTGCGGCTTGTGAGAAAAATAAATTGGGCCCTTGGTAGAATTTGCTATAGGCCCCGCGCTGGCTTAATCCGGCACTGGAGTGAAGGTATATAAATAAACAGGACGCGTGACTCGTGACACTTAACGGAAGAACAGACCTGATCTGATGGAATTGTTGAGTGCTATCATGTAGCTCATTCCAGCTCCGATACTCCAGTCCACTAATATGACGTTCACATCCTCGGCAGTCAAGTACGCTGGAAGAAAAATATTTAATCATATTAGTTATCAGTATATCTCAGAACCCTGAAGTCCTGGACCTTTGAAAGGCGTACGAGGAGCCGAAATCAACTCGCAGAGGCCCTTTAGATACTTTTAATGGAACGAGATGCCAACCGACGATTATCACTGTACGCGCAATGCTGGTGCATCCAAGGACAACCCCGGGTTGGTGAAAACTATTGTGACATATGGAAAATAAAGATGGGCTATGGATTTTGGAGTCTTAAGTGGACTGGTTACTAGTTAATATTTAAAACTATGGCCCCTGCCTAAACAATGTTATTATTATTCATTGGTAAACAGGCAGAGGGTGACTTGCACACTCAATAAATGGGCCCCCGAAAATGGCCGCTAGCACGAAGTAACGTAGCAAGAGGGAAAAATATCCTGAGGTGCTTGATGAGTGGAGAGGTATACCACGGCCATCAGGACAATCCCGGAAATACGGTCAAGATCCCTACCAGCAGTGTACTGGATTATACATCCTTCTTCCGAGCACGATTGCTTTTGTGATTCTCCACTCAAGCCAGCCAGTAAAGGCAAGAGAGAGGTGGGAGCTCTGTTCCTCTTCAATGTTCTCTACGGCCGGCCAATAAAGCTATAGCTTTGTTATACTGTTTAGAATTTTAGAAGTATCGTTGCAAGGAGCAGCGTTGGAATCAGGGACCGTTTTCGGTTAGGGTATATGGTTACGCTACCGGTATTAAAATACGGTACCGCTTAATTTTAAAGGTAGACTGAAACCGATTAAGATTTGCGGTTACGCTACCGGTATAAAATAACGATAGCGCTATTTTATTTAGGTACCTTTATTTAACCTTTACTCAACCGAAATAATTCCGGTATCGAAATTATTTCTCGTGCAAGTACCTACGATAAATGCGACGTTGCCAGCTGTCGCGACTAGTGTATTGCGATTGGCACGACGAAAAAGCGCGGCAGTAGGGGTTTCAAAGGATACCTTAATGTTAGAGGTTTAGGTACCGTAAAAAATAATGGTACCGTTATTTTTCGGTAGTGAAAAATTTAGGTATCGTAATTTTTCGGTAGTGAAAAATAACGGTACCGTTATTTTGAGGTATTGAAATAAAAAGGTATGACGTCATACCGTTAACCCTTATAACCGATATTTTTTTTGGTAAGCAGTCCCTAGTTGGAAGGCCTCCCACAAATTGGCTAACATGAAAAGTACTATCAAGAAATGGCCGCAAGTGCTCGGCAGCCCTTCGAATTTGACGCTGGTGTCTAATGGTCATGGGTTCGTTTTCCAAGAAATTGACAGGCCTGTTGTTGTAATTGTCAGTGGCTCTGACTACTATGCCGGAGGTCGTGGATTCGATTCCCACCCACGATAAATATTTGTGTGATGAGCATGATCATTTGTTCTGTGTCTGGGTATTATTTATCAAATATACAGAGTGTATCTGACAGCGTACCACAATAGAATACCATGGATCCAGTACATGATTCGGGACTACCAAGTGGTGGAAATTTTCAGTTTTTTTTTTATTACAAAAGTATTTTTTTTTTTTAATTTAAATTGTATAAAACCGTTATTCTGACCAACCTCGATGATATTTTTAGTGAAAAAAGTTTTTTTATTAAAATTAATTAATTAAAAATTTATAGGGGTTAATAAAGTCGTTATTCTAAACAACCCCGACAGCATTTTTAATTTTAAAAGTAATTCATTGCTTTTTTTCACTAAAAATATTAAAATAACGATTTTATACCGTTTAAATAAAAAAACGTAAAGATTAAAAACAAAAAAATAAGAAAAAGCCGATGAAAAATTCCATCACTGGGGTGTCCACAATCATAATATACTGAATCCATGGTATTCGTTTGAATTTGTCTCTTTTAACATAAGCTCTGCTTGGTTTGAGACAAGTTGTGGAAGATTAATTGTGGAAGATTACTTTATTCATAATCTACTATATAAAAATAAGTCGGGTTTTCCTTCCTGGCGCTATAACTCCAGAACGCACGAACCGATTTCTACGGTTTTGCATTCGTTGGAAAGGTCTCGGACTCCGTGAGGTTTATAGCAAAGAAAATTCAGGGTAGAGTAGGGTAGAGTAGGGTAGAGTAGGGTAGAGTAGGGTAGAGTAGGGTAGAGTAGGGTAGAGTAGGGTAGAGTAGGGTAGAGTAGGGTAGAGTAGGGTAGAGTAGGGTAGAGTAGGGTAGAGTAGGGTAGAGTAGGGTAGAGTAGGGTAGAGTAGGGTAGAGTAGGGTAGAGTAGGGTAGAGTAGGGTAGAGTAGGGTAGAGTAGGGTAGAGTAGGGTAGAGTAGGGTAGAGTAGGGTAGAGTAGGGTAGAGTAGGGTAGAGTAGGGTAGAGTAGGGTAGAGTAGGGTAGAGTAGGGTAGAGTAGGGTAGAGTAGGGTAGAGTAGGGTAGAGTAGGGTAAAGTAGGGTAGAGTAGGGTAGAGTAGGGTAGAGTAGGGCAGAGTAGGGCAGAGTAGGGTAGAGCGGGAGCGTAGCCGCGGGCGAAAGCTAGTATAAACATATAAATAGATCCATTGGATGCCTGCAACCCTCACCAGCCCCTAGCCTCGTTTCGTTTTGCGTTAACGCTTGGAGTAGTCACGCCCCCAATTCGTTTGTTTGAACAAAGGAGTTAGGGGCGTGGCTTACTACAAGCGTTAACGCAAAACGAAACAATTGTAACTTGGCTAGGGGGTCTGATTGTCGGTCCCCCTTGTAGAAGGCGTTCTATCGCTGCGCCTTTCGGTACGTGGTCGCCATTTCAGTACCTTTCGGTCCTATCGACCGCAACACAACATATAAATTACATATTAGTTGTCTGGCATTTATGCTGAAGTGGACTTATTTGGCGCAGCTGGGAGACACACAATGTGTAGTTTTCTTTTAATTTACTTTTTGAATTTTACGTGTCTATAATTATGTAGTTTCAGCATTGTGTGTTTCTATGCCCAGTAAAATTAATTTTCTTTCTTTTCTATATTAAAATATATTTTTTTTTTAATTACAAAAAACATAGCAAAGAGCTCTTACAACCTTATTCTCTCAACCTTATTTTTAGTTTCTCCTAATTCTCCTAGTTATCTAGCCCCTCACTTCCAATACATTTGCGCCAATCATAACAAAAGTCTACGGTCATCACATAACCGTCTACTTCATTGTCCCACTCACTGTACTGACTTCACTCACAACTCTTTTCATATTCAAGCTATTTCTCTTTGGAATGTACTCGTAAGAAGTTTGCAGCAGTATCGTCACAGCGCTAATTTGATTCCTCAATATTTCTCTGCACTAATATAATAATAGATTCGTGTATTCTTTTTTTTCTCTCTTCTTCATTATAGTTTGAGTACATATAGATATATTATGTAGGTATATTGCATTTATAGGATATATGTATATATTTATATAAGATAATAATATGTAATGCTTAATTTTGCACCTACCACAATTTGTCTCTGCATCACCCAAAGGTTGACTGGTAGAAAATGCCTTAAGGCATTAAGTCCGCCTTTGTACTGTTTGTGTGCATAGAGGATTAATAAATAAATAAATAAAACTTAAAAATATAAAAAATAGTGTCCCACCAGTATCGGGGACAGGGTCCAAGCTACCGGCGATCCTGGCCCCAGATAAAGGAACCTCCTGAAGATTGCTATTATTATAAACCAGCTGTGCCCGCAACTTCGTTCGCGTGCACGACGAAACCTATCAATGAGTTTTTTGTGTAAAGTGCTATTTGTTTAGAACGTTATCTATCGAGCATACTTACCGGTATTAATACTTCTGATCCGGCACGGGCCCTTTGTGGCTAATTACAATAGAAACGGGTGACGTAACCTACGGCAAACTTATTATTTGCGGTTGGTACAGTAATTGGGCCTTGGGATGGAACCGCAAAATTAAGTTTGTTTTTTATTGTATATACTTTTCCGGAATAAAAAGTACCCAGTGTGGTGCCCAGGATATTAAAGAATAATTATACTAAGTTTCATCGTAATCGAACCGGTAGTTTTTGCGTGATGCCTGAACAAACAGACAAAAATTTTTTAAATCACATTTTTAGGTTCGGTGTCGGTCTAATAACACCCCTGCCATTTATTTTTTTAGTATTTTCAATGTACAGAATTTTTACTTCTACAGATTTATTATATAAGTATAGATTACATGCATTTTTCCTATCTCATAACTCGGGCAGGAATCACACTAGGCATCGACAATAATTCTGAAATGGTAGTCAACTAACCATGAATCAGGTACACGTTGAAGTCTGATACCGGTGTGTTTCTCCACCCGTGGACTAGGAACACTGTCTTCTTGCTGGCATCAAAGTTGGATCTTTTGAGGTAGCTGTCACCACCTAGTGGTATAGGCTGACTGGTCGTAGGATTTAACCTGGTGAAAGACAAGAAATTATTGTGTTTCTTTTTTAAATGATGGTACGCAGTGCTATTATTGTTGAAGGTGAGGCGCACTAGTTTATTAAGAGCCTATTCACTGTACCTACACAGCATAGCAGCAGCCTTATAATGTTCCCACTGTTGGGACTCAGGCCTCCTCTCTAGGAGAGGGAATGGGTCCAATGCTGGTTGGCGGATGTCACATGTCTTCGAATTTTTGGTTCGAAAAAATTAAAAAATAACGAGCTACCCATTGCTCGCCGTCCGCAAGCCCGCTCCTACGGTGGCCAGAAATTGGGATCGGAATCCCGGCGGCGGCAGCGGCGTGTGCACCGTTGCCTGAAGCGGTCAGCCTCCTTCTTTGCTAGCATTACTGCTTCGCAGAAGGAACCGACCGCCTGCAACTCCTCCTCGCTAGAATGGTGATGTGGAGTCAAGTCTTACCTGGTAAATAAATGGTAACCATTATTAACTTCAGGATTGTATCTGGCTGCAGCGAGTAGGTCGCTGGTCTTTAGCCAGAGGTCCACCATCTCGGGACCATCGGGTCCATTCATGTACTGATAGCGAGGACCTGACGGGTCCAGCTTCGAAATCACATGGTTAGTGGGGAGAGCTGAAAGCAATAAATTATTAATGACTAAGCTACACGAATACAAATGCTTGCACTGACTGGACAGGTCCACTCAAATCTGTGTGGTTCTTTCTTCAAAAGACCATCTCAGACACCAATCTGCATGGTTCTCATATTATTTGACCATTACATGTTTACTGTATGGACTTTAAAAGAGACTTTGACCCCTGAGTTTGTTTCGGTGTTTCTTCTCAGGGTAGTCAGCTAGGAAACACCGGCCTCATCTAGTTTAAACTGATAAAGAAATGGCCAAGTGCGAGTCGGACTTGCGCACGAAGAGTTCCGTACCATTGACTAGGTAAACAACAGAACAACAACAAAATCGGCAAAAAATGGCGTTTTTGTATAGGGGCATAAATATTTATTTTATTTTAATTTCATTATTTATTGTTAAATTATAAACACAACGGAGTATTTTGTGAATATTTCAAATGCCATTATTGATATCGAGCAAAAAAGGGCAAAAAAAAAATCGCGTTTGTATACAACAAAAAATAAATAAAGAAAAAATATTTATTTTATTTTGTCTTAGTATTTTGTTGTTATAGCGTCAACAAATACATAATTTTTGAAAATTTCAACTGTCTAGCTACCGTGGTTCTTGAGATGCAGCCTGGTGACAGACAGACGGACAGACAGCCAAGTTTTAGTAATATGGTCCCGTTTTTATCCTTAAAATAGATGTAATATATAAAAACCGTACAAAATTATACTGTGCTTAGCTGATATATCAAAATTAAACTTTGATTGTCTAAATGATATCTAAATGTAAGAAAAAGGGTTTAATAATACTTTTTATTGTATAACCCTGATACTTATATTAAATAACAATATAAAATACACCAACGATAATTCTTAAGAAATGTAAAAAAAAAAGTGTAATTCCTTTTTTTTTCCTTTTACGTGGGAGATGTAATGAAGAGATAACTATGTCTATACTCATTAGCTCTAAGACTATATAATCTTTGATACTCTATAATAAACGGCCAGTATTATTCCGACATTCAAGTGTTTAATTTCTTTCTTCCCTACAACGGAATCCTAAAAACGTATTGCGTCCACCATGAGTAATCTATCTATCTATATATATATTAAACAAAGTCGTGTTAGTTACACTATTTATAACTCAAGATCGGCCGAATCGATTTGGCTGAAAATTTGTGGGAAGGTAGCTTAGAACCAGGAGAAGGATATAGGATTTTTATCCTGTTAAGTAAAAAAAATAATCCAAAACATTGATTGGTATATGGTAGAGTACGGTAGGGTAGGGTAGAGTAGGGTAGAGCGGGAGCGAAGTCGTGAGCAAAAGCTAGTATGGAATGAAGTGAGGGCACGTTGGAGCACACAGTTGTGGTGTGCCCCGCTTGGGAAGAGCATCGCCGTGTCCTTGTGGGGGCGATCGGCGGCGCCGATCTCTCGAGCCGGGGCTTGGTTCAAGCCATGCTCCGGAGCGAGGAGGAGTGGCAGGCGGTCGCCTCCTTCTGCAAAGCAGTAATGCTAGCAAAGGAGGAGGCCGACCGCACCAGGCAACGGCGCACACGCCTCCGCCGCCGCTGGGATTCCGATCCCGATTTCCGGCCACCGTAGGCGAGGGCTCGCGGACGGCGGGCAATGGGTAGCTCGCGGTCCGTCCGTCCGGTAACAAACCGGTCCGAGCTCAAGTCATCTACGGCTCGCACTGTTCCCGCCTCAAGGAGTTGTCAGCAAACTGTAGGGGCCCAGTAGGGCCGAAGCCTACTGGGGCCTAAGGTTATATGAAAATGCCACCCGAGGCCCTGAGATAAAGGCAATGAATGGAACAGGGTAGGTTTTTAGGTCAGTAAGAGTCTGAAACTATTTCCCGCCCCACCCAAGGGCGGGATTTGTGATTGGATGATTTTACCTACCATAAGAAAGAAAAAAAGAGAGATCTCGGTTTACATGTTCACTCGACCCTTGGTTGGTAAAGTCAGGTTTCCAGTGTCTGCCAAAGAGTCAACGGGACTCTGCGGTGTCTGTATCGTCTGAGGAACTTTCTGCCTGTGAAGACGAAGACTATGCTTGTTGCACAAGCATAGTCTTCGTCTTCAATTTTCCCTGTTACTTTAATTTTCCCTGTAGTCGACTATGGTGACGTGTGCTACTTTGACCTGAACGCAGTGTTGCTGGACAAACTAGACAGGCTTCTTAACAACTGCATCAGGTTCATATTTAACTTGAAAAAATATGACCACATCTCGAGTTACAGATCCGAGCTAAAATGGATGCCGATTCGCCAGAGAAGAAGTTTGCGAGCACTGACTACTCTTTACTCTCTACTCAACTCACCCACTCCTCCTTCTTATCTTTTTTCCCACTTTCAATATCTTTGTTCTTCTCACGCTAAGAATCTGCGTTCTTCTAACAATCTTTTATTGCTTTGTCCTTCTCATACTTCTGATTTTGTTCACTCTTCCTTTCATATACAGTCCATACTTCTGTGGAATGTGCTTCCTCTCGACATCAGGATGGCCACCAGTCAGTATGCATTCAAGCGGAAGTTGCGGAATTATTTTCTTCACCGATAGCGAAGTCGTCTCATAAACCCGTTTCTTTCACTTCATATAAATGTATGTATATGTAGGTATATATTATATTAAATATATATGTATGTGTATTTTATTCATATAGATATATTCAGATAGATATTTGAACCCTTGTTTTCTTAATAATCTTTTGTTTTTTTTTTTTATGCACCTGCCATGATTTCTCTTCACCACCCTTGGTTGACTGGTAGAGAATGCCTAAGGCATTAAGTCCGCCTGTGTACCCTTGTGTTGCATAAAGTTAAATAAATAAATAAAAAAAAAAGTATGGAATGAAGTTAGGAAGAAGAAGAAAGAAGATGGACTCATACCTGATGTCACAGCCAAAATTGCAGCTATTAATACAAACTGTCCACCCGCCATTTTGCAAAATATTAAGTAATTATGAACAATAATGATTGGTGTCAAAGATAATTTGTTTTTTATCGGTGCAGTATCACGTAATCTGGTCAAAACAATCCAAAGATTGAAGCTATAGAATGTTTGTGTTTTGAGTTTTATTTTTTAATTGCGTTAAAAAACTTTTGACTGGCCTGTTGGTCTAGTAGTTAGTGGCTCTGACTGCTAAGCCAGAGGTCGTGGGTTCGATTTCCACCCAGGACAAATGTTTGTGTGATGAGCACGATCATTTGTTCTGTGTCTGGTTGTAATTTGTCTATGACTAGCTTTTGCCTGCGGCTTCGCTCCCGGTCTACCCTACTCAACCCTACCTACCCTACTCTACCCTACTATACCCTTCTCTACTCTACTCTACTCTACCGTACTTTACCATATACCAATCAATGAGCAGGTTTTGGATTATTTTTTAGCTTAACAGGATAAAAATCCTTTATCCTACTATCCTATACTATCCTATATTCTACCCTACTGTACCCTAATCTACCCTACACTACCCTACTCTACCCTACTCTATAAATGAGCAGGCGTGATTTTTTTATTTTACTGGATATATGTAAATTATGTCCTTCTCCCGGCTCTAAGCTACCTTCCCACCAATTTTCAGCCAAATCGGTTCAGCCGCTCTTGAGTTATAAATAGTGTAACTAACACGACTTTCTTGTATATATATAGATAACTAGCGACTTGCCCGAGCTTCGCACAGTGGTATTAAATACACCGGTAAATTTTGATGATTTTAATCCCGTGGAGGGTCGATTCGGTACATGAAACCCTATCGATTTGTAAATATAAAAATGAAAAATAAAGTACTTTTTTTAAACTCAAATTAATTTACGCATGTACGAAATTGATTTCTTTGAGTAATCGTCAGCTGATCGAGGCCAATGAACTGTAGGTAGATTGTACGCAACGACCGACAACTCCCTAGAAGGTCATTGACTCGTTTACTTAAAGAAATTAATTTCGTACATGCGTATATGTATATTATGCATGTTTTATAAATATAAACCTTCCTCTTGAATTACTCTATCTATTAAAAAAAAAACAAATCGATAGTGTTTCATGTACCGAATCGACCCACCACAGGATTAAAACGATCAAAATTTAACGATCATCATCATCATCATCATCAGCCTTTTAATGTTCCCACTGCTGGGACACAGGCCTCCTCTCTAAGAGAGGGAATGGGCCGTAATCAACCACGCGGGCCCAGTGCGGGTTGGTGGATGTCACATGTCTTCGATTTTTGGTTCTAGGACATGCCGGTTTCCTCACGATGTTTTCCTTCACCGTTTTGACAGCAGTGGTGATGAAATAAATTACACAAAGTAATGCGCCTGGCCGGGCTTGAACCCGCGACCTACTAATCGTAAGTCGGGGCTGTTACCACTCGGCCACCACTGCTCTAGGAAATTTAACGGTGTATATTGCTAATGAGGTCTTGGCCCACGTATTTCTGTTACAGCCTGTATATTTGCGAAGTTATCTTCACGAAATATCGATCAATAATAATCAATCAATTGATAACGACACGTGTAAAACACGCGATGACATAACGTACAGTTTTTTTTTTATTTACACCAGCTTACTATGCGTGCTAGTGAGAAGGAGAGTCGTCCATGAGGAAAGCCCTCGCCGTGGCCCAACACACTCTACGTGCAGGGCGTTCAACTGCACGTTGCCGGCGAGGATATTCGCCTGTATGCCTGCTACAAGCCGCCCTCAGTTCGACTAGATCTCAACGAGCTGAGGGCCACCCTAGCCGCCTCGGAGTCGCCAGTAATCCTCGCCGGCGACATGAACTGCAAGCATCCTGCGTGGAACGCCCTGCAACAAAACAACGAGGGGAGACAGCTCTTCGCGGACGCGGAGGCCCATGGATACACAGTGTCCGGCCCTGAGACGCCCACACATTATCCGGACAACCCGCTGCACATGCCCGACGTGCTGGACATTGTGATGAGTGACGTTGTTATGTACGCCGCGTACATAACAACGTCACTCAACGCAAAGTACGCGGCGACGAAGATGCAGCGCGCGCTAGACCTAATTCCCGGCTGGCTCGCCAAGTGTCGACTGTCGGCAGTGTTGCCAACTCTATACTATGAGTGGGTAAAAACATCTCAAATAGTGCTAGATTGCTATGTATTTCCAAAATGTGGTGCTAAATTTTTTTTGATAATTTAAAAAATTACAAACAACTTTTAAGTTTGAGAAGGCTTTACCAAATACATCAACTTAATCTATAAAAAGTTTTACCAGACCCGATTAATAGTTTAAGTTTTTTCATAATTGTGTTTTTTTTTTTATTCCGATGGCCGCTTACAGTACGACTGTTCTAACTTGGCAAGTCTGAAATTAGGCTCTGCGAATTTTAGCGCTGAAGTTTCAGACTCGCCAAGTTAGAACGGCATAAATGGTTAAAAAATAAATTTCATTAGCAGTTGTTATTGTTGTTAACAACTGTTATTGGTATTTATTTTTTTACAAGTGTACAAGCGCTAAAGTTCGCAGAGTTTAACTTCAGACTCGCCAAGTTAAAATGGCCGTACTCAGTTCCGTTTTACAAAATGTATGTACACATTGATTTCGAGTTATTTTCGAGAACATATCTGATTTTTTTTTTTGTATTTCACTCCTTTCTGTAATTTTAAATAAAATCACCTTTTTTGCTCAAAGGAATATCCATTTCCTTAGTTTTTCTAACACACTGAACTTTTCTTCTCTAGTTACACACAGTAACATACTAAACTTTATCAAACTAACAAAAAGCAAGACAAACAAAGTTTTATCTTATAAACAGAACAAACATTTCTTGCAATCTTGCGTTTGTTAATAAAAAATAGTTACAATACTAATTTACGTTTTATTCTGTAGTAACCAGAAATTTTCGCTTGACTGCTATTTAGTGCTAGATTCAGTGCTAGGTGCTGTATGTTAGATTTCAGTGCTGACCGTGTGAAAATAGTGCCAAATCTAGCACTGAAAGTGCTAAGTTGGCAACACTGACTGTCGGTTAACGTGGGAGACGCAGGCATTGATCACCGGCTCTAGCCCCCTCCCACCATGTATTTTGGAAATCTACAAGTCAAGCCCTTTCTAATGATACCAAACACGGCATATTTATCTCATTTTTATTTTTTAACACTTTACTTTTTGTCCGCTAGAGGGCGCCACATAGAGTTTTGTGACACGTTACGTAGCTTATGTTTAGCGGACGAATAAGACGGTTCTAACGATACCTCATATGTCGAGTTCCGATAAGTAGATTAGGAGCTATGAGGGAACATAAATACATACATACATAGCCGGTCGAAATCATAACCCCCCTTTTGGCTTTGCCGTAGTCGGGTAAAAATTAAAAAATAAGGTAAGTACTTTTTTATACTCGAATTAATTTACGTAAGTACGAAATTGATTTCTTTAAGTAAACGTCAGCTGATCGAGTCAAATGAATTACAGGTAGTTAGTACGTAACGACCGACAGCTACCTACAAGGTCATTGACTCGTTTACTTAAAGAAATTAATTTCGTACATGCGTATTTAATTAATTCGAGTTTTAGAAAAAAAGTACTTCATTTTATAATTTTATCTTTACAAATCGGTAGTGTTTAATGTACCGAATCGGCCCTCCACGGGATTAAAACGACCAAAATTTAACGGTGTATATGTAATCGAAATTGTTGAGTAAAAAAACCTTTTTGCCCTATTTTTACGAATATTAGTTATGATAGAATAAAGAAAAATACCTACATACATACATGAAACCTAAAAACACTCCTTTTTTTGGGCAGTCGTGTAAAAATAACAGACTAGGCCCCTTACCAGGGGGCATAGTCCCCTACCAAGGGGCCTAGTCTGTTACATGCTCTGAATAAATGCAGTGTTCCGCCTTGTTCCTATATTCGGTCCTCGTTGCGCAAGCGATTTATATGTATAATTATATAGTATGCTTATTGCAATTTTAGCTGCATAACTATTGCAGTATTGGGCTCGAGTAAACGTGCAGTGAACATTCAACCTACTTACATATATTCTTGTCAAGCCCCATCTCAAAGACCGGCTGGTTGCATCCCCGTGAACTTCATCTGATAAGTCTGACTTATTCAAAAGATTGTAGTTTTTCTTTTTCTTTTTTTCTTTTTTTTTCTGCTTTTGTTTTTTTTATTTATTTGGACGCTGCACCCCCTGCAATGCCTGTGTAGAGGTCAATTCTTCTCTACTAGTGTAGAGGTAAATTCTTCAAGGTCATTGAGCAATGTAATACCCTTTTAATAATTAGGTGGTCTCTCATACAACATACGTGATTATTTGCCATTTTTTGCTCGATATTAATATTGTAGGAGCACTTGTACGAGTTTGCCAGTTTATCTCGCTCCTAGCCAGTTTATTTAACGTTATTATTCATTTTCAAATATGGAGATATCGAATAAGGAAAATCACTGTTAAAATTATTGCGTTGCACCGGACGTGACTGTTATCGTGTTGCATAGCTGTGTTATGCGCTAACAGAGATTTGTTTGTTATTGGAGTTATTTTCAATGCTTACGGAATACTAAACATTGAACATAATATCGCTGTTTGTTTATGTAAAGTAGTTGAAGTGAATCATACGCAGTGTTCAATGCCAAAGCAATTAATTTATATTATTTCCATTAAATGTGGTACGGTCAGGGGTTAAAACTGCAGTTGCACTCTACCAATGCTTAAGTGAATGAAATTTATTTGTACAGGAGGGCCAATGGCCCACAACTCGTTATTTAATTATTAAGGTTCCTTCTATGAAACAAACGAACTGAGTGATGATCCATTGATCCACTTCTTTAAAAAATTCTAGACACTGTATTAAAGGTAGAGTGCAACTGCATTTTTGAACCCTGACTGTACATACAAGATTCCGAGTAAAAGTGAGGTCGTTTACTGAGTTGTGGCGTCGCGTCATGCTGTCAGGTCGAGGATTTGAAAAGGGTGAGCAAAACAAAAAAGAAACAAATTTAATTTAAATAAATTAAATTCACAGTTCATAAATACGAACTGAGAACGATAATACTTTTCGCAATTTTCTTAGAAAGAAAAAGAAGAAAGAAAAACAGTTTATTTACACAGCTAAAAACTAGACAAACATAACATTTTAAAGGAAAGATATGCGCCACATCCGTGCAAAATGGCCGAACGCTCAGCATAAAACTGTGCCCTCATGCACAAAGCGCTGGGCAAAGAAAATGAGCACTCAGTGCTGGTTTTCGGCGTTGGCCATTGCTGACAGAAAGACGCGTGCAGAAGAACGGTGCAGTTTGCAATAAAATAAAAATATAATAAAAAATCATATATGAATTTAAGATAAATAAAATAAAAATAAGGAGACTGTGTATGTATGAAGTGACAACACCACGGCGCGCCCATGACATTATGTGCATCTCATAGATTTTTTATAAAATCTATGGTGCAGCTCGATTACATAGTCTTGCGATTTGAGTGTGATGTAGCGGTTGATCCTGATCTTATTCGGACCGCATTGTACACGCTTTGTGTCCCCATAGACACAGACGCGTCGTAATGTTGCCACTATTTTTTCACGTCATTTTTTTTTGTCAGTTTAAGCTAGATTAGGCCGGTGTGTCCTAGCTGACTACCCTGAGAAGAAACACCGAAACAAACTCAGGGGTCAAAGTCTCTTTTAAAAGTTCATACAGCAAACATGTAATGGCCAAATCATATAAGAACCATGCTGACTCGTGTCTGAGATGGTCTTTTGAGAAAAGAACCACGCAGTTTTGAGTGGACCTGTCCAATCAGTGAAAGCATTTGTCAGTATTCGTATAGCTCAACTTAGAACTAATAAGGAGCTCAATGATTTGACGAACAATACCAATGAAAGGAAATACTCAAATGGCCAGACATACGTCAAAATAACTGAAAAAAAGAAAAGAAAATAATCCACATAGTCCTCATATTCACAATGTTAAACGTGAATACAAAAGTCTAATATTTAACAAAGTAAATATTTATGTTAAATTTGAAAAAAAAAATGAATAAATTCATATTGAAAATAATAAAAAATATTATTAATCTAAAATCCGTGCCGACGTCTATATGTCTACATCGTCACCGGCCCGCACTGAAAACCAGCGTCGTAGACTCGTCGCATTCTGCGTGTGGTCACGGCATTAAGCTGAGTGCTCGGCCGTTTTGCGCGGACGTGGCGCATACTTCTCACAAAGTACCTACTAATCATTCTTGTTAACCATTAACTTACGCCTTTATCCGGCAAATAGAAAGTTTTACTTTGTTTCTGTCTTTCTTTCACACAAGCATCATTATTTCCTTTTATTTAAAAGATAGTGTCCCACCGGTATCGGGAACAGGGTCCAAGCCACCGGCGGTCAGGGCTCCAGAGAAAGGAACCTCCTAACTATCCGAGCTGTGTCCAGGAGCACCGCTTTCTGAATCAAGCTCTTGATCCAGCCGCCTAACGCGAGTTTCCTAAGGTGTTGGTCGAGGCTCTTGGTTATTAAGCCATTACCCGACACGACTATCGGTACAATGATCACCGAGTCCATTTCCCACATGTTGATGACAACCTCGTGAGCCGAGTCAATATACTTGATTTGTTTATCTTTCTCGGCTTTCACGAGGTTCTCGTCATGCTGAACGGATATTTTAACAATCATTGCACGCCTCTCACTTCAGTCCACCACCACTATATCATGCTTATTATTTACAATAGTCCTGTCAATGATGGTGAGCCGATCCCAGTACAATATGATATGACCATTACCAAGAACTGGGTCGGGCTCATACCCGTAGTACGGCACTTTACAACATTATTTTTTGTATATGTATATGCGAAACCTGAATATATTTTGTTCAGAATCAGCAACTGAATCGATTCCAATAATTTTTACGCTGAGTTATATTTTTTCCCCAACATATTTAAAAAAGGTCACAATTTGGACACCACCGATACTAAGTACAAATAGGTCACGGCTGGCCATTGCGGGCATTAGGCGCCAGTGCACAGTTGGGTACGGGAGTAAATCAACCCCTCAATCATCTGGTCATCTGGATGGTACGGTGACCGGTGAGGGGTGGGGGAGTTAATCAGTAAGTTGCTGATCGATAAATCTGGCTATGCCTATGCAAGTACTCGCCGTCAGCTAGACAAGAACAGGCCAAGTCTGCTATTACAATGGTGTCAGAATGGTCTATCATTGATTTCATGGCCTCTGACTTGTGCAGTGAAACCTCGAGTCCAAACTCCTCGATCCTCTCCACGACTGTCGCTAACAAACCCGCGCAACCCCACACGTAGCTAGTTCGACCGCCACCTGGTTCGACTCCCCACGCGCCAGGACCAACGTGTCGTCTGCGAACAGACCAAGCTGACACCGTCGGGGACCTCAACAACATAAGTGTGGACATTCGCCCGACCTTGAGTTGTCCGGTCGTAGAAGAGCTGGCTACCCTACGTCTGTACTTGTGCCAAACTTTGTAGATTGGTGTTAACTAAATCTGGATCACTAATTAGCACCGAATATTTGAATCCCACTGGATTAGTTTCGCCCCATTAGGAATCTGCCAGAAGTGAGTTATTTGTACGCCTCTCTTTTGAACGGGACTTTCAAATGATACACCGAAGAGCTTCGGAGTTAGGGCGCGTTCGCATAGTTTTGATACTAGCGGTCATCGAAGCAGTGAAGGGTGGAATTCAACGAAATTTCGCGCTTAAACAAAATCTTAGCTCTTCAGATGAAGCTAAGAAGTCCTACGGTCATAAGAGTGCTAAATGAAGACCATGGGACTACGAGATTATCGTGAAAAGGCTGGCCATTTTTAGGATTTGTTTTGATTTGTTTGTTTTTTTGTTTTTTTTGTAGGATTGCAGTCAAGTGCTAGTTTATAAAATATAAAAAAAAAAAAAAAAAAAAAAATAATTACCGAGTTCCTATGGCCACCTTGTGGTCCACGAATAGGTTGAGGGTACCAAGCCACGAGAAAAGTCGCCTATGAGGGTGGACTGACCAGATAAGAGTGACAGTAAATGGCTCATCATCACTGCGTGAATGCACGAGGACGGCGGCCATCAGAGAAGAGTGGCGGCTTGTTGTGAAGCTTGCCACCAACACCTGCCCCCAACGCTTGTAGTTGGCCACGCCCCTAACTCCTTTGATCGAACAAACGAATTGGGGGTGTGGCCACCTCCGAGCGTTAAAGCAAAACGAAAAGATTGTAACTTGGCTAGGGGGGCTGAAGTTACGACCACGACCACTCTGTCAAGAGTGATACCGACTAAGAAGAAGAAGAAGATAGCCACCTTCCGTTTCCATCATCAGATTAGCTCCATGTCATAATAATTTTGCATTGTCATCAGATTTGCGCATGCATACAAAATTTCAGCTCAATCGGTAACCGGGAAGTGGATCAAATTTAATTTATAAGATATGACACCGTTAAATTTTTGTCGTTTTATTCTACTACTTTTTTTCAAAAACTCGAATTAAGGGTATTACATCGCTCAATGACCTTCAAGAATTTACCTCTACACTAGTAGAGAAGAATTGACCTCTAAACAGGCATTGCAGGGGGTGCTGCGCGCGGGGTGTTAGTACTGATTCGAGTTTTTTCTTGATTACTTATTGATATTCAATGAAATTCGAAAAAAAATCAATACAAGTTATTCAATTTATCGTAACATATATTTTGGTATAAATTCAATGTATAAATATAGAGCCGTTTTCGAGAAAATATGGAATTAATGTTCAAAAAAGGCCTATTTACCAGATTTTTTTTCTAGAGTTAGGGTATTTTTTTGAGAAACGTAATCAATACAATTTATTAGTAATGTCCTTAAGTATCCCCTTCATTTTTTATATGGTAATCGTATATAAGGAAACTTCAAACAACCTAGGTGTTTTTTTGGATTTGGGCGATGTAATCCCCTTAATATACGCATATACGAAATTAATTCCACGTGCGGCTCTAACACGTGACAGCAAAACCGCAGGGGCCCAACAGGGCCGAAGCCTACCGGGGCTATAGGTTATGGGTCCTTGATGGCCAACGGGCAACTAAAGGAACACAGACGCACAGGTTTTACTCAGTAAAAGTCTGACAGGACCTCTTGCTCAACCCTAGAGTGAGAAAAGTCACTGTTATCACACTTAAAAAAAATGGATGGATGGTGGCGTGCAGTTTTTTCAAATCCCTATAAGAAAATGACAAGAGTTTATAATCGTATGTATGTATGTTCAAGGTCACCTCACTGGGCTCCAGTTACTTGAAAGGATCCTGGTCTCATCACCCATTCGTTCTACAAGTAATCGGAACATAACTGCCACCGCAGCAATATCCAGCAATGACGCCGTTTGAAACCTACGTATTCTTCGATTTGGAAACCACCGATCTCATACGGGGAAAAGATTTTCCAGCAATTACTGAATTGGGCATGTTAGCAGTCAAACGGAGGCACTTACTCAAAACCGGAGCTGATGAGGAATTTCGAGTGCAATATAAGTTCCGGATGTGCTTCAATCCTCACAGTCCTCTGAGCGAAAAGGCAGGTAAGCTAAGCGGACTCACCAACGAGCTCCTCGAGCAGGAGGCAGAGCTCAACTCCGAAGCATTCGACGCCATCAGCTCCTTTATAAATTGTCTCCAGAAGCCAGTGTGTCTAATAGCTCATAATAGTCTCGATTTTCATTTTCGAGTTCTAAAATATCACCTCCAAAATATTGAAAAACAGCTTAATATATCTCCAAAAATGATGTGCACGGATAGCCTCTACGCATTCTATGATTTGCTAGAAGAAGAACGACGTGGAGGCGGTGAAGAGATAACCTCTGATGAAATTATGATTGTAAAATCATTTAATCAGTTATATAGGAGACGTTTCTATTCGCCGAATTCTACTCCAGGTGATTCATACCAGCTAAAAGACATTTACGCAAGAGAATGCGCTGGAGGTAAACTGGTGGGAAACATAGCTGAGAATCAATGTATTATGATGTTGGAGATAGCTCGGAAAAGAGCAGAGAGATTTGTTAGGTGGGTCGCCAAAAACCATTGTTACTTTTATGAAGTACCCGATTCGAGCCCCCAAAAAGGCTTTTAAAGGATAATGATAGTGTGCGATTAATGCTAGTGCAACCAAACTGTAATGCGATTCACTATAGTTCGAATACACGCTTGTGCAACACACGGGATTTCTGTAGGGGCCCAGCAGGGCCGAAGCCTACTGGGGCCAAAGGTTATGTGAAAATGTCACTCGGGGCCCTGGGACGAAGACAATGAATGGAACAGGGTACGTTTTTAGTCAGTAATAATAATATGTTAATTCTTCAAATCGTAAGAGTAATGTCGAGCTCCCGTGTTTTTTTTTTATGGTAGGTAAAATCATCCAATGACAAATCCCGCCCTTGGGTGGGGCGGGAAATAGTGTCAGACTCTTACTGACTAAAAACCTACCCTGTTCTATTCATTGCCTTGGTCCCAAAGCCCCGGGTGACATTTTCACATAACCTTTGGCCCCAGTAGGCTTCGGCCATGCTGGGCCCCTATAGTTTGCTTACAACTTCTTGAGGCGCGCGGGAACAGTGCGCGCCGTAGACGTCTTGAGCTCGGACTGGTCTGTTACTGGACGGACGGACAGCGAGCTACCCATTGCCCGCCGTCCGCGAGCCCGCGCCTACGGTGGCCGGAAATCGGGATCGGAATCCCGGCGGCGGCGGCGGCGTGTGCGCCGTTGCCTGATGTGGTCAGCCTCTTCCTTTGATAACATTACTGCTTCGCAGAAGCAGGCGAAGGATGACGATGATGATGATGATTTAGAAATAGGAGCTAGAAATTCGAGACACTTGGCAGATAGTGTAATGTCGAGACCTGTACCTCTACCATGAGTTTTAAGCAATAGTATTCGTCGCTACTCGATATCGACGCCGTAAATATTTTGTATGGCAAATTTTGCAGCGCCTCTAGCGGTCACTTGCAGAACCAAAATTTGCCATACAAAATATTTACGGCGTCGATATCGAGTAGCGACGAATACTATTGCTTAAAACTCATGGTAGAGGTACTGAAGCCAAGGCTCGACTTCCAGGATCGTTGAATGAAGAAAAACAATCTTTGAATTTTGGATGTCTAATATAACAAAATTATTTCATTACACTCCGATGGACATCATACAACTGCCTAAAACAATCTACTATTATATTTCTTTATACACCGTTAAATTTTAGTAGTTTTAATCCCGCGGAGGGTCGATTGGGTACAAGAAATACTATCGATATATAAAGAAAACATTAAAAATCCAAGTACTTTTTTTCAAAAACTACTCGTAGAATTAATATATGTGGTTGCGCCAATTTGCTATGTTCCGCGATTTTGTTTTTTGTAATTTATTTTTTTGGCCTAGCAATCCTATCCCTTCCGTTTATTTCCCCGCACGACCGCAAGAAAATGATTTGACATTGACGTTTGTGCATCGATTGTGAATGTGACCGCACCGCTAACACGCCCGCTCGAAATTACAAGAAAATTGGCTATTTCGTGATCCAATCATTCAGAGACTCCACAATAGTGCAGTGTTAGTGCAATACAGGACCTGGCAGTGATTTAAATGTGCGAAGACGAGGATCGGCCGGTGCCACGTGCAATCTTCGAAGTGCCACGTGCAACCAACGAAGTCTAAAGGTCAGTGCTCCTTCCCAATACATTTATTCCATGCCAGGCGCAGTATCTGCATATTGTTAACAAACCTAAGATCGCTTTTCAAACCTACAGTCCATTAAAACATCAAGCAAATTCGCGCAACCATTACTTTTGGTCCATACGAGCAGGATCGTGAATCATTTTCTTGTAATTTCGCAATATAGTATTTGTTCCATAGGGAATAAACGCAACGCGCCTGTTTACCTAGATATAATAGTAGAAAACCCGCATCTAGGCATTTAGGCAACTATACGTTATTTCGCTCGTATAGTTAAAGAGCCATTGATAGTTACGGTACCTACGCCGTCAACCGCACCGCATAATTATAGTTAGCTACGTAAATATCAGCGTAGATATAAATCGATCGCATTCTTTTTCTTGACAAAATTCATTCGGAAGTCCTACAAATTGCATGTAGGTAGACGCATTTCAAAAATACCCGTTCATTGTTGAGTGAATATTTGTAGGAAACGGATAAACCATAGATTATATACGCATATGTTATTCCGTTCGTTCGCCGTTCACTTTGTTGTTTACAATATTACCATATTGTTATCTGATAATTATCGCTTACTTAATAATTCGTTAAGTGTTTGTTTGAGTGTATAGTGTGAATATATCAAAACAAGATGTCTCTTAAGGGAACCAAGGTTAGTACTGATTTAAAGGTTCAGTTAAAGCTTTTATAGGCTAAAAGGGACTCACAGTTTTCACGTGTTCAATCGATTTGTGATAAATCTTCGCAAACCTCGGATCTGGCGATTAGAGATGCTTTCTTGTGTTCGTTGGAAACTTTAGATAGTTTGCGCGCGGATTTTGAATCTACAATTAATAATATAAACATTTTAGAGTTGGAGTTAAATCCTGATTACTGTGTGAGTTATCAGGCATTGTCGTCCTTTGATGACTTGTATTGTCGTATCAAACGTATTGCTAGGAGTTTAGAGACTCCCCCCCCCGCGAGTGGTTTATCCAACCCTCCTCGCGAACGCCCACGATTGCCGCCAATTCAAATACCTGAATTTAATGGTGACATTCGAAATTGGAATTTATTTATAGATAGTTTCGAAAATATAATACATAGGAACACATCGCTGACAGATCACGAGAGATTGCATTATCTCGTAGAAAAATTGACCGGTAAGGCAAAGGCTGTCTGTGCTGGAATTACGTTTAGCGCTGAAAATTACAATTTAGTTTTGAACACTTTAAAAACAAAATACGAAGATAAGCGATTAGTAGCCACCGCATATTTAGATCAATTATTCGATTTGAAAAATTTTTCCGTTTGTAACGATCATAATTTAGAGAAGTTTTTAAATATTTTCGCATCATCTGTTCGTGCAGTAAAGAACCTAAAGGTCAATGACCTCTGTGACTTTTTGTTTTTGTATATCGGTTTAAAGAAATTAGATCCTGAAACTGTTCGTCTGTTTGAAACGACTCAGCGCGGTAAAGAAATACCTAAGTTCGAAGATTTAGAATCTTTTATTCGCGACCATATTAACACTTCGATCCACAACTACCCAACTTGTTCATACAAAAGTAGACTCTAAACATCGGAATTAAGGCCTATAGTGGCGTGGATGTGAGAGGACACCGGTGTCCTCTGAGCTAGGACAGATTAAGGTGTTGCAGCGCACGTCGGCACGTCATGAAGCCACGAATAGGACAGGTTCCGATCGCCGTATAGACGCGTCATCGAAGTCAGTCAAGACTGCACATACGCTAGTTAATACCGCCTCAACACCTGACTGTTCTCTGTGTAAGGGTAGCCATACACAGCTGTACAAGTGTTCGGGATTTCAGAGATTATCGCCTAGTGATCGTTACAAGTTTGTCCGCACTAATAATTTGTGTTTTAATTGTCTAAGTGACAAACATCTGGTTACGTCATGTAAAAGTGGTGTTAGCTGTCGTAAATGTCCAGCTAGACATCATACCTTCTTACATTTTGAGAGTAGTAAGCTGCCATCGCAGCAGCAGCCTGCGCAGACGCGCGACGCTTGTGACGCGCGGCCTGCTGCAAGTGCAAACGACGTAACATTGTGTTCGCTTTCCGCCGCTGGTACTCAAGTCACTACCGTTTTACTTGCGACCGCGCAAGTTGTCATTGTAGATGCCTTTGGCAAACCGCACACCGTTCGAGCGCTACTAGATGGCGCTTCCCAGAGTAATTTTATTACTCGGGATTGTTGTCAACGCCTTGGTTTTAGTTTTAATAATTGGTCATCCCGCTCAGAAGTGAAAGGTTTTGGAGGTTTAAAGGCAACCATTCACGGTTCCATTAAAATAATATTTAGTTCCCGTTTTAATCGTAATATTTCGTTTGAAATGGATTCGCTAGTCGCAGATAAGATTACGGAACGGTTGCCCACGGTACCGGTTGACACGTCCATGCTGACGGAGTTTAAGAACTTGCAGTTAGCCGACGGAAATTACGCTTTCCCTGGAGATATCGATCTATTGATCGGTGCTTCGATTCTCCCGCATCTCCAGTTATCACGTAAAATTCAAGGTCTTCCGATGTACCCCGCTCCGCACGCACTGGAAACAGTTCTCGGGTTTGTTATAGTTGGTTCCGCACCCGCTTATTTAAATAGTTACTCGACTGTGTCGCACTGTTGCACCGTCGAGCCGCCGCTTGAGTCTACCATCCGCAAGTTCTGGGAGATTGAAGAGGTCAATGTCCCGCCTATTCTCAGCCCTGAGGATCAGGTCACTGAGGAGATTTATACCCGCACGACTACTCGTGATAAAGATGGTCGTTATGTTGTCGCGCTCCCTTTCAAGGGTGATATTTTTTCGCTCGGTGGCTCCCGTGCCTCCGCAGAAAAACGCTTTCTATGCTTGGAACGTAAGATTCAAGCTGAACTGTCACCGGAAAATATGTTCCATGTCGCTGGAACGGAAAACCCAGCTGATTGTCTCTCACGTGGTTTGCTTCCTGCGCAAATTTTAAATCATCCGCTTTGGTTTTGTGGCCCTCACTGGCTTCATACCACTCCTAACGAGTGGCCAAATGCTCCGTTTAACCCCGCTACTGTTTCAGAGCCACCCGAGGAGAAGAAACATACGCTTGTAGTATCAGTTCCGCGTGAAGAGTCAGTTGTTTTGTTGTTGTCTAATCGAGTCTCGTCTTGGTCGAGACTATTACGCTGTGTAGTTTATGTCCTAAGATTTTTGAGATTATTACCATCGCGTGGTGCTATAATCGCAGCTGATTTGGATAGAGCTGAATCAGTTGTACTTCGAGAGTTGCAGAAATTTTATTTTTCAATAGAATTTCGTAGTTTAGAATCACATAAACCTTGTAGTCCCGCACTTCAACATTTGAAACCATTTTTGCAAGACGGACTCATTCGTGTCGGTGGCCGTCTGCGAAATGCTAAGTTAGAGTTTGAACAAATGCATCCAGTAGTTCTACCACGCAGGGATCACGTTTTGGATTTGTTGGTGGACTATCACCATAAGGTGAATTGTCACGCTGGTCCCGATTTATTAATGTCCATTCTTCGACAGAAGTACTGGATACTTTCCGCTCGCAATTTGATACGCGCTAGAGTGCACAGATGTGTGCCCTGCTTTAAGCTCCGCCCGCGTTTCAACGCGCCGGAAATGGCCGACCATCGTTCTTGTCGTGTTGTACAGACGGTGAAACCTTTCATACATACTGGGACGGACTATGCTGGACCGTTTAAAGTCACTATTGCCCGTGGTCGTGGTATACGTTCCACAAAGGCATACATTTGCCTATTCGTTTGTATGACAACTCGTGCGGTTCACATAGAGTTAACCAGTGATTTGAGTACGCAGGGTTTTATGTCTGCATTTAAACGATTTTTATCTCGCCGTGGTCCCGTTAAGCGCTTATACTCTGACAACGGCACAAATTATGTTGGAGCGCGACGCAATATTTCGGAATTACATACATTCTTACGCTCCAAGTACTACCAAAGTGAATTCGCCCATGTCTTAGCTGAGAATCGCATTGATTGGTGTTTTAATACGCCAGCGGCTAGTCATTTTGGTGGCAATTGGGAGGCGAATATTAAAAGCCTTAAGTCGCACCTGTTTCGGGTCATAGGCGAACAGATTCTCTCGTACGAGGAGTTGAGCACCGTACTCGCTCAGGTAGAGGCGTTGATGAATACGCGTCCGTTGTGTCGGACTTTGTCTAGTGATCCATCGGAGCCACTAGCGTTGACGCCGGCTCACTTCTTGACGACGACTCCTCTTAAATATTTGCCCGCTTTAGATGTCGAGACTGACAAACTGCAGCTTCACCCGCGTCACGCTCTGCTAGATAGCTTAGTTCAGTCCTTTTGGAAGCGATGGAGGACAGATTATCTGCATACGCTGCAGTCGCGTCAAAAGTGGAACACTCCTTCAGATCCAGTCACAGTCGGTACTGTGGTGATACTGAAGACTGAGAGTGCGCCTCCTCTGCACTGGCCTCTTGGTGTAGTGGAAGAAGTTTTTCCGGGTTCGAACGGAATAACGCGAGTCGTAACGGTTAAAACCGCAACTGGATCGTACCTGCGTCCGGTTATTCGCCTCTGCCCTCTGCCTAATCAGTAGTAGTGGCATAGTTAGTTATAAGTTGTTTCGCTACCTAGTATTGATAGTTTAGATTAGTAATAGGGTTTAGTTTCGCTTTTGTTTTTTTTCTTTTCTTTGAAGGTAACCCTTCAAACCCGGGGGGAATGGTTGCGCCAATTTGCTATGTTCCGCGATTTTGTTTTTTGTAATTTATTTTTTTGGCCTAGCAATCCTATCCCTTCCGTTTATTTCCCCGCACGACCGCAAGAAAATGATTTGACATTGACGTTTGTGCATCGATTGTGAATGTGACCGCACCGCTAACACGCCCGCTCGAAATTACAAGAAAATTGGCTATTTCGTGATCCAATCATTCAGAGACTCCACAATAGTGCAGTGTTAGTGCAATACAGGACCTGGCAGTGATTTAAATGTGCGAAGACGAGGATCGGCCGGTGCCACGTGCAATCTTCGAAGTGCCACGTGCAACCAACGAAGTCTAAAGGTCAGTGCTCCTTCCCAATACATTTATTCCATGCCAGGCGCAGTATCTGCATATTGTTAACAAACCTAAGATCGCTTTTCAAACCTACAGTCCATTAAAACATCAAGCAAATTCGCGCAACCAATATGCATGTACGAAATTATTTTCATTAAGTAAACGAGTCAATGACCTTGTAGGTAGTTGTCGGTCGTTGCGTACTAACTACCTACAATTCATTGATCTCGCTCAGCTGTCGTTTACTTAAAGAAATTAATTTCGTACATGCGTAAATTAATTCGAGTTAAAAAAAAGTGCTTTATTTTTTAATTTTCTCTTTACAAATCGATAATATTTCATGGTATTCATGTACTGAATCGACCCTTCATTGGATTAAAACGACCAAAATTTAACGGTGTTTATTCAAACATATTCTAGAAATCCCAACATCCTTCGAATCATCTAACAAGCTCGTCCGATAACTTTGAAGTATGAAGTTTCATGAAATTTCAATATTTCATACAACTTGGTCGCCGACATCACAGTAGTGTCAAATTATTGCTGTAACACAACACCACAGCATCAAATGACAGTACTCACACAAGTAAAGTGCATTTCACGAAAGAATTCCCTTCACCGTAATGTTGGTAGCACGCAGCCCTGACAAGCACCTTCTTTCTTTTGCCAGGTTTACACGTTGGCCCAGCCTTGACCAATCACTATTGTGTAGCCATTGTCTAATCAGGGAAACCCTTTTTATACAATGGCGATTGGCCAAGGCTGGGCCCATGTGTAAATGGGGCATTTGACGTTTAGACAGGCAGGGAAGCCAACATTACAACGAAGGGAATTCTTTCGTGATACGCACTCACTTTAATAGTCACACAATTGTTGCTGTACTGTAATGTCGAACTGCTGACGCACAATGTTTGTTACACGCACTGTCGTGATATCAAGCTCCAGCGGATAGCATAAGTGTGCATTCGAACTATGGTAATTCACAGTTTCATTGTACAAGTGTTAATCTATATTATAATGTTACCGGCAATCCGTATAATTCAGGTGTACTATACAGTACCTAGACAGCGTATTAAATATTACGAATATTGTTGTCCATTGCATACTTTACTCAAGTGTTAGGGCTGCCAACATTTTTTCGACGAAATATAGTATTTTTCAAACTATGCTAAAAAAAAATATATTATTTGATAACAAATACTATAAAAAATACATAGTTTTATAGTATTTCACAACTAATTAATAAATAAGTATATTATATATATAATATGCGTAATTTTTATAGTAAAGGGTCTTTCAACAAGGACGGGGCGATGTTGAAATTAAATAAAACAAGCTGTATGTGAGATATTAAAAAAAATATTTGAAAGGCCCATTTATGCCATTATTGATGAAATATATCATTGGTCCGTACTTCTTCGGAAACGATGATGGCGAGGCCATCACTGTCAACGGCGAGTGCGAGTCCGAGTGCTACAGATCAATGATTAACAATTTTTTTTTGGCCTGAATTGAACGATATGGACGTGGACAACATGTGGTTCCAACAAGACAGCGCTACGTGCCACACAGCAAGCGACACAATAGACATTCTGCATGAACGGTTCGAGGGTAGGGTTATCTCTCGCAGAGGTGACGTGAATTGGCCACCAAAATCGTGAAATTTGACCCCGCTAGACTTTTTCTTGTGGAGTTTTCTCAAGTCGCAGGTCTATGCGAATGAAGAGGATATCTATGCGATATGAAGGAGGTGACGTAATTCTAGGGCACCCCGACACGGCACATTTTTTTTATAACCACCACTATACTTACATACACTTACATGGCCATGGGGCAATTTATAGTTTAAGGTCATGGACTTGTTTGACGTAAATGAGCATGGCAGTTGAGAGTTTGTCATGCTCACTCAAATTTCTCACTGATGGTGGTGCGTGTATTGGATCATTCGGTTCCCTTCAAAATGGTTGAGTTGAGTGGTGCTGATATACGCGTCATGTTCGTGAACGGGCGCTGTCAGTTGAGACTTGTCATCTCTTAGCTGCCAGTGGTTTATTTTTAATATTATAATTAGATTTCTTTTCCCTTTATCTTGTTTACATTGTTCTCACATAATAGCAGCAACAAAAAACATGTAACCGAGATATTTGTAATACAAAACAAGTTTGAAAAGAGTGTCCATGGAGTTTCTTGCACATTCTTCTCCATAGAGATCTACGCTTTGGAATGTGCAATTAGCATCATTTCTTTTTCTTTCAGACCGACTTCATGACTTTTCAAAAGTGCCTGTAAATGGTTTATTTGAAATAAAATGCTTTGAATCTTGAATCTTTGAATCTTGAATCTTACAGTCAAGAGCTTTTGAAGCTATAAAACAAGTGAAAGCTTCAATCTTTTAGTCACTAAAATGTCCAAGAGGACTGTAGTCACTACCAAAATTCTTATCATAATAGTGCTAAATCAGCATTAAAAGTGCTGAGTTCGCAACACCAAACGAAGCGCGTGGCGCCATATTGCCTGCCCACCACCTCCCTTAGTTCCGGCCAGTGAAACGTCAAAGCCACCAAAACCAAAGTGGCCTCCTTCAAGCGCGTTTTACTTGTTCAAATGTTCCTTTTAATTAATCGAGTTTTTATAAACGATAAGTTTACAATTGGTTAACAAATATTACGAATATGGCTGATTAGATAAAATAAATCAATCTTCTAGGGGAAGGGGGGGTCATAGCCACCCCCTGCCCCCTTTGGCGACGCTCTTGAAGTCAGATCCTATAACTGATCGGGGTCCCTAAAATACGGCACCTCCTTCCCTGCTTACCTTTTTCACCAACCGTGCTATCGGTATTGTATAGTGGTTGCGCGAATTTTGCTTTGTGGACTGTAGATTTAAAAGGCGATCTAAGGTTTGTTAACAATATGCAGGTACTGCGTCTAGCGTTTATTAATGGGATAAATGTATTAGAAGGACTGACCTTTAACCTCGAAAGTTCCACATGGCGCCGGCCGGCGAATCCCGAACTTCGTACTTTCAAGCACTGCCAGTTTCTGTATTGCACTACACTGCACTTATTGTTGAGTTTCGAATGGTTGGAGCACGAAATAGCCAATTTTCTTGTAATTTCGAGCGGGCGTGTTAGCGGTGCGGTCACATTCACAATCGATGCACAAACGTCAACGTCAAATCATTTCTTTCGAGGTCGTGCGGGAAGCGGATACGGTAGGGATAGGATTGCTAGACCAAAAAAATAAATTACAAAAAACAAAGTCGCGGAACATAGCAAATTGGCGCAACCATTCCCCCCGGGTTTGAAGGGTTACCTTCAAAGAAAAGAAAAAAACAAAGCGAAACTAAACCCTATTACTAATCTAAACTATCAATACTAGGTAGCGAAACAACTTATAACTAACTATGCCACTACTACTGATTAGGCAGAGGGCAGAGGCGAATAACCGGACGCAGGTACGATCCAGTTGCGGTTTTAACTTTTACGACTCGCGTTATTCCGTTCGAACCCGGAAAAACTTCTTCCACTACACCAAGAGGCCAGTGCAGAGGAGGCGCACTCTCAGTCTTCAGTATCACCACAGTACCGACTGTGACTGGATCTGAAGGAGTGTTCCACTTTTGACGCGACTGCAGCGTATGCAGATAATCTGTCCTCCATCGCTTCCAAAAGGACTGAACTAAGCTATCTAGCAGAGCGTGACGCGGGTGGAGCTGCAGTTTGTCAGTCTCGACATCTAAAGCGGGCAAATATTTAAGAGGAGTCGTCGTCAAGAAGTGAGCCGGCGTCAACGCTAGTGGCTCCGATGGATCACTAGACAAAGTCCGACACAACGGACGCGTATTCATCAACGCCTCTACCTGAGCGAGTACAGTGCTCAACTCCTCGTACGAGAGAATCTGTTCGCCTATGACCCGAAACAGGTGCGACTTAAGGCTTTTAATATTCGCCTCCCAATTGCCACCAAAATGACTAGCTGCTGGCGTATTAAAACACCAATCAATGCGATTCTCAGCTAAGACATGGGCGAATTCACTTTGGTAGTACTTGGAGCGTAAGAATGTATGTAATTCCGAAATATTGCGTCGCGCTCCAACATAATTTGTGCCGTTGTCAGAGTATAAGCGCTTAACGGGACCACGGCGAGATAAAAATCGTTTAAATGCAGACATAAAACCCTGCGTACTCAAATCACTGGTTAACTCTATGTGAACCGCACGAGTTGTCATACAAACGAATAGGCAAATGTATGCCTTTGTGGAACGTATACCACGACCACGGGCAATAGTGACTTTAAACGGTCCAGCATAGTCCGTCCCAGTATGTATGAAAGGTTTCACCGTCTGTACAACACGACAAGAACGATGGTCGGCCATTTCCGGCGCGTTGAAACGCGGGCGGAGCTTAAAGCAGGGCACACATCTGTGCACTCTAGCGCGTATCAAATTGCGAGCGGAAAGTATCCAGTACTTCTGTCGAAGAATGGACATTAATAAATCGGGACCAGCGTGACAATTCACCTTATGGTGATAGTCCACCAACAAATCCAAAACGTGATCCCTGCGTGGTAGAACCACTGGATGCATTTGTTCAAACTCTAACTCAGCATTTCGCAGACGGCCACCGACACGAATGAGTCCATCTTGCAAAAATGGTTTCAAATGTTGAAGTGCGGGACTACAAGGTTTATGTGATTCTAAACTACGAAATTCTTTTGAAAAATAAAATTTCTGCAACTCTCGAAGTACAACTGATTCAGCTCTATCCAAATCAGCTGCGATTATAGAACCACGCGATGGTAATAATCTCAAAAATCTTAGGACGTAAACTACACAGCGTAATAGTCTCGACCAAGACGAGACTCGATTAGACAACAACAAAACAACTGACTCTTCACGCGGAACTGATACTACAAGCGTATGTTTCTTCTCCTCGGGTGGCTCTGAAACAGTAGCGGGGCCAAACGGAGCACTTGGCCACTCGTTAGGAGCGGCATGAAGCCAGGGAGGACCACAAAACCAAAGCGGACGATTTAAAATTTGCGCAGGAAGCAAACCACGTGAGAGACAATCAGCTGGGTTTTCTGTTCCAGCGACATGGAATATATTTTCCTCTGCGGAGGCACGGGAGCCACCGAGCGAAAAAATATCACCCTTGAAAGGGAGCGCGACAACATAACGACCATCTTTATCACGAGTAGTCGTGCGGGTATAAATCTCCTCAGTGACCTGATCCTCAGGGCTGAGAATAGGCGGGACATTGACCTCTTCAATCTCCCAGAACTTGCGGATGGTAGACTCAAGCGGCGGCTCGACGGTGCAACAGTGCGACACAGTCGAGTAACTAACTGAACAAGCGGGTGCGGAACCAACTATAACAAACCCGAGAACTGTTTCCAGTGCGTGCGGAGCGGGGTACATCGGAAGACCTTGAATTTTACGTGATAACTGGAGATGCGGGAGAATCGAAGCACCGATCAATAGATCGATATCTCCAGGGAAAGCGTAATTTCCGTCGGCCAACTGCAAGTTCTCAAACTCCGTCAGCATGGACGTGTCAACCGGTACCGTGGGCAACCGTTCCGTAATCTTATCTGCGACTAGCGAATCCATTTCAAACGAAATATTACGATTAAAACGTGAACTAAATATTATTTTAATGGAACCGTGAATGGTTGCCTTTAAACCTCCAAAACCTTTCACTTCTGAGCGGGATGACCAATTATTAAAACTAAAACCAAGGCGTTGACAACAATCCCGAGTAATAAAATTACTCTGGGAAGCGCCATCTAGTAGCGCTCGAACGGTGTGCGGTTTGCCAAAGGCATCTACAATGACAACTTGCGCGGTCGCAAGTAAAACGGTAGTGACTTGAGTACCAGCGGCGGAAAGCGAACACAATGTTACGTCGTTTGCACTTGCAGCAGGCCGCGCGTCACAAGCGTCGCGCGTCTGCGCAGGCTGCTGCTGCGATGGCAGCTTACTACTCTCAAAATGTAAGAAGGTATGATGTCTAGCTAGACATTTACGACAGCTACCACCACTGTTACATGACGTAACCAGATGTTTGTCACTTAGACAATTAAAACACAAATTATTAGTGCGGACAAACTTGTAACGATCACTAGGCGATAATCTCTGAAATTCCGAACACTTGTACAGCTGTGTATGGCTACCCTTACACAGAGAACAGTCAGGTGTTGAGGCGGTATTAACTAGCGTATGTGCAGTCTTGACTGACTTCGATGACGCGTCTATACGGCGATCGGAACCTGTCCTATTCGTGGCTTCATGACGTGCCGACGTGCGCTGCAACACCTTAATATGGTCGCGAATAAAAGATTCTAAATCTTCGAACTTAGGTATTTCTTTACCGCGCTGAGTCGTTTCAAACAGACGAACAGTTTCAGGATCTAATTTCTTTAAACCGATATACAAAAACAAAAAGTCACAGAGGTCATTGACCTTTAGGTTCTTTACTGCACGAACAGATGATGCGAAAATATTTAAAAACTTCTCTAAATTATGATCGTTACAAACGGAAAAACTTTTCAAATCGAATAATTGATCTAAATATGCGGTGGCTACTAATCGCTTATCTTCGTATTTTGTTTTTAAAGTGTCCAAAACTAAAGTGTAATTTTCAGCGCTAAACGTAATTCCAGCACAGACAGCCTTTGCCTTACCGGTCAATTTTTCTACGAGATAATGCAATCTCTCGTGATCTGTCAGCGATGTGTTCCTATGTATTATATTTTCGAAACTATCTATAAATAAATTCCAATTTCGAATGTCACCATCAAATTCAGGTATTTGAATTGGCGGCAATCGTGGGCGTTCGCGAGGAGGGTTGGATAAACCACTCGCGGGGGGGGGAGTCTCTAAACTCCTAGCAATACGTTTGATACGACAATACAAGTCATCAAAGGACGACAATGCCTGATAACTCACACAGTAATCAGGATTTAATTCCAACTCTAAAATGTTTATATTATTAATTGTAGATTCAAAATCCGCGCGCAAACTATCTAAAGTTTCCAACGAACACAAGAAAGCATCTCTAATCGCCAGATCCGAGGTTTGCGAAGATTTATCACAAATCGATTGAACACGTGAAAACTGTGAGTCCCTTTTAGCGTATAAAAGCTTTAACTGAACCTTTAAATCAGTACTAACCTTGGTTCCCTTAAGAGACATCTTGTTTTGATATATTCACACTATACACTCAAACAAACACTTAACGAATTATTAAGTAAGCGATAATTAACAGATAACAATATGGTAATATTGTGAACAACAAAGTGAACGGCGAACGAACGGAATAACATATGCGTATATAATCTATGGTTTATCCGTTTCCTACAAATATTCACTCAACAATGAACGGGTATTTTTGAAATGCGTCTACCTACATGAAATTTGTAGGACTTCCGAATGAATTTTGTCAAGAAAAAGAATGCGATCGATTTATATCTACGCTGATATTTACGTAGCTAACTATAATTATGCGGTGCGGTTGACGGCGTAGGTACCGTAATCAACAATGACACTTTAACTATACGAGCGAAATAACGTATAGTTGCCTAAATGCCTAGATGCGGGTTTTCTACTATTATATCTAGGTAAACAGGCGCGTTGCGTTTATTCCCTATGGAACAAATACTATATTGCGAAATTACAAGAAAATGATTCACGATCCGGCTCGAAGGACCAAAAAGTAATGGTTGCGCGAATTTTGCTTTGTGGACTGTAGATTTAAAAGGCGATCTAAGGTTTGTTAACAATATGCAGGTACTGCGTCTAGCGTTTATTAATGGGATAAATGTATTAGAAGGACTGACCTTTAACCTCGAAAGTTCCACATGGCGCCGGCCGGCGAATCCCGAACTTCGTACTTTCAAGCACTGCCAGTTTCTGTATTGCACTACACTGCACTTATTGTTGAGTTTCGAATGGTTGGAGCACGAAATAGCCAATTTTCTTGTAATTTCGAGCGGGCGTGTTAGCGGTGCGGTCACATTCACAATCGATGCACAAACGTCAATGTCAAATCATTTCTTTCGAGGTCGTGCGGGAAGCGGATACGGTAGGGATAGGATTGCTAGACCAAAAAAATAAATTACAAAAAACAAAGTCGCGGAACATAGCAAATTGGCGCAACCATATAGAATAACCTAGGTAAAGTATTTAAAATAAATAATATTTCATACATTACCTACACGTTATAGGTATTTTATACATTGCCTAGGTATTGTACAGAATACCGGATTATACAGATTGCCGGTAACATATACACCGTTAAATTTTGATCGTTTTAATCCCGTGGACGGTCGATCCGGTACATGAAACACTATTGATTTGTAAAGATAAAATTTAAAAAAAAACGTACTTTTTTTAAACTCGAATTAATTTACGCATGTACGAAATTATTATTTTTTAAGTAAACGTCAGCTGGGTGAGTTCAATGACCTGTAGGTAGTTGGTACGCAACAATCGACAACTACCTACAAGGTCATTGACTCGTTTACTTAAAGAAATTAATTTCATTTTTCTAAAACTCGAATTAACATGTATATTAATTCGAGTTTTAGAAAAAAGCAGTACTATATTTTTTTATTTTATCTTTAAAAATTGATAGTGTTTCATGTACCGGATCGACCCCTCCACGGGATTAAAACGATCAATATTTGTACGGTGTATATTTGTCGAGTTCAACTAATACCTACCTACACTCCAAAAAACATTACATAAATGGGGTTGGCAAGTGAAAGCTAATTATAGATGGCGCCCTCATAGGTCTGTCCCTTGACCATCGTCATTGATAGTTGTTGAGGTTATGTTGCGATTTGATGAGACTGTCGTTTTTTGTTGTATCAAGTTTCTGGGTACTCTCTTGGAGTTATTTCTGTTGAAAATGTGTTTTACCCGTGCATTTACTGACCAATTCATAGTCGCTTTCCTTGAAATGATTACGACATAACCTCGAACTAGGTTTAGGTGTAAAATTTACCCTACGAATTGCTTTAAGCCACAGTGTTTCGGAAACTGGTGAGTAGTATTTTCAGAGCAATTCGGAACACAACAACCCGTATTTTTCAATAAATTCAGCGATCACTTCCACTTTCCATACAAAAAAGTCTTTGTTTTGTGACAGCTCGACGACGGCGCCAATTTGACAGTTGCCAACCTTATTATGTTTGATTGATTGGTTTCTGCCAGACGCTATACCTGAAAATCAGCATCGTTGATAGCTGGATTTGCCTAGCTTCACGGTATACGCTGAGCAATGGCCCATTCTTGCTTGAATGCGACGCACAACTTGTATTTATAGATTGTAAATGTCTCTTTTTCTGTATTTTTTTGTTATTTGTTGGTTATGTTTGTCTCTGCTGAGGCCGGTGTCAGCCGGCGTCGCGGATGTAGTAGACAACCTAGACGACTTGGTTGTCTATGGTCACAAGGTGCAATGTTGTTATGCCCGTTTCACACATGGCCTGACGGGGAAACTGTTTGTTGTAAATAATTTGTGCGTCGATTTTAAGCAGAATAAACGTATTTTCTTTCTTTTCTTCTATACCGGTTTTTTCACACAGACTTTGAAACTCATTAACACCCTTCAAGGGCTGAATTCTTGGAAATGCTCTTAGTACTCACTCGATATCCGTGGTACTCACTTACTTCATGAAAAAAAACACAAAAAAGTGAAAAATAACTTTAATTTCTGATGTCGGTGTTTAACAAAGAAGAGACTAAACTATTATATTAACACCGACTTCCGAAATTAAAGTTATTTTGCAATTTATTGTATTTTTTTTACATTGAAGTCGGTCTGTAAAAGTTCGTACGGAGTAACCGCACACACCACACACCGGCAAAGCCGCTAGCAGAAAATATAAGGTTTGACATCAATATTTACTTTGTTAAATACGCATTTCATTTTTGACATAAATATTTACTCTATTATGTTGGTAGTACATTTTTGACGTAAATATTTACTCTATTAGGTTGGTATTACATTTTTGACATAAATATTTAAGTTGGGACTTTGTTAAGAATTATATTTTTGTAAACTTTATTTCACATAATATTGTTCTTTTTTCTTTTCAGTTATTTATTGTATGTCTGGCAATTTGAGTATTTTCTGCGGCCTACCCAAATGTCCTTTCTTTGGTATTGTTCGTCATTGAGCTCCTTAGTAATTCTGAGTTGAGCTTCACGAATATTGACAAATGCTAGCACTGACTGGACAGGTCCACTCAAATCTGTGTGGTTCTTTCCTCAAAAGACCATTTCAGACAAATCTATATGGTCCTGCTGTATTTACTATATGAACTTTAAATGAGACTTTGACCCCTGAGTTTGTTTCGGTGTTTCTTCTCAGGACAGTCTAGGAAACACTGGTAGATGATTTTATATAGATACCATGATTTTTATATTTATATAGATACCATGATTTTTAATTAGACGAACCAAAGTGACAGCAGTGGACAATGCCCAACTGTCAAATAACAATGCTCAACTGTCAAACAACCATTGTTAAAGCTGTCACTTTAGTCCATCTAATAAACAATCACAGTATACATATCTAGTTTTAAACTGGCAAGAAAGATGAAATGTTTATTTTTTTAAACATATTTGTAAAATTTATAATTTTGATTTATTTTCTACTTACAACCAACATAGGTAAAGCTATTATATTATTTCAATTAGTTCATAACTTATTACGAATAAGGCATTTATTGTGAATTCACTCAGAGAACAGAAAATTATGTCCTATTTGTAAAATAAATATCATTTATCATTTATTTTTGTTTAATTTAGCTATAATACACCGTTAAATTTTGGTCGTTTTAATCCCGCGGAGGGTCGATTCGGTACATGAATACTATCGATTTGTAAAGAAAAAAATAAAGTACTTTTTTTCAAAAACCCGAATTAATATACGCATAACGAAATTCATTTCAAAAACATACCGTATAGCACGCTCTTCTTATTAAATGTCTCGTATTGGACATAAATGAGAGCCCTCAGATTGTTTAAGCTTGTATTTCAATAATATTTAATTTTTTTACAACGAATTTGTACGGAGCGATATTGAACGTTTAGTCGAGAATTTTAAAAGGTGATGTAAGGTAGGTGTACCCACATATTAAAAATAATAAAACTCCTTTATAAATCGATACCGCGCGTTTGTACGTGACTGCTTGCTATTTGTATGGTTGTAGGCGCCAACATTAAAAAAGGCACTTACTTGAATAAGTAATAATTAAATATTTATTTATCTATTGTACTTCTTGTGATAATTAAAGTAAGATATATTTTAATTTATCTAGTATTGTTTATACTCACAGTACGATAAACTACTTTTATTAATAATAAAATACCAAGTTTTTACAATAAAATATTTAAACTTGTAACTAACAAAACAAACAACGTGCGTCGCACAGAACCTGAGATCTTCCACTGACTGTGCGCGCGTCAACCGGTTTTTTCCAGTTTCGCCGCGTACGCAACAAGCGACCAGTGGTCTCGCACACATTCCCCGCGTGCTTGTAGTGGTGCAACCGATTCGCGCGCTTGTATGAAGCTTTGTCTCTGTACCATTTGTCTACTCATGTGCCCGAAACACCGGTTTTATTTTTATAAAAAACAAAAACAATTATTATTCAAGATTTTTGTTTTTGCGAGGCGCTTTTAAAAAAATAGCTTTGTTTTTATTTTGCCAAAACCCTGTACACGTACACCCTGTGGGTCCGGTATACGCAGCGGGCATACAACGCCCTCAACGTTCCATATAACAATGCTTTCAGGATGTTGTTGGGGCTCCCACGGTACTGCAGTGCATCAGGAATGTTTGCCGACGCACATATTGATGGTTTTAATGCCATCATAAGAAAGCGGTCAGCGTCCATGATGCGCAGAGTGCGTGGGAGTGGCAACAGCATTCTGAGGGTCATTAGTGATAAGCCGTGTTGCGCCACTTTGGCACACTGGGTGCATGTACATGTGCATGTACCCGGTGTGTCAGGTGTGCGCAAAAGATATTTAAATTAATCTCTGCAATAATGTATTTTACTGACATAGTTTTTTTAAGGTGTGTGATTATTACTAACAAAATATGGACCACGGTCTGAATTTTTTTTTTTTAATATAAATTTCAAATATTTCCGTCATGTAATCTCGTAGATACACACGTTTGAAAACGTAAATTAGGGTCAGATTCGCGATTTTTTTATTGAGCCAACTAATTTATATCATGTTTTTTTTTATGGTAGGTAAAATCATCCAATGACAAATCTCGCCTTTGGGTGAAACGGGAAATAGGTTCAGACTATTACTGACTAAAAACCTACCCCGTTTCTTGTTTGCCTATCATACTAGGGCTGAGCCTTCCTTTCAGAAACCGACCCTTGGCCCCAGTAGGCTTCGACCCTGCCTGCCTGCAGCTAACAGACTGGGCTTCTACAGTTTGCTGACAGCACCTTGAAGCGCGCGGGAACAGAACGCGCCGTCAAGAAGATGATGATGATGAGGGGCCCCTGTGGGACTAGCTACGCCACTGGTCAGACTTTTACTGACTAAAAACCCACCCCGTTCCTTCGTTGCCTTTCATATCAGGGCCGAGCCCTCTTTTCAGAAGTAGACCCTTGGCCCCAGTAGGCTTCGACCCTGCTGGGCCCCTACGGTTTGCTGACATCTCTTTGAAGCGAAAAAAAAATACACAAAAATCGCTGTAAAATGTTTTTTATTATTTATAATGTCTTTGTATAAAATATCCTAAATACACCGTTAAATTTTAGTCGTTTTAATTCCGCGAAGGGTCAATTCGGTACATGAAACACTATCGATTTGTAAAGTGAAAATTAAAAAGTAAAGTTCTTTTTTTTTAAACTCGAATTAATTTACGCATGTACGAAATTAATTTCTTCAAGTAAACGTCATCTGATCGAGGCCAATGAACTGTAGGTAGTTAGTACGCAAAGACCGACAACTACCTACAAGGTCATTGACTCGTTTACTTAAACAAATTAATTTCGTACATGCGTATATTAACTCGAGTTTTAGAAAAAAAGTACTTTATTTTTTTAAATTTTATCTTTATAAATCGATAGTGTTTCATGTAACGAATCGACCCTCCGAGGGATTAAAACGACCAAAATTTAACGGCGTATTAATTATTGCTAGCATACATAGCTATTATGGCAATTTATTGAATACATCATATTTCTTATCATTATGAATACAACAATATTTTCAGTATATGCGAAACCCGAAACACATGTCTAGTATTTTTATGTAAAGAATCTATGTACAAAATTTCGTAACTGTATCATAAAAATTACAAAGTCAGTTGTCCGCACAAATACATGGTCACGGGGTCATCCGGGCTGCTGAGCGGTTGTTTTGCTCCCGCACCCAGCTGTGCGCTGGAGATTAATACCCGCTATGACCTGCCGTGACCTGTGTTATAACTTGAGACCTTTTTTAAAATATTTTTGGAAAAAATTATAACATGGTGTAAAAATGATTGGAATCGATTCAGTTACTGATCCTGAACAAACTATATTCAGGTTTTGGATATACTAAATATAATGTTGTATACTACACTTAGTTTTGGATCTTCTCCACTCGCTTATAGTCAACGTCAAGCATGGTTCATCTAAAACAATCCAACGCGATGTTTGATGAAGAGGCAACGCGAAAAAAGAGAGACAACGCCTGAAATCTTTTTTTTTAATTGACATAAACTAGTGCTTGACTGCAATCCTACCTGATGTTAAGCAGTGATGCAATCGTTGATGGTGAGGCGCACTAGCTGCTCTCTATTGGCATTCGGTAATTCCGTGATTTACTCGAATATTTCACGAAACTTGGTCCAGGAAATAGCAACGTGTTTTTTTAAAACCCCTTAAATTTTTTAAGAAAAATTGACGTCATTTAGAATTTCGATTGAATGTGCAAGGCTTCTATAGATGTACTTTTTTTTAACTATGCTTATAATAAATCTGTAGAAGTAAAAATTCTGTACATTGAAAAAAAAAAGTTATTAAAAAAATTTTTGTCTGTCTGTCTGTTTGTTCAGGCATCACGCAAAAACTACCGGTTCGATTACGATGAAACTTGGTATAATTATTCTTTAATATCCTGGGCACCACACTGGGTACTTTTTATCCCGGAACAGTATATACAATAAAAAACAAACTTAATTTTGCGGTTCGATCCCTAGACCCGATTACTGTACCAACCGCAAATAATAAGTTTGTCGCAGGTTACGTCACCCGTTTCTATTGTAATTAGCCACAAAGGGCCCGCGCCGAGACAGAAGTATTAATACCGGTAAGTATGCTCGATAGATAACGTTCTACACAAATAGCACTTTACACAAAAAACTCATTCATAAGTTTCGTTGTTCACGCGAACGAAGTTGCGGGCACAGCTAGTTTCTAATATATGAGTACATTACGGAGGACCAAAGTTCACATAAAATTTCAACTTTTCAGAGATCTTCACTTTTTTTTTATTCTTGATAGGTTCGCACTTGACCGCTATCTCACCTGATGGAAAGCGACGATGCGGTCGACGATGGAGCGCGCTTACCTAGAAGTAACCTATTCACTCTTGACTTAAAGATTCCCGGGTTGTAGCCATCAGGAAACACAGGCACCGGCAGGGAATTCCACTCCTTAGCTGTACGTATAATGAAAGTGTTCCCAAAACGCTATGGTAGTAAAATCATCCAATGACATCCCCCGCCCTTGGGCGGAGCGGGAGATAGTGTCAGACTCTTACTGAGAAAAAACTTACCCCGTTCCTTCATTGCCTTGGTTCCAGGGTCCTGGTATGCATTTTCATACCTCCCCAGAGCCCCAGAGTAGGCTTCGGCCCTGCTGGGCCCCTACAGTCGGAGGTCTTTACTGGATTAGTTTTACACTTATGTTTTGATTGCAATAGAAGAATAATATCCACAAGATATATGTGTATCCAAAATATCTGAAGAAAGATGTGTAATAACATCATAATCACGTAGGAGCGGTTCACAGTGTCCGGCGTAGAACAAGCCAAGTGGACAAAAATATTTTTTCATGGTTTTGAAACTATATCTACAAATTAAGTACTAATCTTATACAAAGCACAAGTCCGTTCGTGTGTGGAGTACTGCAGCCACATATGGGCTGGTGCTGCAAAATGCCACCTAGCAGCTTTGGACTCGGTGGAAAGGCGAGCGAAGAGGCTAATTGGTGATCCAGACTTGGTTAAGTCCAATCTACAAAGCCTCGAGCACAGGCGTAGAGTAGCCAGCCTTTCGGTGTTTTACAGGATGCATTTTGGAGAGTGTGCGCGGGAATTGCATGACTTGATACCGCCATCTCCTTTCTACCATCGAACAACCCGGCGTACGGCGAATATCCACCCTTACGTTGTTCGGCGGCGATCTCTCGCGCCGGGGCTTGGTTCAAGCCATGCTCCGGAGCGAGGAGGAGTGGCAGGCGGTCGCCTCCTTCTGCGAAGCAGTAATGCTAGTAAAGGAGGAGGCCGACCGCCTTAGGCAAAGGCGGACACGCCGCCGCCGCCGCCGGGTTTCCGATCCCAATTTCCGGCCACCGTAGGCGCGGGCTCGCGGACGGTGGGCAATGGGTAGCTCGCTGTCCGTCCGTCCGGTAACAGACCGGTCCGAGCTCAGGTCGTCTACGGCGCGCACCGTTCCCGCGCGCCTCAAGGAGTTGTCAGCATACTGTAGGGGTCCAGCAGGGCCGAAGCCTACTGGGGCCAAAGGTTATGTGAGACTGTCACCAAAGGCCCCAGGATAAAGGCAAGGAATGGAAAGGTAGGTTTTTTAGTCAGTAAAAGTCTGACACTGTTTCCCGCCCCACCCAAGGGCGGGATTCGTCATTGGATGATTTTTACCTACCACAAAAAAAAAAAAAAAAAAAACCCTTACGTTGTTGAAACTTCCACGGTCCGGACTAAGCGTTTTGCCTCGTCGTTTATACCGCGTACATCGAGGGACTGGAACAATTTGCCTGCTGCGGTTTTCCCGGCCAATTATAATTTAGGCGTCTTCAAGGCTAGAGTGAATAGGCTCTTAATAAACTAGTGCGCTTTACCATCGACGATTGCAAATTCAAATTCAAATTCAAATTACTTTTATTTGTTAACACAGGTACAAAATACAGATCTTATATTTGAGGAACAGAGCGCCATGTTATGCCAAGAGGCGTACAAATATGGTGTGCATTATAGCTCACAATTACAATTTTATTTTTCTATAAAAAAAATCATGCTTATTTATGATATACAAATAGCAGAAAAAAAAAATAATACATTGGAAAATTACATCATATAATCTAACAATTGCATCACTGCTTACCATCAGGTAGGATTGCAGTCAAGTGCTAGTTTATAAAATATAAAAAAAAAGTATTTATATACCTATATTAATATTATAAAACTAAAAACTCTGTTTGTTTGTTCGTTTGAACGCACTAATCTCAGGAAGTACTTTGCCGATTTAAAAAAATATTTCAATGTTAGATAGGCTATTTATCGTGGAAGGCTATAGGCTATATATCATCACGCTGCGACCCAAGAGAGTGGAGCAGTAACCAAAGATGCGCGGATACATCTAGTAGTACCATAATATTTTATTTAAAGAAAATGCATAGAGATGGTGTATAAATATATTATTTCATGATGACACGATTACAATACAGAAAAAAAAAATAGAATAAAATTATTTCAATCGCTGCAAATATCAACGCTAATTCTATATAAATATACAACCTTAGACTAACATATTAAATAAAAAAAAAATTGAATGTAAATATGTATACAAATGTAAATATACAACCTTAGACTAACATATTAAATGCAAAAAATCTAAATCTAAATATACAAATATAAATATACAACCTTAGACTAACATAAAAAAAATACAAAAAATCTAAATCTAACACTAGACTAATCTATTTACAATAAAACTAATTCTCAATATCAGAATCATCAGATTCAGAATCCGATGAAACCAATTGTAAATAGTCTTCCTGAGTTTGTGGAGGTTTTGGTTGCAGTCGAGGCTCTATAGTAGGAGCTACGATGAGCTTTAACACGTAGATCCACAACTACCAAACTTGTTCATACAAAAGTAGACTCTAAACATCGGAATTAAGGCCTATAGTGGCGTGGATGTGAGAGGACACCGGTGTCCTCTGAGCTAGGACAGATTAAGGGTATTACATCGCTCAATGACCTTCAAGAATTTACCTCTACATTAACTCTGAGTGAGCGGGGGAGCCCAGGGACGCAATTTTTCCCGAACTACCTTATAGGGGCGTCCCCATGGGTCTCTGTTTAGAGTCCCCAGCCACACGTTGCGGGCCTCCAATTTGGCCCGCTTAATTTCTGCTCGGAGGGTGCGCTTCGCCGCTCTGTAACCCTCGTACAGCTCCGCCTCTCTGGCCTCCGCATCCGGCGGGCGGATGCGGCGCCTGCAGTATCTGGCGTACCGGCGTCGCGCGTGATTGCACGCGTTGCGCAGTGCTGCAATCTCCGGCGACCACCAGTACACCTGGCGCCGAGCACGTCCTGGACGGACTCGGGGCATTGCCGCATCGCATATTTGCGACATGGCCTCCTGGAACCACTCTGCCATGACGTCGATGTCGACAGGCCTGTCCGGTGCTAGCACCCAGGCCTGTACCGTCGCGGCTTCCAGGAGGAGCTCCCGGTCCATTTGCTTTAGCGCCCACCGCGGACCACAGGGGCTCTGTCGAACCGGCGCGGCCGAGGTTTGGGCGGAGACGTCAAACCGGATGTACCGGTGGTCAGAGTACGTCTCCACCCCCTCCATCACGTTGTTTATATGAGTGGGTTGTTGATTTTGAATCAATATAATACGCTAATGCCTCGTCACTACTTAGCGGTCTATCAGTTTGCACAGCACTTGATTGTTGAAGACATGTACTGGCAGAAGATGGATTTTCGCCAATGTCCTTTATTACTCTGGCAACGTTTTTATATCCAGTGGACCGTGCAGCTATCTCTGCAGCAGTCATTAATTCTCCAACACTCCGCAATTCAACTAGATCAGCAACTTTACGTTTCTTAGTTTTAAAAGACGAATCTTCGAAAACTTTTTTAGGTCTTCCGGGTCGACAAAAATCAGCAGATGAAGTAGAAGGTTGTGGTTGAGTCGATCGTAAGCAGAATTCTATATTTTCGCCTTCCAGCCACAATTTATTCTTATTCAGGAAACACTCTTTTGATTTTGCTGAAGACACCCACTTGGTTGCAATTTTCGAAGAAATGCTGGCTAATTTCATCTTAATTTCCCTTTGACATTCTTCAGTGATATCAGAGAAATCACACTTAGACAAAATAAATTGAAATAGACGATCATTTCTTTCGTCTTTTTCGTGCTTAAGCCACTCTTCGAAAAACTCTATTTTACTAATAGAGTAAGTCATTTCTACAAAAAAAGAAAAAAAAATGTTGTACTCAAGCGTGCTACATAAAATAGGTCACATAATAGTCTATAGGCATGTAGTTAAAACATATCAAAAATTCAGAGTGGATACAAGAGGGGATACATGGCTTTTCTAAGCCTGATAAGTTCGAAAACAAAGAAAAACATGGTAATTTTTTAAGTATTCAGAGATAGTCTACTTTATGAATGTTTGTAACACATTAAAAGATTCTAATAAGAAAATAATATTTAACATACCTTCAGAAGTAAAATCCATCACTAAAACTTTTCATAAAATTAGAACTACCACCATGAGATGTTAGTGTAAGTGTCGCTAAAATGCAACTGACCTATTTATTTAACTGCACTTACCTAATTACCTTACTTTGATAAACGATGACATATGGAATGTTGACGTAAACAATTCTTGGAATCAGAGGTTTAGGGGTGTTGTTTACAGGTAGAAAGTACAAATTGCTGGGAATTTGATAATGACTTTTGTCCACCTGGCTTGTTCTACGCCGGATACTGTATTTTTTTTTTTTTTTTTTACGGTAGGTAAAATCATCCAATGACAAATCCCGCCCTTGGGCGGAGTGGGAAATAGTGTCAGACTCTTACTGACTAAAAACCTACCCTGTTCCTTCCCTGCCTTGGTTCCAGGGCCCTGGTATGCATTTTCATACCTTCCCAGAGCCCCAGACTAGGCCTCGACCCTACTGGGCCCCTACGGTCGCCGGATACTGTGCGGTTGTATGAAAATATACCTCGGGTTGGCTGCTCACAAGTGTCCCCGCAAACCGGCCACAAAAAAAAGCAGCCACAAGAAAACGCCACCACCGCCGCACATCATCATCATTTCAGCCAAAAGGCGTCCACTGTCGGACGTACGCCTCCCCCAAGCGTCGCCACAATGGCCGGTCCTGTGCGTCCTGCATCCATCGGACTCCAGCGACCCTGACCAGGTCATCGGTCCACCTTGTGGGAGGCCTTCCAACGCAGCGTCTTCAGGTACGTGGCCGCCACTCCAGAACCTTTCGGCCCCAACGGCCATCTGTTCTGCGTGCAATGTGCCCAGTCCATTGCCACTTAAGTTTGGCGATTCTACGTGCTATGTTGGCAACCCTGGTTCTCTTGCGGATATCTTCATTTCTGATTCGATCGAAGGAAACTCCGAGCATAGCCCTTTCCATTGCCCTTTGGGTGACTTTAAGTCTTCTTATGAGGCCTATTGTAAGCCCACCGCCGCACACGGGGTGCAAAATTTTTATGGCTGCATTTTTTGTGGCAAGTTTTTTTTGTGGCACCTTTTTTTTGTGGCCGCTTTTTTTTGTGGAACCTTTTTTTGTGGCAACTTTTTTTTATATCAGCTTTTTTTTGTGGCAAATTTTTTTTATATCAGCTTTTTTTGTGGCAACTTTTTTTTATATCAGCTTTTTTTTGTGGCAACATTTTTTATATCAGCTTTTTTAGTGGAAACTTTTTTTTATGGCACCTTTTTTTTGTGGCAACTTTTTTTTGTGGCAACTTTTTTTTGTGGCACCTTTTTTTTATATCAGCTTTTTTTGTGGCAACTTTTTTTTGTGGCACCTTTTTTTTATATCAGCTTTTTTTGTGGCAACTTTTTTTTGTGGAACCTTTTTTTTATATCAGCTTTTTTTGTGGCACCTTTTTTTTGTGGCACCTTTTTTTGTGGCACCTTTTTTTTGTGGCACCTTTTTTTGTGGCAACTTTTTTTTATATCAGCTTTTTTTGTGGCAACATTTTTTTATATCAGCTTTTTTTGTGGAAACTTTTTTTTATGGCAGCTTTTATTTGTGGCAGCTTTTTTTTGTGGCAACTTTTTTTTTGTGGCAGCTTTTTTTTTGTGGCGGTGCTTATTTGAGCCCACTAAATCTAGATTCTAAAGGAAGAATAATTTTTCCAAATACTATTAAAATTAAAAACACGTGTTTCCTGGAACAACTTTTGTGAAATATTCGAGTGACCTTTATTGACCTGATGGTAAGCGATGATGTGGCCGACGATGGAGCACATTTGCCTAGAAGTACAGTGCGATCGACGGATCTTGGCGCGCCTGAAGTTAGGCTCTGCGAACTTTTGCGCATGTACACTCGTAAAGATGTTAGTGGAATAATTTTTGTGTGTCTAAGGGTGTTTTTAATCGATTTTTGTTCAAAACGATTGAAATTAAGTTATAAAAATATATTTATATTCGATATTATATGTGGAGGTTTAAAATATTCCCAAACAGTAGTTATTCTAGTAGTTGCCTATAGGTAACTGATATTTAACTAAATCATGCATTTTAACTAAGAAAATAAAATTTCATTCGTTTTTTTATTATTATTTAAGTTACAATTTCGTTTACTAACAAGAGAATTCACTATGTTTGTATATTTATTTCGTTCAATATCTCCTAAAAACAAAAATCAATAAATTCCAAATCGATAAAATCGATTATGATATTTGATTCGATAAACGGTCGATTGTGTTTTCATAGTGTCAATCTCTAGCCAACATCTCCGCCCCGCGCACGTCGCCTCACGCCACCATTTTGTTCCTAAAAAACGTTTGTGCGCAGCCTTCTGCGCAAAGTTCAGGCGTGCCAAGATCCGTCGGCCGTACTGTACCTATTCACTCTCTATTATTTTACACAATATTTTGACTTATCCCTAAAGGTTGTATATGAACTATGTTTAAATTGCCGCCAATGTTCTGTTGGAAGTATTGCATGCGGTTCGCCAGTTCGATTCCTGGGTAAGGCTCTTCTTTCTTCACTGGTTGCACAGCGCGTGGCGGCTGTGAAGAGAAAAAAAATTTTTTTTTTACTAAGGGTGCTTCCACATCTGGCGTATGTGAAGCTCGCGAGCCGTTTGCGAGTTGCCCGCGAGCTGCGCGCGTGCAGTCACGGCAATGGTTTGGTGCGCCTCTTTAGCGCAACTCATGCAAGGCTCGTATACGGCGTGTCGATGTCATGTCGGACGACATTAGTGCTTTTAATATAATTGCAGCATCATTAGCTATTATATTACTGATAAAAAGGAAAAAAAAGAGACAACGGCGTTGGTGGCAAAATCCTATTTTTAAAAGAAAACAGAATATAGTAGCGGAGTTGAGAAGCCATCAATTAAGCGGACGCTATGCAATTTTTTTTAAATTGTCACCAGAATTATATCAGAACAGATGGTTAGTTTCAAGATTGCGCGGGCGGAAGGAAGACGCGAGCCGCTAGCGCACCGCACGCGTGCTGATCGCGCACGGCGCTTAGGTCGCGCGCGGGCAGCGTAGGAGCGACCCTCGAACAAAAATGGCTCGCAAAAGGCAATTTCTGTCCATACAAGGTTGTCTGGAAGAAATCGCCGAGTACGATAAGGCCGCCGATTGTATGTTTTTCTTTTTTCTATGGTTTCCCTTTGTAATAATTGTAATCTTGTTGTACAATAAAGTGTAAATAAATAAAAGGCTCGCGAGCTGCACATTCGCGGCACATTCGCCAGATGTGGGCGCACCCTAATATGAACAAAATGGATAACTTGGGTGTTCAAAATAATTTAAAAAAAAACTGGGCAAGTTTGAGTCGGACTCGCACATGACGGTTCCGTACAGACTTCTCTATGAAAACATTTAAATTCCCGAATCGAGTTTCGAAGATTTCGTAATCGCATAATCGTGTCACAATCGCATCGATGTCAGAATCAGAATCAGAATAGTTTATTTCAAATCGACCAATTACAGGCACTTTTGAATTGTCAAAATGTCGGTCAGTCCAAAAAAAGTGAAGCTAAATTGCACATTCCAAAGCGTAGATCTCTATGGAGAAGAACGTGCAAGAAACTCCATGGACACTCTTTTTAAATCATATTCTGAGTTACATAAATCTTGGTTACATATTTCTTGTCGCTTCTATTATGTGAGCACAATGAAGAAAAAAAATTAGAGAGCAAATAATGAAAAAATACAAGAACTAATAAAAAAATAGAAATAGAATTAAGCCACTGGCAGCTAAGAGATGACCAGTCCCAACTGACGGCGCCCGTTCACGAGCATGACGCGTACCTCAGCCCCACTCAGCTCAACCATTTTGAAGGGAACCGAATGACCCAATAACACGTGCCACCATCAGCGATTGAGTGAGCATGACAAACTCTCAACTGCCATGCTCGTAACGTCAAACAAGTTGTAACCTAAAATGTTTCGGGGGCCCTAGGGCGCTGCACTTCAGCACCTGCGCCAGTGTCCTTACCTTGGTCTTCTTGTTATTTTCGTGCATCATCTTCATATGCTTGTAGATGCTGGTCTGCCACATGAATGTGGCGGGGCACAGCTTGCACTTGTAGATCTTGCTGCTGGAGCGCTTGGTGTGCATCGCCCACACGTGGCCCTTCAAGCGCTTCACTGTCTGTAGGGAGGAATTATATCTATATAAGGTGACTGGATAATTAGACAAGAAATAGCGAAAAATATCAGCCAAATTCAGTAGATTGTAACCAGTTAGGCGAACACAAATTACCTACCAACAGATTTTTTTCGCGATTTCAGGTTTGGTCCCATAGTAAAAGTTGTTTGTTATCATGACTACAATCACGTGTTTAAGTATCGTTCACTAACTACCAGTCACCCTACATATATAAGAAATCTTAAAAGGAGACTATTCGATAAACATAAGGAAAACTGTACTAGACACTTGCAGGCAGGGTAGTATCTGCCTGCTCTACGAGTGCCAATCATGGCTATTCACGACAAGAGCTAAACAAAAGATCAAAACAACGCAATGAGCCATGGAAAGAAGTATATTGAAAATGAGGCTGTTTGTTTGACTGGCCTGTTGGTCTAGTGGTTAGTAGCCCTGACTGCTATGCCGGAGTTCGTGGGTTCGATTCCCACCCAAGACAAATGTTTGTGTGATGAGCACGATCATTTGTTCTGTGTCTGGGTGTTATTTATCTATAATATGTATGTATTTAGAAATATATAAGTATATTTATCAGCTGTCTGGTACCCATAACACAAGCTCTGCTTAGCTTGGGACTAGACGGTGTTGTGTGATAGTTGTGGAATATATTATTATATATTATATTATTATTATTCTCTTTATTCAGTAATATACATATAAATTATATTTTTAAATATTTCTTTAAAACAAACACATTAAAAAAAAAACATTTAAAAATATAAAAAATAGTGTCCCACCGGTATCGGGAACAGGGTCCAAGCTACCGGCGGTCAGGGCTCCAGAGAAAGGAACCTCCTAACAATACGAGCCGTGTCCAGGAGTACCGCTTTCTGAATCAAGCCCTTATTATTATTATTATTATTAAGGAGAATACACAAAATTAGAAGCGATGGGCATCAGTTACCAAGGTTTGTCGTTTAATGACATCGCTTCTAATTTTGTGTATTTAACTCTAAAATTAAAATGATATACATGTTCAGATGAGGCCGGTGTTTCCTAGCTGACTACCCTGAGAAGAAACACCGAAATAAACTCAGGGGTCAAAGTCTCTTTTAAAGTCCATACTTAGCTGTATGGGCAAAACATGAGAACCATGCAGATTGGAGTCTGAGATGGTCTTTTGAAGAAAGAACCACACAGTTCTGAGTGGACCTGTCAGTGCAAGCATTTGTCAGTATTCGTATAGCTCAGCTCAGGACTACTAAGGAGCTCAACGACTTGACGAACAATACCAAGGAAAGGACATTTCGATAGCCTCCCACAAAATGGACCGACGACCTGATGAAGGGTCCGCAGGGATCCGATGGCCTCCCACAAGGTCGACCAACGACTTGGTGAGGATTGCGTGAACCCGATGTCCTCTTACAAGTTACGACGTCCTGGTGTACCGAGAATTCGATAGCCTCCCACAAGGTGGACCGATGATCTGATGAAGGGTGCAGGGATCCGATGGCCTCCCACAAGGTCGACCAACGACTTGGTGAGGATTGCGTGAACCCGATGTCCTCTTACAAGGTACGACGTCCTGGTGTACCGAGAACTCGATAGCCTCCCACTAGGTGGACCGATGATCTGATGAAGGGTGCAGGGATCCGATGGCCTCCCACAAGGTCGACCAACGACTTGGTGAGGATTGCGTGAACCTGATGTCCTCCTACAATGTCGACTGATAACCTGGTGAAGTTCTGCAGGAATCTGATCGCCTGCCACTAGGTAGACCGACGTCCTGGCATCGTAAGGATTTAATAGCCTCCTATAAGATCCGATTTCCGGCCACCGTAGGCGCGGGCTCGCGGACAGCGGGCAATGGGTAGCTCGCTGTCCGTCCGTCCGGTAACAGACCGGTCCGAGCTCAAGTCGTTTACGGCGCGCACTGTTCCCGCGCGCCTCAAGGAGTTGTCAGCAAACTGTAGGGGCCCGACAGGGCCGAAGCCTACTGGGGTCAAAGGGTATGTGAAAATGGCACCCGGGGCCCTGGGACTAAGGCGAAGAATGGAACGGGGTAGGTTTTTAGTCAGTAAGAGTCTGACACTACTTCCCGCTCCACCCAAGGGCGGGATTTGTCATTGGATGATTTTACCTACCGAAAAGAAGGAACGGGGTCGGTTTTTAGTCAGTAAGAGTCTGACACTACTTCCCGCTCCGCCCAAGGGCTGAATTTGTCATTGGGTGATTTTACCTACCATAAAAAAAAAAAATGGTGTATCATTGTAGATCTTACCCTGTATGATTTGCCGCATATTTCACAGAGATGTTCCCCCTCCGCCTCTTTCTTCTTACCTTCGTGAATATTATTGACATGGGCCACCAATATTTTAGCCGTTTTGAATGCCTGAAAAAAAAAATTATACAGGTGTAGCTAAAATTCAGAATCCTGATATCAGAGTTATCCACGCAATTAGACGATATTAATGTACACCGTTAAATTTTGATCGTTTTAATCCCATGGAGGGTCGATTCGGTACATGAAACACTACGAAATCGCGAAAAATATCAGCCAAGTTCAGTACATTTTGACCAGTTAGGCGAGCACAAATGTACTGACCAACAGATTTTTTTCACGGTTTCAGGTTTGGTCCCATAGTAAAAGTTGTTTGTTATCATGACTACAATAACGTGTTTAAGTATCGTTCACTAATTACCATTCACCCTATATATATATACATCGCGAGTAGATTACTTAGCTAAATCACATGCCAATGATGTTAAACAATAAAATTTGTTACTTCAAGCTATACGTACCTTAAAACAAAAGCTACATTGGTACTTAATTCTCTTCAAGTGATCCCAATCAATGTGATCAGTGAGGCACCATTTTGTGGCGAATTTTTTACCGCAGTAGTTGCATTCGTGTCTGTAATAAATATTAAACTTTAATTAATATAACCTAGTTCTTGACTGCGATCCCACCTGATGGTAAGCATGGTCCGGAGCGAGGAGGAGTGACAGGCGGTCGCCTCCTTCTGCGGAGCAGTAATGTTAGCAAAGTCCTCCAAAGGTCGCACGCGTGAGACAACAACCCTCACGCCCCAGCCGCCATCGACCATCGTAGGCTCAGGCTTGCAAAATCAAAATCAACTCTTTTATTTCAAATAGACCATTTACAGGCACTTTTGAATAGTCAAAATGTCGGTCAGTCAAAAAAAAGTGAAGCTAATTTGCACGTTCCAAAGCGTAGATGTCTATGGAGAAGAACGTGCAAGAAACTTCATGGGCACTCTTTTAAAATCATTTTAAGTGTTAGACGGCGATCACTGGGTAGCTTGCCGTCCGGTAACCGTCCGTACCGAGCCCAAGTCATCGACAACGTGTATTGTTCCAAACGCGCCTCAAGGAGATGGAATGAATGGATGGAATGGATAGGAATGAACAAACGGATACGTATCCCATACCTGTTGGAGGGTGGGGACGGTGGCTATACAAATACCAGCATCCTCTTTCAATCCTCACATGAGGTTAAGTTACTATTGAAACAATTCGCGCAGAATTAGCTCATCTAGAATCTGTCTAAAAAGTCAAACGACTTGGGTAATTCTTAGGATACAATGAAATCTGATGTAGTCAACACTGGTGGAATAATCAAGGTTGATTAAAAGGTCTTGATCATTGCTTACTGATAAAACCTTATAAAACGTATCGAATATAAGTATTTTTTTAAATGATTTAGTATTATTAGGGAACTTTTTATAATACAAAATGCAAAAGATCTTCATTTAGAATATATTTCGGAGTCTTTAATTTCATTCTTTATTACTAAGGTAGGATAAATAACATAAAAGTACCAAACTGTTTCGTACCGGCCATAGCCATTTGAGTGACAGCTAAAATTCGTGTTGCCAGCAACAGTGCACTAGCTTCTGACGTTTTATAAGTGCCCATGTAGGCCTATGTGAAATAAAAAATATGTTGATTTGATTTGACAGATATTTTATTTCGTTTAAAAATTCCCAAGTTGTTTGACTTTTTAGACAGAATCTAATAGCGGATATTTTTTAGACACTTTGGCGGTCACTTTCCTACCATAAGGCAAAATTACCAGATAATTTTAGATATATTTTTCAGATATCTTAAGGATACTTCAAAAGACTGGTAAGTATCCTGGGAGACGCGTTTCTTGCTGAGCCAAATATGAATATTATAGCAGTCCTTGCTCAAGAAAGTTTTGCTGCACGCCTAGCTCATCCAATAACGAACATTTTTTTATACAATTTGGCAGATTTTGGATATTACTGGATACTTTAAGCCACTCACTGGTTTATTTTATTGTTTTCGGTGGGAAAATCATCCAATGACATCTTCGCACCCTTGGGTGGGGCGGAGGATGGTGTCAGACTTTTACTGACTAAAAACCTGCTGGTCCTGCTGGTCTCCTAAAACCCACTCACTGGTAGGTATCCTGCGAGACGTGCTTCTTGCTGAGCCGCATGTGGTTGTTGTAGCAGTCCCTGCTGGCGAAGGTCTTGCTGCAGGCGCGGCACTCGTGCAGGTTGCCGAGCTCGCGCTCGCGGTGGTTGCGCGAGTGACGCGCCAGGTTGCGCTTCCATTGGAACAGTTTGCCGCATATTGGGCATGGATAAGTTAGGCCGTCATGAATAACGCTGAGAAGAAAAAAAAAATCCATTTCGTCACACTAATATTATAAGGCGGATGTGTGTGTTTTTAAGCCTATAGTATGTGTAACCCTGTATGAGTAGACATTGGGTTGGGGCCGTTAAAGTATTACGTAAGCATATTTCTGGCAAATATTAACCCCCTCCCTTCCTTCCCCCCAAAAATAAGAAAATCTCTAACCGTTTTAATGAGCAAAAGTTACAAGTCCAAAATTAAGTAATAGGCTAGAAATAAAGAAACTAAAAAAGCATTTGTCCTGGGTGGGAATCGAACCCACGGCCTCCGGCATAGCAGTCAGGGCCACTGACCACTAGACGAACAGGCCAGTCAAATTAAACTGTATAGGTATACTCACACGTGTGCTCTATAACTCTTCTTAGAATGGAATACTTTGTCGCATCCTTTGCAGGGTATATATAACTTCTCTTTCGGCTTGTCATCTTTATTTTGAGGTAGGATTCTGTCAACAATAGTAAAAGATTCAAAGATTCAAAGCATTTTATTTCAAATAAACCATTTACAGGCACTTTTGAAAAGTCAAGAAGTCGGTCTGTTAGAAAAAAAAAAGATACTAATTGCACATTCCAGCGTAGATCTCTATGGAGAAGAATGTGCAAGAAACTCCATGGACACTCTTTTCAATCATGTTATGTATTACAAATATCTCGGTTACATGTTTCTTGTCGCTGCTATTATGTGAGAACAATGTAAATAAGAAAAAAAGTTTAAAAGAAAAGAAAGAAAAACCAGTTTATTTACACAAAATGGCGCAACTAAATACTAAACAATGGGGACAGGAGATGACCTGAAGACGGTCCTGTCCCACTCGTCAATCGACCACGTGAATATGATTTTAAGGTGACAATTAGGCCCGGTATCCACTTAAGCGGAGAGGGCCATGCTCCGGAGCGAGGTGGAGTGGCAGGCGGTCCTTCTGCAAAGCAGTAATGCTAGCAAAGTAGGAGGCCGACCGCATCAGGCAACGGGGCACGCCGCCGCCGGGATGCCGATCTTGATTTCCGGCCACCGAAAGCGCGGGCTCGCGGACGGCGGGCAATGGGTAGCTCGCTGTCCGTCCGTCCAGTAACAGACCGGTCCGAGCTCAAGTCGTTTACAGCGCGCACTGTTACCGCGCGCCTCAAAGAGTTGTCAGCAAACTGTAAGGGCCCAGCAGGGCCAAAGCCTACTGGAGCCAAAGGTTATGTGAAATGTCACCCAGGGCCCTGGGACGAAGGCAATGAATGGAACAGGCTAGGTTTTTAGTCAGTAAGAGTCAGACATTATTTCCCGCCCCAAGCAAAGGCGGGATTTGTCATTTGATGATTTTATCTACCATAAAAAAAAGCCAAAGCGGAGAGGAGAGGAGACGGGAGGAGATGTGTTTTAATAAACGAATCCAATTTCTTTATTTCCACATCCTTTCTCCGCTTAGCTTTGGTGGAAATGGATTGGCACTTTTTTTTATTGCAGGTAAAATCATCCAATGACAAATCCCGCCCTTGGGCGAAGCGAGAAGTAGTGTCAGACTCTTACTGAACTAAAAACCTACCCCGTTCCTTCGTAGCCTATCGTGCCGGGGCCGGGTATTCCTTTCGGAAGTTTACCCATGACCCCAGTAGGCTTCGACCCTGCCTGCCTGCAGTTAGCAGGCTGGGCCTCTTCGGTGTGCTGACAGCTCCTTGAGGCGCGCGGGAACAGTACGCGCCGTCGACGACTTGGGCTCGGATCGGTCTGTTACCGGACGGACGGACAGCGAGCTCGCTGCACGCCGTCCGCAAGCCCGCCATTTGGCACTTAACTAACTACGGCATGTGAACTCCTTTCAATCATCACAATACTTACTTCAGGTGGTATTTAAGCGTCATTTTGTTGGCAAACACTTTCCCACAACAGTCGCATTGTGGCCTTTCTTGACGACAGACGCCGCGGTGGTAGGTTAACTTCGATTTTGTGCTGTAACAAGAGAGATATGCTTCAATAATACATTTCGGTACAAGTGGAGAAAAGTTGTCATTACGACCGAAGCGGAATCAGAAATGAAAAAGAGTTCATTTACGCTAAATATGACATACGTTAAAAAATAAGAATAAAAACAATAATATACACCGTTAAATTTTGATCGTTTTAAGCCCGTGGAGGGTCGGACCGGTACATGAAACACTATCGATTTGTAAAGATAAAATTAAAAAATAAAGTACTTTTTTTCTAAAACTCGAATTAATATACGCATGTACGAAATTAATTTCTTAAAGTAAACGAGTCAATGAACTTGTAAATAGTTGTCGGTCATTGCGTACTAACTACCATTGCATGATCATTGAACTCGCCCAGCTGACGTTTTGACGTTTCAACATGCATCTCTTGAGCGTTTTGTTGAAACCACACTAATTACACCTACAGTCTTGTAGGTACAATATACTCATAACTCTTTATAACCTCCGATGGAAAAGTGGGGTCATATGGGGGGGATAAGTCTGTCTGTCCGTAGCTCCTACACGAATGGACCGATTTTGATGCGTTTTTTTTTTTGTTTGAAAGCTGACTTTTTTTTTTTTTTTTTTTTTTATATTTTATAAACTAGCACTTGACTGCAATCCTACCTGATGGTAAGCAGTGATGCAATCGTCGTCGTCGTCGTAACGAAGTCATAATTCATTCAATTTCATAACATGAAACATTGAGTTGAAAAAAAAAATTAACAGTTGCAGTCAAAGGAAAAAGCAAGTACAAGCCAAATCCAAAATCCGAAACCACATTAATTACATAAATATAGGGTGACTGGTAATTACTGAATGATACTAAAACACGTGATTGTAGTCATGATAACAAAGAACTTTTACTATGGGACCAAATCTGAAATCGCGAAAAAAATTGCGAAGTTCAGTATGTTTTGACCAGTTAGGCGAACATAAATGTATTGAACTTGGCAAATTTTTTCGTTATTTTAGGTTTAGTCCCATAGTAAAATTTGTTTGTTATCATGACCACAATAACGTGTTTAAGTATCGTTCACTAATTACTAGTCACCCTATATAGTTTTATAAGTACAATATGCTCATAACTCTTTTAGTAATATTCGTTTTTCTCTTCTCTTCACAAAAACATACCTTGTCTCAGTATGGTTATCCATTTTCGCCACACAATACACCTATCTCAACATCTTAATTTTATTTACTTACCTAAAACTCGTTCCACAAGTACTACACACATGTGCATCTCCACTCGGCGCGTGGGAACCGACGTGTTTCAACATGCGTCTCTTGAGAGTTGTGTTGAAACCGCATTCCCTACACTTGTATCCTTGCAGGTGCAACGCTTTGTGGGCGGCAACGTTGTCTTTTGTTAGGAAGTAGGCTTGGCATATCGTACATTGATGACAGTCTTCGCTTTTCTAAAAAATGAGATTGAGTTTGAAACGAGAATTTAGCGAGAGTGTTGAGCTGTGAGATTTTTAGACAAAAAAAATATTGACGTTTATTAGTAACAGTTTAGAAAAAAAACCAACGATATGTTGTTAAGCTGTTTAGTTTAACCAATAAATATATTGTCGAGTTGATTGTTTTTCGTTATTTTGTCAAAAATACACAACAATTTTATTATAATCAGAGGTCGGAGTAGGTAGATTGATTTAAGGACGTTGACGTCAAACGTAGAGGATAATATGGATATGCCTCCAAAATACCGGAACTTCATATTTATTGTGATATTTGTTCCGGAATTTTGAAATTAGCACGAATTTGTGTTTAAGGTGAAAAACGTATTAATAATATCAATCTACGCAGCCAGTGTTAGCTAATGATGAAAGAAATCAGTATTTTATTTTATACAAAAATACCTTGAAATAGTTACACCGTATTTTGTCCTTTACTGTTAAATTAGAAATGACGCTTGACAGTATGACGCTTTATTTTTTTTTCCATATTTCCAATCCCGGAACTTTTTCCGGTACTTCCCGCACATTATGCATAAAATGGCATGTCCATATTATAATATCTTGACGCAAGTATATAAAATCAATCTACCTACTTCGACCTTTGATTATAATAAATACTTGTTGTTTGAGTGCCACTTGTACTACCCTTAAAGATGTCAATTTTGTGGAAAAATGAATATTTTCTTGTTACCTGGCAACACCTAAAAATGAACACCTCGAAATGACATGATGCCTCGAAATAATAGTTTTTTTTTTTACTGTTGGTAGGCTTGCGCTTGACCACTATTTCACTCGATGGTGTGGTCGACGATGGAGCACGCTTGCCTAGAAGTAACCAATTCACTCTTGACTTAAAGACCCCTAGGTTGTAGCTATCAGGAAACAGACCGGCAGGGAATTTCACTCCTTACTTACACTTCAAAACAGGGACCGTTTTCGGTTAAGGTATACGGTTACGCTACCGGTATTAAATAACGATAGGGCTATTTTTTTAGGTACCGCTATACCTTTATTTAACCTTTACTCAACCGAAATAGGTTCGGTACCGAAATTATTTCTCGTGCGAGTACCTACGATAAATGCGACGTTGGCAGCTATCGCGACAAGTGTATTGCAATTGGCACGACGAAAAAGCGCGGGAGTAGGGGTTTCAAAGGATACCTTAATGTTAGAAGTTTAGGTACCGTAAAAAATAACGGTACCGTTATTTTTCGGTAGTGAAAAATTTAGGTATCCTAATCTTTCGGTAGTGAAAAATAACGGTACCGTTATTTTAAGATATTTATTTAAAAAGGTATGACGTCATACCGTTAACCTTTATAACCGATATTTTTTCGGTATGCAGTCCCTGCCTCAAAACTAAAATACTTACCGGTTGATGTTTCCCATTCAGATGGTCATGCATCAATTTCTCTGTATTAAACGCTATAATGCAGTCGTCACACCTTAAAATGAAAAGAAATGAGAAATATTAGAATATGTAAAAAAATTAACCTTTGAATTCAAGGCGTACTTTTCTTGAAACTACATTTCTGTATAACTTATGTAATGACTGGTATGATAGTTTCAATATTAATAATAAGTTAAAGGTTTATACACCGTTAAATTTTGGTCGTTTTAATCCCGCGGAGGGTTGATTCGGTACATGAAATACTATCGAATTTGTAAAGAGAAAATTAAAAAATCAAGTAACTTTTTTTAAACTCGAATTAATTTTACGCATGTACGAAATTAATTCCTTTAAGTAAACGTCAGCGTACGTAACGACCGACAACTACCTACAAGGTCATTGACTCGTTTACTTAAAGGAATTAATTTCGTACATGCGCAACGAATAGACCTGGAGTGCTGGGGTTGAGCTCAAACCCCAGCACTCTAGGTCTATTAGTTGCAGAGATATGGCAAGTCAAAGATGGGCAATTCTCCCGCAGAGCTCGGAAAACTGTGAACAGATTACCTGTACTTCAGCTTCTGAAACTCCTTGCTGTTCAGATCCTCGATCCTGATTCCCCACATTTCGTCTTTACTCATAGTATACAATTCTACCAATTCTTCTGGAAGGTTCTTTAGTTTTCTGCTCTTCTTATCGGGGTTTTTTTCCCTCTTTGTCTTCTGGCGTTTTGGGGAGTCTACCTGTAACAGAGGAGAAGTAAGGTGCCGTTCGACCCTCGGCGGCGGACTGCGGATGCATGAATGGTTCCTCCAACCAACCAACCATTCCGAACGCGGCCGCACATGCTGCCGAGCATCGGCTGCCGCGACCTTCACCCGCAGCATAGCATAGCATCAGCCTTATAATGTTCCCACTGTTGGGACTCAGGCCTCCTCTTTAGGAGAGGGAATGGGCCGTAATCCACCACGCGGGCCCAGAGCGGGTTGGTGGATGTCACATGTCTTCGAATTTTCAGTTCTAGGACATTTCATAGCCGGTTTCCTCTCGATGTTTTCCTTCACCGTTTTTAAGAGCAATGATGATGAAATATATTACACAAAGTAATGCGCGCCTGACTGGGTTTACATAGGCCTACATGGGCACTTATAAAACGTCAGAAGCTAGCGCACGGTTCCAAATTGGTCGTTTCCTATGGAGATGAACCGGAAAGAAACTCCATGGTTACTCTTTTAAAAAAATGGTTTGTTTTACAATATTTCCAAATTATTGTATTGATAATTATGTAAGGACAGTGTAGACCAGTCAATATTGTACCCTTTTGGGTAGCACAATAAAAATATCATAGTAATAAAAAAGAAAGTGAGGCGTAATAGGAATTCGCGAAGTTCTAGTGTTCTCACATTCACATTGAAAAGAAAAGCTATATAAAATAAATAAAATAAAAAGGTAAATAATTACAACTATCACTAGTTATACTATGAGATGCTAATAAAATAAATTACTAATGCATTTAAGATAGTTGAGGCCTAAATAATATTCCAAAAGCACTCGGCTCCATAACACCCTCGCCTGTATGGCTCGGGTGAATTTCGCCTCGGCTGCAATGACAAACTTTCCCCACTTGTATCAAAATGTACCATTTCATAGAAAGCTCTTATAGTGCGGCATGTACCTATATATTTATACTCATCAAGATCATTCTAAAAAGTTCAAATACGATAGTGTTTTTTTTATGGTAGGTAAAATCATCCAATGACAAATCCCGCCCTTGGACGGAGCGGGAAGTAGCGTCAGACTCTTACTGACTAAAAACCTACCCCGTTCCTTCGTAGCCTGTCGTGCCGGGGCCGGGCATTCCTTTCGGAAGTTAACCCATGACTTCAGTACGCTTCGACCCTGCCTGCCTGCAGCTAGCAGGCTGGGTCTCTTCGGTGTGCTGACAGCTCCTTGAGGTGCGCGGGAACAGAACGCGCCGTCGACGACTTGGGCTCGGTCCGGTCGGTTACCGGATGATCGGACAGCGTGCTACCCATTGCACGCCGTCAGCAAGCCCGCGCCCACGGTGGAAATACGATAGGGTTATCTTATTACGCTTATTAGCGAGTTCCTTTGGCCATCTTCCAAATCCATCATCAGATCAGCACCACATCACTGTCTCATAAGATACAGGTCTCCTAGTTTAAGAGACAGGGTTCATAATTTTATTGTATGTATACACTAAAATTCTCTGTTCACAAACTTTGCGTATTGTTAATTCTTTTGGCACTGCTTTACTAAAGAAAAGTGTTTTATGTATGGGTCCGACGATATATAACAAAATACCCGATGGGTTAAAAAATGAGGGCCTTCCACTTTTCAAAAAAAAAATTGACTGAATTATTAATGACTAAATCTTATTACTCAATTAGCGAATTTTTGACCGATAATAATTTAAATTAATCTGACATTTTTTATTTCATTTTTATTTTTTGTGCTGTTGATTATAATTCATTTTTATGTCATTTTGACATGATAAACTTAATACTTTTTGACTTAGTGACTGTATTACATAAATTTGAATGTGTCTGTTTTTGGAATATTATTATCTAATGTTACAATGTTTTGCATGCCCTAGTTAAGGCAGTTAATATGGATCATCAAATTTGACAAACACCTGTAACCTGTACCTACTTTCTGTGCAAATAAAGATTCTATTCTATTCTATTCTATTCTACCTTGTTTTGAATTGTGTCTGTGTGTAATGCTTGGCTTAATAAAAAACTATTATTATTATTATTACATTATAATAATTTTTCATTATCATCTGATTTACACATGCATGCAAAATTTCAGCTCAATCGGTAACCGGGAAGTGGATCAAATTTAATTTGCAAGATTTGATCATAGACAAACATCGGGACAAGTGAAACTAAATAAAAGCTTGTAAAAAGATATATTTTTATTATTAATATCTGTTTAGAACTGATACATTTGTGAGGCCTAATATTAGGTCAAAGACACTAAATATAGACTACCAATAGATAGGACATAGCGAACAAAATCGTGATCCGTACCTCTACCATGAGTTTTAAGCAATAGTATTCGTCGCTACTCGATATCGACGCCGTAAATATTTTGTATGCCAAATGTTTTGTTCTGCAAGTGACCGCTAGAGGCGCTGCAAAATTTGCCATACAAAATATTTACGGCGTCGATATCGAGTAGCGACGAATACTATTGCTTAAAACTCATGGTAGAGGTACCGATAGTTGTTACCTAGGTAAGTCGCTCAGTCTAGTGTGGACGACTGGACCTAACTTCAGTTTATTTCCGTAAATATTTTTCGCATTTACTCTGTAATTCATTACAATTCAATAATTTTCGCAAATAGTTCTAGAAAAATGGCGAAAAAACATATACATTACAAATTCAATTCGCATGTTTACTATTGAAAAAAATTTTTACAAAAAAAAAAAATAACCGACTCCATTAAAAAAAAAACACTGAAAGTATTAAAATAACTTTAATTTCGGAAGTCGGTGTTAAAAAAGAAACAAACAATACCGAGAAAAAATTTCCGAAATTAATACTTTTAGTGTTTTTTTAATGGAGTCGGTTATTTTTTATTTATTTTGTAAAATGTTTTTTTTTTTTTTGAAGTCGGATAAAACCTAGCTGACATAGGATAACAGTTTTTCTAAGACATTTCTTCTGATGTCCGCTCTATTTTAAATAAGTTCTAAATCTATGTCATTCTATCCCGCCAATTATAACTTCTCTATTATAAGGAAAAATACCCGTATCATTAAATCCATTTTCAATAGAACTTTCATTCAAACATTTGAGCAAGCCTTCGGAAACCAGATTCGGAATAATGTATATAGACTTTTTTATCTCTGGTTTTTGTAAGACTAAAGTTTGATACATAGACAATATAGTTTTTTTTAATTCTGTCACCACAGAGTGTAGAGGTTCTATATTTTGGGACATATAACAAGGTATAACTAGCAAAATTATATCATTTTCTTTACAAAAATCTAAACATTCAATGCTCAAATGAAAGGTTTGATTCTCTAGCATCAAAAGCAATTTAGGTCCAACAGGATTTTTTAAATATTTCATAAAATGTTTCAGAAAAACCAAAAAATTTGGATCTTCCGTCCAATCGGGTAATTTTTTTAAATCAATGCCATCTTTCATGAAATTTATGAATGTTGTTTCATTTGGTATTTCTCTGTCGTTTTCCGTTTTGATTTCAACTCCGGCTTGCAAATCTTTGTTATTCTCTCGTGGCATAAAAAATAAAGGAGGTATGGCATTGCCTTTAGCATTCGCTGCATACGCAAACCTTATTTGGGACATTTGCAGTGAAATAACATTTTCTGTAGTTATCAAAATTATTTTATCTCGAAACTCTTCAATATTCACGCCGATCTCGTCAATACAATAAATATTATCGGCACAAAAATTGTATTCGCCTAAGATCTTCCATAGCCGATCGTAGAATACTCCAACTTTGTCTTTAGCAGTTCGTCTTACAACTTTATCGTCTATGCCTTTATTTCTATACACAAAGTTCTTGTACCAATCTATGCCAGCCATTTCGTTATCCAGCCAAGGTTTTGGCGTTTTCATTCCAATTTTTTCACTGAATTCTTTGGCGTATTTTCTGACTAGTTTTACGGATAGTCCGGGATATATGTCCGCATATCTTTTGAGGTATATTGTCAGGAGATTCTCCTCCTCCGTGGTAAAGAAACTATTCCTTGCATAACCCATTTTGATAGGATAATTATTTTCCATTCGTTTCTTTTTGTATTTTTGCAGTGTTACATGTGTTAGCCCGAACATTTTGGCTGCTTTTCGTATAGATGTGCCTTGTACAATTTGTTCAAATGCCGCCTCAAATTGTGATATGTCGTAGATACCTCTAGACGTTTTTCTCGGCTTTTTGTTAGCTGGCATCTAAAACATACGTATGGTACATTTGAGTTAAGAAGAAATTGCCGAAGAAGTGGATGGACTATCTTGAGATAGCAAGTTTCTTCTATGTCTCAGGGAGCAGGTTTTTTTATTGATTTACACTAGTGTGTACTGCGATCCCACATGATGGTAAGCAGTGATGCAATCGTTGATGATAACTCGCGTTTATTAAGACCTTATAAACTCTCGACACCTAAATTATAAACGAACAGGAAGATCGTTGCTGGCAAATTGTTCCAATCCTTTAATGTACACGGTATGAACAACGAGGCAAAACGCTTAGTCCGGACCATGAGGTGGCGTAACAACGTGAACGACGGTTTGTCCAATGGTTTTTTTTTTCTGGGGCTGCTGCAAGATATAACGCCCCGCATCCGCCCACCCGCATCAAGTTGCGGGTAAAGTACTAGTTGCAAGGGTGTAAAAAATTTCTTCCTGTAGAATGTGCGTTACAAAACACATGTTCACGCACAAAGAGATCCCTAAAATCATTTTTAACCCCCGACGGAAAACAGGGGTGTTATAAGTTTGACCTGTCTGTCTGTGTGTCTGTCCGTGGCATCGTAGCGCCCAAACGAATGGACCGATTTTGATGCGGTTTTTTTTATTTGAAAGCTGACTTAATCGAGATGGTTCTTAGGTTCAATTTATGAAGATCTGTGCAGGTGTTCAAGGTCATCAGCTCATTTGTTAACTGCGGTAGGGTTTTTAAACGTTTAATGAGTGTTTACTTTATTTTAAACATATGTGTGACCTAATACTTGAAATATTCGTGTACAATCTGGTCCCATTGAGTTGGTCTGATGATGGAGCTCGAAGGTAAGACCCTGGATTGCGTATTAACATAGTAAACCTATCGAGTTTAGGCTCATTAGATTCGCCTTAACCAGTGCTATACATTTCTCATGATGACAAGGACCTGATACTAGAACTGGGAGGTGGCTGATGGAACTTTGGAACGCCTACTAGTAAACCCATCGAGTTTGGGCTTATTAAGTTCGTCTTGACCAGTTCTATACATTTCTTATGATGACAAGGACTGGCGGGGGTCTTTTTTAATTTTTAATTTTATAATTATTACATGGATAAATTAGCTGTTATGAGTGCACGGTGGCTATTGGCTTGGCTAGGTTTGAACCCGTGACTTACGACTTGTAAGTCGGCCATTACCACCACTGCTCTCAAGTCGGTAAAGGAAAGCATCGTGAGGAAACCGGCATGTCCTAAAGAAGACATGTGACATCCACCAACCCGCACTGGGCCCGCGTGGTGGAGATTACGAAACATTCCTTCTCCTAGAGAGGAGGCCTGAGTCCCAGCAGTGGGAACACTATAAGGCTGTTTATGCTATGCTTATGCAATGCTCGACAAATGTCGGTAGACCTAAAAGGAAAACGCAGCGTTGTTGGTAGGTCCGATGACCTGCCCCCTAGTCAATTTACGATCGTTTCGTTTCGATTATCTTGCGTCGAACGCCTCGATTAGGCCACGCCTACAATTCCTTCGTTCTGACGTCATCTCAACGCTGAGTCACGTGGTCAGAACAAAGGAATCGGAGGCGTGGCCGACTCGAGGCGTTCGAAGTAAGAGTAACTTGGCTAGGGGGGCTGGTTGTTTTGTAAGTCTTCTCCCGATCCAGCGCGGTACGGGAGGGCGTGCCAGACTTTTACTGACTATAATCTACTGTTCTTTCTTTGCCTGGTGTTCCAGGACACCGGGTATCCCTTTTGGAAGTCAACCTATAGCCCAGTAGGCTTCGCTTGGAGCCCTACAGTTTGCTGACAACTCTTCGAGGCGCGCATGCAACATTACGCGCCGTCGACGGCTCGGGCTCGGTCCGGACGGGTATAGTACGCGGCAAATAACTTGAATCATTTCCTATGTTTATACGCAGCCCCCCACTTCGATTGAGACCCGAAAATTGGTTACTGCGCATTCAACGTCAACCGTCACGATGGTTCAACTTGTGTAGTAAGGGGCTGTACATTAATCACATAATGTTTCTTTTTTTTTTTTGTCATTTTTTAACACCCCCCCCCCCCTCCCCCTTGGTGATACATGGTGAGATTTAAGACTACCCCCCCCCCCCCTCCTCCTATATCACGTGTATTTTTAGTACCTACAAAGGATCTTTATTTTTTGTTTATATTTATAAAATACAGATGTAAGTATCATCTAATTTTATTATAGAAAATTAAAGACTCACACTAAAGCTGCTTTCGATTTTGTACGCATTTGACGAAAAAATAATTACACGTAGGTAACGCCGCTTTTCGGTTCAGTATCGTGCGTGTTAAGGGGATTACATCGCTCAAATCCAAAAAAACACCTAGGTTGATTGAAGTTTATAGATTATTCCCTATGTACGATTACCATATAAAAAATGAAGGGGATACTTAAGGACATTACTAATAAATTGTATTGATTACGTTTCTCAAAAAAATACCCTAACTCTAGAAAAAAAATCTGGTCAATAGGCCTTTTTTGAACATTAATTCCATATTTTCTCGAAAACGGCTCTGTAGTTATACATTGAATTTATACCAAAATATATGTTACGATAAATTGAATATTTTGTATTGATTTTTTTTTCGAATTTCATTGAATATCGATAAGTAATCAAGAAAAAACTCGAATCAGTACTAACACCCCGCGCGCAGCACCCCCTGCAATGCCTGTTTAGAGGTCAATTCTTCTCTACTAGTGTAGAGATAAATTCTTGAAGGTCATTGAGCGATGTAATACACTTAAGTAATAAATTTTATAATGAAAACTGCTTACAATATAAGTCGTATTATCTTTGAGTGTGTCTATGCCTCCCACGAAAAACCGACATGTCATATAGCTAGCTTTTATTTTACGTTATTGGAAATAAAATTGTTTCATTAGAATTCTTACTCAATCGTCTTATTTTTGAACCCATAACAATAGTGCGTTTGCCGAAAAAATAAATACAGGTGATATACACACTCCCCTCCCCCCTTGTGATATTTTGTGATTTTTTATGGACCCCTCCCCCCCTTTCGAGCCTCACGTCATTAATGGTAAGCTCCTAACGATTATAACCGATTTTCGTGTCTGCCGAGTACTATACCGGATGGGCTAACCGATAACCTGGTGAGGGTCGCTGGACGCACAGGACCGTTAGTAGTGGCAACACTTGGGAGAGCCCTATGTCCAACAGTGGAGTCTTTCAGCTGAAATAATGATGATAAAATAAAGAATCTACTCACTCTATCTCTCTCCTTATCTCTCTTCAACTCTCCCTTTCTCTTCTTCTTGACTTTCTCCGATTCCTTCTCTTTCAGTTTAGAAAGCTGCACGTCTTCATCTGACGTGACATCATTGTCAACTGCTGGTATATCCTGGAAGTATTGATCGTCAAATGTTTCCTCTTTAACGGCGACCTCTGTAGAAGAATGGAAGTTAAGTTAAAAATACCTTCAAAATCTGACAAAATGTGGATTTACTTTTCGCTACTGAAAAATCTCTTCGGAAACAGTGTGAGGTGTAATCCACTCTTTGAGGAGTGGTTGAAGAGGCACGGTGTCCTCATCTTCCGCATGACGCAGGTCCTCAATGGTATGTCCATTTAAGTAAGTTCAGGAGGTTCCTGCATCGTATTCAGGCGGAAGAAACGCCCAGGTGTCACCATTGTGTGAACCACCCGGAGGATAGTCTTTGACGGAGTACTGCAATGTCCTTGTGGAGGCGATCGGCAGCTTAGACCTCACGCGTCCGGCCTTGCTTCATGCCAAATTTCAGGCTTCTAGGTCAACGGGAAGTACCCTATGAATTTTGATACATAAACGGCCATATCTTTTTTTTTCGTTAACTTTGAAGTTTGATTTTTTCACAGCTTGAAGGGACCGCAGATCTGGGTATATAGTTTTATTTCAACTCGATGCCTCCACATGTTCCCGAGAGAAAGGGTCTTGACAGACAGACGGACGGACAACAAAGTGATCCTATAAGGGTTTTTTTTTATTAGGTAAAATCATCCAATGACAGATCCCGCCCTTGGGCGGAGCGGGAGATAGTGTCAGACTCTTACTGACTAAAAACCTACCCCGTTCCTTAATTGCCTATCGTGCCGGGGCCAGGCCTTCTTTTCAGAAACTGACCAATGACCCCAGCAGGCCTCGACCCTGCCTGCCTGCAGCTAGCAGGCTGGGCGTCCACGGTTTGCTGACAGCTCGATGAGGCGCGCGGGAACAGAACGCGGCGTCGACGACTTGGTCTCGGTCCGGTCGGTTACCGGACGATCGAACAGCGTGTTACCCATTGCACGCTGTCCGCAAGCCCGCGCCTACGGTGGCCGGAAATCGGGATCGAAATCCTGGCGGCGGCATCCATCCATTTTTCCTTTTGAGGTACGGGCCTCTTAAAGATGGTGAACATAACAAGAAACTTACCAAAAGCGTACTTATCCTCAATTGGTTCCTCCTCTTTGACCTCCGCTTCCTTCTCATCCTCCACGACATCAGTCTCTGGGACGCACTCGTAACATTCAACATCTGTCTGTTCTATGTTGACACTCGCGTGAGGGTTGAAGTCGTTTGGAGAATCTAAGAATGTGTGCTGAAAGGATTTAATTTTCGTCTTTTACTATAATAATAATATAATAAGAATAATAATCGCCCCATCGCTGTATCTCTATGTTGACGTCGTGATGGGGCTTGCGTGCTCCAATAAACCCTAGGTTGTAACTTGCCTAGGGTGAGGGACCAGACTAAGAGAGATACAATCCGCAGGGCAGTTTTGTGGCGAACTGTTGGGCATTAGCGACCCCACGGACCCGATCTCCCGGGAGAATTCTCGTTCTTCATCTCCGGCTTGCCTTTATTGGCCGGCCGTAGTGAACACTGACGAGGAACAGAGCTCCCACCTCACTCTTGCCTTTATTGGCTGGTTTGAGTGGCGAATCGCAAGAGCAATCGTGCTCGGGAGAAGGATGTATAATCCAGTAAGGGGCTGGTAGGGATCTTGACCGCACTTCCGGAATTTTCCTGATAGCCGTGGTATACCTCTCCACTCCCCAAGCACCTCAGGATATGTTGCCCTCTTGTTGCTAAGTTACTTCGTGCTTGCGGCCGTTTTTGGGGGCCCATTTATTGAGTGTGCAAGTCACCCCTGCCTGTTTACCGATGGACATTAATAACATTGTTTAGGCAGGGGCCATAGTTTTGACATAGTTCCTAGTAACCAGTCCACTTAAGACTCCAAAAACCATAGCCCTATTGTCTTTATTTTCCATATGTCACAATAGTTTTCACCAACCGGGGGTTGTCCTTGGATGCACTAGCATTGCGTGTACAGGGACAATCGCCGGTTGGCATCACGTTCCATTAAAAGTATCTAAAGGGCTTCTGCGAGTTGGTTTCGGCTCCTCGTACGTCTTCCAAAGGACCAGGGTCCTGTGATATATTGACAAATTGAATAATAATAATAATATTCCACAACCAACACAACGCCATCTAGTCACAAGCTAAGCAGAGCTTGTGTTATGAGTACTAGATAACTGATAAACATACTTATATATTTCTAAATACATACATATTATAGATAAATTACACCCAGACACAGAACAAATGATCGTGCTCGTCACATAAACATTTTTCCTGGGAATCGAACCCACGATTTCCGGCATAGCAGTCAGGGCCATTAACTGCTAGACCAACAAGCCAGACAGGCCAGTCAAGCACTGTACATATAGAATTGTATGGGCATGCGCTCACTACATCAACTTACGACCGTGGCGATCCGGTGACGCTACGGAATGGATGTAGTGAGAGCATGCCTATACAAGTTCATATAAAGAATGCTAGCTACAGGAGGCGAGGCGGTGTGGCGGGGGTTCCGGGTGGCTCTAATGAGCGTAGACCTTTAAGGTGCCTGTTGCGTGACAAAGCGCATGTGTCGTGTGCGACGGTCCCCGTCACGGAAACCGGATTATTTAGGTAGTTTCGCTAGTTTAACTTTGCAGTGTGCATGTAGTCGTGTCGATGGAGTTATTAATATTGTTACGAAAGTGGTTAATTAAATGCCGGTTTACTAGCAGAGAAATTTATTAACCACGATTAGCATGAATATATATTTAGTCGTGACATTTCATTATGTAACGCTACAAGCTTTAACAATGCGAAGAAATTGTTAAAATTTGTTAAAATCAGTGTTCTATTCGTCTTACAGCGCATTCAATGGGGCCTAACGTCGAACCTCACGTAATGGCGACATCATTCGGTATTTTACAGGATGCATTTTGGAGAGTGTTCGCGTTAATTGTATGACTTGATTCCACTATCACCTTCTGCCATTGGACAACCCGACGTACGGCGAATCTCCACCCTTGTTGTTAACACCTACGGTCCACACTAAGCGTTTTGCATCAAATTCAAATTCAAATTCAAAAGCATTTATTTCAAATAAACCATTTACAGGCACTTTTGAAAGGTCAAGGTGTCAGTCTGTCAGAAAAAAAATGATGCTAATTGCACATTCCAAAGCGTAGATCTCTATGGAGAAGAATGTGCAAGAAACTCCATGGACACTCTTTTCAATCATTTTATGTATAACAAATATCTCTGTTACATGTTTCTTGTCGCTGCTATTATGTGAGAACAATGTCAATAAAATAAAGTAAAGACAAAAAAAGGCATTCTAAATAAAGATATTAAAATAAACCACTGGCAGCTAAGAGATGACCAGTCTCAACTGACAGCGCCCGTTTACGGACATGTCGCGCATTTCAGCACCACTCGGCTCAACCATTTTGAAGGGAACCGAATGATCCAACACACGCGCCACCATCAGTGAGACATTTGAGTGAGCTTGACAAACTCTCATCGTCATTTATACCGCGTAAATTGAAGGACCGGAACAATTTGTCTGCTGCGGATTTAAGTGTCTTCAAAACTAGAGTGAATGGGCTCTTAATAAACTAGTGCGCCTCACCACCAACGATTGCATTACTGCTTACCATCAGGTGGGATCGCAGTCAAGCACTAGGTTATATCAACTCAACATACCTCTCTAGAATACTGGATAAGGAAGTCATATGACTTCAGCATTTGCTCCTTGAAGCTGATAGCAGATTTGATGCGACCCAGGCATTCCCAGCACACCTGGACTTCTAAACCGTCTGGAACCTGGAAGAACAAACATATTACGTATTTTTTTGGGTTTTATAACTCAGTCGGCAGAAAAGGAACTTTTATAGGGTTTTTTTTTATGGTAGGTAAAATCATCCAATGACAAATCCCGCCCTTGGGTGGAGCGGGAAATAGTGTCAGACTCTTACTGACTAAAAACCTACCCCGTTCCTTCATTGCCTATAGTGCCGGGGCTGAGCCTTCCTCTCAGAAAACGGCCCTTGCCCCAGCAGGCTTCGACCCTGCCTGCCTGCAGTTAGCAGGCTGGGCCTCTTCGGTGTGCTGACAGCTCCTTGAGGCGCGCGGGAACAGAACGCGCCGTCGACGACTTGGGCTCGGTCCGGTCGGTTCCCAGACAATCGGACAGCGTGCTACCCATTGCACGCCGTCCGCAAGCCTGCACCTATGGTGGAACTTTTATAGGGTCAACTTATTGTCCGTCTGTTAAGGCCAGGTTCTACTCATTTTGAACTTTTTTTAAACCTCTGGAAATCCACAAATATAGAAGAGACCACCATGAAAATTTATTTGTTTAAAATTAACTATATGACCAAGCGCTTGGCAAAAATGAAAACATGACATAAATTAGTTGGCTCGATAAAAAAAAAATCGCATATCTGACCCTAATTTACGATTTCAAACGTGTTTATCTACGAGATTACGTTACGGAAATATTTGAAAGTTACAAAAAAAATAAAGCTTGTTATTTAAAAGAGCTTCGCAAAAACAAAAATCTTGAAAAGTTTTTTTTTTTATATATAAAAATAAAACCGCTGTTTTGGGGCCGCGAAGTCAACATAGTCCCGAGCGTTCATACAAAAAAAAAACAGTGACTAGAACCGGCCCTTAAAACCCTTTTTCTCAGGATCTCTTGGAGGTCTTTAAGCGAAAGATCGCTTGCGTCGGATTGGTCCCCTTCGTCTCGTTTAGCTCTTCAATCCCCATAGGTGACAGAAGAGCTGAAGAGATGGAGTATTTGGTCGTGGATGTGCGACCCTGGCAGAATAAACGAGAGTTTGTCGAATATATCCTACGATTTAAGTACCTTAGTCGGCAAAAACGGAACCTGTATAGGGTTACTTTGTTGTTTGTCTGTCAGGGCCCTTTTTCTCAGGATCGCGTGATGGTATTAAAGTGAAATTAATATCCAATACTCAGGTCTGATAGTGCTTGGAGCAGTAAGAAAATCAAGCTTCTGAGTCAACTACTCAACATCAACTTCCAAAGGTAAGATAGTTTATAAACCTATAGAATAGGTACTTCCCGTTGACCTAGAATCCTGTTTAGCAAGGAGCGAGGTCTCCTACCACAAGTACAGTAAGTATGAACCGTTCGGAGGACACGGTAGAGGTGTGCCCCGCTTAAGTAGAGCACCGCCGTGTCTTTGTGGGGGCGATCTGCGGCAGTGATCTTTCGCGCCGGACCTTGATACAGGCCATAGTCCGAAGCGAAGAGGAGTGGCAGGCGGTCGCCTCCTTCTGCGAAGCAGTAATGCTAGCAGAGGAGGCCGCATGCGTGAGGCAACGGATGCTCACGCCCCAGCCACCGGATTTCGATCTCGATTTCCGGCCACCGAAGACGCGGGCTTGTGGACGGCGAGCTATGAGTAGTTCGCTGTCCGACCGTCCGGTAACCGTCCGGACCGAACCCAAGTCGTCGACGGCGTGCCTCAACGAGTTCAAACCGTAGGGGCCCAGCAGGGTCGAAACCAACTGGGGCCAAAGAGTGGGTTTTTAGTCAGAAAAAGTTAGACAATTCATGAAATGGCCAACTAAAACCGGCCACATCGTGTTTAAACGTTAACATTTGATGATAAGTCTCATCGTTCCATGACAATGAAAGGTCTAAAGAAAGTAAGCCAAACAAGGATTGACATAACATCAAACTGTACCTAACGTTTAAAACTATCTGGCCATTTAAGTTGGCCATATCATGAAGTGATCAATTTCTAAGATCTGGCCACGATACAATACATATTCTATGAACACTATCACACATATCCGTGCCCGTGCCGGCAACGGAGCTTCAGTGTCAGGGCCGACATTGCGCAAGCGTTCCGATTATTAGATCTTTGGGCTTGTTTACTGAGACGCGTCGCGTTGCACGGCGCGTTGGGCGGTCGTCGTACAGTGCCATTTGTTTGGGCTTGCGCGTTGCAATGTACGACGAACGCCCAACGCGCCGCGCAACGTCTCCATAAACGAGCACTTTGGTGATAGACCTTGAAACTGCCCTGAATTTCAGGGCTATTAATATCAAACTATTTCAGACAGTTCCGCAAACTTAGCAGTCAATAAATTCTACCTGACCTAAGATTCGAACCCAGGACCCTATAGGTACTCAGGAACCGCAATGCCACCAACGGGGTACATTAGAAGGCATATAAAGTGAACCAAAATGGCGATCGACCTTGAAAGCGTAATAACAGATTTTTCGGTTCTCAATGGGCGCGCGTAACTATAGCAACGACGGCCATTTTGATTCAACTTATTTGCCGCATACGATAATCGATCAATATTATTTTTTACTTTTTTATTTTCTGATCACTGTAATTCACTAATCCAATTTATCCTCTGACTAAACTATTGTTCGAACACTAAAAAACTAAATAACAAAAAAAATATAAAAAAAAAAATTATGCGTCAACAATGGCCGATCCAAGGATTTCTGTTCTGTGTTTACATGATTTTCAAAACGAAATATGAATTAAACTACACAGTTGTATGATAGATAATTATCTTTTTATCAAGTTTGAGCAAATTTAATTAAGAAAAAAGCAGTAAAAACATTACTTACATCGATATTTCCCAGCAAACGAAAACATTCTTTTACGTTAGGATGGTAAAACATTCGACGATTATAGTTCAAACAGCCAACACATATCCCGTTAACGTTATATCCTTCTATATTTATGTTAATTTCTTTCATTTTTAATGCAGTTTATTAAGTACTTTACATTACAAAATATCTTTAGGAACAAAAGAAACTTCATCCCTTTCTTTCGGCCATTTTGGCTGCTTGATGCCTGCTTTAGTTCCCGCTCCGTTACTCCAAACACATACTAAAGCAAAAAAATATTGTAACTGAAAAGAAAAGCTCTCAAATGCCAAAAAATAAATAAACACAGTTAAAACAATATGTAATTATTTTACATATTTTAATTTAGCTAATACCTTCTTAATAAATTACTATTATAACGATAACTTAAATGAAATCACAAAAAAAATGCGTGGAAAGAAACGTAAGCGTAACGAGTTTCATATCAAAATTAAGCAGGTTCATTGTATATTTAGCATGAAACGAACGACCGTTCTACTATCTCTTTTACTCTTATAGTATTTAAGCAAAAACAGTTCACTTTTATGCTAAAGATTTGAATATTTTAAGTCAAAACCTTTTCGCATAAAAAAAAGAATGTCAACAATTAGAATTAATTTTTCTGTCAAAAGTGTTGATTTTCTTTCTTGCAGTTTGTTTATAAAATATTATTTAACTGCGCAGAAGAAAACAAAATGTTTCGTTCTTCCAAAGACGTATCTTTCGAAAGAAAAGAGATGGTAAAAAACGATACAACGGCTGGTTACCTTTGCGACTTATGTGGCCAAGGTCCCTGGTCTACCGAGTTAGATGTGGATATTCATAGAAAAAATGTACATTTAATGGACCTATTACGAGCATTGAAAAATGACGACGTTCATATGTGTTCTGTAAGTAATGAACTTCATTTTATTTACGTGTAGATCAGTTGTATTTTAGCGTAAACTGAACTATTTAGAATGCCGCCAATGATTCCATTTGACCTCTTTAAAATGTAAAAGGGAATTTATTATTCTTTTCCCTACAAATCTATCATAAAGCCCATTTGGACGTACGGTATTCAGCTTTGGGGCTCAGCAAGCAATAGTAATATTGCAATACTGGTGAGATTCCAAAGAAAACAATAAGAAAAATGCTAAATATCCCTCAGTATGTTAGCAATCAGCTCTTGTATATGGACATCAAACTGAAAACCCTCACCGAGGATGTCAAGCCATATAGCTTTTCTACCAAATCTGACTGCAAAGACAGGAATGAACTAGCTTCGCAACTGCTAGAGCTTGGGAGTTTCACTTTCTCCTGATTGAAAAGGCAGTGTCCAGGACCGATCTACTCACCACAACAAAGAAAGATTTCAGCCAGCAGATTGGATTATTGGTCCCGAAGCAGATTGCTAATTAGCAATTAAGAAAAAGAAAAAAAAAACTTTTATTCTATTGTACTTGTTGCTGGGGCCCCAATCGAGACTGCATAATAAGTTGCTAGTATATGTATATCATCATCTTCAAAACGTTTTTTTCTTCCATTCTGCCCTGTCACTCGTCACACTATCACTAACTCCCTTTTCTTTCAAATCACTCCTCACATAATCCATTCATCTCTTTGGCCTCCCTCTTCATCCATCTACATGTAAACTCATAACTCTTTTAGTAACATGTGTTTCATCCCTCCTCTTCACATGACCATACCAAAACAAACAATTTCCTTTCAAAGATATAATAGTATATTAAGGCCAATATAATCATAAATAAAGTTTCCATTATGGGTCGTCGAGTTATTACTTGTTGCTAAGTAATTTCTTATCAAGTCTTAGTCATTACTTTACTATAGAATATAAATTGTTACTTGAGTAGTTACTTTTATTTAAGAAAATAGTTTTACTACTTTATAAATATGGGTATTTGAGGTCCCCGCTGTACATCCGGTATGTGATTTAAATCGGGATTCAAACAATGGTATGTGATTTAAATCGGGATTCAAACATACCAGCACATAGAGACGGTTGAAAATTTGGCACATCCTCAATAACGGGACATGAGAAGGGATACGGACTGAAGTCTAGACCGGAATCGCCAATATCCACCCACACACTTCCTTATAGTCAATATATTGTTTATTTTAACCACTTCCGTTTAATTTCAGATATGTTTAAGAGTCCAACCGGGCAAACAGGAACTCATAGAGCACATACTGGTAAACCATTTTCACTGTCCGCCAAATGCGGTAATGATTAACCGTGAGATCTACATCTGTGATCATTGTCATCGTCTCTTCTTCAATAAACAGCTCCTAATAACACATTTATACCACTGGCATACAAAGAAGACTCTGGAAAATGCACACATCAGATATAACTGTCCGAGATGCTGGAAGATGATCCGAGCAAAGTCTGCGTGGTTCCATCTACTGTACCACGGCTGTTTCAATGTAGGAACTTGTCCAATTTGCCTAAAATCATTTGAAAATCATAAAGAAATGCTCAAACATGTGAAAACTCATCCGAGTACGTTCCGTTGCAGTATCTGCAACTACCAGACAACTAAAGAATGTTACTTGAACAACCATTTGGCTAAACATAAGAAGACAATAGAATTTCACCCTAAAGATGATGCGGCAAGATTCTTTTTGCCAAATCAAATGTTGCCATCGTTGAATAATCGGATGATACATATTTTTAAAGGCATTCCGTTGGCTAAGGAAGTCAAAATTTGTATACTGTGCAGGGCTTTGGCCTTTTCTGAGGAGGAAATGAAGCAACATATATTTGCTGCTCATGTGCCTGAAGAGAAAATGAAAACTAAAACGCACCAGTGTTTCTGCGGTGAAATATTCTTCAATAGCGTACTGTTGAAACATCATATTTTTAAAATGAAAGGGAATCATGGCGTTTGGGGTGAGTAGAGTTTTAATATTTGGTAAGTTTCTTTAGTTGTTATATATCTTAACGGTCCAGACTAAGCGCCTCATCGTTTATACCGTGTATCTCAAAGGATTGGAACAGTTTGCCTGCTTCGGTCTTCCCATCCGACTATAATTTAGGTGTCTTCAAGGCTACAGTGAATAGGCTTTTAATAGACTAGTGCACGTCACCACCAACGATTGCATCACTGCTTACCATTTATTTATTTTTTATGGTGGGTAAAATCATTAAATAACATAGTGTCAGACTCTTATTTACTAAAAAACCACCCCGTTCTTTCGTTGCTTTTCATTCCAGGGCCGAGCCTTTCTTTCAGAAAAAGAATCTTGGCCCCAGTAGGCTTCGACCCTTTTGGGTCCCTACGGTTTGCTAACAACTCCTTGAGGCGCGCGGGAATAGTGCGCGCCGTCGACGACCTGAGCCTCAAGTCTGCTATTACAATAGTGTCAGAATATTCTATCATTGACTTCATAATTGTTGATTTTGACAAGTTTGTTAATCTACTAATATAATGGCGTCGTTATGACTTTCCAATGATCAACCACTGACACTCCATTGAAAGAAATGGCATAGAATGGTAATCTCGTAAATAATGACAAATTAATATCTGACGTATGCGGTAATCTGCTAAAATTTTAACAGTTCCTTTGATCAGTGATCGACCATTAGAACGTCATTGTGCAGTCATTGCTTTTAATTCTTTACAAGACAGCTCGTACCACAATTCTATTACGAGAGCACTGACCGACCAATGATTGGCCATTATAAATGATCTGCCATTATGAATTAATTGATTTCGAACTTTTACCAAAATGACAATGGAATCGTGTTGGAATGAAAATGTTATGAAAATAGCAGACTAGAGCCCCTGGGCTTATTCGGATGGTTACCGGACACAGGCGAGATCACAGTCAAGCACTATTTTATAATTAAAAAACAAAATTGAATTCATATTTCGATATTTCAGATGGAGTATCACCATTGCCTAACACCGAAACAAATGAAAATGACGATAGTATTGTGAATGTTTATCAAATATATGGGATAAGTGAGTATTTTATATTATTTTTCTTCTCATAACCGTGATATCGACGATGAAGTGACAAGAGAGTTCTTACTGACATTTCTGCGATTTTGCTTTTTTTACGTAGATAGATTTTAAATAATCGTTTAACTAATCGGAAAAACTTTATATCTGTAAGATTTATAGTTAGCTGCTTTATACTACTGTAATGTAACATGAAAGGGGCCATTCAAGTATTACGTAAGCACTAAATGGGTGTTTTTTTTTGGTAGGTAAAATCATCCAATGACAAATCCCGCCCTTGGGTGGGGCTGGAAATAGTGTCAGACTCTTACTGACTAAAAACCTACCCTTCCATTCCTTGCCTTTGTTCTGGGGCCCGTGGTGACATTCTCACATAACCTTTGGCCCCAGTAGGCTTCGGCCCTGCTGGACCCCTACAGTTTGATGACATGGGGGGAGGTCTTGATGGTGATTATGTCAGCAGTATCTTAATACTGCTGACATAATCACCATCAAGACCTATATATTTTGTAGTTTTTTTAAGAGAACGATGTGGATTTTTACAGTCACACGAAAGCGAGTCACACATAATCATCATCATCATCAGCCTTTTAATGTTCCCACTGCTGGGACTCAGGCCTCCTCTCTAGTAGAGGGAATGGGCCGTAATCCACCACGCGGGCCCAGTGCGGGTTGGTGGATGTCACATGTCTTCGAATTTTTGGTTCTAAGATATGCCGGTTGCCTCACGATGTTTTCCTTTTCCGTTTTGAGAGCAGTAGTGATGAAATAAATTACACAAAGTAATGCGCCAGGCTGGGTTTGAACCCGTGACCTACGACTCGTAAGTCGGGGCCGTTACCACTCGGCCACCACTGGTCAATAGTTATGGATTCGTGTGTCATAGACTGACTACTCTTGTCATGATAACAAATAACTTTCATGATAACAAATAACTTTTACTATGGGACCAAACCTGAAATCGCGAAAAAAAATCTGTTGGTCAGTACATTTGTGTTCGCCTAACTGGTCAAAGTGTACTGGATTTGGCTGATTTTTTTTCGCGATTTCAAGTTTAGTCCCATAGTAAAAGTTGTTTGTTATCATGACTACAATCACGTGTTTAAGTATCGTTCACTAATTACCAGTCACCCTATATAAAAAGAGATTAAATTCTTGTTTACACTCATTCAGAAAAAAAATCCGACTATGAGGCAGTACGAAGTTTGCCGGGTCAACTCGTCTATAATATAAAAATGAATCGCTGAATGTATTGCTAAGCTCAAATCTCGAGAACTGCTGGACCGATTTCGTTCATTCTTTTTTTTTTCGTGTTCGTTATTGTCAGGAGAAGGTTCTTAGTTAAGGTGGGGCAGAGTAGCGTAGAGTAGCGTAGAGTAGGGTAGGGTAGAGTAGCGTAGAGTAGGGTAGGGTAGGGTAGAGTAGGGTAGGGTAGGGTAGAGTAGCGTAGAGTAGGGTAGGGTGGAGTAGGGCAGAGTAGGGTAGAGTAGCGTAGAGTAGGGTAGGGTAGGGTAGAGTAGGGCAGAGTAGCGTAGAGTAGGGTAGGGAAGAGTAGGGTGGAGTAGTACCATACTCCACGCTACTCTACCTCACCTTCTCTGTGAGCAGGAGCGCAGACGCGGGAAAAAGCTAGTAACTTAAAGTTCTTTTTTCATCTTTTCAGGTGATCCACTGGCAATCGGGATGAATGAAATAATAATAGCTGGTCTTCAGAATCACGTGGCAGCCGAGGAGGCTGAAAGTCAGCACCTCATGCAATATGAAGCAATGGAGACATAGTCAAATGTCTATTATTTATTATTATCAATTCTAGGAGCATGAACAATTGCGTAAGATCACGTTAAGCAACATTTTTTTTTTTAGTATATGCGAAACCTGAATATAGTTTGTTCAGAATCAGTAACTGAATCGATTTCAATAATTTTTACATCATGTTATATTTTTTCTCAAAAATATTTTAAAAAGGTCACAAGTTGGACATCATCGAGACTAAGTACAACACAGGTCGCGGCAGGTCATAGCGGGCAAGCGCACAGCTGGGTGTGGAAGCAAAACAATGCCTCAGTCGTCTGGATGGCCCCGTGACCATGTGTTTGTGTGGACAACCAGGTAACAATGACAAGCTCATAACGTTGTGATCTTTCATTCATAATACTTATGAAATTTTATACAAAGATTTTTTTTAGTCTATATTTCTTTAATTTTAATCTGTCTTTCTGGGTTTGCATGTACTAAAAATAAGACTGTATACGCCGTTAAGTTTTAATCCAGTGGAGAGTTGATTCGGTACATGAAACACTATCGATTTGTGAAGAGAAAATTAAAAAAATAACGTACTTTTTTAAAACTCGAATTAATTTACGCATGTATGAAATTAATTTCTTCAAGTAAACGTCAGCTGAGCGAGACCAATGAACTGTAGGTAGTTAGTACGCAACGACCGACAACTACCTACAAGGTCATTGACTCGTTTACTTAAATAAATTAATTTCGTACATGCGTATATTAACTCGAGTTTTCGAGTTTTTTAAGAAACCGATAGTGTTTCATGTTTGAGGGTAATGGAACAGAGAGTAAAGTCCCACATACCTCCATTGAAAAGGGAGGATCCTCCGACCAGACGGCTGTTATATCTGGTGGGCTACTGCCCGATAGATGATTTCGGCTTTGTTCTATATGTTCCAATCACGCGGAGAATCTTACTTGCGCGATGCAGGATTAGTTCTTATGTGACGACATAGATGTCGCTACACATGTACCGAATCGACCCTTCGCGGGATTAAAACGACTAAAATTTAACGGTTTATATATTACCGGCTAAATTCGATATTAGGATGAACTATTTTAGGCTAGGCCACACCTGCAATATTAGTCCACGAGCGAGCGAACCGAAATTTAGGCCACCCTAACACGGACAGGTTAGTTAAGAAGGCTAAAGCCCGGTTTCCACCGCGAGCGGAACGGACCCATTAATGACTTCGTTAAACTCGCAAACGCAAACTGCATACTTGTATTTCCACCAACAAATAGTCGGACGGAAAGAGCCGAGCGTGTAGAAAGAGTAGAAATGAGCTCGCTCAGTTCTAGGGAGCGGAGCGGAGTACTTACGGACTCCGCTCAACTCGCAATTACAATTTACATAGTAGCGTTTCCACACAGAAAGTGGTGAGCGGGGCGGATTGAGCGAGTAAAAAGAAATTGAAAAGAGTCCGCTGCGCAAGGCCTGCACCGACTAGTTCAGAACGGACTCGCTCGCTGTCTGCCCTTCTTAAATTTTTCGTCGTCTAAATCATAAAACAGCCTAAATTCCCCTTTTAATTTACGATCTTGCATATGCTGGCACAGCCAAAATCTTCGTTTAGCGCGTTTTTTTCTTTGCATAAGATAAATCAATGCGTGCTTCTTTTTTCTGTATACATAATCACTGTCATCGCTCGATTCCATGTCACTCGATAACATCGCAACAACACGACCACACGCAACCAGCTCAAAACTTCAACTGAACTCGTTCTCTGTGGAAATTATCTATTCGTTTTTCATTTCTCATTTTCCGTTCAGCTCAGTCCGCTCATTTCTCTATCTCAGTTTCATTTTGCAGTGGAAATCAAATGACCAACTCTTCGTTGGTGGAAACGCAAACCTCTTTCATTAAAAAGGAGTCCGTTCCGCCTAACCATTTTCCGCACATTACCCTTTCGCAGTGGAAACCGGGCTTAAGACTGGAGAGGAGCGGAGCTCTCACCTTAGCCTTCGTGGTTCTACGTGGTGGCGGGGCGTGTAAGGAGAAAATCAGGTTTGGCCGGCAACTTATATAACATTATTTTTAGTATATGCGTAACCCGAAACACATGTCTAGTATTTTTATGTAAAGAATCTATGTACAAAATTTCATAACTGTATCATGAAAAATCACAAAGTTATAAGCTTGTTATGTTACCTGGTTGTCCGCACAAATACACAGTCACCGGGCCACTGAGGGGCAGTTTTGCAGCCAACTGTGCGCTGGCGCCTGATGCCCGTGACCTGTGTTGTACTTAGCGTCGGTGCTGTCCAACTTGTGACTTAATAAAAATATTTTTGAAAAAAAAAATTATTAACAATGTGTAAAAATGATTGGAATCGATTCAGTTACTGATTCTGAACAAACTATATTTTAGTTTCGCATACACTGCCCCATCGTCGACCATCGCTTATCAACAAGTGAGATACTGGTCAAGCGCGAGCCTTTTACTAATAAAAAAGCCTGGACCCCGCTTTTTCATTTTGACGTGATAGTGTAAAGGTAAATATTTTAATTACATCTTGTAAATATACGTTTAATAAAAATTATGTAATATATTCACCGTGAAATTTTGGTCGTTTTAATCCCGCGGAGCGTCGATTCGGTACATGAAATACTACCGATTAGTCAAGAAAAAAATAAATTACTTTTTTTAAACTCGAATTAATTTACCCATGTACGAAATTAATTTCTTTAAGTAAACGTCAGCTGAGCGAGGCCAATGAACTTTAGGTAGTTATTACGCAACGACCGACGGCTACCTATAAGGTCATTGACTCGATAACATAAAGGAATTAATTTCGTACGTGCATATTATTTCGAGTTTTTGAAAAAAAGGACTTTATTTTTTAATTTTTTCTTTACAAATCGATAGTATTTCATGTACCGGATTGACCCTCCGCGGGATTAAAACGACTAAAATTTAACGGTGTATATTTTTATTATTGAAAATATCACCTATTTTATTTTAATTTGTGCATAATGGTTGAAATTATGTTTTTTTTTTTACTTTGGGTATTTTCAGTGAGCATATTCAGGACAATACATGTAATATGTCCTAAATCTTCGTTAATTTACGTTCAATATATTGGGATTACAATTTTAGCTGTAAATATACAAAATAGAATGTATTGTAAGGCCTTTTGTAATGCAATATTTTTAAAATTGCCTTGGATCAAAAGCCCGGTGTTCACGTTAATAAAATAAAAAAATACAATCATCAGGCTTGTCCAATAAAGTGTAGATAATAATATTTATATCGATATTTTTTTTTAATATAAAAATATTAATAAATATTAAGACAATTAAAAAAAATTTTAGAAAACACTACGCAGCCTTATTATGCAATAATTAGTTGATACCATATATTAAAAAACTGGCCAAGAGCGAAGTCGGACTCGGCACACTGAGCTTCCGTACAAAATAACATAGGTAAATAGTTTAATTCCCAAATCGAGTCTCTGTGTAGCGAAAAAATCACAAATTTACAGTTTTCAGATTTATTCCTATACTTGTGCTATAAGGCCTTGCTTCATGCCAAATTCCAAGGTTCTAGGTCAACGAGAGCTGTGGTGGCCGAGTGGTAATGGCCCTGACTTACGAATTGTAGGTCGCGGGTTCAAACCCAGGCGCACTACTTTGTGTAATTTATAACATCACCACTGCTCTCAAAACGGTGAAGGAAAACATCGTGAGGAAACCGGCATGTCCTAGAACCAAAAAATTCGAAGACATGTGACATCCACCAACCCGCACTGGGCCCGCGTGGTGGATTACGGCCCTTTCTCTACTAGAGAGGAGGCCAGAGTCCCAGCAATGGGAACATTAAAAGGTTGATGATGATGATGATGAGGTCAACGAGAAGTACCTATGAATTTTGATTTCTTTGAGAGTGTCGAAATATATGTTTTTTTTACGATATAAACGGCCGTATCTTTGTATTCATTAACCTAAAAGTTAGATTTTTTACACAGCTTCAAGGGACCGCAGACTTGTATACATACACCGTTAAATTTTGGTCGTTTTAATCCCGCGGAGGGTTGATTCGGTACATGAATGAAACCCTATCGATTTTTAAAGATAAAAATGAAAAATAAAGTACTTTTTTACTAAAACTCGAATTAATATACGCATATACGAAATTGATTTCTTTAAGTAAACGAGTCAATGACTTTGTAGGGAGTTGTCGGCCGTTTCGTACTAATTACCTACAGGTCATTGAACTCGCCCAGCTGACGTTAACTTACAGAAATTAATTTCGTACATACGTAAATTAATTCGAGTTTAAAAAAAAGTACTTTATTTTTCATTTTTATCATGTACCGAATCGACCCTCCGCGGGATTAAAACGACTAAAACTTAACGGTGTATATAAAAATGACTAATTAAATATGTAATTCCTATTGAATTCTCGTTTTATCTTAGTTTATATGAGCTCCTCATTATTTTAGTAATAATATTTTTGTGCAAAATTTAATATTAGAGTATTGCGGAACTGATCCGCATGCGGGCCGCCCGATATCACGCTCCGCGTCCCGCGTTCACGCATTACAATAAAAATTTGTATGAAAAGTACATTTGCGGGGGCTACGCATGCGGAGCAAACCCGCATGCGTGATGCATTATTTTTTTATATTTATATAAACTAGTGCTTGACTGCGATCCCACCTGATGGTAAGCAGTGATGCAATCGTTGATGGTGAGGCGCACTAGTTTATTAAGAGCCTATTCACTCTATCCTTGAAGACACCTAAATTAAAATTGGACGGGAAGACCGCAGCAGGCAAACTGTTCCAGTCCCTCGATGTACGCGGTATAAACGACGAAGCAAAACGCTTAGTCTGGACCGTAGAGGATAAATTAAAAACACACTTATACTTTATCGATATTATCGGTATTTATTATACATAAAAACTTTAATATTGACTAATATTATAATGCAAACAAAGTTTTTATTGTATGTTTAAATAATTTGTTTCTTTTATTTAGAAGCGTTAATCTCAAGAATTACTGGTTCGAATTGAAAAATTATTTTAGAGCTTGAAAACTAATTTATCGAGGAAGGATTTTGCATATTCAAAACTGCACCTTAAATGGGCTATGTAACATCAAGCTATGACTTACGAGAACAGCGGGCCTAAAAAGGTCACATTTGGCAATTCATTTCCTGAATTCCTGTCATACTTACGATCTTTTAGCAATTCTGCTAATATTCGTAAAATTTTACGAATGTGCTGTCATTTAGACCCGTCTGTCAAAAAACAACTGTCAAATAGATGAATTGCATTGCAGAATCATACCTTATATGAATATTGTATACGTATAGCAATATGAACTGCCAATTCGTGACCTAATTGCGATTTTTGTCATGATTCATATTATTATCCGAATGCAGATCTGCTAAAGTGGCCTTTTTAGACCCCCAAAGCTTTAAGGGGCCGTTCAAGTATTACGTAAACAGATGTTTTGCAAATATTAACTTCCCCCTCCCCCTTGTCAGCAAAATTAAGCCAAGCTCTACCCCACCGTCATGCTTACTTAAACATTGGTACATGCATTTTTCAATTTTTTTCTGGTTTCGTTATTGAAGAGTGGTTGTAAGTCTACGCTGCCCCGTTCGTACGGCCCACGAACGTGGCAGTGTCATGTCGAAATATTTGCGGTGCGGCGCCGCAACGCATCGTGTGGTGCGGCCCTAACGTACCGCTTCGGCATCGCAGCAGGCCGTCAAAAAACACACGAATAGAAAGCGCCCTAAATTAAATTATTTTTTGAATTTGTACCAGTACTTTCTGAGATTATCGTGTTTAGCTAAAAAACGGACACTTTTCAGCGTTGTAATGTTAATACACCGTTAAATTTTGATCGTTTTAATCCCGTGGAGGGTCGAACATGAAACACTATCGATTTGCAAAGATAAAATTAAAAAATAAAGTACTTTTTTTCTAAAACTCGAATTTAATATACGCATGTACCAAATTAATTTCTTTAAGTAAACGAGTCAATGACCTTGTAGGTAGTTGTCGATCTTTGAGTACTAAACTACCTACAGATCATTGAACTCGCCCAGCTGACGTTTACTTAAACGAATTAATTTCGAACATGCGTAAATTAATTCGAGTTTAAAAAAGTACTTTGTTTTTTATTAATTTTATCTTTACAAATCGATAGTGTTTCCTGTACCGAGTCGACCCTCCACGGGATTAAAACGACTTAAATTTAACGGTGTATACTTAGATTAATTATACAATTCGAAATTAAGTAATACCCAATTATGTACATACCTATAGTAGTACCCAGTTTTGTGTAGTCATTATATATTTGATTTATCGGCTTATTCCGTTTACCCACCCTAAGGAAAACACTCGGAAATGTGTGTCTATATACTCTCAGCGGGGTGGTATAATCGGAACTCACTTCCGATTGTGTCCGATTTTTTAGCACTAGGAGGTTTTTTTTGTATGGTAGGTAAAATCATCAAATGACAAATCTGGCTCTTGGGTGGTAAAAACCTACCCTGTTCCATTCATTGCCTTCGATGCAGGGCCCCGGGGCTCATTTTCACCTAACCCTTGGCCCCAGTAAGCTTCAGCCCTTCTGGGCCCCTATAGTTTGCCGACACCTTGAGGCGCGCGGGAACAGTGCGCGCCGTAAACGACTTGGGCTCGGACCGGTCTGTTACCGGATGGACGGACAGCGAGCTACCCATTGCCCGCCGTCCGCAAGCTCGCGCTACCCCTAGTAGGTACAGTCGAAATTCGAATAAAATTATCTTTGCATCCTCAATTCAAAGCAATCGTTTTCTAATTTTATATTTTTTAATAGACGTAATAGCGAAGAGCTGGCTTTTCTGCACGCTTTCCAAAAACGCGCATAATCATATAGAGAACTAAATTAAAAATGAGGTAGTTGAAAATTGAATCAAGATATACGTATGTTGTATGAATCAATTTTCAGAAACTTTTTTTGGGTTAGGTCTATTTATGATTACGTGGGCGATATGTGGATGCCATGTTTCTTTGGGTGATGTTCACAGGCGGGGGAGAATAAACGGAAGAAACTGAATTCCGATTATCCACCCCGTTCAAGGCACTGTAGGGGTCCAGCAGGGCCGAAGCCTACTGGGGCCAAAGGTTATGCGAGAGTGTCACCACGGGCCCCGGGACAAAGGCAAGGAATGGAAAGGTAGGTTTTTAGTCAGTAAAAGTCTGACACTAATTCCCGCCCCACCCAAGGGCGGGATTTGTCATTGGATGATTTTACCTACCAAAAAAAAAAAAAAAAAACCCGTTCAAGGCGGACAAACGGACACGCGTTTCCGATCCACCATAGGGTGGCTGTTTAGGGTAGATAAACGAAATAAGCCGAATCACAACGCTTGTAAATAATATATTTTGTTAAATTTCATAAGTTAAAATAATATTGTAATATACGCCATTTTTATAGCATAATTGTGTTTTATTTTTTTTAAACTTGTCCGCCTGTTTAGCCGTTCCTCCGTAAGGCTGCCATCAGACGGACTGCATCGCAGCAACCGCGCGCAGTCGATGTATTCAACTGCATGCGTTTAACTGCAGTCGTATTAGATTTTACGTAGTAAACGCCACGCATCTAGCCCAGTAACTCAGTGTAAGATTTGATCTTAGAGCCTCAAAATAAATATGATTTGATCGCATAATGTCAGTTATGCTTTTTAAATAACCCGACGCGAGAGATCGCTCCCACAAAATCACGGTGGTGCTCTAACCAAGCGGGGCAAAATTGTGACACCCGGGCGTTTCGTACGCCTGACTCAGGTACAGGAACCTTCGGAAATAAAATAAATTAAAAAAAAAAGTAAAATATTTAATACATATCAGCCTAGGCTACAGATTAACTTGTCTTCATTCTTCCTGTCACCCGAATAATGATCCTGAAAAAAGAACATTAAATATGTTAGTGAATATTTTCTGCCATTGTTCTTTAAAAATAAAAAAAAAACAAATGCAATAGTAAATTTTGATACAAGTGGAGAAACTTAAACTGAGGCGGAATCCGTCCGAGCTGCAGGTGAGGGTGTTATGGTTCGGGATAAAAATAATCATATGTGGGTCTTGTAGGACAGATCTACCTTTTTACGAAGTTTCAAAGAAAGCCATTCGAATCTAAAGAAGTAAGAAACACACACTCACTAATTTTCGCCTTTTTAACCGACTTCGAAAAGGAGGAGGTTCTATGTTCGGCTATGTATTTCTTTTTATGTATGTTCACCGATATCTCGGTCAATTGTGGACCGATTTTTAAAATTTTTGTTTTGATTGAAAGGTTATACTCCCGAATTGGTCCCATAAAATTATTATTTTGATCTGATGACGAACTTCGAAGATATAGGACGGAACTCTTCAAAAAATCATAGCAGAACTGTCGAAACAAGTAAAATTGCTTTGTTATACATGTTGTCGGTGACTGACTGAAGGAAGAAGGGGAGAAGATACATAGAATTGATCTGATGATGAAGCCGGAAGGTAGGTAAGAACCAGAATTATGTAATAAATCATCATATCCTAGCCGTGTTTGGTATTATTAGAATATGTTTATTACCGAGATGGTAATGTTGAACTCTTTTGCGAACACTAATAGGGTTGAAAATAAAACCACAATTGTGTCCTGACCTAAGTGGAAAGTTTTATTCAAATTACGTCTGTTGCTCTTATACTAACGCATGTAACGAAACCATATCGAATTATAACTTGACCTTAACGCCATCTATCGAGCGAATCGGTACTAAATTATGCAAATTCATATTATCATCGTCAACTGTCATGATATTTGATGATAGAACCGAATGGTGGAAGGTATCTATTCAAATTTGACTGAGGGGTACTACAACAAAAAAAAATTTGAAATGAAAAACTTTTTAAACAAAATATACAACCGACTTCAATGTAAAAAACCGGGCAACTGCGAGTCGGACTCGCGCTTAGGGTTTCGTACAAACTTACATATGAAAACAGTTAAATTCCCGAATTGAGTTACGAAGTTTTTTCCGAATCGCATTTTTTTTTTTGTGACGTAACTACAAATTTACAGTTTTCAGATTGTTTGATACTTGTGCTATGAGACCTTGTTTCATGCCAAATTTCAGTATTCTAGGTCAGCGGGAAGTGCCCTATGAATTTCGATTCCCTTAAGAGTGTAGCGACATCTATGTCGTCACAAATGAACTAATCCTGCATCGCGCAAGTAAGATTCGCGGCGCGATTGGAACATAAAGAACAAACCCGAAATCATCTATCGGGCAGTCCACCAGATATAACACCTGTCTGGTCGGAGGATCCTTCCTTTTCAATGGAGGTTAGCGGGACTTTACTCTCTGTTCTACTACCCCCAAAAGAGAATGTCGCAGTATACATTTTTTGGAATATAAACGGCTATATCTTTTTAAATTTATTTTTTTTCACAGCTTCAAGGGATCTTAGAACTAAGCATATGGTTTTAATTTCAACCCGATACCAGCACGCGTTCTTGAGATAAAGGATCTTGACAGACAGATGGACAACAAAGTGATCCTATATGGGTACCGTTTTCTTTTTGAGGTACGGAACCCTAAAATTGAAATAAAACATAGATTAGGTACCTGCTAAGTTGGTCGCTGTTCCAGCCAAACCCGTAGCGGCACCTGTAATAGCAATTTTAAATCATTGTAACGATGCATCCTACGTGTGGACGATACAACATGCGAATGCGATTACGAAGCGCTGCGGTTTGATTTCAACACAACATGGCGCCTTTATCCTGCGAGTAGCCGCTTCAGCTGCATAGCATAGCATCAGCCTTATAATGTTCCCACTGCTGGGACACTGGCCTCCTCTCTATAAGAGGGAATGGGCCGTAATCCACCACGTGGGCCCAGTGCGGGTTGGTGGATATCACATGTCTTCGAATTTTTGGTTCTAGGACATGACGGTTTCCTTACGATGTTTTCCTTAACCGTTTTGAGAGCAGTTGTGATGAAATAAATTGCACAAAGTAATGCGCCTGACTGGGTTTGAACCTGTGACCTACAACTCATAAGTTATTGCCTTTACCACTCGGCCACCACTGCTCTAGCTGCAATTTATTTAATTTAGGTGTCTTCAAGGTTTGAGCGAATAGGCTCGTAGTACGCCTCACCATCAACGATTGCATCACTGCTTACCATCAGGTGGGATCGTAGTCAAGCACTAGTTTATATCCATTCGCGCCGGAAGAGTTTGCGCGAAAATATCAATCGTCATCATTTCAGCCGAAAGAAGTCCACTGTGGGACATAGGCCTCCCCAAAATGTCGCCACAATGAACGATTCTCTGCCTCTCGCATCCATCGGATTCCCGCAACCTTTACCAGGTCATCGGTTCACCTTGTAAGGGGCCTTCCAACGTTGCGTCTTCCGGTACGCGGTCGCCACTTTCGCCACCTTTCGTCCCGAACTGCCATCTGTTCTGCGAGCAATGTGCCCTACCCATTGCCACTTTAGTTTGACGATTCTTCGTGCTATGTCGGCAATCTTGGTTTTCCTGTAGATATCTTTATTCCTGATTCGATCACGCAAGGAAACTCCGAGTATAGCCCTTTCTATTGCACTTTGGCTGCTTTAAGCCTTCAGATAAGGCCTATTGTAAGCGACCACGTTTCAGCGCCATATGTCATCACTGACAACACACACTGGTCATAGACTTTTGTCTTTAGGCACTGGTAATTTCAAACCAACTGAACCGAAATTGCGAATGCAATGGTTTGATATCTTCGCGTGAATTCTTTCGGCGCGTGAATTCTTTCGGCGCGTGTAATGTACTGCGACCGTTTCGCTTCGCTCATCTTTACCGCACCCACGTGCGATTATGTATATTATTACGTATGCCCACACCATAGAGTATCATTGTAATCGCGCCGCTTCGCTTCGCACTCGCATAATATTAGTTGGGATGTGAGATTACCTGTGATTATGTGTGATGCTTCCCCGGCTGCACCTGTAAACAATCTAAAATTATAATAATATTCTAGTTCCGTACCTATCACGTATCTGTTAGAAGCAGGGACCATTTTCGGTTACGCTACCGGTATAAATTAACGATAGCGCTATTTTTTTAGGTACCGCTATACCTTTATTTAACTAATTCCGGTGCCGAAATTATTTCTCGTGCGAGTACCTACGATAAATACGACGTTGCCAGCTATCGCGACAAGTCTATTGCGATTGGCACGATGAAAAAGTGCGGGAGTAGGGGTTTCAAAGGATACTTTAATGTTAGAGGTTTAGGTACCGAAAAATAACGGTACCGTTATTTTGGGGTATAAAATAAAAAGGCATGACGTTATACCGTTAACCCTTATAACCGATATTTTTATTCGGTATCCAGGCCCTGGTTAGAAGTAACTTCAAAATTACTAAAATAATCCTATTGTGTTCATTATAATATAATATTCCACAACTATCACCCAACGCCGTTTAGTCCTAGAGCTTGTACTATGAGTATTAGACAACTGATAAACATACTTACATATTTCTAAATACATATAAATTGACAGGCCTGTTGGTCTAGTGGTTAGTGGCCCTGTCTGCTATGCTGGAGGTCGTGGGTTCGATTCCCATCCATTATAAATCTTTGTGTGATGAGCACGATCATTTGTTCTGTGTCTGGGTGTAATTTAAATTTCCACGTATCCATAACACGCTCTCCTACGGCTCGTGCGAATTCCGTCTCGGTCACAAAGACAAACTTTCTGCACTTGTATCAAAATGTATTTTTTATTTACTTACTTTATGGCTATTAGTTAGACTGGAAGCAGACCTTAGACCTAGTTGGGTAAGACTAGCAAGATAATGACTATTGACTATACTTTTTTTTTCGGTGGGTAAAATCATACAAAAACATCTCCCTTGGACGGAACGGGAGATAGTGTCAGACTTTTACTGACTAAAAATCCCACCCAGTATACTAGGGCCGAGCCTTCCTTTCAGAAGCAGACCCTTGGCCCCAGTAGAATTCGAGGCTTCGGCCCTACTGGGCTCCTACAGTTTGCTGACAACTCCTTGAGGCGCGCGGGAACAGTACCCGCCTTCGATGACTTGGGCTCGGTCCGGACGGTTACCGGACCGTCGGACAGCGAGCTGCCTATTGCTCGGCGTCCGCAAGTCCGCTGGAAATCAGGATCGAAATCCCTGCAGCGGCTGGGGTGCGGCCTCCTACTTTGCTAGCATTACTGCTTCGCAGAAGGAGGCGACCGCCTGCCACTCCTCCTCGCTTCGGATCGCGGCCTGTACCAAGGCCCGGCGCGAGAGATCACTGCCGCGGATAGCTATTGACTAAGTTAAGGTACCTGCGATCTTGTTTTCTGCTCCAGTCAATTTTTGAGCTGCGGCACCTGTATGTAATTTTCGTATTAGCATCGTTTTTTTTTTTTTCAGTTCGCCAGGCTACTCTATATATGAAACGCACATAACTGGGAGCTCAAGGGACATAATTTTTTTTATCACTTATAAAGGCTTTTCATTCACACAGTTTCGGGCCATTCAAGTATTACTTAAGCCCTATAGAGGGGTGGATAGGTCTATTTCGGGAGATAACTGCTTCGTGAGTTCTCTTCCTTAGACTGTTAGGGAGAGTACTCAAGAAGCGGTTCTCTCCCGCTGCCGCCACGGTAGCGGGCCCGCAGTTTCTGTAGAATGTAAATATATACGTAAGAAGTTAAATCATTTTTCACGACGCGGTTTACGGCCGCGATATGAGCGGTTGTTCGCGGCTGCCGCTGACCGGCGCCGTAGGCGCCTGCCGCTGCCTCGGCGATTTGCACCCGCACGCTCTGCGGTCGGTTGGCGGCGACCGCGCCCTATCGGCTTGCGGCTTGCGGTCGAAAACCGCAGCCGTCGCGGCGGTGGCGGCGGCGGCGGCGAATCAACCGTCTCGTGAGTTTTGAAAAAAAAATAGCCGTTTCCTCTGCGTGGCGGCCGCGGAAAAAAAACCGCTTCATTATTTCTCTCCCTTACCCAGTAGAAAATGCTAATTAAGGCAGCATCTCTCTTAGAGAGGAGGCCTGTGTCCCAGCAGTGACTATATTATTTAATGAAAATAAGATATTTTGCGATAGCCAAGTATTCTCATTTACCTGCAATGTTGGTCACTTGTCCAATAACATCTCCAGAACCTGGAAAAAAAGGTTTTTGTTAAAATCCATAAATCGCATTAGTAATAGTGGTCCATCTATAAAATTGGCAACTGCCATTTTTAACCAACTTCGAATAGGAAGAGGTTCTATGTTCGGCTATATGCCGTTAAATTTTGATCATTTTAATCCCGTGGATCTATTACATCGTATTACGTACGTCGTGTATCGTATATTTTGTGTGTGTGTTTGTGTGTATTTTTTTTTTGGTATTTTTTTTTAAATTGGTGCGTCTATTTGGGAAAAATAAACATTTTTTCTTTCTTCTTCTTCTTCTTTACATGAAACACTATCGATTTGTAAAGATAAAATAAAAAATAAATTACTTTTTTTCTAAAACTCGAATTAATATACGCATGTATGAAATTAAATATCTTTCTGATAACCTGTAAAAGTTGCTACTGACAGGAACAGTAGATGGGAAAAGACCCAGGGACAGGAGTCCGATACGTTGGTCTGACCAAATCCGTGCTACGCTGGAGATCATAGTCTGTGACGCCATCCATAACGCCGAAGAGGACAACATGGCGAAAAGTCCATATGAAAGTTATTCGTCGAGGTCACGACCTTCGGCATTGAGGATAAACGGCGCAAGGAGGAGGAAGGAGACCTAAGTCCAGAATTGGAAGTCTTAATATTGATTGATTGATTTTTCAAAAACAATTTACATTAAGTGTGAATATTAAAGCTTACAAACTAGGAACACAAGTAGTAGACACTAAGGATAATATTGCATTGCTTTCAAATAAAAAAAAATAAATAAAAAAGTAACAATGATATCAAAAAAAAGTTACATAAAAAAGTAATAATAATAAATAAAATTGTAGCGACATTTATGTCGTCACAAATGAACTAATCCTGCATCGCGCAAGTAAGATTCGCGGCGCGATTGGAACATAAAGAACAAACCCGAAATCATCTATCGGGCAGTAGCCCACCAGACACAACACCTGTCTGGTCGGAGGATCCTCCCTTTTCAACGGAGGTATGTGGGACTTTACTCTCTGTCCCAAATACCCCCAAAAAAATAAACAAACAAATGAGATTTGGTTACCATTAAAAATGTCAATAGTTAAAAATTTAATTTACTACCAATGTCAATAGAAAATAAAATTTTCTAAGAATGTCAATAAATAAAAAAGAGCGAAAAAAAAGTTAATTACAATGTCAGTAGAAAAAAAAAAAAATAATAATAATGGCAATGCTGCCAGTCTTTTGAGTACCTTTCCGGATGACAGCGATGTGGCTTACTTACGTGGCGTGGCAGTACTTCGACGCCTTAGTGTATTTTGTGGTTTTTATTATATTTGTACATAGTTAGGTCTAGTATACATTCTTAGTTTAGTTTTTATGTACATAAGTTTAGTATAAATACTTAGTAAATATTAAGTTTCTTTTGTTTATGCAATAAAATAAAATTTTAATAATAATAATTAATCAAATAACAATATTAAAAATTTAATTCTGTATTTTACAAATTATCTATTGAGTAGAGGTATTTCTCCAACAGGAATGCCTTGACCCTTGCTTTGAACGAGCTTGTATACAAAGTGCTTTTTAATTACAGTGGAGGTTGAAATAGTCGCGGGCACGAACTCACAGATGATTGCAGTCAAAAAGCGCGCTGGCTCATCAATACTCAATACTCAATACTTTATTGCATTCCATATTATGTACATAGATGGTATGAAATATTGCAAGATCAATATGGACCCTGTCGGGCACAGCAAAGTTAGGAGAGAGGATGAAGGCTAAGTAACAATTCATGCAATTAATTATTGTGCGTAGAATCTAATAGATATTTAATTGATATTTTAATTAATTTTTGTCATCATTATTATTGAATTATATATATAGATTTGAATTAAATTGTGAATACGTGTCATTATTTTATTATGTCAAAGTATTAGCATCCTATCCGACATACACCCCTATTTTTTAATTAGTGCACAAAAAAATGGGGCTCAATCAGTACCCGTTACTGATCATATTTGTGTGGTCAACAGTACAAAAAACGAAAACCCAAAATTGTCCACGAAAATTTGTCATAAATTCATAATTGAATCATCATTCATAACAACTACTACTAGAAAATACTAAGCGCAGTGATTTTCCATTTTTATTGACTTTCTTTCATTCATAAACAATAACCTGTACAATGTTTCCATAAATTGAGTGAGGTTTTGGGATATAAATAAACGCTCATAACTTTACTGTTTATGAATATTATGCATTGAGACTTTACTTACATAATACTTACTTACATAATGACAAGACCTTTTCTAATAAGCCCTTTAAGTATTTGCCATAATTAATAAATTATAAATAAAAAAACTTTTTTAAAAACAAGCTTTCAATTAAATGGGCTAAAAAGAAGGAAATAAACTTTTCCTTTATAACTTTTACTATCAATTTATTACGGCATTACGCAATTTATATGATACAAAAGCTTGTCGCGAGATTTTTAAAATATTGAAACCAAAAGATGAAGTTATTTAACTTATTTAATGAATACAGTTATTTTACTGTATTTAAACAGTTAAATCTCGCGACAAGCTTTTATATCATATAAATTGTGTAATGCCGTTATAAATTGATAGTAAAAGTTATAAAGGAAAAGTTTATTTCCTTCTTTTTAGCCCATTTAATTGAAAGCTTGTTTTTAAAAAAGTTTTTTTATTTATAATTTATTTTTTACTTTTTAGTTATACCTTATTTAAAATTACATTTGTATTCTCAGCAAATCCTTTCATTTGTTACCCATATTATAGGAAAGTATAAGAAACTTAGTCTGCTATCTTTAGAAGTCTGCCAGGTTTCTTTTTATTTTATTTTTTTATGGTAGGTAAAACCATCCAATGACATCCCCTGCCCTTGGGCTTGGTTTGGTCTGTTACCGGACGGACGGACAGCGAGCTACCCATTGCCCGCAGTCCGCAAGCCCGCGCCTACGGTGGCAGGAAATCGGGACTGAAATTACGGCGGCGGCTGAAGCATGAGCGCCGCTGATGATGATGGTAGATCGTAAGACTAACAATCAACCTAACTCACATGAAATAGCCAATTGCGAAGTTGTCCAGAGTTTATTTACCTGGTATCTACAATCACAAATACTGGGAAATGCGGAGAAGATTCAAGCACCGTAAAAAGATTGACGCTCTTGAAATGTGTCTACTGAGGATAAAACAGACTGCTCAACGCATTATCGTTTACATTCTTAAGAGCTTTGCATCAAAACAAAAACTTTCGTCGATTGTGCAACAGCGAATTTTTAAGATGTTTGCATATATCATACGCAATGAAAGCTCTTTGGAACGTTTAGTGGTACAGGGAAAAGTAGAGGGCCTACGTTCTCGCGGCCAATCACCTACCAGATATACAGAACTCACTAAATCATCTTCGAAGTGTTCCCTCACTGAATGTACACGAACTGCCATGAATAGAGAGAGATGGAGAAATGTCGCAAAAACCGCAACCAACCTGCCAGACGATCCATGACCACTACCACTCCACCAAGAGTATGACTGAGAAAAAGGAGAATATTGGATTTAGAGTAATGTCACTTTATTTTTCAAGTTACTCTCTGCAAGCCCTTTCAATTGGTACCTATTTTGAAGGAGTGTATTAAAACTAACCAGCTATTTACTTATGTAAATTTGTACGGAACCCTCCGTGCGCGAGTCCAAGTCGGTTATGACCGGTTAGAACTTATTTTATTCGATCCGAAACTCGATGGGATAGTGTCGTTTTATTGCAGAACTCCTACGGCCACCTTCCAGCTCCATCATCAGATCCCGACTACCAATATGGCAGTCTAAATCAAAGTACAAATGTAAGTACTCGTCATTACAAATGTAACGAAACCAAAGACGAGAGGGTTGTGTCGTTTCATTGCGGAGTTCTTGTAGCCACCTTCCAGCTCCATCATCAGACCCTGGTTACCATATAGGATCCAAGTACTCATCGATACAAATCAAGTGAGCCCGAACTCGATGGGATTGTGTCCATTTCTTACGAAGTTCCTATGGTAACCTTCCAGCTACATCATCATAATCTGGTTACCATATGGGATTCAAGCACTCGTCAATACAAATCAAACGAGCCCAAATTCGTTGAGGTTGTGTCGTTTAACTGCGAAGTTCCTATGACCACGTTCCAGCTCCATCACCAGACCCTGGTTACCATATAGGATCCAAGTACTCGTCATTACAAATCAAATGAGCCTAAAGTCGATGGGGTTATAACGTTTAATTGCGGAGTTCCTATGGCAACCTTCCAGCTCCATCATCAGACCCTGGTTACCATATAGGATCCAAGTACTCGACGATACGAATCAAACGAGCCCAAATTCGATGGGGTGGTATCGTTTAACTGCGGAATTCATATGACCACCTTCCGACTCCATCATCAGACCCTGGCTACGATACATTATCAAAATACTCGTCAATACTAATCAAACAAGCTCAAACTCGGTGTGGTCGTATCGTCTAACTGCGGAGTTCCTATGACTACCTTCCGGCTCCATCATCAGACCCTGGCTACCATATAGGATGAAAGTACTCGTCAATACAAACTAAACGAGCCCAAATTCGATGGGGTTTTGTCGTTTAAGTGCGGAGTTCCTGTGACCACCTTCCAGCTCCATCATCAGACCTTGGTTACCATATAGGATGTAAGTACTCGTCAATACGAATCAAACGAGCCCAAATTCGATGGGGTTGTATCGTTTAACTGCGGAGTTCCTACGATCACCTTCCGGCTCCATCATCAGACCCTGACTATCATAAAGTATCAAAGTACTCGTCAATACTAATCAAGCGAGCCCAAACACGATGGGGTTGTATTGTTTTATTGCTGAGTTCCTATGGCTACCTTCCAGCTCCATCATTAGATCAGCTCCATGTCATCATAATATTGCATTGTCACCCGATTTACACATGTATGTAAAATTTCAGCTCAATCGGTTGAAGATGTCTGCTTCAAAATTGAGTTGCAAGATTTGAGCCGAACATACATAGTTACATACAGTGCAAGCTAATAGAAAGCTTGTAAAAAATTGTTGTGTTTACATTATCATTGTTTACGCCTGCGTTAATATGAAGAAGTGCAGTGTACGTGTTGTGTTGCTATTCTAAAACGCAAGGCACTCGCGCTGTACTAAATGTGATTTATTAATTTTCGTCCACCTACATTTGTTCTTCTGTGTGTCAAAATTTTGTCATCCTTGCAACTATCTCGCGCTCCGTTTATAAAATTGTAATTCAGTGTAAAAAACCTTGTAAAAACCAATTATATTACCATACCTCGAATACGGGAGTTTCATTGAAGCCCCAACAATCATTGATGAGCAATTATGAGCTAGTCTATAAGCATAAAGTGTAGTTCATATGCAGTCAAACACAGTTACGAACTGAAACAACATTACACGATGCGAAAAAAATTAGGTATTGTGCTTTGGAAGATTGTGTTTTATGAAAAAAATACTGCATAAATCTATTACAAATAAATTTTATAGAATTCTTCGGTAATTGAGCTTTGTCGGTAGCGACTTTACATTAATTTTGGTACTTTTCTACACTCAAAGTTGCGTTAAAATCACCAAGAAAAACGAAACTTTGTTGGCTCATAACTTTTTACTGGCAATTTCTTTTTCTTTTCTGCTTCCATATAGACAAAATTAACAATAGTATAAAACGATATCAAGTTTAATTTTGGGTGGCCAATCTCAAATAGTGGAGTAATACTCCCCCGAAATTTATCGAAATCGACTAGTGTAACTAAAAAGGTCAAATGAAGAAAACAATAAGATTACTGACCACTAAGGGAAGGCAATGAACCGGATGGTGAGCCTCCTGAACTTGGGAGTGAAGACAATCCTCCAGATACACTTGGTGATCCATATGTCTGAGTACTTATGTCTTTCGTTGCCGTTGATACAGCTGAGGACATACGAGAATAGTACATTTTGATACAAGTGCAGAAAGTTTGTCTTTGCGATTGAGGCGGAATTCGCACGAGCTGCAGACGAGTGTGCTATGGAGCCGAGGGCTGCAGTGACAAATTTGCACGCGTATCAAACGACGTTTTTCAATACATGTGCGTCTCGTGAGGGTTGAGACGCGCGCCTGACACTACAAATAATTTTATTGCAATATAATTGTGGCGGGGAGAGCATGCACTTTTTTCTGCCCTAGTGCGGAAAACAGTCGATTAAGTGTATTTTTTTATTTTTCACAGTTTCCTACTTCGATTCAGATCCGAAAATCGGTTACTGCGCATTCAAAGTCGACTGTTATAATGGTTCAAATTGTGTGTCAAGGATTATAACCGATTTTCAATCGAAGTGTCGTAACCTTAACAAATGATTCAATTTATTTGCCGCTTACTATAATTTAGTATGTGTAAAATCGTGTAGCTTTTTATTTGCTGAATTAAACAAATCTAGACTAAGAGTTTCGTCTCATCGTTTACTTCGAGGGACTGGAACAATTTGCCTGCTGTGGTCTTCCCGTCCGTTTATAATTTGTGTGTCTTCAAGGCTAGAGTGAATAGGCTCTTAATAAACTAGCGCCTCACCATCAAAGATTGCGTCACTGCTTACCTACCATCAGGTGAGATCGCACACAAGCACTAGTTTAGTATTATAATATAGCCTTTTGGGCACACTTCCAGTCGACAGCGATGCAGAGGAGTTTTATGACGCCTTTTTTTAGTTAGGAGTAGGTTTTAGTGTATATATAGTTTTAATTAGTGTTTTATATACTTAATTGTATATTTGTGAAATAAATAGTTCATATATAGGGTGACTGGTAATTAGTGAACGATAGTTAAACATCTGATTGTAGTCATGATAATAAACAACTTTTACTATAGGCCCAAACCTAAAATCGCGAAAAAAATTTGCTGGTCAGTACATTTATGTTCACCTAACTCATAGGTCATAATGTACTGAACTTGTCTGATTGTTTTCGCGATTTCAGGTTTGGTCCCATAGTAAAAGATGTTTGTTATCATGAATACAATCACGTGTGTAAGTATCGTTCACTAATTACCAGTTACCCTATTTATTTATTTATTATTTATTTATTTACACTTTATTGTACAACAAGATTACAATTATTATAAAGGGAAACCATAGAAAAAAGAATAATTTAAATATTGCTTTTTCCTAAAGCTAAAAATATTATACTACAAAAATAAAAGAATTTTTAAATATTTCAAAGCTATAAGAAGAAGTCCAATGTGTTCTTGGACATGAAAGTTTATCAGGACCGCCATAGACAACGGCATTGTCAATAGAATGTCAGATATTTTTTTTATAAAAATGTTATATTTCGTTTGCTTTTCTACCAATTTTGATATTGTTTTCACTGTAAATATTACATTTATTTCTTATGGTATTCTTTCCCTACTCGTCTATCGCCAACATCGAGTTTGGTTTAAAACCTTGTTGCTTCATCTAAAGCAATACAAAGCGATGTCGAAAAAAATAGAAAATACCTGAAAACTCTGTTGACATTCGGTGATTCCGTGATTTACTTGAACATTTCACACCCATTGTTTTTTTAATTTATTTATTTATTTATTTAAGTATTATGGAAGACTTACAGCTAGAAAAATACAGAGAAGGAGCAGTAAAACAAACTGACAGCCAATAACAAGTCCTCACTTATAAATATCAGACAATTAATATTAAATTCTAAGAACGCAATCAATGAATACACTACAGTATCAATAATAGTTTAAGCTCGCATTACATAACAACCTCAATATTATAAGAAATTAAATAAAAAAAATTCGGCTTAAGCACTTCCTGACCGAGGACACACTAGTTAGGAATGGATCAATATCATGCTGTTTACACAACTTATTTAAATTTCGGCTTGCACGCACAATGTACGAATGTACCCTTAAAAGTTTTTGAGAAAAATTGTCACCGTTTAGAATCTCCATTAATTGTGCAAGGTTTCTATAGAAGTACTTTTTTATATTTTTCAATTTAGGAGTACATTATGGAGGGCCAAAGTTCACGTAAAATAGCAGATTTTCAGAGGTCTTTACTGGATTAGTTTTACACAAATTTATGTTTTGATTTCTATAGAAGCCTAGATAATATCCACAAGATATCTGTATTATGCAAAATATCTGAAGAAAGATGTGTAATAACATCATAATCACGTGAGAGCGGTTGTATTGTGGTGGGTTGTATGAAAATGTACCTCGGATTGGTCGCTCTATTGGTTAAGTAATAACTTTTTTCTTGACCTCTTTAAAATAAATGTAAAAATTAAAAATTTACCTGATTGGCCGCCTGAAGACACCGATTTCAATACATCACTGGTTTCTGATGTCTTTTGCGATGCCAAGGCAGTTGCAGCGTCTGACCCAGGAACTTTAGATGCTAAATCTCCAGGTGATGGTATTCTTGATGAAGATGGTAGCCCACCTAATCCAGAAGCTTCTGGTAAACCAGATGGCAGGCCGCCTGTACCAGGTAGCGCAGGTAGACTACCAGCTCCAAGCGATGTCGGTAATCCAGGTACAGATGGTAAACTTCCTGATGCTGGTAGAGCTGGTGAACTAACCGATCCAGGCGATCCTGATAATCCAGGTATTGAAGGTAGACTTCCCGATCCAGGTATTGCTAATAACCCAGACGCAGATGGTAAATTACCAGAACCAGGTACTGTGGGTAAATTGCCAGTGAAAAGTGAAGCTGGAGAGCCTGGCAATCCAGCTTCTGTAGGATTGAGAGATCCAGGTGCTGTAGGATTTGACAAAATACCTGTTGATGGTAAGGAAGAAGCGGCAGGATTGATAGGACCAGATGATGGGGAGATATTGCTATTAGTTGAGGGAAGTGATACTCCACCAGAAGGCGTTACTCCACCAGTTGATGGTAAAGTTACTGTACTAACTGACGGTGGGGTTGCCGCACCCGATGAAGTTACTCCGTTGGCTGATGGTGGGGTTCCTCCACCTGGTAAAGTTACTCCACTAGCTGATGGAAGGGTCCCTCCACCTGGTAAAGTTACTACACCAGGTAAAGTTGCACCACTAGCTGATGGTGGGGTTCCTCCACCTGGTAAAGTTACTCCACTAGCTGATGGAAGAGTTCCTCCACCTGGTAAAGTTACTACACCAGGTAAAGTTACTCCACCAGGTAAGGTAGCCCCACTAGCTGATGGTTGAGTTACTCCACCTGGTAAAGTTACACCGCTACCTGATGGTGAAGTTACTCCACTTGGTAAAGTTACTCCACCAAGTAAAGTTACTCCACCAGGTAAGGTAGCCCCACTAGCTGATGGTGGAGTTACTCCACCTGGTAAAGTTACACCGCTACCTGATGGTAAAGTTACACCGCTACCTGATGGTGAAAATACTCCACTTGGCAAAGTTACTCCACCAGGTAAGGTAGCCCCACTAGCTGATGGTGGAGTTACTCCACCTGGTAAAGTTACACCGCTACCTGATGGTAAAGTTACACCGCTACCTGATGGTAAAGTTACATCGCTACCTGATGGTGAAGTTACTCCACCAGGTAAGGTAGCCCCACTAGCTGATGGTGGAGTTACTCCACCTGGTAAAGTTACACCGCTACCTGATGGTGAAGTTACTCCACTTGGTAAAGTTACTCCACCAGGTAAGGTAGCCCCACTAGCTGATGGTGGAGATACCCCACCTGGTAAAGTTACACCGCTACCTGATGGTGAAGTTACTCCACTTGGTAAAGTTACTCCACCAGGTAAAGTTACTCCACCAGGTAAAGTTACTCCACCAGGTAAAGTTACACCACTAGCTGATGGTGAAGTTACTCCACCTGGTAAAGTTACTCCGCTACCTGATGGTGAAGTTACTCCACCCGGTAAAGATACCCCACCTGCTGATGGTAGACTTACTCCACTTGGTGAAGTTACACCACTAGCTGATGGTAAATTTTCCCCAGAAGGAGTACTCACAGATAAAGACGGTGTAGTCACACTTCCTGAAGCAGTAGGTGGGCCTAACCCAGCTGTTGATAACCCAATTGTAGGTACACCAAGCCCTGCTGGAGTAATCACACTAGGAATTGTCAAACCGGCATTTGGTGATACACCTTTAGCAATAGTTGTACCAGAAATTGAAGGTGGCGTCACTCCTGAACCTGGTAAAGTTGGTATAGAACCTAAACCAGCAGCAGGAGATGGGGCCTTTATAGATGGGGTATTTGAGTCTTTATGGACGCTAGCAGCTGATGGGGCTTTTGAAGAAGATTTTTTCGAAGACTTTTTAGATGAGGCGTGTGAAGTTTTTGTAGCATGGTTAGTTGGCTTGGCTGTAGGATTTAGACCGGGAAATATATTCGGTAATTCAAATAAGCCATGAGAATTAGAATCAGTTTTAGGAGGATTTAGTATATTATTTGCTGCGACCGCCAGCCCTCTTGCAGGTGCGACAAAGGCGTCAAAAATTTCTACAGGATTAGGGAAGGTAGGAGCAGGTTTTTTGGTCACATGTTTCTTCGCCGCGTGGTGCGCTGGTTTCTTGGTGTGGTGTTGCGTGGGTTTTTTCGCATGAGCAGGTTTCGGGAATAACCTCAATTCTTGATTATTTACCAGTACTTCTGTGAACAAAATAATTTAATCGGGTAATTTCGAAACGACTTTTTTTTCTAATGGTTTTCTTTCTTTGTTTCGATTAAAGGCATATTACAGGCCCAATGTGAGTCAAAATCAGACGATAGGCTCCGTGCAGTCAGTAGCATTTATCATCATGTTATAAATATCACTTAAATATTTATTTCATTCTGTTTTTAGTATTTATTCAGCGGCAAGAGAAATAGGTACATCATCTGTGAAAATTTCAACTAAATATCACGGTTCATGAGACATAGCCTGACATAGACATAGACGGACGGCCAGCGATGTCATAGCAATAAGGCCCCGTTTTTACCCTTTGGAGCCGTTCAAGTATTACGGAATCAGATTTTTTGCAATAAAATCTAAAAGAATACGTTTGATATAAGTAGAGGAACAAAACAAATTTCATTTAATACACATTTAATTCACTTCACTTTGTAACTTTATTATCTATATCTTTATTAAATTTCAAAATGGCCGAATTACTGTCTCTTAAGATACAGGTCTCCTAGTTTAAGAGACAGGGTTCATAATTTTATTGTATGTATGTATACACTAAAATTCTCTGTTCACAAACTTTACAAATTGTATCTTTCTACTTTGTTTTGAATTGTTTCTGTGTGTAATGCTTGGATTAATAAAAACTATTATTATGATTATTCCGTTTATATATTTTCTATATATATTTTTAAATATTTCCTAAAATAAATATAAAAAAAATATAAAAACAGTAGTCCGCCGGTGTCGGGAGTGGGGTCCAAGCTTTGGCACAAACCAAAACGACGACTTGACTTTGGTAAAAGGTGTTTTCACTATATGGGGCCGTTTCTTTACAGCAAACTGAACAAGAAAATTAAATTATTACATATGAAAAAATCAAAATGCAAATCTCACATCAAAACTTACCTTAAAGACCTGAACTACGATGACACAGAGAAACTACTAACTACTTATTAAGACCTTACACTACTTATAATTATACTCTACCAAGATGATTTTATTAGTTACTAGAGACGTGACATGCGATCACACGTGCATACACCAAACACGCTTACACTTCCACACCATTGCGTACAACCACACACACTGCCACACCATCACACACATCCACACACTCACATTTACACACACCCACATCACACCATTTACTTTATAGCACACTATGCAAGATGCCATGTATACCTCGTATGGTAATTATTATTATAATTTTTAAATCCTATATTCTACTAAATCTTTGTGTTATATTGTACTTTGTTGTTTACTTCTTTTTGAACCATGATGAAAGAGACTGGTCTCCACGACACAGGGAATCCTAGTGTGGAGACCAGTGAAGTATTTGATGTACGAGTGTATTTTTCTTGAACAATAAATCATTATTATTATTATTATTATAGCTACCGGTGGTTAGGGCTCCAGAGAAAGGAACCTCCTCACAATGCGAGCTGTATCGAGGAGTACTGCCTTCTGTATAAAGCCCTTGATCCAACCGTGCAGTAACAAATTATTATTAATATTTTGGCATATCAATTCTAATTAAAAGTTCTCAGTCCATGACACACGAATCCATGACTTTAAGTCTTCAATGACATTGGATGTTTGCTGCTCATTAATGTGTGTATGCTCACTTTCGTGTCATTCTAAAGCTCGACTTATCGACATCGCTCCCTTAAAAAAACTAAAAAATTATGCACCGTTAAATTTTAGTCGTTTTAATCCCGCGGAGGGTCGATTCGGTACATGAAATACTATCGATTTGTAAAGAAAATATTAAAAAATAAAGTACTTTTTTTTCTAAAACTCGAATTAATATACGCTTATACGAAATTAATTTCTTTAAGTAAACGAGTCAATGACCTTGTAGGTAGTTGTCGGTCGTTGTGTACTAACTAACTACAGTTCATTGGCCTCGCTCAGCTGACGTTTACTTAAAGAAATTAATTTCGTATACATATGCGTAAATTAATTAGAGTTAAAAAAAGTACTTTATTTTTTCTTTACAAATCTATAGTATTTCATGTACCGAATCGTCCCTCCGCGGGATTAAAACGACCAAAATTTAACGGTGTTTACTGCTGACGCAATCGCCAGCCAGACCCCCATCCCCTATGTCATCAAAAATTAGCAAAGCAAAGACCCCCCACGCCGCTCAAGTGCTTACGTAATACTTGAATGGCCCCTTTGGGTATGGCGCTTTAGAACTTTATCCGAAATCGCGTTTCAAATTGCCTTTCCAATTTGGTGCAAGAGAAACTGTCAAGTAACAGAAAAAGAATGCACGAACTACAATTCACATCATCTCAATCTTCTTCTCGATTCGGTGGTTTCCATTTCCCTCAGAGTTTTTGGGCCCAGTAGGTTGCCATGTTGCGTCAGTGGCGTTTTTTAGGTCCTCCAGGGTGCATTTGTAGGGACATTTTGGACACTCCAATAAGTGGGCCATTGTTTGGTCAGGCGCACCGCACTTGCACTGGGTGTCGGAGTTGTCTGTAATCCCCCATTTTGCCAGGTTGTGATTGCTACGGCCTTGGGTGCGCAGTCTATTGATTGCTTTCCATACAGTACCTCTACCAGGAGTTTTAAGCAATAGTATTCGTCGCTACTCGATATCGACGCCGTAAATATTTTGTATGGCAAATTTTGCAGCGCCCCTAGCGATCACTTGCAGAACCAAAATTTGCCATACAAAATATTTACGGCGGCGATATCGAGTAGCGACGAATACTATTGCTTAAAACTCATGGTAGAGGTACAGGCCACTGAAGATCGCATCCGGGTGGCAAATGTTCCTGGGGTTGAGCGAAGTCTGGTGGTGAGTGATCATCTCAATAAGGTTACGCGTTTAGAAAAGAGATACCATTCCCCACCAAGCGTCCACTCTTTCTCATACTAATATTTGAAACGCTAAATGCTGCTTCATTTTACAATCAATTTTGGAGCGGGTTACAAAAACTGGCCCTGTTTTTTTTTAAAACCCTTAAAAGTTATTGAGAAAATTTAACATATTTTAGAATCTCGATTAAATATGTAATGTTTCTATAGAAGTACTTTAATATATGAGTACATTATGGAGGGCCAAAGTTCACGTAAAATAGCAGATTTTCAGAATTCTTTACTGGATTAGTTTTACACAAATTTATGTTTTGATTTCTATAGAAGCCTAGATAATATCCACGAGATATCTGTGTATCCAAAAAATCTGAAAAAGCATGTGTAATAACTTCATAACCACGAAAATGTACCTCAGGTTGGCCTCTCTTAAACAAACATTTAAACAAATTGACGCTTTGTAATATTCAATCGAATTAAGCTACTTACTGACGTCAAAGAAATCCGCCTGACACACGTACAACTGAAACAGAAAACAAATTTACAATGAAAAACATTTTTCAATACACGTACCTACTCCAAAATCCGCTCTGTACCTCTACCATGAGTTTTAAGCAATAGTATTCGTCGCTACTCGATATCGACGCCGTAAATATTTTGTATGGCAAATTTTGCAGCGCCTCTAGCGGTCACTTGCAGAACCAAAATTTGCCATACAAAATATTTACGGCGTCGATATCGAGTAGCGACGAATACTATTGCTTAAAACTCATGGTAGAGGTACTGAACTTATAGCTTATTAGAAAGAATAGTTTTATGTAAATAGTTAAATTCACAAATCGAGTCTCGAAAGATTTTTGCGAATCGAAAAAGGGTTTTTTTTGTGACGTACTTAAGCATAAATTTTCAATTTTCATATTGATTCCTATACTTGTGCTAAAAGGCCTTGCTTCATGCCAAATTTCAGGGTTCTGGGTCAACAGGAAGTGCCCTATGAATTTTGATTCTCTTGAGTATCAAAATATACGTTTTTTACCACATAAATGGCCTTTTTTCGTTAACTTAGAAGTTTGATTTTTTCACAGCTTCACGGCGGCAGATATAGGGTTTTAATTTCAACTCGATACCTCTACGCGTTCCTGAGATAAAGGGTCTTGACAGACAGACAGACGGACCACAAAGTGATCCTATAAGGGTCCCGTCTTTTCCTGAGGTTTTTTCTTGAGGTATTGAACCATTGAACCCTAATTAAGCTACAATAATAATTAGAGCACTGAAATTTTATTTTTATTTATTTATTTATTTATTCATTTTGGTACACACAAACACTTAAAAAAGAAAATAACAAACACAGATAGAAGAGCACAAAGGTACTGCTTATTTCAAGTGAAATTTCTTCCAGCAGACCTGCGACAGGAGAGTTGGATGAGAGATGTAGACACAGTGTACAGAAAACAAATAATTTAGCTAATTAAAAATATACTATATTATTCAAATTAAATCATACAATACATATATAAATACATACATACATACAATACATAAATTAAATTATAAAAATATATATGTGTAAATTATAACTTTATGAGATTTTTCTTTGATTTTTCTTGATCTTTTATTTTTTTTAAGAAATTGTTTATCCTAACATAACCTCCCTCTCCTTCTGCCAGCCTTTCGGTGTTTTACAGGATGCATTTTGAAGAGTGTGCGGGAATTACATGACTTGCTTCCGCCATCACCTTTCTGCGATCGGACATCCCCTCCTCGCTTGGGAAGAGCATCGCCGTGTCCTTGTGGGGGCGATCGGCGGCGGCGATCTCTCGCGCCGGGGCTTGGTACAGGCCATGGTCCGGAGCGAGGGGGAGTGGCAGGCGGTCGCCTCCTTCTGCGAAGCAGTAATGCTAGCAAAGGAAGAGGCCGACCACATCAGGCAACGGCGCTCACGCCGCAACCGCCGCCGTGATCCCGATTTCCGGACGGCGAGCAATGGGTAGCTCGCTTTCCGTCCGTCCGGTAACAGTCCGGACCGAGCCCAAGTCGTCGATGGCGCGCACTATTCCCGCGCCCCTCAAGGAGTTGTCAGCAAACTGTAGGGGCCCTGCAGGGTCGAAGCCTACTCTGGGGCTCTGGGGAGGTATGAAAACGCATACTGGGGCCCTGGAACCAAGGCAATGAAGGAACGGGGTAGTTTTTTAGTCAGTAAGAGTCTGACACTATCTCCTGCTCCACCCAAGGGCGGGGGACGTCATTGGACGATTTTACCTACCATAAAAAAAAAACTACCGGACTAAGCGTTTCTCTTCGTCGTTCATACCCCGTACATCGAAAGACTGGAACAATTTGCCTACTGTGGTCTTGCCATTCGATTAAAAAGGTATCTTCTAGGCTAGAGTGAGTGCGTTTTACAGTAAACGATTGCATCATTGCTTATCATCGATACGGATCGCAAAAAAGCACTAGTTTATGACTAAAAAGAAACTTATAAAAACTTAAGTAATAACGAAAGGTAAGGAGTGGAATTCCCTGCCGGAGTCTGTGTTTCCTGATGGCTACAACCCGGGAACCTTTAAGTCAAGAGTGAATAGGTTACTTCTAGGCAAGCGTGCTCCATCGTCGACCGCATCTTCGCTTTCCATCAGGTGAGATAGCGGTCAAGCGCGAAACTATCAATAATAATAAGAAATAAAAACTTACCAGACATATTAAAATAAAGAGCCTCGCCATGATCAACACTATTCGGCTAATAACTATATGTTAATTTACCGAAATTAGTTATCAATATGTCTTATATACAGCACATGTGCAAATAACGTCGATTTATTGTTTTAAAATTTAACTGGTTTAATTGACACAAGTGTGTTTAACGAAAATAGAATATATTTTCAATGGTGTACGGTAGGGCCAGAAGAGATTCGATTATTTAGGCGTAAGGCAGCTACGCTTTCGGTATTTAATAGAATGCATTTTTGAGTTTGTTGCCCCAGTCGTCGGGATTCCGATCCCGATTTCAACTTTAGGTCTGACCGTCCGGTAACCGTCTGATGGCGCAATCAAGACATGAAATTCCCGCGCACACTCTCCGAAATGTACCCTGTAAAATACTGAAAGGCTGGCTACCTAATACCTGTGCTCCAGGCTTTGTGGATTAGACTTCACCAAATCTGAATCACCATTTGGCTTCTCTGCACGCCTATCCATTGAGTCCAAAACTGTTAGCCCATATGTGGCTGCAGTACTCCACACACAATCTGCTCACCTCACTAAATGTTGCTTAACTTTAAAGATCAACTCTTGCGTCTATTTATATAGCTTTCTCAAGTGTTTTTTTTCTTGATTTCATCGTTATCATATCAGCCGAAAGACGGCCACTGTTGGACATAGGGCAGTTGTCCAACCGGCGGCGAGAAAACGACTAACTATCGGCTATTTTATCGCTCAAGAAACGTTCAATACATATACATACCGTGTAAACAAAAGAGATGCATATACAAATAGTTGATCGCTGACTGTTCACACTGCCGGCGAGGACTCGCTTCACTAGTTTGTCGCTGGGCGATAAGAGCTATGATAGATAATACTCGCTCAGCGATACTCGCTCAGCGATCAAAACTCACGCCGAGAGAGCAACCAGCGGTGTGCAGGTTAGCGCAGGACTGTTCGCTTGGCCGCCGCGAGCGAGTGATGCGAGTAATCGCTCGTCTCACTCGCACACTCGCTTATAACCGAGGTATCGGAACTACACACTCGCTACCCGCGGCTCGCCAACTCATTTGTACATTGTAGCTACTCGCTACTCGTTCATCGTTGCCGGTGGGACAACTGCCTAGGCCTGCCCCAAATGTCACCACAATGAACGGACCTATGCGTCCAGGTCATCGGTCCACCTTGTAGGAGGCCTTCCAACGCTATATCTTCCGGTACGCGGTCGCCACTCCATAACCTTTTTGCTCCAACAGAACAGATGTCTGCGAGCAATGTGCCCTGCCCATTGCCACTTTAATTTGGTGACTCTTCCTGCTATGCCAGCAACTTTAATTCTCTTGCAGATATCTTCATTCCTGATTGGATCACGCGATGTAACTCCGAGCATAGCCTTTTCCATTTTTGGTTTGTCACATCCAAAACGCTCTTGGAAATTGCTATCTACTTTACCATCGCTACTCTCATAGCCTCAAAAAAAAATCACATTTTAACAGATTTCATGAACACTTGGAGTACTACAATTTGGTTGATGTTGATGTGAACCAAACAATATAATTCCACTGTATGATAACGTCATTAGTAAATACTTCAAAATACACCGTTAAATAAATTTTAGTCGTTTTAATCCCGCGGAGGGTCGATTCGGTACATGTAAAAAATTAAAAAATAAAGTACTTTTTTTAAACTTATGGGTAGTTTAAAAAAGTACTTTATTTTTTAATTTTCTCTTTACAAATCGATAGTGTTTCATGTACCGAATCAACCCTCCGCGGGATTAAAACGACTAAAATTTGCACAAGCTCTCTCAAGCTTGGGACTAGACTGTGTTGTGTGATAGTTGTGGTAAAAAAAGCGAGGCCAATGAACTGTAGCTAGTTAGTACACAACGACCGGAAACTACCTACAAGGTCATTGACTCGTTTACTTAAAGAAATTAATTTCGTACATGCGTATATTAACTAGAGTTTTAGAAAAAAAAATACTTTTTTTTAATTTTCTCTTTACAAATCGATAGTGTTTCATGTACCGAATCGACCCTCCGCGGCCATCTCCTTTCTATCATCGAACAACCCGGCGTACGGCAAATATCCACCCTTACGTTGTTGAAACTTCCACGGTCCGGACTAAGCGTTTTGCCTCGTCGTTTATACCGCGTACATCGAGGGACTGGAACAATTTGCCTGCTGCGGTTTTCCCGGCCAATTATAATTTAGGCGTCTTCAAGGCTAGAGTGAATAGGCTCTTAATAAACTAGTGCGCTTTACCATCGACGATTGCATCACTGCTTACCATCAGGTAGGATTGCAGTCAAGTGCTAGTTTATAAAATATAAAAAAAAAAAAAAAAAAAAAAAAAACAAAAATTTAACGGTGTATACTGTTTTAGGGTTAGGTAAATACGTAATAGCATGTAGAATGGTATTTCCTGTTTTGATTAGAATATGCATAATATAATCATTATCTCATCTTTATTCTCATCAAGCGACTGGCCTAGTTGATCTAGTGGTTAGTGGCCCTGACTGCTATGCCGGAGGTCGTGGGTTCGATTCCCACCTAGGACAAATGTTTGTGTGATGAGCACGCTCATTTGTTCTGTGTCTGGGTGTAATTTATCTATAATATGTATGTATTTAGAAATATATAAGTATGTTTATCAGTTATCTAGTACTCATAACACAAGCTCTGCTTAGCTTGGGACTAAACGGCGTTGTGTGACAGTTGTGAAATATTACATACATATTTCATACATTTTTAAATATTTCTTTACAAAAACATACTATAAAAAGAAATATAAAAAATAGTAGCCCACCGGCATCGGGAACAGGGTCGAAGCTGCCGGTGGTCAGAGTTCCTGAGAGGGGAACTTCCGGACAATGCGCGCCGTGTCCAAGAGTACTGCTTTCTGAATCAGGCCCTTGATCCAACTGCCTAACGAGAGCTTCCTGAGATGTTGGTCGAAGCTCTTGGCTAATAAACCATTGGCGATTACGTCAGCAGTTTTTTTTTTAAGAGAACTGGCTTGATGTTCCAAAATCACATGAAAATGAGTAGACAGACACATATAACTGAGCAACGTTTAATAAGCACGTGGGAGGAGTGTTAGATTTTTCTTACTTTTGCTGACGAGGGGGAGGGGGGGGGATTAAAATTTGCGAAAAATCTGCTTACGTAATACTTTAACGGCCCCTTAGCGTAGTTTCGGCCCTAAGAGCGGTGGGCTCTTATAATATAGGTAATATCATCATTATCATCATTTCAGCCCAAAGACGTCCACTGTTGGGTATAAGCCTCCAACTTTTTTTTTTTTTGTTTTCGGGTCTCCCACCATCAAAAGGCGCCTGGACTTTTGGGGGAAAGACCAGGGAGTGTGGGATTCTTACCTCACTAAAACCACCCCGGTGATCACCATCAGTACATGAAAGAGGGCTCCGTGACCTCTTAAAAGACCACCCCGGAACCCTCTCTGTACAACGCCTGTTAGGGCACATCCCTGAAGAGACTGTGAGGGGTCTCCCCTGAGCCTCGTTGTGCACGGCAGCACGTGATCACTGTGCCACCGTCTTTCCTGAAGTCACTCAGCGGGCGGACAGAGTCCCCACTCTGAGAGCCCGTGACCTCGGAGTCCCGCCTACCTTAATGTCACCACAATGAATGGTCGTGTGCGTCTCGCATCCATCGGATTCCTGCAACCTTTACCAGCTCATCGGTCCACCTTGCAGGAGGCCTTCCAACACTGCGTGTTTCGAACCGAGCACCACTCTAAAACCTTTCAGCCCTAACGGCCATCTGTTCTGCAATGTGCCCTGCTCATTACCACTTTATTTTGGCATTCTTAGTGCTATGTCGGAAACCTTTGGTTCTCTTGCGGATATCTTCATTCCTGATTCGATCACGTAAGGAAACTCCGAGCAAAGCCCTTTACATTGCCCTTTGAGTGACTTTGAAGCTTCTGATGAGGCTCATTGTAAGCGGTCACGTTTCAGAGCCATATGTCATCTCTGATAACATGCACTGGTCATAGACTTTCGTCTTGAGACACTGTGGTATGTTGGGTAAGAAGATACCGCGCAGCTTTCCGAACGCTGCCCGGCCGAGTCGGATTCGATGATCGACCTCTTTCTCGAAATTATATCTAGCCAACTGGATTGTCTATCCTAGGTAGACATAATCGTCCACAATTTCGAGTGTAGAGTTTCCGATGTTGATAGGATTTTTATAATATAAGTAGGTATTTTCGCCATTTCGAGATTGGGCTTAAAAGGACCTGTAAGGTCACAGTGTCCCAACATGTACCATGATAAGCTATCATGGTTCATAATGGGATTCGTTTCCCCGCGATGGACCAGGACTATATTGTACTACAGTGAAACTTGGCGGCCCACAATGAATCATGATAAGACATAGTTGACCAAGATGTAATATAAAGGTTCACAATGAACCATGATGGACCATAGTGGATAAAAAAAAGAAAATAAAACAAAAAAAAATCTATACTGGATTGTATTATTTGACATAACTAAATTATTATTATAGTCAACTATGATGGAACATAATAGCCGACATTGGAACTTAACTATTGAATATAATGTCCCACAGTAAATTAAAGGAGGATGATAGATCAACACTGATTTTAAATAAAAATGCTTAGAAATACTTAAATATCTATTAAATTTTGTTGTCACGATCTATCGACAAATACATGGGAACGGGAGTTAATGTGGGCCCCAAAAGATCGACAGTATGAAGTTACTGCGACCACTTGCCACAAGCAGCTATCTTGGATCAGCGCCGGACCTCCGGCAGTGTGGGCCATTGTGGACTACGACAGAGCATAGCCCTTTCCATTGGCCTTTGGGTGACTTTGAGTCTTCTTATGAGGCCCATTGTAAGCGACCACGTTTCGGAGCCATATGTCATCACTGGTAACACGCACTGGTCATAGACTTTTGTCTTGAGACACTGTGGTGTGCTAGATGAGAAGATACAGTGCAGCAGCCGCGATGGACGTGAGTGGGTAAAAATAAATAAATAAAAAAAACAATAACAATAATGGGTTGTATTATCTGACATAAATATTATAATCAACTACGATGGAATATAGTGGCCGACATTGGAACTTAATGGGTCACAGTGGACCACGATTGAACATAATGTCCCACTATAAATTAGAGGAGGGTGATAGGTCGACATTGTTTTTAAATAAAAATGCTTAGAAATACTTAAATATCTATTAAACTTTATTGTCACAATCTATCGTCAATACATGGGTAGCTACAAATGCATGTGGGACAGGTAGCGTATAGAACGGGAGTCATAGGGGCCCCACAAGATCGACAGTATGAAGTTACTGCGACCATTCGCCACAAGCAGCCAACTTGGATCAGCGCCGGACCTCCGGCAGTGTGGGCCATAGTGGACCACGATGGAAAATGATGGCCCACAATGGACCTTGATGGGCCATAGTGGACCATGATGGAATATGATGGTCCACAATGGATCATGATTAGCTCTTTTTTTTCTCAAATAAAAATGCTTAAAAATACTTAAATATCTATTTTATTGTCACGATCTATCGTCAAATACTTGGGCAGCTACAAATGCGTGTGGTATCACAGCGTACAGAGCGGGAGTGTCGGGGGCCCCACAAGATCGACCGTATGACGTCACTGCGACCACTCGCCACAGGCAACCATCTTGGACCTGCGCCGGACCGCCAGAATCACCCTGTGGGAAATAAAAACGCTTATTATAGTAATCGGCAAATAAGTTGAACCCGTTGCTATGATTACGCGCAACCCCCCACCCCATTCAGATCCGAAAATTGATTATAATCCTCATCGCACAAGTTGAACCATCATGGCGGTCGTCCTTGAACACGCAGTATTTTTTAATTAAAAAGTAAGATTTCTTGCGGATTTTCCCCAGTAAAGGAAGCTGAGGTGAAGTTCCGGTACAATCCTAGTATTATTTGATTGATTTTTCTTTGATTTTTCAAGTTCTCATCATCATCATCATCAGCCTTTTAATGATCCCACTGCTGGGACACAGGCCTCCTCTCTAGGAGAGAATAGGCCGTAATCCACCACGCGGGCCCTGTGCGGGTTGGTGAATGTCATATGTCTTCGAATTTTTGGTTCTAGGACCTGCCGGTTTCCTCACGATGTTTTCCTTCACCGTTTTAAAAGCAGTGGTGATGAAATAAATTACTCAAAGTAATGCGCCTGGCTGGGTTTTAACCCGCGACCTACAACTCGTAAGTCGGGGCCGTTACCACTCGGCCACCACTGCTCTAAGTTATATTTGTACATAATGTTTACAATAACAGTTTACAAACGATATTATTCTATTTATACACAAATCATAATTTATTTTGTTACACAGGCTACCTATCGCCTTTATAAACATTAAAACATGCTTTTACTAAATATTAATTTTACACTGATATTAAACTTGCCTTTGGATATAATTGAATTCAATGGTATGTGAAGCTCTTAAAAATGGACCCACATAATATCAAGATGTTTGAGATTCAAAACGTATGCTATTATTAAAATCTGCTATTATAATAATAAATATAAGTTCAGTAGCGGGTAGTTCCGTTCCTAGTAATAATTACTTCTTACCTGACAAGTATCTTTGCCTGTGTTGCCGGCACACATGTGGCTGTCAGGCGTCACTCCGTTAGGCAGCTTGAGTGATGTTCCCCAGATGTCCTGGCACTCCCTCATATTCCAGACGTTGAGGGAGACGCTACGGAGCTGGAACGAGTGGTCACCACCTAAGATAGCCAACCAGATGATGTTTAGATTTTATATAAAATAAAAAACTGGGCAAATGCGAGACGGAATCGCACACCAGGGTTTTTTTTATTTGGGTGAATATCATCCAATGATCCAATGATATCTCCCGCCCTTGGGCGAAGCGGGAGATAGTGTAAGGCTCTTACTGACTAAAAAACCCGGACCGAGCCCAAGTCGTCGACGGCGCGTTCTGTTTCCGCGCGCCTCTAGGAGCTTTCAGCAAACCGTAGAGGCCCAGCCTGCTAGCTGCAGGCAGGCAGGGTCGAAGCCTGCTGGGGTCAAGGGCCGTTTTCTGAGAGGAAGGCTCAGCCCCGGCAATATAGGCAACGAAGGAACGGGGTAGGTTTTTAGTCAGTAAGAGTCTGACACTACTTCCCGCTCCGCCCAAGGGCGGGATTGTCATTGGATGATTTTAACTACCATAAAAAAACCCGTTCCTTCTTTGCCTATCATACTGGAGCCGAGCTTTCTTTTCAGAAGCCGATCCTCTGTACAAACTAATTTATTGATGTTAATAGTTAAATTCGAAGAATTTTTCGATACGAAAAGTTTTTTTTTGTTACGTATCTACAGATTTACAGTTTTCAGACTTTTTCATAAACTTGTGCTATGAGGTCTCTTAGCACAAAGGTCAACGGGAAGTATAGTACGGCCGACGGATCTTGGCGCGACTGAAGTTAGGCTCTGCGAACTTTAGCGCTCAAAATAAGCGCGCCAAATAAATGATTAATAAAAATAAATACCAATAACAGTTGTTAACAACAATAACAACTGCTATTATTTTTGCTGCATTTATTTTTTACGAGTACACAAGAGCTAAAGTTCGCAGAGCCTAACTTCAGACGCGCCAAGATCCGCCATCCATACTGTACCCTATTAATTTAGATTCCTTTGAGAATGTCAAAATATACATTTTTTGCGACATAAACGGCTTCACAGCTTCAAGGGATGGCAGGCTTGAGGTTTTAATTTCAATTCGATATCTCCACGCATTCCCGAGATAAAGGGTCTTGACAGACAGACAGACAGACGGACAACAAAGCGATTCTATAAGGGTTCTGATCTTTTCCTTTTGAGGTACGGAATCCTAAAAAAATACTGCTTCATTGCTCTCGTAGTCGCAAGGGAGAGTACTGAACGTGGATTGATAAATGATTTAATTGGCAAATAGATTTTTAAAAACACTTTTATACGTCAATTTTGTCATCAGTTCAAGCTAGATGGCCGGTGTTTCCTAGCTGACTACCCTGAGAAGAAACACCGAAACAAACTCAGGGGTCAAAGTCTCTTCTAAAGTTAATACAGCAAACATGTACTCTTCTTATTCGCCCTCCTTTCCATACTTCTAGCCGTTACGATGGCTCCTTCTCTGTCACTGCAGTGCGTCTGTGGAACTCCTTCCCACACACCCTCCGTGACAGCCCTTCTTTGGATGTTTTCAAGAGGAAAATTAAAGAGCATTTCCTTTCACAATGACATGGTACGAGTATATATATGTACATAAGTATATTTGTATTTATGTATGTAGGTATATTTATGTATTAGTTTATTCGTATTATTTGTAATTTTAAAATTGTACACTGAATTCTACCCTCTATTGTATTCTCTCTCTCTATCACTCAATGGTTTGCTGGAAGAAAACTCAACTTTGAGTTAAGCTCGTGTTATACATGACCTTTGTTAACCATTTATTGTATAAGTTGTTATGGTGTACAATAAAGAATTAAAGAAGAAGTATCAAATAATATGAGAACCTTGCAGATTAGCGTCTCAAATGGTCTTTTAAAGAAAGAACCACACAGTTCTGATTGGACCTGTCCAGTCAGTGCAAGCATTTGTCGGGATTCGTGTAGCTCAAACTTAGGACTACTAAGGAGCTCAACGACTTGACGAACAATACCAAAGAAAGGACATTTTGGTAGGTTACATTACAATACTCAAATCTGCCAGACATCATGATATTTTTTTTTTTTTTTTTTTAGTTTTATTTTATGGCGATATCAATTTCAAAGTAATTACGAATCTAAAGACACCTCTCAAACTAAAATCCAACGAGCCGTTCAGGTCGCAGAGCGTGCCAAACATTTGAATTTGGCGCTAGAAATCCGCCATTTTGTTTTTTTTTTATTTTGATATACCCAGTATCACTCTCACAGTAAATACGAATCTAACGACACCTCTCAAGCTAAAATCCAACGAGCCGTTCAGGCTGCAGAGCGTGCCAAACAATTATACATACATACATACTCTCGAAAAACATAAGTCGGGTAAAAATACAGAAAAAGAAAAGCAATCCTAAGTGCTCGGCCACAGTGACAGCGTGGAGCGAGCAGCGAGGCGGGCGCGGGAGCGGGCGCATTTGCTTGGCCACACTGGCAGCGCGCTGCGGGGAGCGGCGCGGGTGAAACTCCATCCAGTCATGCCCTAATTTTTGTAGGCTTTTATAAGTTGTACAGTACTGTAGAACATTATTTTGATCTATCTCGTAGGGTTTGCAATGTAAACGTAAAAAAACGTGTTTATTTACATCACGTTAGAAACCTCTAAAATTATCAGTGTTTCTCTACTATATTATGCATGTATTATATATATAAACCTTCCTCTTGAAACTATCTATTAAAAAAAACGCATTAACATTCGTTAAAACAAGCAAGGCGTGAGTTGCCCGCGCGCGTCTCGCGTTGTCCAGTCCGCGCCGCTTCCCGCGCCCGCGGACAGATCGAGGTTATTGGCTTTCCTATTCTTATTTGGAACGCATAGTACCTCATATTCATAACTAGCTGTGCCCGCAACTTCGTTCGCGTGAACGACGAAACTTATCAATGAGTTTTTTGTGTAAAGTGCTATTTGTGTAGAACGTTATCTATCGAGCATACCGGTATTAATACTTCTGTCTCGGCGCGGGCCTTTTGTAGCTAATTACAATAGAAACGGGTGACGTAACCTGCGACAAACTTATTATTTGCGGTTGGTACAGTAATCGGGCTTAGGGATCGAACCGCAAAATTAAGTTTGTTTTTTATTGTATATACTTTTCCGGGATAAAAAGTACCCAGTGTGGTGCCCAGGATATTAAAGAATAATTATACCAAGTTTCATCGTAATCCAACCGGTAGTTTTTGCGTGATGCCTGAACAAACAGACAAACAGACAGACAAAAATTTTTTTAATCTTATTTTTAGGTTCGGTGTCGGTCTAGTAACACCCCCTGCCATTTACTTTTTTGATATTTTTAATGTACAGAATTTTTACTTCTACAGATTTATTATAAGTATAGACGCTATATTCTAGTTAGGAGTAGCCTTTAGTGTATATATTTATGTGTAATGTTTATAGTGATTCTAATACTTAGTAACCATTAAATAAATTCTACCAATTTACCAGTATAGATAATTAAATAAAATTTTCAAAATTTCATTGCTCAATAGTTTAAAGCTTTGATCCAATTCTATTAGTATCTCACGTGTGTTAATTCACATTTAACTAAGATACTAACCGTATTCAGTCCTACCCCATCCAGTTGCGATGACTGCCCTGCCCTCTGGCGGCGGGACTCCCAAACATGCCGGACGAATCACCTCGGAGAACCTGGAATTATTAACATTGCCGAAATGGTCATAATATTACTTTTAAATTTTTGTACCGAGATCTTTAACGCTATGTAGCAATATCTATTGCGTCACAAAAGATTATAAGGCTATTTGACATAATGAAAAATAAGTTCATTTAGAAAGAAAGAAAGAAGAAAGAAAACATGTATTCTGCCTAAAATAGACGCACAATAATTTACAAAAAAAAAGGCAAAAAAAAAACAAAAACTTGTTTCCCCGTCAGGCCATATGTGGATCGGGCAAAATAGTGTTACACCATCACCATAGACAACACAGTTGTCTAGGTTGTCTATTATTTCTCCGACGCCGGCCTCGGCAGAGACAAACATAACCTGACAATTGACATAACCAAACATAAACAAAAATAAAAGAAAAGAAACTTAATTACTTATTATTAAATTATAAAAAAAAAACATATTATTTCTAGAAATATATTTATTGCCGTCCGCATAAATTATGGGTTTTAATAGCGATTTATTTATTTATTATTTATTAATTTCCAACTTACAACTATCATTACAGGGTAACCTAATACGATAGAGTAGTTTTGCTTTTGGAGTTTTGTTTTAAAAAAAACAGTGGAGCCTTATTATTTACACCACTATTTTTTATTTAGTGCAAATACTTTATGGGCTTATTAGAAAAAAGTCTTGTTATTATTTAGTAAAGTCTCAATAAATAATATTCATGAACAGCAAAGTTATGAGCGTTTGTTTATATCCCAAAATCTCACTCAATTTATGGAAACATTGTACAGGTTATTGTTTATGAATGAAAAAACGTCAATAAAAATTGATAAACACTGCGGCGCTTAGTATTTTCTAGTAGTAGTTGTTATGAATGATGATTCAATTATGAATTTACCAATAATTAAAAATTTTCGTGGTCAATTTTGAGATTTCGTTTTTTATACTTTTGACTACACAAATATGATCAGTAACGGGTACTGATTGAGCCCCATTTTTTTGTGCACTAATTAAAAGATAGGGGTGTACAAAAAAAATTATGCCACACACAAGCGAGGTTAGGGTGCATATAAAATCTGCACCCTAACCTCGCTTGTGGCTTGTCAGGTGAGTCCCTTTGCTTAACGTACATACATGAGTGTACAGCGAGTCCAACGTTACCAATATTACTTTCCTGTTGAGTTTACTCAAAGTCGCTTAGTAACTTTTGCCTTTTAAGCGTCGATTTGAAATCTACAAGAAACATGCGGATTACGGTGTTTTGTGATTATGGTCCCAGTGACCTACATTGCTATACGCATAAGTTTGTAAAAATAAATAAATAAAATACCAAAACCTTATACTCACTTGACTTTCGACACCATCTTGATAAGAGCTACATCATGGTACGACCTCCTCATCTTGTATTTGGGATGTCGAATGACAGCTGATATCCTCACTACGATGGCTCCAGGGTCGTCCAGGTAGGAGGAACCGAGCTGCACTGCTTGAGGAGGGCCACTGTAAATTTCGTTACTGCATTCAGTAAACATTGGTGAATTAATGTGAGATGAAATGGTATATACGAGTATAATATAAAATAATAATAATATAATAATCCACAACTATCACACAACACCGTCTAGTCTCAAGCTAAGCAGAGCTTGTGTTATAAGTAGGTACTAGACAACTGATAAACATACTTATATATTTCTAAATACTTAATATAGATAAATTACACCCAGACACTGAACAAATGTGTTGTGCTCATAACAAAAACATTGTCATGGGTGGAAATCGAACACACGATCTCCGGCATAGCAGTCAGGGCCTCTAAGTACTAGACCAACAGGTCAGTCAAGTATGTATGTTAAGTAAGTATGTATATTAACTAACTACGAGTATCTAATCTTAACTACAGTACGGCCGACGGATCTTGGCGCGCCTGAAGTTAGGCTCTGCGAACTTTAGCGCTCAAGATAAGCGCGCTAAATAAATGAATTATAAAAATAAATGCCAGTATCTGTTGTTAACAGCAATAAAAACTGCTATTGGCATTTTATTTTTTCAAATCATTTGTTTTTTTTACGAATGCACGAGCGCTTAATTTCGTAGAGCCTAACTTCAGACGCGCCAAGATCCGTCGGCCGTACTGTACACCTGTGATAACACTACTACAAGAGGAGCCAACAATTTTTAAAGAGTAATTATAAAATTAAAAATACCCCCGAAAGTCCCTGTCATCAATATGAAATGTATAGAACTGGTCAAGCTGAATCTAATGAGCCCAAACTCGATAGATTTACTACCATAAGCGTTCCAAAGTTCCATCAGCCACCTCCCAGTTCTAGCATCAGGTCCTTGTCATCATGAGAAATGTATAGAACTGGTCAAGACGAATCTAATGAGCCTCAACTTAACTGGTTTACTAATAGGCATTCCAAATTTCTATCAGCCAGCTCCCAGTTCTAGCATCAGGTCCTTGTCATCATGAAAAATGTATAGCACTAGTTAAGGCGAATCTAATGAGCCCAAACTCGATAGGTTTATTACGTTAATAAGCAATCCAGGGTTCTTATCTTCGAGCTTCATCATCAGACCAGCTCAATGGCACCAGACTACACAGTATTTCAAATATTAGGTCACTCATATGTTTAAAATAAAGTAAACACCTAACTTTTGAACCGTAAGTTTAGAAAATATGAAAAAACCTCAAAAGTAGAATTTTATAAAAACTTTCAATAGATGGTTTGGTTTGGTCAATAGATGGCGTTGTGTAATTGTGTAGTCAAAAGTACAAAAAACATTGATATATATGTACTACGCACTAGATGAGGCGTGCCGTACAGTCACTTTACTTCACTTAATTGACCTGCAGGCCGAACACTTTTACATTGATGGCATTAGTGCAGTTTTGACGTTCATGCAGTGTCAGCGTGACGCTTATAAATACAAATTTAAGTGAACTTGGACATATATAATAATTTTGTAGTCAAGTAAGTAAAACCATTGGTTGTTCAAGCAATGTAATAGCTTCTACTATCGTAATAGTACGTTAGAGAAGATATTATTTTATTTAAACTCTTCCCCATTTTACAATCATAGACTAAAACATGCAGATGGTGCCTCCCACAAAAAGCTGAATTAGGTTTTTACCTACAGCTAGTTTACCAAATACAGACTTCGCACGGTCTTTTATACTGTTTGAAATTTTTTAATATTTTATTTAACGCTCTTTCTTTTTTTGTATAATTAATAACAATGTTTTTTTTTAAATAAATTACGACGAAATGTCAGCAAATCATGAGGTATCAGTTTTCATCGGTAAGTTATGTTGTTAAGCATGCTGTCATTCGTTAGCACTTAGGTAATTTACGTACCATATGACGTGCAGGTTAATATTAAATTTGAATTAGGTTCAGTTGAATTTGTAGTCTTATTAGTGATTACTGATTTATTTATTTGTTTTACTGTTATTGAGATCTCGTTTTTACATACACTATAATTACATTTTGAAATAGAATATTATTGTAATGAAGTATTGTAGGTAAGAAACTGTGTCACTTCTGCGGTATAAAAATCTATATAGATGACATGTCATCACACTAAGTTGAACGAAACGCGTAAGTACTAGGAAATGCATGGCGCTTTAGACCTTTTGGTCGCGAAAAAGTATCCTCTATAAGCTGTCTTAGCGCTGTAAGTTTTAAAAGTTTTGTTAGACGACATAATGGCAATCTAGCGCTGCAGCGATTTATTGTTTGAACTTTTCAGTATTTTGACAAATAGTTTATATGAACGTGCTTGTCTATCGCAAGAATATAGGTCGATGACAAAAAACGAAATCCCAAAATTGTCCACGAAAATTTGTCATTATTGGTAAAACATCATCTTTCTATAAGTCGATGTTAAGATTCTCCGAGATTTTATGAACTTCGGTGATATGATCTTTAATATCTTGGTACCCCAACGCAGGGTCCGTATTTACGGGCCCCTACCCTGCTACCACGGGGCAAAGGCATGGCCTATACCCCGCCCGCCGCGCCCCCTTGCGGGGACATAGAGATTACCCGGGGAAAAATTGTTTGATAATCGTCGTAGTTTAAGGGTTCTGTCACATTGTGAGAAATTGGGTTTAATTAAAATATTGTGGGTAAAATTTAACATCTTGGGGATATTGTTCATATTAATTTGTATGTATGCTGTTATTTGATACGTACAACTACTAGCTAATTACGATTTGAAGTAGGCAAGTTTGTTAGAATACATGTCATATTGTTGCCTGTACACACATACACCACTATTTTAAAGGGGTTATTAGAAAAGGTCTTGATATTATTTAAGTAAAGTCTCAATGCATAATATTCATAAACAGTAAAGTTATGAGCGTTTATTTATATCCCAAAATCTCACTCAATTTATGGAAACATTGTGCAGGTTTATGAATGAAAAAATGTCAATAAAAATGGAAAAACACTGCGCTTAGTATTTTCTAGTAGTAGTTGTTATGATTGATGATTCAATTATGAATTTACCAATAATGACAAATTTTCGTGGACAATTTTGGGATTTCATTTTTTGTACTTTTGACTACACAAATATGATCAGTAACGGGTAGGTACTGATTGAGCCCCATTTTTTGTGCACTAATTAAAAAATAGGGGTGTATAGTTACATTGAACACTTGTGTATAATTCCTGTGACGGACGGGAAACTACGGAGCCCTACACTAAGCGTGGCCCGACATAATCATGGCCGGTTTTTTCAATTTTATCTGTACAAATCGATAGTGTTTCTTGTACCGAATCGACCCTCTACGGAATGAAAACGATCAAAATTTAACGGTGTATACAATGTGAGGTAAATACCTTTGTACATTAGCATCTTTGTCCTGGAAAGTGCAGTGACCTGCGGTTAGAACGTAGCGGTCGCTGATGAGAGAGCCCCCACATTTCCATGAGTAACCGACTTCCTGAAAACGTAAGCATAAATCTATAATAGTGTAACAATGTTATCGCTAGATGGCGTTATACTCAATATTTTTTAGTTTATTTTATTTTTGGTGTATAGAAGCGGTTTTCTTATAACTGGCAAAATCTTGATGCTCAGAAAATATGCTTGGCATAATACACTTTTTTATGGTAGGTAAAATCATCCAATGACATCCCACGCCCTTGGGCAGAGCGGGAGATAGTGTCAGACTCTTACTGACTAAAAACCTACCCCGTTCCTTCTTCGAGCCTTCTTTTCAGAAGCCGACCCTTGACCCGAGTAGGCTTCGACCTTGCCTGCCTGCAGCTAGCAGGCTGGGCTTCTACGGTTTGCTGACAGCTCCTCGATACCCGCGGGAACTGTACGCGCCGTCGACGACTTGGGCTCGGTCAGGTCGGTTACCGGACGGTGGGACCGGATTGTAATCCCCGCGGCGAATGGGGCGAGCGCCACGTTGCCTTTGCCTGATGCAGTCGGCCTCCTCCTTCACTAGCATTACTGCTTCGCAGAAGGAGGCGACTGCCTGCCATCCCTTTTCGCTCCGGACCATGGCCTGTACCAAGGCCCAGTGAGAGAGATCACCGCTGCCGATCACCCTTAAAAGGACACGGCGATGCTCTGCCCAGGCGGGGCACACCTCTACCTAGCATAATACAGTTGGCATAACCTTCATTCTCACAGTTCGCTGTGAGAAAACAGGTACATCAACTATAATACCATTTGTATCAAAATTTATTTTATCTTAGGTGTCTTAATATAAAATAATACACCATTAAATTTTGGACGTTTTAATCCCGTGGAGGATTGATTCAGTACATGAAAGACTATCAATTTATAAAGAAAATTAAAAAAAGGACTTTTTTTTTAAACTCGAATTAATATACGCATGTACGAAATTAATTTCTTTAAGTAAACGAGTCAATGACCTTGTAGGGAGTTGTCGGTCGTTGCGTACTAACTACCTACAGTTCATTGGCCTCGATCAGCTGACGTTTACTTAAATAAATCAATTTCATACATGCGTAAATTAATTGAGTTTAAAAAAAGTATTTTATTTTTCATTTTTATCTTTACAAATCGATAGGATTTCATGTAACGAATCGACCCTCCACGGGATTAAAACGACCAAAATTTAACGGTATATAATGAAAGCTACATTCTGAAAACATTTATGCTAGAACTACATTAGACCGACGCACACGTGTAACACGCCTGATTTGTACGTAGAACGACGTCGCCTGGCGTGGATCAAGTGTAGCTCTACAAGTCTAGTTTCCGTATAAAATGTATGGAGACCGACGCGCTCGGATCAGCGTACGTTGGGCACGCTACGATTGAGCAGCTGTACGTGCAATGTGCATTCCAAGTTATTACGTAGGAGGATTGGAAGAACTCGGAAATAGAGCGATTAGTCTCAATCTTGAAGATAGCAGGACTTCTGCACCAAATACGACTGAGATGAGTTTACGGCCAGCTCTAGCCAATATATGAATGTGGCGGGGGTGGAATATTTATAGGAAGATTTATTTGAATAAAGTATACAATATAATGTTATTTTTATAATTCCTAAAGAATGTTGTAAACTCAGAAGTATTAAGCTAACTATTTATTTAACACGACATAAAATAAAAATACATTTTTTTTTTTTTTTTTTGTTAGCCTATTGTGTGTCCCACTGCTGGGCAAAGGCCTCCCCTTTCTCCTTCCAAACTTCCCTGTCTAGGGCAATCTCTGGCCAATTTTGCCCCGCAAACATGACCAGATCGTCACACCACCTTCGTCGTGGTCGACCTCGACGGCGTCGACCTCCCTCAGGCGTCCAGTGAGTGACAATCTTCGCCCATCTGTCCGGGTGCATTCGTGCGACGTGGCCAGCCCACTCCCACTTCAGCCTAGCCGTTTTTTCTCCGACATCCGCTATTTGGGTTATGGAGCGCAGCGTGGTGTTTCTAACGCGATCTATTCGCTTGATACCTATTATGCAGCGCTCCATTGCCCTTTGGCAAATCTTGAGTTTTGATTTTTGTTGTTCAGTAAGTGACCAACTTTGAGCACCGTAAGTTAGGACGGGCAGGATACACATATCGATGAGTTTTCGTTTAAGTGTTATCGGAAGGTTACCCTTCATGTGCTCTTTAAAGGTCCAGAAAGTCTTCCAAGCGTTTTGGATTCGTCTTTCGACTTCCATGTCTTGCCTGTTTTTAAACGATATTATCTGGCCTAAGTACGTATACTCATCGACATATTGCAACACTTGCCCGTCTACCTCGACCCTACGTTTCGTGCTGTTGGTCATGATCTGGGTCTTAGATCTGTTCATTGTGAGTCCAACCTCAAGACTTGCCGTGCTCAGATCCTGGAGCATTGCTTCAAGTTCTGAAGGTGATGTGGAGAATAGCACAATGTCGTCAGCAAAGCGGAGGTTCGTTAGCTGGTGGCCACCAACGTTTATACCTCGTGACTGCCATGAATCAGGCAAGTTGTTAAAAATCTCCTGTAGTGCGCTTGTGAACAGCTTGGGTGAGAGTGGATCGCCTTGTTTAACTCCTTCGCCTTGTTTAACACTTCGTTTATTACTGTCCTAACTCTGTACATCCCATCAGTTCCTACGAAGTTCAGCGAGCTCTTCGCGAAATGAAATATAATAAAAGCCCGGGAACAGATGGAATAACTACAGAAGTTTTGAAGCTGGGGCGAAACGTTCTCGTGCCTCATATTACTTCCTTTTTTAACACAATTCTACATACCGGTCAAATTCCCCATGAAATGTGCCACTCAAATATTATTCTACTTCATAAGAAAGGAGACAAAGCTGACATCTCAAACTATCGACCCATAAGCCTCATTTCTCATTTGTACAAATTATTTATTTAAATAATACAGAACCGTATCTCTCCGACCCTTGATTCCCATCAACCTCCGGAACAAGCAGGATTTCGACCCCATTTCTCCACAACCGACCACCTCCACACTATTAATCAAGTTATTGAAAAATACTGTGAATTCAATAAACCGCTTTATCTGGCCTTTGTGGATTATGCTAAGGCATTCGATAGTATAGAGCATAATTCAGTAATCAATGCTTTAGAATCTCAAAATGTTGAGCACACATACATTGACCTCATTGACACCATTTATCGAAGTAGTTCTGCAAACATCAAGTTACACATTTCTGGTCCAAATTTTAAATTAGAAAAAAATACATATAAAGTGGAAATTTTGTCTAACAAAAACCTAATCTTGATACTTAGCTAAAGTATCAAGATTAGGTTAGTATGCTATTCGGTTGCAGCGGGTTGCCACACGCATACCACAGTGGTGCCTTCATTATTTTCTACTTTTTTTGCCAAACGGTAGACCTGTGTAGGAGCATTATTCGGATCAAGCAAGCAAAGAAATATTTACGAACATACGCTCATACTTTCAAAAAACCGAATCCTTCTGGGGCTCCGGTAACCGACCGGACCGAGCCCAAGTCGTCGACGGCGCGTTCTGTTCCCGCGCGCCTCAAGGAGCTATCAGCAAACCGTTGAGGCCCAGCCTGCTAGCTGCAGGCAGGCAGGGTCGAAGCCTGCTGGGTTCATGGTTCAACTTCCGAAAGGAATACCCGGCCCCGGCACGGTAGGCTACGAAGGAACGGGGTAGGTTTTTAGTCAGTAAGAGTCTGACACTACTTCCCGTTCCCCCCAAGGGCGGGTTGTCATTGGATGATTTTACCTAACATAAAAAAAACCTTTCTGGGGTAGTTGTTCAAAAAGAAGATACAAAACTTACTTGAGCTTTCATCCAGCCTACGAGAGCCATGTGAGGGAAGTCTCTTATACTGGAGACGGTTCCTCCAATGATGAGAGGGACGTTGATAGGCGTGCAGTCGGACACGTTGAACTCCCTGCCATCAGCACTTGGTAGTAGAGGAAGAGCCACCAGTTTCTTTACTGTGAGAGATCGGTAGTATTCGCACACTGGAAAAGAGAAATTGAAGAAGCATTAGAATTAGTGCGTGAGTGGTCTGAAAAATTTCCGACCTCAATGTGAAGATAGAAAAAAGATTGCATGTAGCGGAGATGAGAATGTTGAGATGGATGTGTGGTGTGACGAGAATAGATAAAGTGAGAAATGAGTATATTAGGGGAAGTTTGAAAGTGGTGCCAGACTGAAAAGTTGAAAGGAAATCGTTTGTCTTGGTATGGTCATGTGAAGAGGAGGGATGAAACGCATGTTACTAAAAGAGTTATGAGTTTACATGTGGATGGATGGAGAGGGAGGCCAAAGAAAAGATGGATGGATTGTGTGAGGAGTGATATGAAAGAAAAGGGAGTTAGTGATAGCGTGACGAGTGACAGGACAGAATGGAAGAAAAAAAACGTGTTGCGCCGACCCCAAATAAAACGGGATAAGCGCAGGAAGATGATGATGAATGTGAAGATACAACATTCGTCAATAAAAGCTAGTAAATGTAGTCTTGCATCTTTTGATAGTTACTCACCAAAGTTACAACCATTTTGGATGCACAGTTGTTTTAAGACAGTCATTTGAGCGAGTCGATGTGAGATGCAGAAAAATATGCTTTTTCACAAAGACAACGCCCCGCCAGACTCCTCAGCGGTTGCCACAGCGAAATTTTACGAATTAGATTTTTCACCTTGCACACTAGATCTTACCCCAAGCGACTTCTTTTTGTTCACTAATCTAATAATTGTGTTTGGAGGATAGAGATTTTCTCCAAATGGGAAGGCAATCTTCGTAAACAATAATTTTGTAGAGAAAATTGCTGACTAATGTTTGAACGGGTTAGCGAGATGAGGACATCGCTGGGAGAAGAGTTACAAATTGTAAGAAAAAATGGCTTGCATCTTTGTTAGGTTGGAAACTTTCCAGATCACCTGTGTGGTACCCTGGAGATTTAGAAGTCGGTGATGTGACACCCTCCTTCCTTGGAGACCACGTAGATAAAGCTGTTGATTCTGCCCCAAGGCCTCAAGTCTGCTATTCCAATAGTGTCAGAATGGTCTATCATTGATTCCATATATTGTTGATTTTGACTAGTTTGGTGACCAACTAATAAAATGCCTTCATTATGACTTTCCAATGATCAAACACTGACACTGCATTGAAAAGAATGGCATAGAATGGTAGCCTTGTACATAATGACAAATTAAAGTCTGATGTATGCGATATTTTTTTTTTTTTATATTTTATAAACTAGCACTTGACTGCAATCCTACCTGATGGTAAGCAGTGATGCAATCGTCGATGGTTGCTTAAATTTTGACAGTTTCTTTGATCAGTGATCTACCATTAGAACGTCACTGTGCAGTCATCAAGATAGATCTTACCACAACTCTATTATGAGACAACTGACCGACCGAATGATCGGCCATTATGAATTAACAGATTACGAACTTTTAGCAAAATGACAATGGGATCGTGTTGGAATGACGAATTTAAAAATAAAAATAGCAAGCTAGGGCCCCTGGTCTTTACCCAATCGGTCCTCCAAGACATCAGTCAGTTGGAACGACGAAGCTCATTGCACTTTCTAAAGTATAGATCTCTATGGAGAAGAACGTGACAGAAACGCCGTGGCAAAAAAAAAAAATGGCAAAAATCATATATTATCTACGAAAAACAATCTTGATTGCTGCGTGATTGCATGACAGGGTACATTGCTCGCAGAACAGACGGTCGACGGTGCCGAAAGAAGACGCACCATTGGAAAGCCTCCCACAAAGTGGACGGATGACCTGTTACGGGTCACGGGAATCCGATAGATGCGAAACACACAGAATATATTATAATAATAATAATAAAACCAGTCCACTTAAGACTCCAAAAACCATAGCCCTATTGTCTTTGTTTTCCATATGTCACAATAGTTTTCACCAACCGGTGGTTGTCCTTGGATGCACTAGCATTGCGCGTACAGGGACAATCGTCGGTTGGCATCACGTTCCACTAAAAGTATCCAAAGGCCCTCAGTGAGTTGGTTTTGGCTCCACGTACACCTTATAAAGGACCTGGACTTTAGGGTCCTGTGATATATTGATGAATAATAATAATAATAATCTTTATTTACATAAGAACTTTATACAATTTTGATTAAGTCCCTGACTTCTGTGCTAGGTGATTAACCTGTGTTACCGAAGCCAGTGCCCTTTCCCGGGAGAAATACAATTAGTTCTTATGCAAACTTAAAAAAAAAAGAAAACAACCATTGAAATAAATATTGTTGTGGTGAAACTGGGGGGGGACCATATCCAACTGACAGTGGACGTCTTTTGGCTGAAATGATGATGACTAAAGTATTAAGAAATATATACTCACTCCTCGCAGCCATATCTACATATCGCCTTTTCTGATAATCAGTCATGTCATCTTCATCAGGTCCGATCAGAATCTCAGGTTCGCGATCAGTTTGACTGTTAAACGACACTGAAGAATCTGGAGGTCTATCGAAGTTTACAAAGTTGTTATTGGTTGTCACTGGTCTATTTGTGATGGGTGGCTGGTTAACATTCACATTGGCTGGTACAACTCCTGGTTGATTGAATTGAGAATTGTCTGAGGGATAGTAGAACCCACCTTCGTTGAAAGTATTCGTAGTACCCCAATTATTCGCTGGTCTATTGGTGTTACTGTTAAAACCAGAATTACCTCCATTATTATTAATAACTCGATCATTAGTATTAAAGTTTGTCGGATCTCTATTATTAAAATTCTGATTCCCAAAGTTATTAGGTCTGTTGAATCCATTACTTCCTGTGTTGCTATCGAAATTAAATCCTGGATTAAAATCTGTATTTAAGAAACCGTTACTATTTCTGTCGTTAGATGGTCGACTTTCAAAATTGATATTGTCATTTCTATTGAATGTTCCTTGGTTATTGTTACCATTACCTATATTTCTGTCATTCTGAGGTCTATTATTGTTGAAATCAAAACTGGCGCCGTTACTGTTTAAATTTGCAGGCTTAGGCTGGTTATTGGTTGCAAAATTTTCTCTGTGATTGACAGTTTGAAACACATTCTCTGTAACTGGTCTGGCTCCATTAAAATTGCTCCCGAAAACATTCTGTGTAGTACCTCTATTCGGGTAATTGAAGTTGTAAGCTTCAGTGGTGGTTGTTGTTTTAACTTTATTCCTATGAGCTTTAGTTGTTTGTTCAAAAGGATTATAAAATTCTCCAAAAAGTATGTTGCTATATTCATTCTTATTGTTAAAACTTCTGGAATTATTTTGACTAGAATTAGATTTCGTCGTTTTTCGACTAGGTTTTTCAGTTGTCGCGAATACGTAATCATATTGATTGGTTGGAGGTTTTTTTGTCCTTCTATCAACAGGCGATAGTCTCTCTTCTACAGTTTTTCTCCGGCTTTCTTGTCTGTGTGCCTGCTTTTGTGCTGGGGCTCTAGTTGCCCCATCGTATTGGTTTGAGTTGAATCCATTGCCTTGATACGGTTGGAGTAACTGTTGTAATCCTTGTAGAATATCTGGAAAAGAAAGGGATATGAATTTATTATGCACTGTCTAGGAATTTAGTTGTGTTGTGTGACGGAATTTGGTGTTTGCAGCACTAGTGGCGGAGTGGTAATAGCATTGACTTACGAGTTGTATGTCGCGATACTCTATGTAATTTATTTAATCACCACTGCTCTCAAAACGACCGACCCAAGTAATATGGGATAAGGGCAGGAAGAAGAAGAAGAAGCTCTCAAAACGGTGAAGGAAAACATTGTGAGAATACATGGCATGTCCTAGAACCAAAAAATTCGAAGACATATGACGTTCATGCTCTAGGTCTTCTTATTACCTGCCATTGTTTTGTTGTCAATATATAAAAGAAAGTCGTGTTAGTTATACTGTTTATAACTCAAGAACGGCTGTACCGATTTGGCTCAAAATTGGTGGGGAGGTAGCCTAGAACCAGGAGAAGGACATAGAATACTTTTTATCCCGCTATAAAACCTGCTCATTTATTGGTATAGTAGGGTAGAATAGGTTAGAGTAGGGTAGAATAGCGTAGAGTAGGGTAGAGCGGGAGCGAAGCCGCGGGCAAAAACTAGTATATAATATTATCAACATACTGATTTTTGCGTATGACTAATATTTTTGCCGAAATAAAAATTAACAACATATTTTTTTGCTTGTTTTTCCTAATCCTTAACAGCTTTGATCTTTAGAAATTTAACACAATAGTGTTTGGAACAATATGCCTGCTGCGAGCTTTCCGTCCGATTATAATTTAGATGTCTACAAGGCTAGAGTGAATAGACTCGTATTAAACCTTACCATCAAGGCGGGGTCGCAGTTAAGGACTAGTTTATAATAATTTAAGGAAAGATTGACAACAAATAATGTACACAAGAAACCTAAATATTAACCAAGTTTCTATATTAAACCTACGTACATAAAAACTAAACTAAGAATGTATACTAGACATAACTATGAACATATAATACAAAAACACCAAATACACTCAGGCGTCGAAGTACACCTCCACATCGCTGTCATCCGGAAACGTACTCAGAAGACTGGCAGCATTGCCACGTTAAATGGCAATGCTAATTCTTTGGGCAAAGAATGAGCCAGCCTTCTGGTCACGCAAAGTGTCGTAGCGATGTGAAATTTCCTTGAAAAGGATACGCGCACTCGGACCCCATGATCCAAGCGTTTCGACCCCAAACGGCTCAAAACTGTAATTACCAATAAGGTTACAGGATTTGCGCCGTTTGAGGGTCTCAGCAGCCGCAGCGGCAGCGCCGGCACAACCTACCGAACTAAGAACAAAGGATGGCGCAAGGGTGTCGACACAGGTTGCGTCCCACACCAAAGGCCTACCCACCTTCCACAACACCAACGTCATACCATCTGGTCTCTTCCAGAAGACATATCTAACTACTTAAATTGGCAGTGATGGACTCAATTCTATTTTCGATAAGTAATCATAATGAATACATAATAAGATACGAATTTATCCTTATATTTTTTTAAGACTTAAGTCAATATGGCCCCTGATCAGTGATTTGGTGTGCTCACAAAAAAAAAAAAAAACAAGTAACTCTCAATTTATTAATACCTAAAAATTTGGTGTCTGATATTAAAATATCCTGCTTGAGTAGGTTATTTATTACACAAAGTAAAAGAAACTTCTTGAACATGACAAATGCAGGAATTTTCTATATTTTTTTTTGTTATTTAGCCACAACGGCGTGCGGCGAATATTACGTTGTTCAGTAATGCTGGCAATGAAGGAAGCCGACCGCATCAGGCAACGGTGCACACGCCGCCGCCGCCACCAGGATTCCGATCCCAATTCCCGGCAATGGGTAGTTAGCTATCCGTCTTTTGGTAACAGTCCGGACCATGCCCAAGTCGTCGACTGCGCGCACTGTTCCCGCGCGCTTCAAGGAGTTGTCAGCAAACTGTAGGGACAGGGTCGAAGCCTACTCTGAGGCCTTGGGATATTGTGAAAATGTATACCAGGGCCCTGAAACCAAGGCAAAGAAGGAATAGGGTAGGTTTTTAGACAGTAAGATTCTGACACTATCTCCCGGTCCGCCCAAGGGCGGGATGACATTCGATGATTTTACCTACCATAAAAAACCCTTACGTTGTTGTAACCAACAGTTTGCCTGCTGCGGTCTTCCCGTCTGATTATAATTTAGGTGTCTTCAAGACTAGAGTGAATAGGCTCTTAATAAAGTAGTGCGCCTCACCACCAACGATTGCATCACTGCTTACCATCAGGTGGGATCGCAGTTAAGCACTAATTTATATCAATTTAAATAAAGTATTTTTACATAACGCAGAGTTCTTTTAAAATATCCACCGGTATTTGAACAATACGTTCCAAATAAAAATACCTAGGATCGATTTTTACGCCATGATGTGACGTCACGCTGTCAAGTCGAAAATTTGAGTAGAATGAACAAAGTAAGAAATATTTACAATAATATTTATTTATGAATTACGAACGAAAACGGTTTGATCAGAATCCAGTTTTTTAATGTTGCTCATCTCTGCGTCACTGTGTGAAGTGTCTGAGTAGTGGCAAATGGAAAAAGAAAGCGAATAATTCGCCTTCTTCTTCCATTTGTCACTACGAAACACTCGTCGGCAGTTATATTTGTGAGCCGTTTAGGGTTTTTTTTTTATGTTAGGTAAAATCATCCAATGACAACCCCGGACAGCGAGCTACCCATTACTCGCAAACCCGCGCCTACGGTGGCTGGAAATATGGATCGGTATCCCGGTGGCGGCTGGGGCGAGCGCCCCGTTGCCTTTGCCTGATGCGGTCGGACTCCTCCTTTGCTGATACGTCCAAGCATTCCCGAGATAAAGGGTCTTGGGAGACAGACTGACAGACATTCAGATAACAAAGTGATCATATAAAGGTTCCGTTTTTTCCTTTTGAGGTTCGTCGGGGTATCCGTCGTACATTGCCATATGTTTGTGTTTGCGCGAGCGATGACGCGGCCCGCTACTGCTATGTACGACGAACGCCCAATGCGCCGCGCAGCTCGTCGTGTCTCCGTGTCCCAAGGCTCAGTACCTTTACCATGAGTTTTAAGCAATAGTATTCGTCGCTACTCGATATCGACGCCGTAAATATTTTGTATGGCAAATTTTGCAGCGCCTCTAGCGGTCACTTGCAGAACCAAAATTTGCCATACAAAATATTTACGGCGTCGATATCGAGTAGCGACGAATACTATTGCTTAAAACTCATGATAGAGATACAGCTCAGCTTTCGCCATCGTATTCGTTTTGAAGACTATTATAAATAGCAAGAATATCACAAAACACATACGTAAAATCGAAATCAAATAACCTTTAATATGATGTCAATAGAATCATAATATCTTTGGCTTGTTATTGAAATGAACTGGTATAACGTGTTTCTAAAAAAGTGTAGCAAAAAAGATGAAATCGTAATTTATACCCACTCATTTACTGCATGATATACTTGATTTAAAATTAATGTTGATTTGAAGTGCTATACTATCATCTAGAATAGAATATTTTGGAACAGTGTTTTTTTTTAAAGTAGGTATAATCATCCAATGACATCCCCCGCCCTTAGGCGGAGCGGGAAATAGTGTCAGACTCTTACTGACTAAAAACCTACTCCGTTCCTCCTTTGCCTTGGTTCCAGGGCAATGGTATGCATTTTCATACCTCCCTAAAGCCCCAGATTAGGCTTCGACCCTACTGGGCCCCTACAGTTTGCTGACAACTCCTTGAGGCGCGGGGGAACAGTGCGCGCCGTAAACGACTTATGCTCGGTCCGGTCTGTTACCGGACGGACGGACAGCGAGCTATCCATTGCCCACCGTCCGCAAGCCCGCGCCTGCAGTGGCCCGAAATCTGGATCGGAATTACGGCGACCTTTGCTAGCATTACTGCTTCGCAGAAGGAGGCGACTGCCTGCCACTCCTCCGCGCTCAGGACCATGGCCTGAACTAAGGCCCGGCGCGAAAGATCATCGCTACCGATCGCCCTCACGAGGACACGGCGATGCTCTTCCCAAGCGGGACACACCTCTACCGTGTGCCCCACCGAGTCCTCCGGGTGGTCCGCACAGTGGCGACCCCCGGGCGTCGTTTCCGCACGATCTTGTACAGGTACGTCCCGAACTTGCCGTGTTCGGTCAGCACCTGCGCCATGCGGAAGGTCATGACGCCGTGAGGCCTTTTCAGCCACGCCTTAAAGTTGGGCCTTACCGTTGGAACAGTGGTGGCCGAGTGGTAATGGCCCCAATTTACGAGTTCAAACCCAGCCAGGGGCATTACTTTATGTAATTTATTTCATCACTTCTACTCTCAAAACGGTGAAGGAAACAGTTGTGAGGAAACCGGCATGTCTTAGAACCAAAAATTCGAAGACATGTGACATCAACCAATCCGCACTGGGCCCGCGTAGTGGATTACGGCCCATTCCCTCTCCTAGAGAGGAGGCCTGAGTCCCAGCATTGGGAACATTATAAGGCTGATGCTATGCTATGCTATGCAACAATTCAGGAACGTGGCAATGCTGCTGGGCGCGACTTGAATGGGAAAAGGATTCTAGTATATTGTTTATTATTACGTAATAATCTTGCCTCTGTGATCCAAGATTCATCGACCAGCCATTTTTTATTGTTACCACAGACAAATGTAGGTGCTAGAGACTCGAAATGAATGTGACTTTGTAACTGCGTGTTGACAATTCTAGTCCAATATGCGATCGACTAAAACAATCGACTACTATTGAGCTTATTTTTCAACTGTGTTTTGTTTATATTTAATATTATTATTGTATCTCTTTGTTTGTTTATTATTATTTTGGTTATTATTTTTAGTGGTTATTCCCTTTATTCATTTGCTATACATATTTAAAAAAAATATTTCCTAAAATAAATTTAAAAAGCAGTTAAAAATGCAAAAAAAAAACAGTAAGCTTGTGTCGGGAGCAGGGTCCAAGCTACCGATGCCTAGGGCTTCAGAGAAAGGTACCTCCTTACAATAGTCACAATGCGAGCCGTATCGAGGAGTACTGCCTTCTGTATCAGGTCCTTGAGCCATGCACTCACACATGCACATGAGCCTCAGCAATTTGCTAAGTGCTTATTTTTAGTATATGCGCGACCTGAACTACGTATCTAGTATTTTCATGTAAAGAATCTATCTACAAAATTTCAAAACTGTATTATGAAAAATCACAAAGTTATAAGCCAGTTATGGTACCTGGGTTGGCGACATAAATACACGGTCACCGAGCCACCCGGGTGAGTGAGGGATTGTTATGCTCCCGCACCCAACTGTGCGCTGGCCTCTAATGCCTGCTATGACTTGCTGTGACCTGTGTTGTACTTAGTGTCGGTGATGTCCAACTTGTGACCTTTTTTAAATATTTTTGAGAAAAAATATAACATGGTGTAAAAATGATTGGAATCGATTCAGTTACTGATTCTGAACAAACTACATTCCTTTGACGTAAGGGTGTTGGTTGGTTGCATCGACCTATATTCTTGAGTACATATACACCACTATTTTTTAATTATGGCAAATACTGAAAGGGCTTATTAGAAAAGGTCTTATTATTATTTAAGTAAAGTCTCAATGAATAATATTCATAAACAGCAAAGTTATGAGCGTTTGCTTATATTCCAAAATCTCACTCAATTTATGGAAACATTGTACAGGTTATTGTTTATGAATGAAGGAATGTCAATAAAAATGGAAAAACAATGCGCTTAGTATTTTCTAGTAGTATTTGTTATGAATGATGATTAAATTATGAATTTACCAATAATGACAAATTTTCGTGGACATTTTTGGGATTTCGTTTTTTTTACTTTTGACTACACAAATAGGATCAGTAACGGGAACTGATTGAGCCTCATTTTTTTGTACACTAATTAAAAAATAGGGGTGTATATCGATGGTTGGTTGTTTACCGAACCAGTTGTCCCGAATTTGGTCACCAAACGTTGGAGAGTCAACTTTGAAGGACCACCGCGTCTGCCGTAAAATGGACGTAATGCGTGCAACGTTTGCACTAACGAACACTCATTTTGATAATAAAGTTTTATCATTTGGTTGTGCTGCTCAATCGTGTAACTTGCCATGGTGATTTGGCATCAGTAAAAGAAGAAAAAGCAACGCATTTGACAGATGCCTCAAAAACAACATGGCCCCCACAAACTGTCAACATCGACCCATCCTATTTGAAAGACCCATTAAATTCAGGTTTCGCATATACTAAAAAAGTGCAAAATTCCATAATGTAGAAAAACCAAATTTCCTAGATTATTTAAAAGGTTTCTAATTAGTTCCTAGTATAGTGGACATTCAATAGTAATGTGTGTATTTTTTCAATATTTCAGTTGGCGTAATAATAATAATTATTTTAAACAAATTAAGTATATTGAAAACAAATTAAGTATATTGACTTGGCTCGCGAGGTTTTTTTTTTTTTTTTTTTTTTTTTTTTTTTTTTTTTTTTTTATGGTAGGTAAAATCATCCAATGACAAATCCCGCCCTTGGGCGGAGCGGGAAGTAGTGTCAGACTCTTACTGACTAAAAACCTACCCCGTTCCTACGTAGCCTATCGTGCCGGGGTCGAGCATTCCTTTCGGAATTAGTTCCGAAAGGAATGCTCGACATGACCCCAGTAGGCTTCGACCCTGCCTGCCTGCAGTTAGCAGGCTGGGCCTCTTCGGTGTGCTGACAGCTCCTTGAGGCGCGCGGGAACAGAACGCGCCGTCGACGACTTGGGCTCGGTCCGGTCGGTTACCGGACGATCGGACAGCGTGCTACCCATTGCACGCCGTCCGCAAGCCCGCGCCTACGGTGGCCGGAAATCGGGATCGGAATCCCGGCGGCGGCTGGGGCGAGCGCCCCGTTGCCTCTGCCTGATGCGGTCGGCCTCCTCCTTTGCTAGCATTACTGCTTCGCAGAAAGAGGCGACCGCCTGCCATCCCTCCTCACTACGGACCATGGCCTGAACCAAGGCCCGGCGAGAGAGATCGCTGCCGCCGATCGCCCCCACGAGGACACGGCGATGCTCCGCCCAGGCGGGGCACACCTCTACAGTGTGCTCCACCGTGTCCTCCGGATGTTCCGCACAGTGGCGACACCCGGGCGAATCCTCCGCACGAATCCGGAACAGGTACTTAGCGAACTTTCCGTGTTCGGTAAGCACCTGCGTCGTGCGGAAGTTGAGAACGCCGTGAGGTCTTTCCAGCCACGCCTCAAGGATGGGCCTTATCGCCCCAATTGTGGCGCGCCCCGAACGAGGTTGCGATAGTCGTTGGCGCCATTTCGCCATGAGATCCCGCCGGAGCTCTGTCCGCCATGCCTCGACTTGTCGTGGCAGCGGAATTTCGCCCCGGCGTTGCATCTCCATGCGCTTGTCGTGCATGTGTGCAAGGACTGTTGCCTCCAGATCCCACGGCGGTTGGCCAGCAAGGAGGGTCGCCGCCTCGCGGGAGATCGTTCGGTACCCTCGCACCATGCGTATTGCCATGACCCTCTGGCACGCATTCAGCTGGGCCCTCGGTTGCTGTGTCAACGTCGGTGCCCACACCGGAGCCCCGTAGAGAGCCATGGACCGAACGATTCCCGCGTAGAGCTTCCGGCAGGAGGCGTCTGGTCCCCTGAGGTTGGGCAGGAGCCGCCCGAGAGCAGCCCCAGTCCGATTCAGTTTGGGAGCCAGACGTCGGAAGTGCTCCTTGAAGTTCCACCAGCTGTCGAGGACGAGTCCCAGGTACTTCATCGTCGACCCGACGCTGATGTGAACCCCTCCTACCGTTAGCTGGGAACGCGGTGGTGGCGCACCCCGAGAGCCGTGGAAGCACATGGCCTCGGACTTGTGCAGTGCCACCTCGAGTCCCAACTGCTGGATCCTGTCAACGACCATCGCAACCCCGCGTGTCGCTAATTCGACCGCCGTCCGGTACGACTCTCCCCGCGCTAGGACCAACGTGTCGTCCGCGTAGCAGACCACGCTGACCCCGTCGGGGAAGTCGCCGCGCAGCACGTAGTCGTACCCGATGTTCCACAAGGGTGGTCCTAGTACCGATCCCTGCGGAACACCGCACGACATCTCTCGACGTTTCCACTCTCCCTGGTGACCGGGGTAGATGATATACCTCTCCGATAGGTAGGCCTCGATCACACGACAGAGGTAGTCGGGCACCCGGTGGTACCGGAGTGCCGTTCCAATGCAACTCCAGGGCAGGGAGTTGAAGGCGTTGGCAATGTCCAAGGACACTGCCACGACACACCTGCCCTGGGACACCGCATCCCCCGTCGTAAGGGCTCGCACGCGCATGATGGCGTCCACCGTGGAGCGCATCCTGCGAAAACCGAACTGTCCGTCCGACAGGTCCGGCCCCACCCTTGCAAGGCGCGCGACGAGGCGGTTTGCAATGACTCTTTCAAAGAGCTTGCCCACCTCGTCGAGCAGCACAATGGGCCGGTACGCGGACGGAGAGTCCGCAGGGCGCCCAGGCTTCGCTATGAGGACCAGTTTCCCCGTCTTCCAGCGAAGTGGGAACTGGCCCCTCACCAGACATTGGCTCGCGAGGTTGTCGACATGTGGGAAGTGGATTCGGCGATCATTGTACCGATAGTCGTGTCGGGTAATGGCTTAATAACCAAGAGCCTCGACCAACACCTTAGGAGGCTCTCGTTAGGCGGCTGGATCAAGGGCTTGATTCAGAAAGCGGTACTCCTGGACACGGCTCGTATTGTTAGGAGGTTCCTTTCTCTGGAGCCCTGACGGCCGGTAGCTTGGACCCTGTTCCCGATACCGGTGGGACACTATTTTTTATATTTTTAAATGCTTTTTTAATGTTTTTTTTTTTTTTTTTTTTTTTTTTTAAAGAAATATTTAAAAACATAAATTATATGTATATTGGTTTAATAAAGATAATAATTATTTTTATTAATATTTGTATGCCACTTACCGTGGCAGAACATAGAGACACTTGTATAAATTTTTGTAACACCTAAATTATTCCTGTGTGCACAAATAAACTTTTTGTATTTTAAAAAAAAAAAAAAAAATAATAATAATGTTATATAGAATTGTTCTTGTCTTATTTTTTAAGGCATGCGCCATGCTTGGCATAAATTATTAAACATATTTTTCTTTCGACAAAATAGAAGTCCAGGCCACTAACCACTAGACCAACAGGCCAATCAAAAAGATAAAGAAATAGAAATGGTTACCGAAGTACTGTGTTTGGCCGCTGGAGATTGTAATCACGGTGAGCACCAGTAGAGAGGTGAGAGCGCAGCTTGCCCCCATGATCGCATCCTCCTCTGAAACAAAACGAATAGTACATTTTAAAACAAGTGGAAAAAGTTTATCATTGCGATCGAACCGGAACACGCCCGAGCCGCAGGCGAGGGTGTTCTGAAGTCGACTTTTTCAATCACGTATAGAATAATAAATAAACTGGGGTTTACCGGCGACTCATGGGAGTCGTTTGGCGCTTAGACTACATCTCGTTCAAATCAATTTTCGTTGGAAATTTGCATGTACATCATATATTTTTTTTAGTTTTATCATTCTCTTATTTCAGAAGTTAAAGGGGGGTGGACATATTACTACTTTGGAAGTGTCTTTCGCATAAAATATTCTGTTTATAAAAATATTATATTAGAAACCTCAATAACATTTTTGAATACCTATCTATAGATTCCTCACAAGTACGGGTTTGATGAAAAAAAAAATTGAGTTTCAGTTCTAAGTATGGGGAATCCCCAAAATTTATTGTTTTTTTTTTTCTATTTTTGTGTGAAAATCTTAATGCGGTTCACAGAATACATCTACTTACCAAGTTTCATCAGTATAAGTTCTTATAGTTTCGAAAAAAAAGTGGCTGTGACATACGGACGGACAGACAGACAGACATGACGAATCCATAAGGGTTCCGGTTCCATCAACGGATTTTTTTGCCGCTTGGCTACAGAACCCTAAAAATTGACGTGTAAAAGTGTTTTTACCCGACTGCGCCAGAAGGAGGGTTATGTTTTTAAAAACCTATTTGCAAAATAAATATCATTTAATCAATAATAATCAATGCATGTCTCACAATACCTATCGTGTTAAAATCAAATTTCGACTGGCCTGTTGGTCTAGTGGTTAGTGGCCCTGACTACTATGCCGGAGGTCGTGGGTTCGATTCCCATCCAGGACAAATGTTTGTGTGATGAGCACGATCATTTGTTCTGTGTCTGGGTGTAATTTATCTATAATATGTATGCATTTAGAAATATATAAGTATGTTTATCAGTTGTCTACTACCCATAACACAAGCTCAGCTTAGCTTGGGACTAGACGACGTTGTGTGATAGTGTGTGTAAAAAAAAAGGTTTCCCTTCGACTCAACAGTTCAATGCTCTACAAAAACAGAAACAGAAGTGTTACAGAGTAGGTCTCTTATCAGGTAAATTCCCTCAATGTTGATCATTGTTTCGTATATTCAGATTAACGATAATATTCCCACGCTATCATTTCATAGTGTTTGTTTACAAATTCATACCCGGATTTCATCATCATAATCAGCCTTTTAATGTTCCCACTGCTGGGACTCAGGCCTCCTCTCTAGGAGAGGGAATGGGCCGTAATTCACCACGCGGGCCAAGTGCGGCTTGGTGAATGTCACATGTCTTCGAATTTTTGGTTCTAGGACATGCCGGTTTCCTCACAATGTTTTCCTTCACCGTTTTGAGAGCAGTGGTGATGAAGTAATTTACACAAAGAAATGCGCCTGGTTAGGTTTGAACTCGCGACCTACAACTCGTAAGTCGGGGCCGTTACCACTCGGCCACCAACCACTGCTCTCCCACCGTAGGTGCGGACTTGCGAACGGCGTGCAATGAGTAGCACGCTGTCCGATCGTCTGGTAACATACCGGACCGAGCCCAAGTCGTCGACGGCGCGTTCTGTTCCCGCGCGCCTCAAGGAGCTGTCAGCAAACCGTAGAGGCCCAGCCTGCTAGCTGCAGGCAGGCAGGGTCGAAGCCTGCTGGGGTTAAGGGCCGGTTTCTGAGAGGAAGGCTCAGCCCCGGCATGATAGGCAACGAAGGAACGGGGTAGGTTTTTAGTCAGTAAGAGTCTGACACTACTTCCCGCTCCACCCAAGGGCGGGACTTGTCATTGGATGATTTTACCTACCATAAAAAAAAAACTACTTTTCTCCGGATTTACTTTACAGTAAAAATATTGATCTATTATAAGTGTAAGAATGCTTCATCTTTGTTTCTCATTTTGACAGATTAATTTTGCAACACTTTTTTTTATATTTGGACCTCACCGGCTTGGACTCGTTAGTAATTGGTTTTGTTAGCATAATGATGGTGTAATTGATGGAAACGAAGCATATTTCTCTCAGGATCGCACGGTTGTTTCAAACATTTGAAATTCTAGGCTTTTCTCTATTATAATATGATGATTGAGCAGTGGTGGCCGAGTGGTAACGGCCGACTTTCGAATCGAAGGTCGCCGGTTCAAACCCAGCCAGGCGCATTACTTTGTGTAATAGGCATGGGTAACTCCGGACACATCTATATCTTCGGATATATATCCCTAAGCGGACATATCCACTCCTTCCCTTTCCTAAAAAATAATATATCCTATATCCGAGTAACTCCGACCCACTCCGACCGAAACCGAACTGAATGTCGGCACCAAACCGTGTGTTTATGAAGTAGTCAAAGTCAAAAACGTTTATTGCGAACTAAGTGTACAATGTTGGTGTTATATATTATGTCAGTACTTTTGACTTAGCAGCCTTTTACAAGCATTGCAATTTTCATCCTAATTAACATGCAATAAACATTATTAGATATTACTTAATCATTATTATCAATTCATTGAGTAATTACAGTTATGTCAAAAACTTTAACGTTAATAATAATGAATTTAATATAATATTGATGTCAAATACCGTCAATTCAATTTAGAAAGTTATGTCAAAAAAAAAATAATGTCAACAATAATGAATTTCATACCCTTGTAATGTCAATAATATCAGTTCAATTGAGAAATTAGTATTACGTCTAAAATTTAAATGACAATAATAATCTACGACTCTATTAAAATACAAATAAATATACAAAACTTAATAGATATATATACAAATTAAAAATTAATAATATGTACAAACGGGTAGAAAAATAACTTATTGGGCATCAAAAAATTCATCCACATCGATATCAATGGGAAAAGTGCCCAGAACGCTGGCAGCATTGCCACGTTGGATGGCAATGCTGATTCGTTGACCGAAGAAAAGCCCAGCCCTCTGGTCACGCGAAGAGTCGACTAGCTGTTTGCTGATGTCACGAACAACTCGATGAGCGCTCGGACCCCATGGCCCTAGTGTTTCAACCCCAAACGGCTCAAACATGTAACTACCGATAAGGTTATTATATTTACGCCGTTTGAATACAATAATAATTAATTTAATACAATTATAATGTAATAGTACAATTTAAATAAAGATGGGGAAATATTAATGTCATCCTTTTCAGGTAATACAAATTATTTTACCAATTTTATATAGAATTAAAAAATGATAGACTAGATTTTATTATTTGTATAGCACAGATCGTCATTTTTGTATAGTAGAAAATATAGTTATTTTAAGCTAGACTCTAAGTATTCTCTTACTGAGTAAAAACATTTTTGGATTAGGTATAGTTTTAGCCTTTTTTGGAATAATGTTACTGATTTCTCAGTTTTATATATGTCGGGCAATTTATTATATATTTTTATTGCCATATAATATGGACTTTCACAGTAAGGAAGCGCTGTCGGAAAATAAACGTAACAGACGACTTTAAAGCGATGAAGTAGCTTTTGGAACAATAAAAAGTGTTCGCGCTTCAAATCAAAGAGTTTTCTGTTATTGTTTATGCTTTTCACAAAAATATTTGCACCTTTTGAGCGATAAAAGTGTTTATTCGTCATTTGTGATTTATTCGTTTTGAATTACATTGGAATTATTTGGAATGCTTCATTCCGTGGATCTATTTATATTTCGGAGTTATCTATCTATCCCAGACCCAAACATATCCTTGCTCCTCCATTCCTTATGGAGTTACTTCACTCCCGGATACATTAACCGGATCTATATATTTACTTGTTTTGCACGGATGTGGCGCATATCTTTCCTATATAATGTTATGTTTGTCCTGTTTTTCTTTTCTTTCTTCTTTCTTTCTTTCAATACTACATATCCAATCTTTTATCGGACATAGTTAGCCCATGCCTATTTGCAATTTATTTCATCACCACTGCTCTCAAAACGGTGAAGGAAAACATCGTGAGGAAACCGGCATGTCCTAGAACCAAATATTTGAAGACATGTGGTTCACCAACCCGCACTGGGCGCGCGTGGTGGATTGGTGTCCTGAGTTGAGATTTGCGAATACTGACAAATGCTTGCACTGACTGGACAGGTCCACTCAAATCTGTATGGTTCTTTCTTCAAAAGACCATCTCAGACAAATCTGCATGGTCCTCATGTGATTTGACCATTACATATATACTGTATGGACTTTAAAAGAGACTTTGACCCCTGATTTTGTTTCGATTTTTCTTCTCAGGGTAGTCAGCTAGGAAACACCGGCCTCATCTAGTTTAAATTGACGGAAAAAAAAATTGACGTGTAAAAGTGTTTTTAAAACCTACTTGCAAAATAAATATCATTTATCAGGAAGACGCTGTGTGGGACTTGGCACTTGGTTGTATAAAATTTATATTTATAATAATATAATAATAATATTTCCACAACTATCACACAACGCCGTCTAGTCCCAAGCTAAGCAGAGCTTGTGTTATGGGTACCAGACAGCTGATAAACATAATTATATATTTCTAAATACATACATATTATAGATAAATAACACCCAGACACAGAACAAATGATCGTGCTCATCACACAAACATTTGTCCTGGGTGGGAATCGAACTCACGACCTCCGGCATAGCAGTCAGGGCCACTAACCACTAGACCAACAGGCCAGTCATAGTAAGTAGTTAAGTATAATATAAACTGATATCTAGCTAAAAGTTACAGGCGCGGCTCTGCCGGATTGATCAAGTATTTAAATACTAGTTGGGTAGAAATATTAATGCTATTGAGGCATCATTTAAAAATACTTTGGTTATGTAATCGCTATTGGAGCATTCGAACTCAATTATTATATAACTAGCTGTGCCCGCAACTTCGTTCGCGTGAACGACGAAACTTATCAATGAGTTTTTTGTTTATAGTGCTATTTGTGTAGAACGTTATCTATCGAGCATACTTACCGGTATTAATGCTTCTGTCTCGGCGCGGGCCCTTTGTGGCTAATTACCATAGAAACGGGTGACGTAACCTGCGACAAACTTATTATTTGCGGCTGGTACAGAAATTGGGTATAGGGATCGAACCGCAAAATTAAGTTTGTTTTTTATTGTATGTATTTTTCCGGGATAAAAAGTACCTAGTGTGGTGCCCAGGATATTAAAGAATAATTATACCAAGTTTCATCGTAATCGAACCGGTAGTTTTTGCGTGATGCCTGAACAAACAGACAGACAGACAAAAATTTTTTTAATCACATTTTTGTGTTCGGTGTCGGTCTAGTAACTCCTGCCATTTATTTTTTTGATATTTTCAATGTACAGAATATTTACGTCTACAGATTTATTATAAGTATGCTAGCCGACCCGGCCGACTTTGTACCGCCTATGAATATTGTGAAAAAGGATTTTTTTTGTGATTTTTTTCCACTTTTTCTCACCGTTTAAACCTTCCCTGGAGTATCACGAATATTTCAAGACCAAAATTGGCCAAATCGGTCCAGCCGTTCTCGAGTTTTAACGAGACTAACGAACAGCTATTCAATTTTATATACAACAATATTTTTAGTATATGCGAAACCTGAATATAGTTTGTTCAGAATCAGCAGCTGAATCGATTCTAATTTTATAAACCATGTTATATTTTTTACCAAAAATATTTTAAATAGTCATATCACAAGTTGGACACTAAGTACAACACAGGTCACGGCAGGTCATAGCGGGCGTAAGGCGACAGCGCACAGCAGAGTGCCGGAGCAAAACAACTCCTCAGTCGCCCGGATGGCCCGGTGACCATGTGTTTGTGCGGACAGCCAGATAACATAACAAGCTTATAACTTTGTGATTTTTCATGATACAGTTATGAAATTTTGTACATAGATTCTTTACATAAAAATACCCAAGTTTCGGGTTTTGCATATACTAAAATTATGGTTGTATATGAAGATTGAGAGATTTATTATATAGTTTTGTGTTCACCTCCTCTAAATTCTCTTAATTCTTTATTGTACACCAAAAAAAGATAAAATACAGTGGATTACAAAATTTATGTACAAAGGCGAGCTTAACTCAAAGATGAGTTTTCTTCCAGCAAACCATTGAGTGATAGAGAGAGATTACATTAGAGGGTAAGATCCAGTGTACAATTCCTCTTGCAAAGCAGTATCTAATGCTAGCGAAGAAAGCGGCCGCTCGCGTGAGGGATCGGGCACTCTCACGCCCTAGCCACCAGGACCCAGACCCCGACTTCCAGCCACTGTAGGCGTGGGCTTGCTGACAGTAAGCAATGGGTAGCTTGCAGTCTGGACCGAGTGCGAGCCGTCAACGGCGCGTAGCGTTCTACACGCACCTCAAGGAGATGTCAGAAAACCGTAGGGGCCCAGCAGTGTCGAAGCCTATTGGGGCCATGGTTTAAGTGAAAGAGACGCCCGGGGTCCTGGAACGATAGCAAAGAAGGAACATAGGAATGGGTTTTCGTCAGTAAACGTCTGTCACTCCCTCCCGCTCCACCCAAGAGCAAGAAAACTTATGAGACTATTTCCAAACTAACTTTTTTTAATGTAGCTTGTAACGAGAGCAGTGGTGGCCGAGTGGCCACGGCCCCGACTTACAAGTTGTAGGTCGCGGGTTCAAACTCAGCCAGGCGCATTACGTTGTGTAATTTATTTCATCACCACTGCTCTCAAAACGGTGAAGGAAAACATCGTGAGGAAACCGGCAAGTGCTAGAACCAAAAATTCGAAGACATGTGATATCCACCAACCCGCACTGGGCCCGCGTTGTGGATTACGGCCCATTCTCTACTAGAGAGGAGGCCTGAGGTCCAGCTGTAGGAACATTATAAGGCTGATGCTATGCTATGCTAATGCAACCTAATTTGACGTAATTTGTCAAATTAGGTTGCATTATGTCAGCTGAGCGAGGCCAATAAACTGTAGGTAGTTAGTACGCAACGACCGACAGCTACCTACAAGGTTGTTAGCTCGTTTACTTAAAGAAATTAATTTCGTAAAAGCGTATATTAATTCGAGTTTTAGAAAAAAAGTACTTTATTTTTTTAATTTTATCTTTACAAATCGATAGTGTTTCAATTACCGAATCGACCTTCCACGGAATTAAAACGACCCAAATTTAACCGTGTATAGGGTTTTTTTTTTTTTTTTTTTTTTTTTTTTTTTTTTTTTTTTTTTTTTTTTTTTTTTTTTTTTGACTGGTAATTAGTGAACGATACTTAAACACGTGATTGTAGTCATGATAACAAACAACTTTTACCTAAAGGACCAAATCTGAATTCGCCAAAAATACAATCTGCTGGTCAGTACATTTGTGTTCGCCTAACTGGTCAAAATGTACTAAACTTGGCAGACTTTTCTCGCGATTTCAGGTTTGGTCCCATAGTAAAATTTGTTTCTTGTCATGACTAAAATCACGTGTTTAAGTATCGTTCACTAATAACCAGTCACCCTATATAAGTATGTGTATCAGTTGTCAAGTACTCATAACACAAGCTCTGCTTAGCTTGAGACTAGACGGCGTTGTGTGATAGTATGGAATATATAAAAAAAAAGATTATATTTTCCTCGGTAAATGTTTCTGCGAACTATCCTATGGACTGCCATAATAAATAAATAAAATAGTGCTCTGTATTAGAGTACAACTGGCAACCCTATACTGGTCTAAAAATACTTTCAAAATCCCCAAATACAAGTGCATAATGCGAGTAATTCTTATCATTATATTACCAGACATTGTTGAAAGTATTGATTGTATTATCGTGCAAAAAATGGACACAAGTGGGTCGTGATACCGTTTGAGACGGTATCTATTACTGTTTTTAGGATTCCATACTTGAAAAGGAAAAACTCCTTGTAATCGTATAAGGAGTTTTTCCTTTTGAAGTACTTTGTTGTCCGTCTGTCTGTCTGTCAAGACCCGTAGAGGTAACGATTTACGCTGGGGGATTACTCTCGAGTTTAATTCAACAACAACAACAACAACAGCTAACATTGGAATTGTGACGTTAAGTACTCTTGAAATCGATGCTAGCGCCAAATTGCGTAACCTTTTTGGGAAACTAAGTAAAATAGGGATTGGGTTTGGCGTGTGGTAACGCAATTTAAAACCAATTTGGCGCTAGCATCGGATTTAGTAGTACCTAATGTCACAATTTCAATGTCGACCGATCGGAATTAAACTCGAGAGTAAGCCCCCAGATTTGCGGTCCCTTGAAGCTGTGAAAAAATCAAATTTCTAAGTTAACGAAGAAAAAGGATACGGCTATTTATGTCGCAATAAACTTATATTTCGACACTCTCAAGGGAATCAAAATTCATAGGGTACTTCTCGTTGACCCAGAATCCTGAAATTTGGCATAAAGTACAGATACCTAAAGGAGTAAATCTAGAAACAATAACTTTATTGATACGTCACAAAAAAAAACTTTTTTGCGATTTGGAAAAATCTTCGAGGCATCATTAAGGAATTGAAATGTTTACGTAAGTATGTAAGTATGTACGGAACACTCAGGGCGCGAGTCCGACTCGCCTACCATTTATAATAATGTAGCGACATCTATGTCGTCACAAATGAACTAATCCTGCATCGCGCAAGTAAGATTCGCGGCGCGATTGGAACATATAGAACAAACCCGAATTCATCTATCGGGCAGTAGCCCACCAGATATAACACCTGTCTGGTCGGAGGATCCTCCCTTTTCAACGGAGGTATGTGGGACTTTACTCTCTGTTCCACTACCCCCAAAATAATTTTGATTTGATTTTTTTTTTATTATAAATAATTTGATATCGAGCAAAAAAGGGCAAAAAAATCGCGTTTGTTGTATGGGAGCCCCCCTTAAATATTTATTTTAATTTTGTTTTTAGTATTTTTTAGAGGCAACATAAATACACAATTTGTGAAAATTTCGACTGTATAGCTATCGCGGTTCTTGAGATAGGGCCTGGTGACAGACAGACGGACAGACCGCGAAGTCTTAGTAATTTAAGTTTGGGTGCGGAACTACAAACCAAGGTTGCAGGAGAACCAAGGTTGCCGACATAGCACGAAGAATCGCCAAACTAAAGTAGCAATGAGCAGGGCACATTGCTCGCAGAACAGATGGCCGTTGGGGCCGAAAGGTTCTGGAGTAGCGGCCACGTATCGGCAGACGCAGCGTTGACAGGCCTCCTACGGGAATCCGATGGATGCGAAACGCACAGGACCGTTTATCCGTTTTGTGACGACATTTCAGGGAGGCTTCTTTGTGGACACAGAACAAATGATCGTGCTCATCACACAAACATTTGTCCTGGGTAGAAATCGGACCCACAACCTCTGGCATAGCAGTCAGGGCCACTAGCCATTAGACCAACAGGCCAACATGATATGTTCCAAAGTGAACTAAACGTCAGACGACATCACGTTACATTACAGCTCCCCTAGCCAAGTTACAATCGTTTCGTTAATCGTGAACGCTCGGAGTTGGCCACGCCCCCAATTCCTTTTGATCTGACCACGTGACTGAGCGTTGAGATGACGTCAGTAGCGTGGGCAGAACAAATTCGATTCTTTCACTAAATAAATACCTAATATATGTATTTATTCTTATTTGAGGCACAGTTATAAGAAACAGCAATAAAAGCCGTCTTGAAACGGTATTGTGGCCCAGTTGTTTTCAATTTTTGCACAATAATAAGAAGATCAATACGTTCAAATACCTACTGTTTGATGCAGTTATAGAAATTTATTTTGTTCAATCGCCATCGACTGAATTTGACTGCTTAAGGCTAGGGTCTACTCATTTTGAACTTTTCTAAACCTCTGGAAATCCAGTTGTTCACAAATTATGTATTTCTGTTGCCGCTATAATAACAAATACAAAAACAAAATAAAACATACAACAAACGCGATTTTTTGCCCTTTTTTGCTCGATATCAATAATGGCAACAGTAGGCAGTTGAAATATTCACAAAATACTGTTGTATTTTTAATTTACTAATAAATAATAAGATTATTATTATTATAATTAGATTTTTTTTTTTTTTTTTAATAAGATTATTTTATTTATTTTTTTATTGTATTAAAATAAAATAAATATTTAAGGATTTTTTTGCCTATTTTGTTGTTGTTTTGTGGTTTACTTAATTCCACGGAACCCTTCGTGCACGAGTCTGACTAGCACTTGACCGGTTATTTTTTTTTATTATTGATAGTTTCGCGCTTGACCGCTATCTCACCTGATGGAAGCGACGTACGGTCGACGATGGAGCGCGCTTACCTAGAAGAAACCTATTCACTCTTGACTTAAAGGTTTTTTTTCGTCACCTCTTTTCCGGCATTTTTGTGAGTAATCATCAAATCTTTTATTTTAAGTTGTCGGGTAGAAATTGCCCTGTGCAATAAGACCGCCTATTGTACACTTATTTTTTATAATATATAATATAAATTTGTCTTGTAATAAGTTAAGGTGTGAAAGAAATATATAAAAAAGAACCGAAAAAAAAGTTTGTATGCCATAAAAATGGCGTTTTAAAACGACCCTGCAAATGGCCGTACATTGAATCTGACCTTTTAAAAGGACAGTGCGAAACCAGTTCGTTCGCTTCCGATAAATTACTGAGAATTTTAACATATACCTACAGTGATTTAAACTCATTTACATAAGCATAGCATAGCATGGCATCAGCCTCATAATGTTCCCACTGCTGGGACTCAGGCCTCCTCTCTAGGAGAGGGAATGCGCCGTAAACCACCACGCAGGCCCAGAGCGGGTTGGTGGATGTCACATGTCTTCGAATTTTTGGTTCTAGGACATGTCGGTTTCCTCACGATGTTTTCCTCCTCCGTTTTTGAGAGCAGTGGTGATGAAATAAATTACACAAAGTAATGCGCCTGGTTGGGTTTGAACCCGCGACCTACAACTCGTAAGTCGAGGCCATTACCACTGGCCACCACTACTCTCAACCTATAGAAACGTAGTTTTTTCAAAATACATAGAGAAAGATGTGTAATAACGTTATTAACACTAAGAGTGGTTTTTTTTATGGTAGGTAAAATCATCGGGAAGTAGTGTCAGACTCTTACTGACTAAAAACCTACCCCGTTCCTTCGTTGTCTATCGAGCCGGGGCCGGGTATTCCTTTCGGAAGCTGACCCATGACCCCAGCAGGCTTCGACCTTGTCTGCCTGCATCTAGCAGGCTGGGCCTCTACGGTTTGCTGACAGCTCCTTGAGGCGCGGGAACAGAACGCGCCGTCGACGACTTGGGCTCGGTCCGGTCGGTTACCGGACGATCGGACAGCGTGCTACCCGTTGCCCGCGCCTACGGTGGCCGGAAATCGGGATCAGAATCCCGGCGGCGGCTGGGGCGAGTGCCCCGTTGCCTCTACCTGATGCAGCAACAGTCCTTGCACACATGCATGACTTACGCGTGGAGATGCAACGTCGGGGCGAAACTCCGCTGCCGCGACAAGTCGCGGCATGGCGGACAGAGCTCCGGTGGGATCTCATGGTGAAATGGCGAGAGCGATTGTCGCAACCTCGTGCTGGGCACGCCACGATCGAGGCGGTAAGGCCCCTCTTTGAGGCGTGGCTGGAAAGGCCCCACGGCGTCGTCACCTTCCGTTTGGCGCAGGTGCTGACCGAGCACGGCAAGTTCGGTCCGTACCTGTACAAGATTCGTGCGGAGACGACGCCCGGGTGTCGCCACTGTGCGGACCGCCCGGTGGACACTGTGGAGCACACAGTCGAGGTGTGCCCCGCTTGGGAAGAGCAGCGCCGTGTCCTCGTGGGGGCGATCGGCGGCGATCTCTCGCGCCGGGGCTTGGTTCAAGCCATGCTCCGGAGCGAGGAGGAGTGGCAGGCGGTCGCCTCCTTCTGCGAAGCAGTAATGCTAGTAAAGGAGGAGGCCGACCGCCTTAGGCAAAGGCGGACACGCCGCCGCCGCCGCCGGGTTTCCGATCCCAATTTCCGGCCACCGTAGGCGCGGGCTCGCGGACGGTGGGCAATGGGTAGTTCGCTGTCCGTCCGTCCGGTAACAGACCGGTCCGAGCTCAGGTCGTCTACGGCGCGCACCGTTCCCGCGCGCCTCAAGGAGTTGTCAGCAAACTGTAGGGGTCCAGCAGGGCCGAAGCCTACTGGGGCCAAAGGTTATGTGAGACTGTCACCAAAGGCCCCAGGATAAAGGCAAGGAATGGAAAGGTAGGTTTTTAGTCAGTAAAAGTCTGACACTGTTTCCCGCCCCACCCAAGGGCGGGATTCGTCATTGGATGATTTTACCTACGTTAAAAAAAAAAAAAAAAAAAACCTGATGCAGTCGGCCTCCTCCTTTGCTAGCATTACTGCTTCGCAGAAAGAGGCGGCCGCCTGCCATCCCTCCTCACTCCGGGCCATGGCCTGAACCAAGGCCCGGCGAGAAAGATCGCTGCCGCCGATAAACTAAGAGCGGTTAACTATATTGGAATTTTACCTCGTATTAGCCGCTCTTAAATATGCTTGAGAAAAAACTGCGCACATGAAGATCAAAGATCAAACGTCGATGAAACCGCTTCCAATGTTTTTTTAATCCTCAGCTTAACGATGCGAATCAAAACATGTAAATCGGGGTCAAAAGAATTAAATGAAGGACTTTGAACCTAAAAACAAAACTGTTTACGGTACATAATAGCTCGTCGGTAAACTTCTGCGGTTTTTCTGAGTGTATTTAGTCTAAAAATAGTTATTTTTCTTGTGGTTTTAAACAATAATTAGTTATTTATATTCTGATCGCATGAATGATAAATGTGAGCTGGTATCTATGTCTTCTGCTTGCTGACATTCCAATGTCGAGAACCTCGTGTGCTAAGTATATTTGATTTGTTTCTCTTTCTCAGCTTTCACGAGATTCTCGTCATGTGGGATGGTGACATCGACTATCATTGCGCGGCGCGCTAATCGGTCTATCACAACTATATCCGGCTTATTGGCTACAATAGTCCGGTCAGTGATGATAGACCGATCACAGTACAACGTGGCATGGTCATTTTCGAGAACTGGGTCGGGCACATACCTGTAATACGGTATCTCAGAATCCACTAGGTTGTACTTCAATGCAAGTTGCTGGTGAATAATCCTGGCTACTTGGTTATGCCTGTGCAAATACTCGCTGTTAGCCAGACGAGAACAACCAGAGATAATATTATTATGTCTGATGGACTCACCCGGACGATGGCATGCCCGACACACGTCAACCGTCCCGTCTTTCATAATATGTCTCCGGTAGTTGTTCGTTAGGATAACTTCGTCCATAATCGCACAGACAAAACCTTCGGTTTCCCCAAAGAGGTCGCTGAAACGTAACCAGGCCACGGACGCCATAAAATCTACATCGGGCTCATGAAGAGCCCAGAAAAAGCGCCCGTGAAGCTCCTTGCCTTTCCACACTCTTGCGGTCATCAGTAGTAAGCACCACAAAATACCCGTGGGCGCATAGCCAGAACCTTATACTATGATTTATTAGATGAAGTAAAGTGACAGCAGTGGACAATGCCCAACTGTCAAACAACCATTGTTTATAGCTGTCACTTTACTTCGTCTAATAAAAAATCATAGTATAGTAGTGTTAGTAATACTCACAGATTACTAATATGTAGCAAGCTACTACTGGTAATACCACAGAAATATTGAAAACTTTTCTTTTATCTGTGGGTAACACTGACAAGTTAAACATATTGTCAGTAAGTAATATGATTCTTTGTTTACAAACACATCTACTAAAGTATTAAACAGGTTTTTCCCTGCCTTGCGTGTCGAGTTACTAATTTCCCACGTTCACAACTCAAGACACGTAACTATGTTATTAGTTTATACTTATCTATGCTATAACATACATATTTATACTACGTACTTTATTATTACAACATATCATCACTACATAGTATAAAACAAAGTCGCTTCACGCTGTCTGTCCCTATGTATGCTTAGATCTTTAAAACTACGCAACGGATTTTGATGCGGTTTTTTTTTAATAGATAGAGTGATTATATTGGTATACAGAAGAGAAAGGAGAAGAAAAATTAAAGTGATAGGTAGTTTTTTTTTTTTTTTTATGGTAGGTAAAATCATCCAATGACAAATCCCGCCCTTGGGCGGAGCGGGAAGTAGTGTCAGACTCTTACTGACTAAAAACCTACCCCGTTCCTTCGTAGCCTATCGTGCCGGGGTCGAGCATTCCTTTCGGAACTAACCCATGACCCCAGTAGGCTTCGACCCTGCCTGCCTGCAGTTAGCAGGCTGGGCCTCTTCGGTGTGCTGACAGCTCCTTGAGGCGCGCGGGAACAGAACGCGCCGTCGACGACTTGGGCTCGGTCCGGTCGGTTACCGGACGATCGGACAGCGTGCTACCCATTGCACGCCGTCCGCAAGCCCGCGCCTACGGTGGCCGGAAATCGGGATCGGAATCCCGGCGGCGGCTGGGGCGAGCGCCCCGTTGCCTCTGCCTGATGCGGTCGGCCTCCTCCTTTGCTAGCATTACTGCTTCGCAGAAGGAGGCGACCGCCTGCCATCCCTCCTCACTACGGACCATGGCCTGAACCAAGGCCCGGCGAGAGAGATCGCTGCCGCCGATCGCCCCCACGAGGACACGGCGATGCTCCGCCCAGGCGGGGCACACTTCTACAGTGTGCTCCACCGTGTCCTCCGGATGTTCCGCACAGTGGCGACACCCGGGCGAATCCTCCGCACGAATCCGGAACAGGTACTTAGCGAACTTTCCGTGTTCGGTAAGCACCTGCGTCGTGCGGAAGTTGAGAACGCCGTGAGGTCTTTCCAGCCACGCCCCAAAAATGGGCCTTATCGCCCCAATTGTGGCGCGCCCAAGTGATAGGTAGTGCTTCTTCACCATTTTTTTGAACGGGGTTTTTTTTTATGGTAGGTAAAATCATCCAATGATAAATCCCGCCCTTGGGTGGAGCGGGAAGTAGTGTCAGACTCTTACTGACTAAAAACCTACCCCGTTCCATTCTTTGCCTTGGTCCCAGGGCCCCGGGTGCCATTTTCACATACCCTTTAACCCCAGTAGACTTCGGCCCTGTTGGGCCCCTACAGTTTGCTGACAACTCCTTGAGGCGCGCGGGAACAGTGCGCGCCGTAAACGACTTGAGCTCGGACCGGTATGTTACCGGACGGACGGACAGCGAGCTACCCATTGCCCGCCGGCCGCGAGCCCGCGCCTACGGTGGCCGGAAATCGAGATCGGAATCCCGGCGGCGGCGGCGGCGTGTACGCCGTTGCCTGATGCGGTCAGCCTTCTCCTTTGCTAGCATTACTGCTTCGCAGAAGGAGGCGACCGCCTGCCACTCCTCCTCGCTCCGGAGCATGGCTTACCAAACCCCGGCACGAGAGAACGCTGGTAGCGTTTGGGCACGCCTCACTTCTAAGGGTAATGCATTCCACAAACGAGCTGCTTGTACCGTAAAAGATTTATCGAAGAACGAAGTAGAATGCATATGAATACTAAGTTTCAGATTCTCCGATGACCTCAAGAATGCAGTGCAGATTAACTAGTTAAATCTCTAACTGATTTACGCACATTAGCGGTAAAATATCGGATCAGTTTGCTGTAAAACGAAGCGTCACGGAAATTGCCGAATACTCCCGAAGCCGAGGTCGTCTTGGCCGAGTAGTCAGCTTCTTCACAGTCGGCTAGTTGGTCAAAGTAATAGTCGGCACATCCATACTAATTATGCATCATGAAGACCTTTAACTGGCCTGATGGTCTAGTAGTGGTTAGTGGCGCTGACTGCTTGTGATTTCCACCCTTGACAAATCGCGGGCTTGCGGACGGCGGGCAATGGGTAGCTCGCTGTCCGTTTGTCCGGTAACAGACCGGACCGAGCCCAAGTCGTTTACGGCGCGCACTGTTCCCGTGCACCTCAAGGAGTTGTCAGCAAACCGTAGGGGCCCAGTAGGGTCAAGGCCTAGTCTGGGGCTCTGGGAAGGTATGAAAATGCATACCAGGGCCCTGGAACCAAGGCAGGGAAGGAAGAGGGTAGGTTTGAGTCTGACACTATTTCCCGCTCCGCCCAAAGGCGGGATTTGTCATTGGATGATTTTACCTACCGTAAAAAAAAAAACCCAGGACAAATGTTTGTGATGAGCACGATCATTTATTCGGTGTCTGGGTGTAATTTATCTATAATATGTATTGTTAGACTAAAAAGTCGATGTATGAGTGCATCCCTACTGTCATCGCGTATTATCGCCCCAGCACTAGCTACTTTGACGGTAGAACAGAGAATGTCCCGGTCTTTTTCAGTATCATACTTTTGAATAGTTTGGAGGATTCATGTGTTAAAACTACGTTTATTTTTACTAGTATGTATTTAGAAATATACACCATTAAATTTTAATTCGTTTTAATCCCGCGGAGGGTCGATTCGGTACATGAAATACTATCGATTTGTAAAGAAAAAAAAAAGTACTTTTTTTCAAAAACTCGATTTAATAAACGCATATGCGAATTAAATTTCTTTAAATAAACGAGTCAATGACCTTGCGGGTAGTTGTCGGTCGTTGCGTACTAACTATCTACAGTTCATTGACCTCACTTAGCTGACGTTTACGATAGTATTTGAAAAAAAGTGTATGTTTAATGTATGTTTATCAGTTGTCTAGTACTCATACATTGATATATATGTACTACGCACTAGATTAGGCATGCCGTACAATCACTTTGCTTGACTCACATGTATTGCATGCCGTACAACTTGACTTGATGACATTAGTGCAGTTTTGCAGTATATAAGCGCTGTAAGTTTTAAAAGTTTTGTTAGACGTCATAATGACAATTTAGCGCTGCAGCGAACTTTTGTTTTAACGTCTCAGTATTGTGACAAATAGTTTCCATGAACGGGCTTGTCTATCACTTAGGGCCAAATTCACCAAGAAACTAATTGTGATTATTTAAAACAAAACACAGTTAGAGCGTCTAATCGAGATTATAGCTTCAATTTGCGTTTCACCGCTATGAATTGAATCTAGTTTACGCTAAACTCAGTTTCAATTCTTTTGCTTTCGTATGTTTTCGACGCTGGTCTTTAAACTAGATTACGCTGAGCTCAGTTTAGTTCAAATAAGTTTTTATAGTGCATGGTGAAATCAGACCTTAGAATGTAAGTCGATGTACTCATAGCACAAGCTCTGCTTAGCTTGGAACTAGACGGCGTCGTGTGATAGTTGTGGAATATTATTATTATAATTATATTAATAAACCTAATTTTGAGTCGTTTTCATTTTCCTCATATGCGTTTATGAATATCTTCAAAAATACTGCATTTGGTTTCTACGAAAACGGTATTTATGATTGGGCTTTTCCATCGATCCCTTTGCAAATCAGGAAACCGCAATATTTGTTGTTAAAATACTACTTACTTAATTTACATAATATATAGTCTTCACTAACTTATATACACCGTTAAATTTTAGTCGTTTTAATCCCGTGGATGGTTGATTCGGTACGTGAAATACTATCGATTTGTAAAAGAAAATTAAAAAAATAAAGTAAGTACTTTTTTTTAAACGCGAATTAATTTACGCATGTACGAAATTAATTTTTTTAAGTAACATGTTTGATACCACCGACACTAAGTACAACACAGATCACGGCAGGTCATAGTGGTCATGAGGACCCAGCGCAGAGCTGGGTGCGGGACCATTACAACCCCTCAGTCGTCCAGATGGCCCGGTGACCATGTATTTGTGCAGACAACCAGGTAATTTATGTAATTTTTTTACACAGATTCTTTACATAAAAAGCCCATTGACACTAAAAATAATAATAATAATTCTATTATGTAGGTAGTTTAATTAATTAGTTCTAATCATTTAGATAACTAATGATCTGCCGTCTATGACGTAGCTAAAATTAGTTAATTTCCGTAAATAATCTATTAAAATGTCATTAACCCTTTACGTTATCTTAAAAGAATTGCTAATAAGAATTATTAATAAGTAATTTTATTGGAAATAATATATTATTGCTAAATAACCAAAAGATATTTCCTATTATTCGGTTTTTACAGGATGCATTTTGGAGAGTGTGCGCGGGAATTAAATGACATAATTCCGCCATCTCAATTCCGCCATCGGACAACCACGTACGGCGAATATCCACCCTTATGTTGTTGAAACTTCTACGGTACGGACTAAGCGTTTTGCCTCGTCGTTTATACCGCGTACATCGAGAGACTGGAACAGTTTGCCTGCTGCGGTCTTCCCGTCCGATTATGATTTAGGTGTCTTCAAGGCTAGAGTGAGGCTCTTAATAAACTAGTGCGCCTCACCATCAACGATTGCATCACTGCTTAACATCAGGTGGGATTGCAGTCAAGCACTAGTTTATATCAATAAAAAAAAATACTATTATTTTGGTTTGTAGTGAAATGTACAATGAATAAAAAGTGTGTGTGTGTGATGCCAGCTGCCACTGCTGCGCGGAACACATTTTTTGGTGGTTTTGCGAGAGCATAGCATATCTGTTTATCAGAATATATATTAATGTAAATAACTCAAAAGTTTTTTTTTTTAACGTAGGCAAAATCATCCAATGACAAATCCCGCCCTTGGGTGGGGCGGGAAATAGTGTCAGACTTTTACTGACTAAAAACCTACCCTTGCAATCGTTGCCTGGCCCCAGTAGGCTTCGGCCCTGCTGGACCCCTACAGTTTGCTGACAACTCCTTGAGGCGCGCGGGAACAGTGCGCGCCGTAGACGACCTGAGCTCGGACCGGTCTGTTACCGGACGGACGGACAGCGAGCTACTCATTGCCCACCGTCCGCGAGCCCGCGCCTACGGTGGCCGGAAATCAGGATCGGAATCCCGGCGGCGGCGGCGGCGTGTGCGCCTCTGCCTAATGCGGTCGGCCTCCTCCTTTGCTAGCATTACTGCTTCGCAAAAGGAGGCGACCGCCTGCCACTCCTCCTCGCTCCAGAGCATGGCTTGAACCCAGCCCCGGCGCGAGAGATCGCCGCCGATCGCCCCCACAAGGACACGGCGATGCTCTTCCCAAGCGGGGCACACCTCGACTGTGTGCTCCACCGTGTCCACCGGGCGGTCCGCACAGTGGCGACACCCGGGCGTCGTCTCCGCACGAATCTTGTACAGGTACGGATCGAACTTGCCGTGTTCGGTTAGCACCTGCGCCAGACGGAAGGTGACGACGCCGTGGGGTCTTTCCAGCCACGCCTCAAAGAGGGGCCTTACCGCTTCGAAAAGTTGGAATTTACAACTTCTTTTAATCTTGGATAGCCCACTTATCATTATCATCTTCCTGCCCTTTTCCCATGTTACTTGGGATCTGCACAACTAGTTTTTTACTTCCATTCAAAGATTCAAAAAATCAAAAGCATTTATTTCAAATAAACTATTTACAGGCACATTTGAAAGGTCAAGGAGTCAGTCTGTCAGAAAAAACAATGATGCTAATTGCACATTCCAAAGCGTATATCTCTATGCAGAAGGATGTGCAAGAAACTCCATGGACACTCTTTTCAATAATTTTATGTATAACAAATATCTCGGTTACATGTTTTTGTCGCTGCTATTATGTGAGAACAATAAAATAAAGAGAAAGAAAATCATTCTAAATAAAGATATTAAAAGGCAACTAAGAGATGACCAGTCTCAACTGACAGCACCCGTTCACGAACAGGACGCATATATCAGCACCACTCAGCTCAACCATTTTGAAGGGAACCGAATGATCCAACACACACGCCACCATCAGTGAGATATTTGAGTGAGCATGACAAACTAAATTCTACCTTTTCAACCGTCACGCTATCAATAACTCCCCTTTCTTTGTCTCCCTCTTCATCCATCCACATGTATACTCATAACTCATTTAGTAACACGCGTTTCATCCCTCCTTTTCACATGACCATACCAAGACTAACCATTCCCTTTCAACTTATGCAGTCAGCCTCCTCCTTTGCTAGCATTACTGCTTCGCAGAAGGAGGCGACCGCCTGACACTCCTCCTCGCTCCGGAGCATAGCCTGTACCAAGGCCCGGATGGTTTTTATGTTCGTCAAATTCTTTCTGGTACAATAAGCATATTAAGTATTGTTTTTTTAAGCCACACACTACATGCGGGCCAATATTTTTTTCTCATTAATGCGAATATGCCACAGAAGATAAAACAGTAATTATATGAGCGGAAAAATCTCAGGCAAAAATTCAAATATCTATTTTGGAAGATATGTAAAATGCGGGTCGCGTTATGCACTTAGTAAAATAAATTTATTTATACCTGTTGAATACCGTAATTAGAGACACAATAGAAAGACAATAGGTGTGCGGACGCCGGCGTCCTCTCGGGGAATAATGAATTAAAGTTCATAATACATTAGTGGTACATAGGCGGACTTAATGCAACAAGGCATTCTCTACCAGTCAACCTTTGGGTTGAAAAGACAACACTGTGGTAGGTGGGTAAGTGTGGTGTGTTGAAAGCAGTGCTGGCCGAGTGATAACGGCCCTGACTTACGAGTTGTAGGTCGCGGCTTCAAACCCAGCCAGGCGCATTACTTTGTACTTTATTTCATCGCCACTGCTCTCAAAACGTTGAAGGAAAACATCGTGAGGAAACCGGCATGTCCTAGAACCAAAAATTCGAAGACATGTGACATCCACCAACCAGTGGCGTAACTAGGTGACCAAGGGCCCTGGGGCAAAAACCAACTTGGGGCCCCTAAACTGTTTAGGCTTTATTAATATACTATAATTATATTATACATATTTTAAAAATGCAAAGCAACTTTATCTTTAAAAAAATCTAAGTTATAAGAACATTGATCATTCACATGCCCACACAACGATCAACGACAGACATCGTCGTCGTTAATATTATAGGCGACAGTATCTTTCACTGCTTAATTACCAAATCTTCTTGAGTAGACTTTTCATCCAACTGCAGCGGTCACAATATTATCTGATTCACTAAAACATTCAATATAATTTTTCACTTGTTCAATATGCGGTTTGTTAATCAGGCTTCGGGGGCCCCCCGAGCTTGTGGGCCCCGGGGCACTGCCCCGCCTAGCCCCTTAATAGCTACGCCACTGCCACCAACCCGCACTGGGCCTGCGTCCCATTCCCTCTCTTAGAGAGGAGCCCTGTGTCCCAGCTTTGAAAGGATGATGATGAAATAAATACATAATATTGTATCATTTGAATACCGTAATTAGAGAGACATTAGAAATACGGTACGGACGCCAGCGTTCGCTTGGGGCTTGAGTAACTACTTCCTTTGTAAAATACCGAAAAGCTGACTACTCTGTGCCTGTGCTCAAGGCTTTGTAGATTGGACTTAACCAAATAGCTTATGTACTACTTATATCATCATCACGCTACAACTAATACAATAAGAGCGTACGGAGTCCGCGTGGTGGATTACGGCCCATTCCCTCCCTTAGAGAAGAGGCCTGAGTCCCAGCAATCGGAAGAAATATTTGTATGACCTTCATATAGGTGTTTCGGGTCTGGGTGTCTGATGTACGTGAGTTTACATGTTTGTGAGGGTACGCTTCTGAAAGGAAAACCTGAGGACCTAGAATGCAAGGCAAAGGGAACATAGGAGTGGATTTTTATAGCTGCAGGCAAGCAGGGTCGAAGCCTGCTGGGGTCAAGGGCCGTTTTCTGAGAGGAAGGCTCAGCAGCAACAGGGTAGGTTTCTAGTCAGTAAGAGTCTGACACTACTTCCCGCTCCGCCCAAGGGCGGGATTTGTCATTGGATGATTTTACCTACCATAAAAAAACCCCGACGGAAAAGAGGAGTGTTATAAGTTTGACCTGTCTGTCTGAGTGTCTGTCCGTGGCATCGTAGCGCCCAAACGAATGTACCGATTTTGATGCGGATGTTTTTGTTTGAAAGCTGACTTAATCGAGATGGTTCTGCAAGTGACCGCTAGAGGCACTGCAAAATTTGCCATACAAAATATTTACGGCGTCGATATCGAGTAGCGACGAATACTATTGCTTAAAACTCATGGTAGAGGTACTGTGGAGGTGTTAAAGGTCATCAGCTCGTTTGTTAACTGCGGTAGGGTTTTTAAACACTTAATGGGTGTTTATTTTATAGTCACTCAATTTCTGAAACGGCCTCCCACTCCGTCCTAGAGCGAGAGAAGTCATTGAATGATTTCTCACCTAAAAAAAAAAGATCTCAAGAAAAAAACCTAAAACTCTCCTACATCAACAAAAACAGCGACATTAACAAAAGTAGCAAGAATGTTCAATCAATTAAAAGGCTGATTCATTCGTTATTCGGTATCTAAATAATAATCATAAAACATGGAATCTTTGCACGCCACAAAACAATAGGTACTGTGGTGAGTTTTTTTTTATGGTAGGTAAAATCATCCAATAACAAATCCCGCCCTTGGGTGGAGCGGGAAGTAGTGTCAGACTCTTACTGACTAAAAACCTACCCCGTTCCATTCTTTGCCTTGGTCCCAGGGCCCCGGGTGCCATTTTGCACATACCCTTTGACCCCAGTAGGCTTCGGCCCTGTTGGACCCCTACAGTTTGCTGACAACTCCTTGAGGCGCGCGGGAACAGTGCGCGCCGTAAACGACTTGAGCTCGGACCGGTCTGTTACCGGACGGACGGACAGTGAGCTACCCATTGCCCGCCGTCCGCGAGCCCGCACCTGCGGTGGCCGGAAATCGGGATCGGAATCCCGGCGGCGGCGGCGGCGTGTACGCCGTTGCCTGATGCGGTCGGCCTCCTCCTTTGCTAGCATTACCGCTTCGCAGAAGGAGACGACCGCCTGCCACTCCTCCTCGCTCCGGAGCATGGCTTGAACCAAGCCCCGGCGAGAGATCGCCGCCTCACGCCCCCACGAGGACACGGCGATGCTCTTCCCAAGCGGGGCACACCTCGACTGTGTGCTCCACCGTGTCCTAGGTCCTGTTGTGAGTGGAGGCGTAATTCAAAGAGCTGCCATGCTTATTAAACTTTTATATTGTGAATAGAAGCTATTATTTATATTTCTTATAAAAATACTTTTATACACCGTTAAATTTTGGTCGTTTTAATCCCGCGGAGGGTCGATTCGGTACATGAAACCCTGTCGATTTGTAAAGAGAAAAGTAAAAAATAAAGTACTTTTTTCAAATACTATCGTAAACGTCAGCTGAGCGAGGGCAATGAACTGTAGGTAGTTAGTACGCAACGACCGACAACTACCTACATGGTCATTGACCCGTTTGCTTATAGAAATTAATTACGTACGTGCGTATATTAATTCAAGTTTTAGAAAAAAAGTACTTTATTTTATAATTTTATCTTTACAAATCGATAGTGTTTCATGTACCAAATTGTCCATGGCAATGTACGAAGGACCGCCCGACGCGCCGCGCAACGCGCCGCGTCTCCGTAATCGAGCACTTAGAGTTCCGTTTCTTCGAGGAACGATTTCCCAAAAATAACAAATGCGGAGTATTCCATCCAACTTTAGAGAATCGTGTCATACTGTTAATTTAGTCAATGGACGTCACAGACAACTTCCAGCTAAGATGACTCCATTACTAACAAAAATATTTACCTTTTTTCCTTGTCATCAAAACCCCTTTGAATAGATACCTATAATTTCGACCCGATTAAAATACCTGCCAATCGATATTTTTTATTAGTTTTCGATTTGTAATAAAAATGCTTGATTCAATTTTTAAAACAAGTTTTCAGTGTAAATATTTTTATCATACAGCGCGGTATATACCTATACACCGTTAAGTTTTATTCATTTTATTCCCGTGAAAGGTCGGTTTTTAGAGATAAAATTAAAAAATAAAGTACTTTTTTTCTAAAAGTCAAGTTAACATACGCATGTACGAAATTATTTTCTTTAAGTAAACGAGTCAATGACCTTGTAGGTAGTTGTCGGTCGTTGCGTAATAACTACCTACAGTTCATTGGCCTCGCTCAGCTGACGCTCACATAAAGAAATTAATTTCGTACATGCGTAAATTAATTCGAGTTTTTTAAAAAAGGTGCTTTATTTTTTAATCGATAGTAGGTATTCCGTGTACCGAATCGACCCTCCACGGGATTAAAACGAACAAAATTTAACGGTTTAGGTTCCCAGGTTGTAGCTATCAGGAAACACAGACTCCGGCAAGGAATTTCACTCCTCAGTGCACAATGAATGTGTTACTAAAACGTTTTATTTATTTACTATGGGAAAAACAAACAGTGACACGTTACAATTTATAGAAAAATAAAATACAAAACAATAACGACGTTTTCCACGGAATGCACAAAAACAAAAACTTGCAAAGCATGCGATTTAAAACTAAATCCTACACTACTACAACATTTCATAAACAAATATAGTTAAACATTATTTTAAGCTGGACATGAATAAAAAAAGGATAATTTGAAAATTCAAAAAAATTACAGCGTTATCTATATATACACCGTTAAATTTGGATCGTTTTAATCCCGTGGAGGGTCGATCCGGTACATGAAACACTATCGATTTGTAAAGATAAAATAAAAAAATAAAGTTATTTTTTAAATCGAAAACCTTTTCTAATGGTAACTTTTGAATCCGACATACCAATACAACAGGTACAGATACAATCTAGACCAATAACATCTGGTAAACTAAATAAATTTAACAGTAATTTAATAAACAAGTTAGGTGATTGGAATCCTGCAGAGATCAATGGTAATATTTTGTATAACGATTTTTTTTCATTAGTTCAAACCGAGTTTAATAAGACTTTTGAGAAGAAAACTAAAAGTATCTGCCCTAAGTTTAAATTTAGTGACTGGGCGACTAAAGGAATCAGAATAAGTAGGGAAAGACTTTTCGACCTGTATGGCCTTAAGCCTATTATTAACACTGAAATTTTTAATAAGTATGTAGCTACCTATTCAAAAATGTTTAAAAATACTTGTAAGGTAGCTAAGGCCTTATATATTAGCAACAAGGTTAAAACAGCAGATAATAAAATAAAAACGGTTTGGAAAATTATAAATAATGAAACCAACAGGAACAAAATAAATAATAATGATTACACATTGGAGACTCAACACGGTCTTATTAGCGATAGCAAAGTAGTTGTAGAAGAATTTGTAAATTTCTTTACCAGTATACCAATCAAAACTACTGAAGCCTTAAATTCATCGTCATCGCATGCTTTCGGTTTGTTACAGGAGAATGTTGCAGCCTGCCCGACTGAGTTTAACTTTAAGCATATAAGCCCCACAACAGTAATAAAAGCTTTTAAACAAATCAAAGTTAAATTAACCGAAGATTTGTGGGGTATGTCTATTAAAGTTTGTACTTCAATTATTGATACTATAGCGCCATATTTAACTTTAATATTTAATTTGTGTATAGATCAAGGAGTCTTTCCGGATCTAATGAAATATAGTAAAGTGATACCACTTTTTAAATCCGGGGACAGTAAAGACACTAATAATTATAGGCCAGTGTCCGTGTTGCCAGTTTTTAGCAAAATATTTGAAAAGGTGATGTTAAATCAAATGCTTAATCATTTTAACACGAATAACATCTTACACGATAAACAGTATGGTTTCACCAGAGGACGTTGTACAACTGACGCTGGTGTCTCCTTACTAAAACACATATTTGATGCGTGGGAGAAGGCACAAGATGCTATAGGCATCTTCTGCGACCTGTCTAAGGCGTTTGATTGTGTAGTTCATGAAACATTACTCCTGAAACTTGAGCATTACGGACTAGGTAGAACCGCGTTAAGCTTATTAAAATCTTATTTAAATGGTAGACAGCAATCGGTTCAAATAAACGGTGTAAATTCGTCGGGGTTAGATGTTAAAATGGGAGTACCTCAAGGTTCAATTTTAGGTCCTTTTTTATTTTTAGTTTATATTAATGATTTACCCCATTTATTGCAAAACAAACTTAATATGGTGTTATTTGCTGACGACACTTCTTTGATTTTTAAGATAAATAGAAGGACAAATAATCTTGACGACGAAAATAACGCCCTACTGCAGGTTCAAAGCTGGTTCACTGCTAATAATCTAGTTCTCAATGGGAAAAAAACGAAATACATAAGATTTTCCTTACCAAATGTCAAAAGTAGTGATTGTGACATAGTATTGAACAATGAGAAACTGGAATTTGTCGATAAAACTGTTTTCCTGGGGATAACGCTTGACTCAAGGCTACAGTGGGGTCCTCATTTAACATCGCTTGCAGGACGGCTTAGTTCAGCTGCATATGCTGTTAGAAAAATCCGTCAATTTACGGATGTTGATACCGCTAGACTAGTCTATTTTAGTTATTTTCATAGTATCATGTCGTACGGTACCTTACTATGGGGACGGGCTGCAGACATCGACTCAATTTTTGTACTACAGAAAAGAGCCATTAGAGCCATTTACAATCTCCGCCGTTGCGATTCTCTAAGAGAACTGTTTAAGGATATTAACATCATGACGGTGCCTTGTCAATACATCTATGAAAACATCATGTACGTTAGAAAAAATCTTCATCTTTTTAGCAAAAGAGGCGATAGTCATAATTATGTTACAAGGCATAGAGACCAATTAGTTCAACCAGGTTTTAGACTGGCTAAAGTGACCTCTTCTTTCATGGGGTACTGTTTAAAATGTTATAATAAAATACCTCCCCACATATTAGAACTCAATGAAACCAAATTTAAATCTTGTGTTAAACGCACACTATGTAGACAAGCGTATTATAAGTTGGAGGATTATATTCAAGATAAGAATGCTTGGCTAAATGCTGGTCCAGCTCCACTACCACTAGGGCGTACAGATTGATTAGTTTGAACAATACCACTTTTTTTTTTTTAAATTTGATATTTTTATAGTATTGTATAATGTAGAAGCATTTATTTCTTTAACAAATTTTGTAAATGTGAGTACCATGGGGCAATTTATAGATTAAGGTCATTGACTTGTTTGACGTAAATGAGCATGGCAGTTGAGAGTTTGTCATGCTCACTCAAATGTCTCACTGATGGTGGCGCGTGTGTTGGATCATTCGGTTCCCTTCGAAATGGTTGAGCTGAGTGGTGCTGATATACGCGTCATGTTCGTGAACGGGCGCTGTCAGTTGAGACTGGTCATCTCTTAGCTGCCAGTGGTTTATTTTTAATATTATAATTAGATTTTTTTTTCCTTTTTATCTTGTTTACATTGTTCTCACATAATAGCAGCAACAAAAAACATGTAACCGAGATATTTGTAATACAAAACAAGTTTGAAAAGAGTGTCCATGGAGTTTCTTGCACATTCTTCTCCATAGAGATCTACGCTTTGGAATGTGCAATTAGCATCATTTTTTATGACAGACCGACTTCTTGACTTTTCAAAAGTGCCTGTAAATGGTTTATTTGAAATAAAATGCTTTGAATCTTTGAATCTTTGAATCTTTGAATCTTTGAATCTTTGAATCTTTGAATCTTTGAATCTTTGAATCTTTGAATCTTTGAATCTTTGAATCTTTGAATCTTTGAATCTTTGAATCTTTGAATCTTTGAATCTTTGAATCTTTGAATCTTTGAATCTTTGAATCTTTGAATCTTTGAATCTTTGAATCTTTGAATCTTTGAATCTTTGAATCTTTGAATCTTTGAATCTTTGAATCTTTGAATCTTTCACTGATCAAAATTTTGAATACCGTAATTAGAGACACAATAGATGTGCGAACGCCGGCGTTCGCCTAGGGTTTAAGTAATAAATCACGAAATCTCAAAAACTATAACACCTACAAACTTAAAATTTGGCAGATAGGTTCCTTATAGGGTGTGGACATCTGCTAAGAACGAATTTTACGAAACTCCACCCCTGAAGGGGGTAAAAGCTAGTAAATAAAAAAAGGCTAGGAGATAATAAAATTTGTTCTATCAATCTTCAAATACAAGGTCAATCCACTCTTATCAATCCCTCACAGCTACAGGATATCCGACACACATAGATTATTTTCAAATATCTATGGCATTTTAAATAAAAATAACTCATTATTTTACGACTTATATTTTCGGCATAACTCAATTAGTACGCGGCAAATAAGTTGGAGAGTAGTGGTGGCCGAGTGTTAACGGCCCCGGCTTACGAGTTGTAGGTTGCGGGTTCAAGCCAGGGTTACCAACTATATCTAACTGTATGAGGTTGTACAAATTTTCCAACATCTTACTGCTAATTGTAGGTATATATATATATTACAATATGTCCCCTTTTTAATGATTTTTTTTCTATTTTATTCTACTTTTTTATTTTATACTTAATAGTATGTGTTTTTTTCCATTTTGTAAGTAAAAAAAAAATTGTAGTAATAATCTTTTTTTATCTCTTTTAATAATGAATATGTAATATGGTGTAAGCTGTGCGTACTTATAATAGGCATGCATACCAGTGTCATGATTTTAATATTTTGTTTAAAAAAAAAACCTGTATGTAATGCTGTTGGTGTGCCAATAAAATAAATAAATAAACTATACTGTTAAAAACAGTATTATACTGTTTTTCACTAAATTATACTTTTTACTGTTGAACAAAAATAAAGTATAAAAAATACTGTTTTCGGCATCAAAATGCTGAACATTTTTCTTTTAAATCACAATAATGGAGTTTCAGAACGAATCAGTCTGAAAAAAATTCTTGAAATAAATACTGGCTAAAAGTGGAGTCATTACCATAGAAGAATTAAAAAAAAAAAAAAAATTGTCTCATATCAACTTTCTCTTCCCGCCACCCTAGCATTTACACTGAAAGAGTTTTGTTCAATAATGAATGCATAGCGGCGTGAGAATAGCAACAGAGCCTTTTTTTTTGCTTTTTAATGCCTACAATAAAGTGTAAAATAAATAAAATACTGTTATTTTTTCTAAAATACTGTTTAAATTCTTCTCAGATAAAAAAGATACTTTATTTCTTGTAAAAAAGTTGGCAACCCTAGTTCAAATTTAGCTAGGCGCATTACTTTGTGTAATTTATTTCATCATCATGGCGAAATCGGTTAAAATATAAATGATTTTTGACACATAGACCTACGTGGGCACTTGTTAAGCGTCAGAAGCTAGCACACGGTTCCAATTGATCGTTTCATACGGAGAAGAACTGGCAAGAAACTCCATGGTTACTCTTTCGCCACCGGGATTCCGATCCCGATTTCCGGTCACCGTAGGTGTGGGCTCGCGGACGGCGGGCAATGAGTAGCTCGCTGTCCGTTCGTCCGGTAACAGACCGGTCCAAGCTCAAGTCGTTTACGGCGCACACTGTTCCCGCGCGTCTCAAGGAATTGTCAGCAAACTGTAGGGGCCCAGTAGAGCCGAAGCCTACTGGGGCCAAGGGTTATGTGAAAATGAACCCCAGGGCCCTGGGACAAAGGCAATGAAAGGAACAGGGTAGGTTTTTAGTCAGTAAGAAGTCGAAGTCGCCCCACCCAAGAGCGGGATTTGTCATTAATTGATGATATAACCTACCATAAAAAAAACGGTTACTCAAAAGAAATGTTTCTACAGTATTTCCATAAAACAATATTTATAGATATGAGAGGACTATGTAGACCGGTCAGCTTTGTACCCAAAAGCACGATAAAAATTGTAATCCATGAAAATAAAAATCTACAGTAAATGATATACAGGATGTTTGGCAGAACGTTGAACATACGAAAATGGTGGATATGTGGGGTCATCTGCTCGGGGTCACGAGGCGCGGGTCAACCTCTACGAGTCGTAAGTGTATTGAAAAACGTCGTTTATTACACGTGTAAATTTGTCAGTGCAAATTCCGCCTCGGATGCAATGACAAACTTTCTGCAGTTGTATCAAAACGTTTTTGTCATTTCTTTGTTTACATATCAGAAATTTCCAATGACCTATAAGATGTGAACAGTTGCAATTGGCCTGTACAAAACAAAAAGAAATGCGTTAAAAGTCGTTGTACGCGAAATGTGAAGGTCAAACCTTTACGGAAGGGTAAAGTGTAAACTAAATTCAATGTGGTGCTACAGAATCAGAAACAAGTGCATGCGTAAATTAATTCGAGTTTAAAAAAAGTACTTTTCAATACACTTGCTCAGAAAGTGACTTTTATTGCACTACACTTAGGTATATAATGACACCTGTTACCAAACTGTGAAATTTTGATTACCATTACGCACTAGTGCTGTAATCTAGCTATAATCTTTTTGTTCAACCTCTTTGTTCGCAAAACAAATTTTGAATACGAAAAAATAAAAATTGTTTGTGGTCTATGGTCGTCATTTAAAGACGCGCGCGGTTTTTGGCGTAATTTTTTCGAGTGAAATTCATGGTCTATATTAATAAAATGAAATCCAATACTATATTTTAAAATGTTACATCCATATTCTATTGTCAATACGAATGACATTAACGTAAAAACTTTTCACACAAGAAAACAAACGATGACTAGGCAATATGATCAAAAGACCATATAGCCATAGCCTAGCGCGTGCTCATAGGCAACAGATTTAATTTTTTTACCGCCATGTTATGAAAAATTTTACTAGTTTTACCGTTGTAATATTAGTTAACTTAATTATTTTTCTTCACAAGTGTATTGAAAAACGTCGTATGATACACGTGAGTAATGAATGTTACCGTTCTTGGCTCTCTTAAGACCCTCGCCAAGGCTCGGGTCTTAATACCGCCTCGACGGTAACCTCCTACATTACACACTTGTATCATAATGTACTATTATTTTTTAGTTTTATCTTTATAAACCAATAGTGTTTCATGTTTCACCGAATCGACCCTCCACGGGATTAAAACGATCAAAATTTAACGGTGTATGATGCATACATATTTATACTATGTACTTTACTATAACAACATACCATCACTACATACTCGTAGTATAAAACAAAGTCGCTTCCCGCTGTCTGTCCCTATGTATGCTGCTTAGATCTTTAGAACTACGCAATGGATTTTGATGCGTTTTTTTTTTTAGTGATTCAAGAGGAAGGTTTATATGTATAATACATGCATAATATATTTAATATCACCATTGCACCCGTGCGAAGCTGGGGCGGGTCGCTAGTTACCTATAACTAAGGAGTGGAATTCCCTGCCGGAATCTGTGTTTCCTGATAGCTACAACCTGGGGGTCTTTAAGTCAAGAGTGAATAGGTTACTTCTAGGCAAGCGTGATCCATCGTCGACCACATCTTCGCTTTCCATCAGGTGAGATAGTTTTTTTTATGTAGGTTGGGTGGGGCGGAAAATAGTGTCAGACTCTTACTGACTAAAAACCTACCCTGTTCCATTCATTGCCTTTGTCCCAGGGCCCCGGTAACATTTTCACATAACCTTGACCCCAGTAGGCTTCGGCCCTGCTGGGCCCCTACAGTTTGCTGACAACTCCTTGAGGCGCGCGGGAACAGTGCGCGCCGTAGACGACTTGAGCTCGGACCCGTCTGTTACCGGACGGACGGACAGCGAGCTACCCATTGCCCGCCCTCCGCGAACCCGCTTCTATTTTTTTTATTTTTTTTTTTTGTTAGTCTCGCATTTGACCACTATCAGGTGAGATAGTGGTCAAACGCGAGCCTACCAACAAACAAAAAAAATGTTTCCTACAACGCATTATATTGAAATACGATCAGATTTGACCCAACCGTTGCTCTTATTATGCGCGACAATCTAACAAACATTTTTATATTTTTTGGAACTCGTTTGTTTTTGGTCTTAAGGACCTGTTTGACTTTTGGAGTGGTCTCAAAATAGTTAGGTATTTGATTTTATCTAATGCTCAATTTAAACCTTTATTGCGCATATTTTTGAGATGTCCCATAATTTGTCATGGATACCATTATCAAAACTGGATTTTAAAAAATATAGGATACAAATCTGGAAGTATATTATTCCATTTATTCATTTTATAAATTTACTGATTACAGTTTTTAAATATTTTTTAAAAAACTTACAAAAAAAAAACATTTAAAAATATAAAAAATAGTGTCCCACCGGTATCGGGAACAGGGTCCAAGCTACCGGCGGTCAGGGCTCCAGAGAAAGGAACCTCCTAACAATACGAGCCGTGTCCAGGAGTACCGCTTTCTGAATCAAGCCCTTGATCCAGCCGCCTAACGAGAGCCTCCTAAGGTGTTGGTCGAGGCTCTTGGCTATTAAGCCATTACCCGACACGACTATCGGTACAATGATCGCCGAATCCACTTCCCCCATGTCGACAACCTCGCGAGCCAAGTCAATATGAAGTATATTATTATTATTATATACTTTATTGTACACCTCAAAATGTGGACAGGATAAACCTTAAAAAAAAACTAAATGGACAATGGGCGGACGGTGGGAAGTATATTTTTCAAATAAAAAAAATAACAAAAAAAATATTTCAAATCGATTCTTAAATAATTTAGTTCTGATGAAGAAAAAAACATTTTTTTAAAGTTTAAATGCAACCAAATTGAGAAACTTGCTCTTTTTAACCGACTTCAAAAAGAAGGAGGTTGTGTGTTCGACCGTATGTATCTTTTTATGCATGTTCATCGATATCTCGGTTAATTGTGGACCGTTTTTTTATTAATGAAATATAGATAATACAAAAATACATAATTGTTAACCTAATAACTAATACACAATGAAATACAATACACAAAAACACTGACTAATTAGTATATACACTAAAGGCTACTCCTAACTAAAATATGGCGTCAAGAAACTCCTCCGCATCGCTGTCGACTGGAAATGTGCCCAAAAGGCTGGCGGCATTGCCATGTTGTATGGCAATGCTTAATCTCTGACCGAGGTAAAAGCCAGCCCTTGGGTCACGCGAAGTGTCAACTAAGCGTTTTTATAGTTATTTAAACAGCCCAAGAGAACCCCAGTTAACTTTAATTGAAAGATTATACTCCCGAATTGGTCCAATAGAAATATTGTTTTCATTTTATGATGAACTTCGAAGATATAGAACGAAACTCTTCAAAAAATCATAGCAGAACTGTCGTAACAAGTAAAATGCTTTGCTATGGTTATGCGCATATGTACCAGGGGTCAAAAGTGCAGTTGCACTCTAACAATGCTAAACTGTCTAAAATTTCTTTGTAGTAGAAGTCAAGTGTTCTGCAACTAGTTTATTCAATATTTTAGATTCTATGCTACAAACTAAATGGGTAATGATGATGAATTTTACATACTTTAGTGTCGGTAGAGTGAAACTGCACTTTTGAGCCCTGACTGTACATGATAACAATTTGTAATTTTTTTTTGGAGTGTTTATTTTAATAAGTCGGAGAAAAGGGATTAATGTTTTTTTTTTTATTAAATGATACAAACCAGTGCTTGACTGCGATCCCACCTGATGGTAAGCAGTGATGCAATCATTGATGGTAGCGCACTAGTAACCTATTCATTATAGCTTTGAAGATACCTAAATTATAATCGGACGGGAAGACCGCAGCAGGAAAATTGTTCCAATCCTTCTATGTACGCGGTAGGTATGCTTTATTACCTGTTTTAGGAAAAAAATATAGGACGTTGATTATTCGCGTTCTTGTCTTAGACGTGACGTAATGTTGCCACTCTAGACATGATATTATTTTAATATCGCATTTGTTTATTTATTCATTAAGTATTGTTTTTTTTTCTCCCCTAAATAAATTTAGTTTTTTTTTTATCTATTTTTTTCAAATCTATTTGCATACAATACCGTGCCGATGTCTATACGTCTACACCGTCACTGGCCGCACTGAAAACCAGCGCCGTAGACTCGTCGCATTTTGAGTGTGGTCACGGCAGCGCGGGCGTGGCGCATATTTCTCACAAAGTGTACCTACTTATAATTTTTGTTAATCCCAAATTTGCGCCTTTATCCGGCAACAAAAAGTTTTTTTTTTAATTATGCGCCATTTTGAATTGAGTCACAGTGTATACGCTACTAAACGCATGTCCAACTGTTAAATTTTTATAAAAGTATAAGGAAAAATGTCGACGAAACTGTCATGTGTTGGAGATAAGAATGTGTAGGTACGACTGATGTTTTTACAAGTTTTTATTTAACTTGCAAAGCTTAAGGTAAAACTACATTGCACACACGTGGGCCACGTACGCTGATCTGGGCGCGTCGATCTCCATACATTTTATATGGCAACTAAACTTGAAGAGCTTCTACTATTAAACATACCTACATGGAATGGATATTGAGAAACAAGTAGGTACTATCAAAGACACGTCTGCCCTACCACCGTTAAGTTCATTTTTGCTTGCACTCGAAACGCAAACTTCGAAGGGTTTAGTTTGGCTCTGCGCCGCAAAATTTTTTTTTAGTGATCAGGCAGATATGACCGCGATGGTACATTAGACTCCTGCAGTCTTCTTAAGGCCCTAACGCCTGATCAGTGCAATAAAATAGTGACTTTATGAAGCCTACTCCTCGATAACGACAGGGTTAATAGATTTGAAAAAAATATTATATGTTTATTATAAATTCATGTACAACATCATCAACATACGATTTTTTCGTACGATTAATACATTTGCTTAAAACAAATATTAAACATGATTTTTTCCGGTGTGAAAATCATCCAATGACATCTCCGCGTCCTTGGGCGGCAGATAGTGTCAGACTTTTACTGACTAAAAACCCATTCCTGTAACTTCGTTGCCTTTCATACCGGGGCCGAATTTTTCTTTCAGAAACCGACCCTGGCCCCAGTAGGTAGGATGTTGGGACCCTACGGTTTGTTGACAACTCCTTGAGGCGCGCGTGGAACAATTATCGCCGTCAACGACTTGGGCGCGTCGTCTCCGACTATTTTTTCGCTTGTTTTCCCAACTCTTTTCAAACGACTTTGATCTTTAGAAATGTGTTCACATAAAAATAGCTGGTTAGTGTTTTTCAGAATGTACATAGAAATTGTTAATCAATCAACAATTTGCAAAGAAAATGGAATTAATTTCTCAAACCCCAAGCTAACGTTTGCACACGTATTATCTTTCCATTGTGTCTCTAATAACGGTATTCAATAGACTAAAACGGGTCAGCAGGGCTTTATCCAGCCAGCCCCCTAACCAAGCTACCATCGTTTCATTAACGTCGAACGCTTTGAGTTGGCCACGCCTCCAATTTATTTGTTTTGACGTCATCTATCTCAGTCACGTGGTCAGAGCAAAGGAATTGGAGGAATGGCCAATTTCTAGCTCGGCGGCTTGGCTAGGGGGGGGCAGATGTTCGTGGGACTATACGCTTTAATACAACCGCAGACACTCGTGGTTACGTCTGTAGGTACCAGTGAGCAATGCAGTGGCGTAGCTAGTCTCACAGGGGCCCCGTATCAAAAGTTCCAAAGGGGCCCATTTATAAAAAAAAATTGTACTTTTTTGTCCTGCGTATTCAGTATAATAATGCTTTCAGAATGCTGTTGGGGTTGCCGCGCCACTGTAGTGCGTCACAAATGTTCGCGCGTGCGTTGATGGCTTTCACGCTATAATGCGTAAGAAAGTGGCGTCATTATTTCAAAGACTGCGCGGTAGCACCAACAGCATTTTGCGAATGATAGCATCCCGTCACGACTGTCCCATACAGGCACACTGGGTGGAAATAGTTACAGGAAAATTGTAAGAAAATTAAATTGATACTGCCAAAATTTATTATGTACTACTAACATAGATCTTAACCTGTCCTAGCTCAGAGGACACCGGTGTCCTCTCACATCCACGCCACTATAGGCCTTAATTCCGATGTTTAGAGTCTACTTTTGTATGAACAAGTTGGGTAGTTGTGGATCGAAGTGTTAAGAATATTGTTACTAACACTATTAATATAGATCTAAGAATATTGTTACTAACACTCATATGGATCAGAGTCCGAAATAAATTGATATTATTATTTCCTTTATTCATTATAATAAGCTTATTAATTACATTTTTAAATATTTTTTTTAAAAAAATTACAAAAAAAAAAAAAAACATTTAAAAATATAACAAATAGTGTCCCACCGGTATCGGGAACAGGGTCCAAGCTACCGGCGGTCAGGGCTCCAGAGAAAGGAACCTCCTAACAATACGAGCCGTGTCCAGGAGTACCGCTTTTTTTTTTTTATGGTAGGTAAAATCATCCAATGACAAATCCCGCCCTTGGGCGGAGCGGGAAGTAGTGTCAGACTCTTACTGACTAAAAACCTACCCCGTTCCTTCGTAGCCTATCGTGCCGGGGTCGAGCATTCCTTTCGGAACTAACCCATGACCCCAGTAGGCTTCGACCCTGCCTGCCTGCAGTTAGCAGGCTGGGCCTCTTCGGTGTGCTGACAGCTCCTTGAGGCGCGCGGGAACAGAACGCGCCGTCGACGACTTGGGCTCGGTCCGGTCGGTTACCGGACGATCGGACAGCGTGCTACCCATTGCACGCCGTCCGCAAGCCCGCGCCTACGGTGGCCGGAAATCGGGATCGGAATCCCGGCGGCGGCTGGGGCGAGCGCCCCGTTGCCTCTGCCTGATGCGGTCGGCCTCCTCCTTCGCTAGCATTACTGCTTCGCAGAAGGAGGCGACCGCCTGCCATCCCTCCTCACTACGGACCATGGCCTGAACCAAGGCCCGGCGAGAGAGATCGCTGCCGCCGATCGCCCCCACGAGGACACGGCGATGCTCCGCCCAGGCGGGGCACACCTCTACAGTGTGCTCCACCGTGTCCTCCGGATGTTCCGCACAGTGGCGACACCCGGGCGAATCCTCCGCACGAATCCGGAACAGGTACTTAGCGAACTTTCCGTGTTCGGTAAGCACCTGCGTCGTGCGGAAGTTGAGAACGCCGTGAGGTCTTTCCAGCCACGCCCCAAGGATGGGCCTTATCGCCCCAATTGTGGCGCGCCCCAGGAGTACCGCTTTCTGAATCAAGCCCTTGATCCAGCCGCCTAATGAGAGCCTCCTAAGGTGTTGGTCGAGGCTCTTGGCTATTAAGCCATTACCCGACACGACTATATTATTATTATTATTATTTTTGGTTTACCCTACGAGACGAATGAGGATAACATGTTGCGATTTTTTGCCTACGTCGGGGCCCCTGTAGTGAGGGGGTATAGTAGATACAGCAAATACGGCAGTAGCTACGCCCCTGGATCAATGGATTCCGCAATATTAACAAAACCATTGAGGTTAAATAAATAATGAATGTAATGATTGAATTAATTTATTGATGATTCATTATGATATGGTATTTCCATTTCCTACTTCCTTGAATATAGTTTGCTTAATAGGTTTTATCATTACGTACTATTGACTATGACTGTCCTGTTGGTCTAGTGGTTAGTGGCCCTGACTGCTATGCTGGAGGTCGTAGGACCAATTCCCAGTCAGGACAAATGTTTGTTTGATTAGCACGATCATTTGTTCTGTGTCTGGGTGTAATTTATCTATAATATGTATGTATTTAGAGATATATAAGTATGTTTATCAGTTGTCTAGTACTCTTAACACAAGCTCTGCTTAGCTTGGGACTAGACGGCGTTGTGTGATAGTCGTAGAAAATATATATTTATATAATATACTAAATATACTTCTAAGTACGTTTTCGCTTGCGTGGAAAGTAGCTAAGTCGGGCGGTCCGTCGTACATTGCCATAAAGTTTGTGTTTGCGCGAGCGATGACGCGGCCCGTTGCTGCAATGTACAACGAAACGCCCAACGCGCCGCGTCTCCGTAAACACGGTCTAAGACCGAAAGATCTTTAGCAACACCACTCTGCCGGAGCCGGTGTTTCCTGATGGCTACAACCCGGGAATCTTTAAGTCAAGAGTGAATATGTTACTTGTAGGTAAGCGCGCTCCATCATCGACCGCAATGTCATTTACCATCAGGTGAGACAGCGGTCAAGAGCGGACCTAAATAAATAAAAAAAATAGCCAAGTGCGAGCCGAACTCGCGTATGAAGGTTTCCATACCGTCCGTTGCAAAAAAATGACAAGAAAATCACGTTTGTTGTGTGTGAACCGCCTTAAATATTTATTTTATTCTCTTTTTTTCATCATCATCATCATCATCATCATCATTTCAGCCGAAAGACGTCCACTGTTGGACATAGGCCTCCCCCAAGCGTCGCCACAATGGCCGGTCCTGTGCGTCTCGCATCCATCGGACTCCAGTGACCCTGACCAGGTCATCGTTCCACTTTGTAGGAGGCCTTCCAACGCTGCGTCTTCCGGTACGCGGCCGCCACTCCAAAACTTATCGGCCTCAACCGCCATCAGTTCTGCGAGCAATGTGTCCTGCCCATTGCCACTTAAGTTTGGCGATTCTACGTGCTATATCGGCAACCTCGGTTCTCTTAATATCAGATTCAATCACGCAAGGAAACTCCGAGTATAAACCCTTACCATGCTCTGGGGTCATGGGTTAACTCTGCGGTCATGGGTTAACTTCCGAAAGGAATGCCCGGCCCCGGCACGATAGGCTACGAAGGAACGGGGTAGGTTTTTAGTTAGTAAGAGTTTGACACTACTTCCCGCTCCGCCCAAGGGCGGGATTTGTCATTGGATGACTCTACCTACCATAAAAAAAAACCCTTACCTTTTCCATTTTTTTAGTACAAATAACTGTTTATTTTTTTTCATTCAATGGTAAAACGCACGAATCGTACGAAACCAAAAGGTAAACTTTGAACTTAAGGACAGCGAGCAACAGTTAGCACGCTCGACTTATAAAATAAAATTTATCTTTTTTTAACCGACTTCGAAAAGGAGGAGGTTCTATGTTTGGCTGTATGTTTTTTTATGTATGTTCACCGATATCTCGGGCAATTGTGGACCGATTTCGGAATTTTTTTGATTATAATATAATTATAATAATAATAAAATATTCCACAACTATCACACAACACCGTCTAGTCCCAAGCTAAGCAGAGCTTGTGTTATGGGTACCAGACAGCTGATAAACATACTTATATAATTCTAAATACATACATATTATAGATAAATAACACCCAGACACAGAACAAATGATCATGCTCATCACACAAACATTTGTTCAGGGTGGGAATCGAACCCACGACCTCCGGCATAGCAGTCAGGGCCACTAACCACTAGACCAACAGGCCTGTCAAGATTGAAAGATTATACTTCCGAATTGGTCCCTTTATCGTTAAATAAAATATCGTTTTGATCTGATGATGAACTTCGAAGATATAGAAGGAAACTCTTCAGAACATCATAGTAGAACTGTCGTTTTTGTATGTATGTTCATCGATATCTAGGTCAATTGTGGACCACTTTTGAAATTTTTTTTTTGTTTGAAAGACTATAGTCCCGAGTTAGTCCCATAGAAATATTCATATAGTCAGTGTTTCTATGATAGTTTGATCTCTTCGTTAATTAAAACCGACTTCCGAAATTAAAGCAATTTTGCACTTTTTTGTGTTTTGGTTTTATTTACAGGTTTTACATTGAAGTCGGTTGTATTTTTTTGTTTTGTAAAAAGTTTTTTGAGTACTACTTTGGGACCACAAATAAAATAAATACAGATTTATTGGTAACTGTATTTTAATGCTTACTAAAATTTTGCTTTTGTACAATATTTTTCGGCCCTGACTTACGAGTTGCAGGTCGCGGGTTCAAACCCAGCCAGGTGCATTACTTTTTGTAATTTATTTCATCACCACTGCTCTCAAAACGATGAAGGAAAACATCGTGAGGAAACCGGCATGTCTTAGAACCAAAAATTCGAAGACATGTGACATTCACCAACCCGCACGGGGCCAGCGTGGTGGATTACGGCCCATTCCCTTTCTTAGAGAGGAGGCCTGTGTCCCAGCATTAAAAGGATGATGATGAAATAAATACATAATATTTTATCATTTTAATACCGTAATTAGAGACACAATAGAAAGGCAATAGGTGTGTGGACGCCAGCGTTCGCTTGGGGCTTGAGAAACTACTGCCTTTGTAAAATACCGAAAGGCTGGCTTTGTAGATTGAACTTAACCAAATAGCTTATGTATTACTTATAACATCACGCTACAACTAATAGAATAGGAGCAGTAACCAGAAACGCGGGTGTGTCTACAGGAGACAGGACAGCGCATATTTGCTGAAAGAAATTTTATTTGAAACAAGCTGCACCTTTGTCCTTCTACATGTATTTGTATTTTTTTTATTTTAAAGTGTTTATGTATACATAAATAAATAAATAAGGTAAACGTTCATACAAAAACTAAACAAATTTTTCGAACATAAAAATATTCTTGCAAACAAAATCACAGAAACACAATTTAAAAACGGAACGCGCAATTGTCAATAATAAAAAATGGCGGTAAATTTCCTATAACTAGGTACCTACCTTACGGCACGCAAACTGATTTAATGATAGACGATCAAATGTCTATTATGTTCGTAGTAACCACTAATCACTTCAGAAAAAAAAAAAAAAAATGTTTCGTCTTTAAAATCCGACCACAAAAACAACCAATAAAAAGAAAAAAAAAAACAAAGAAAAAAGAACACACGACTTTTTGAGAATTCAAATAAAGAACTGATTTTGAAATGTCAAATTCGGGTTATTGGAATTTTAGTTTCGATTACACTTTTTTTTTTAAGATTTAGTCAAATGTTATTTTGTTTTACTTGGTTTTTATTATTTTAGTTTCTTGATACACAAGGTGACTGGCTTAATGTCAAACTACGTCTGAGCTAAACTTGTATTGTATGTAACACACAGTGAGTCGGCGCTAGGGTTGGCGAGTTTTGTTTATATTATAACAATTCATCTTGAATAAAATATATGTTTAGCCGACTACGGCAAAACCAAAGGAGGGTTATGATTTTGACAGGCTATGTACGTATGTACATCGCGCGGCAAATAAGTTGAAGCATTTGATATAGCTTTGCGCAGCCCGCCACAAAAAAAAAAAACTACAACCTACCTATATGTTAACAAAACATTAATTACTCAAGCCCCAAGCGAACGCCGGCGTTCACACCTATTGTCTTTCTATTGTGTCTCTAATTACGGTTTTTCACATACCCTTTGACCCCAGTAGGCTTCGGCCCTGTCGGGCCCCTACAGTTTGCTGACAACTCCTTGAGGCGCGCGGGAACAGTGCGCGCCGTAAACGACTTGAGCTCGGACCGGTCTGTTACCGGACGGACGGACAGCGAGCTACCCATTGCCCGCCGTCCGCGAGCCCGCGCCTACGGTGGCCGTAAATCGGGATCGGAAACCCGGCGGCGGCGGCGGCGTGTACGCCGTTGCCTGATGCGGTCGGCCTCCTCCTTTGCTAGCATTACTGCTTCGCAGAAGGAGGCGACCGCCTGCCACTCCTCCTCGCTCCGGAGCATGGCTTGAACCAAACCCCGGCGCGAGAGATCGCTGCCGCCGATCGCCCCCACAAGGACACGGCGATGCTCTTCCCAAGCGGGGCACACCTCGACTGTGTGCTCCACCGTGTCCTCCGGACGCTCCGCATAGTGGCGACATCCGGGCGTCGTCTCCGCACGAATCTTGTACAGGTACGGACCGAACTTGCCGTGTTCGGTCAGCACCTGCGCCAAACGGAAGGTGACGACGCCGTGGGGCCTTTCCAGCCACGTCTCTAATTACGGTATTGAAATGATTATAAAGTTCAAAAAACATTAATTTCGGAAGTCGGTGTTAAGTAAAGAAGAGCCTAAACTAATAAAGAAACACCGATTTCAGGGGTAATTTCTGCATCAACTCGAAGGTACCGTTTATTTTTAAGGTAGGCAAAATCATCCAATCAATCAAAATATTTTTATTTTACATAGGCCTACATGGGCACTTATAAAACGTCAGAAGCTAGTGCACGGTTCCAAATTGGTCGTTTCCTATGGAGAAGAACCGGCAAGAAACTCCATGGTTACTCTTTTAAAAAAAGGTTTATATTACAATATTTTCATATTACAGTATTCATTAATAAATTAAGTAAGGACAATGTAGACCAGTCAATGTTGTACCATAAAGCACAACAAAAATAATCATAAAAAAGTCAGGCATGATAAGAAGTAATCTAAGAATTTGTGGAGTCTACAGTGTTCTCACATTTACATTATAGGTAGAAATAGGCTGTATAAAAGCAAAAAATAATAATATTTACAATTATCACTACAACAATTACATTATCTGATGGTCTAAATAATATAAAAAATATTGCAAAAGCAATGTGTCAAAATAGAAAGCAAATAAGTGTCACATATTAAAAACAAAGATGGAGCAGTTAATAGACACATCTACACAATATCAATGAGTTACAAGGGGGCCACATGTGCAGAAGCAGTCATTGCCAAACAAGCGTGACTTCGACATAGTCTTTAACCTTATAATATGCTTTTTTGGTTAAGACACGCTTAATATGAGTTTTAAACTTTCCCTCGCTAAGTGCAGTTACCTCCTTTGGCAGCTTGTTATAAAAACGTATGCTGTTTACTAGAAATGACTTGCTGATCCTAGCTAATCTCCATTTGGGCAAAACAATTTCATGCTTACTACGCGTATTTTTGTCATGAAATTCGCTTCTAATTTTAAAAAGTCCCAAGTTTCTACGAACGTAGAACCGTTTGCAAGATATAAAGAGACAAATCCAATGACAAATCCCTTGGGCGGACCGGGAGATAGTGTCAGACTACTACTGACTACCCTGTTCCTTCTTTGCCTTGGTACCTGAGCCCTGGTATGCATTTTCATACCTCTCCAGAGCCCCAAATTAGGCTTCGACCCTACTGGGCCCCTACAGTTTGCTGACGACTCCTTGAGGAGCGCGGGAACAGTACGCGCCGTAATCGACTTGGGCTCGGACCGATCTGTTACCAGATGGACAGACAGCGAGCTACCCATTGCCCGTCGTCTGCAAGCCCACGCCTACTGTGGCCGGAAATCGGGATCCGAATTACGGCGGCGGCTGTGGCGCAGAAGGCGGCGACCGCTTGCCACTCCTCCTCGCTCCGGACCATGACCTGTACCAGGGCCCGGCGCGAGAGATCGCCGCCGCCCATCGCCCCCGCATGGACACGGCGATGCTCTTCCCAAGCAGTATACACGTCTACTGTGTGCTCCACCGTGTCCTCCGGGCGGTCCACACAGTGGCGACACCTGGGCGTCACCTCTGCACGAATCTTGTACGGGTACTTCTCAAACTTGTAGTAAGCAAATTTTTTAGCTTGCGTTCAGCAATTTTCATAATAATAATATCAAGTTCGGGAGAAACGTGCTCGGGATAAGGATTTATAATCCAGTAAGTTGCTGGTAGGGGACTTGACCGTACTCCCGGGATTGTCCTGATAGCCGTGGTATACCTCTCGACTCCTCAAGCACCTCAGGATATGTTGCCCTCCTGTTGCTACGTCACTTCGTGCTAGCGGCCGTTTTTGGGAGCCCATTTCTTGAGTGTGTCCCCTGCCCAAGTCACCCCTTCCTTTTATCGATGGATATAATAACATTGTTCAGGCAGGGGCCATAGTTTTAACATAGTTCCAGGTTACCAGCCCACTTGAGATTTCAAAAGTCATCAGATATACTGTCAGATATACACCGTTAAATTTTGATCGTTTTAAGTCTTTGAGGCACAGAAATCTGTGCTTTAAGGCCTTTAGAAGGCGTACGAGGGGCCAAAACCAACTCGCAGAGGCGCTTTAGACACTTTTAATGGAACGTGATACCAACCTACGGTTATCCCTGTACGCGCTATGCTAATGCACTTAAGGACAAAAAGAAACCCGATGGGTAAAAACTATTGCAACATATGAAAAAGAATAAGGCTATGGTTTTTGGAGTCGGGCGGAGTGGATACCAAGAACTATGTTGTGACAATGGCCCCTGTTTGAGCAATGAAAATCCCCATCGATTATTATTTTAAAGATATTTTTAAATTTTTAAGAAAGCTTACAGACTAATAACATTATAACTACACTAATAAATTACTAAATGGCTAATAAGCTTCCACAGATAGTGACAAAATTGTTGCTTTCAGTGTAAAGTAGCTCAAAGTTGGAACAATAGCTAAAATTATTAATCATTTTAAATAAACATTAACAATATATGGATTTAATGCAGGTAGGTTTTTTTTTTTTTTTTTTTTTTTCGGTAGGTAAAATCATCCAATGACAAATCCCGCCCTTGGGTGGAGCGGGAAGTAGTGTCAGACTCTTACTGACTAAAAACCTACCCCGTTCCATTCTTCGCCTTGGTCCCAGGGTCCCGGGTGCCATTTTCACATACCCTTTGACCCCAGTAGGCTTCGGCCCTATCGGGCCCCTTCAGTTTGCTGACAACTCCTTGAGGCGCGCGGGAACAGTGCGCGCCGTAAACGACTTGAGCTCGGACCGGTCTGTTACCGGACGGACGGACAGCGAGCTACCCATTGCCCGCTGTCCGCGAGCCCGCGCCTACGGTGGCCGGAAATCGGGATCGGAAACCCGGCGGCGGCGGCGGCGTGTACGCCGTTGCCTGATGCGGTCGGCCTCCTCCTTTGCTAGCATCACTGCTTCGCAGAAGGAGGCGACCGCCTGCCACTCCTCCTCGCTCCGGAGCATGGCTTGAACCAAACCCCGGCGCGAGAGATCGCTGCCGCCGATCGCCCCCACAAGGACACGGCGATGCTCTTCCCAAGCGGGGCACACCTCGACTGTGTGCTCCACCGTGTCCTCCGGACGCTCCGCACAGTGGCGACATCCGGGCGTCGTCTCCGCACGAATCTTGTACAGGTACGGACCGAACTTGCCGTGTTCGGTCAGCACCTGCGCCAAACGGAAGGTGACGACGCCGTGGGGCCTTTCCAGCCACGCCTCAAAGAGGGGCCTTACCGCCTCGATCGTGGCGTGCCCAGCACGAGGTTGCGACAATCGTTCTCGCCATTTCACCATGATAATGCAGGTAGGTGCTTTTTATACAAAGAATGACTTTGGTAAACGATTCCTGACTGTGCTCGCATTGATACAAAATAGGTCAATGCCGTTTGACAAGAAAATATTATACTTACAACATTATTTTCAGTATATGCGAAAACTGAATATAGTTTGTTCAGAATCAGTAACTGAATTAATTCCAAGTTATTACACCAGGTTATATTTTTTTACAAATCTATTTAAAAAAGGTAACAAGTTGGGCATCATCGACACTAAGCACAATACACGCCACGGCAGGTCATAGCGGGCATTAGAAACCAGAGCTCAGCTAGCCGCGGTACCAAAACAACCCCTCGGTTGCTCGCATGGCTCGGTGACTATATATTTGTACGGACAACTAGATAACATAACAGCTTATAACTGTGATTTTTCATAATACAGTTATATTTTGTACATAGATTCTTTACATAAAAATACTAGACACGGGTTTCGGATTTCGTATATACTAAAAATAATGTCGTATTATTAATTAATAACTTAGATGTGGTAACCCTAAATAACTGGATGTCGTTAATGACAAGTTAGCGGTGGCATGCGCATGCGCAAGTGGTGTCTACGTCAGAGATGCGGCGACCGACGGTCCAATTTGTGAGACGCAACGAATGATAATAATATTAATATCATATACGCCGTTAAATTTTGGTCGTTTTAATCCCGCGGAGGGTCGATTCGGTACATGAAATACTATCGATTTGTAAAGAGAAAATTAAAAAATAAAGTACTTTTTTTTAAACTTGTTTAATTTACGCATATACGACATTAATTTCTTTAAGTAAACGAGTCAATGACCTTGTAGGTAGTTGTCGGTCGTTGCGTACTAACTGCCTACAGTTCATTGGGCTCGCTCAGCTGAAGTTTACCTAAATAAATTAATTTCGTACATGCGTAAATTAATTCGAGTTTAAAAAAGTACTTTATTTTTTAAATTTTCTCTTTACAAATCGATAGTGTTTAATTTACCAGATCGATCCTCCGCGGGCTTAAAACGATCAAAATTTAACGGTGTATTAAATTTTTTTTTTAGGGTTCCGTAGGTACCTCAAACGGAAAAAACGGAAGCCTTATAGGATCACTTTGTAGTCCGTCTGTCTGTCTGTCAAGACCCTTTATCACGGGAACGCGTGGAGGTATCAAGTTGAAATTAAAACCATATGCTCAAGTCTGCGGTCCCTTGAAGCTGTAAAAAATCAAACATGTATTTTAACAAAAAAAAAAGATATTACATCGCCAAAGACTTATATTTGGACACTAAGGAATCAAAATTCATAGGGTACTTCCCGTTGACCTAGAATCCTGAAATTTGGCATGAAGCAAGGTCTTATTACCCGACTGCGCCAGAAGGAGGGTTATGTTTTTCGAGAGTTTGTATAATTGTTTGGCACGCTCTGCAGCCTGAACGGCTCGATGGATTTTTGCTTGAGAGGTGTCGTTAGATTTGTAATCACTGTGAAAATGATATCGTAATAAAATAAAACTAAAAAAATCAAAATAAAAAACGGTAATTTAAAAAACTAAAAATCCCGACTGCTTTTCTGAGTATTCCCGACTGACCTTAACTATATAATATTTTAAATACAAGATAAATTGTAGCAGTCGGGACCTATTCTAGAAAGTCAGCCGTCTAGTCAGTAGATTGGAGTAATCTGCAATGTAATATAGGTATGTGCTCTCAATTCACTATGCAATCGGGTACAACGACTTTCTTGTTTTAGGGCTTTTTCATGAATACTCAGAATAGCAGTCGGGTTTTATAGTTTTTTAAATTACCGTTTTTTATTTATTTATTTAAACTTCATGTGCATTTGCAGGCGGACTTAATGCAACAAGGCATTCTCTACCAGTCAACCTTTGGGTTAAAAAAGACAACACTGTGGTAGGTGTGCACAATAAATAAATAACAAATATTTCAAATAGAATGTAAAATAAATAAATAATAATAATAATGTGTCTTATAGCATGAATATAGGAATAAACCTGGAAACAGTAATTTTTTTGTTAAGTCAAAAAGTTCGAGCTCGAGTGCTCATGAGCTTTTTAAAGATCTCTCCAAACGTTTAGTTGACACTTCGCGTGAACCAAGGGCTGGCTTCTACCTCGGTCAGAGATTAAGCATTGCCATACAACGTGGCAATGCCGCCAGCCTTTTGGGCACACTTCCAGTCGACAGCGATGCGGAGGAGTTTTATGACGCCTTTTTTTAGTTAGGAGTAGGTTTTACTGTATATATAGTTTTAATTAGTGTTTTATATAATGTATATAATTGTGTATTTGTGAAATAAGACAAAAAAAAAATAACTTGAGACGCCATTCGAGAATTTATATAGGTTTTTTTTTATGGTAAGTAAAATCATCGAATGACAAATCCCGCCCTTGGGTGGGGAGGGAAATAGTGTCAGACTCTTACTGACAAAAAACCTACCCTTCCATTCATTGCCTTTGTCCCAGGGCCCCGGGTAACATTTTCACATAACCTTTGGCCCCAGTAGGCTTCGGCCCTGCTGGGCCCCTACAGTTTGCTGAAAACTCCTTGAGGCGCGCGGGAACAGTGCGCACCGTAGACGACTTGAGCTCGGACCGGTCTGTTACCGGACGGACGGACAGCGAGCTACCCATTGCCCGCCGTCCGCGAGCCCGCGCCTACGGTGGCCGGAAATCGGGATCGGAATCCCGGCGGCGGCGGCGGCGGCGTGTACGCCGTTGCCTGATGCGGTCGGCCTCCTCCTTTGCTAGCATTACTGCTTCGCAGAAGGAGGCGACCGCCTGACACTCCTCCTCGCTCCGGAGCATGGCTTGAACCAAGCCCCGGCGCGAGAGATTCCGAACTATTTACATAGGTAAGTTTCTACGGTACTCTCCGTGTGCTAGTACGAGAGCACCTGTCCAGTTTTGTTTTTATATGATAAACCCTTTGAATACCGTAATTAAGGACGCAATAGATAGACAACAGGTGTGCGGACGCCGGTGTCCGCTTGGGGCTTGGGTAGTGTTTGACTGCGATCCAACCCTATGGTAAGCAGGACGGCAGGCAATGGGTAGCTCGCTGTCCGTTTGTCCGGTAAAAGACCGGACCGAGCCCAAGTCGTTTACGGCGCGCACTGCTCCCGTGCGCCTCAAGGAGTTGTCAGCAAACCGTAGGAGCCCAGTAGGGTCGAGGCCTAGTCTGGAGCTCTGGGAAGGTATGAAAATGCATACCAGGGCCCTGGAACCAAGGCAGGGAAGGAACAGGGTAGGTTTTTATTCAGTAAGAGTCTGACACTATTTCCCGCTCCGCCCAAGGGCGGGATTTGTCATTGGATGATTTTACCTACCATAAAAAAAAACCCTATGGTAAGCAGTGATGCAATCGTTGATGGTGAGGCGCACTAGTTTATTAAGAGCTTATTCACTCTAGCCTTGAAGACACCTAAATTTTAAAGGGACGGGAAAACCGCAGCAGACAAATTTTTCCAATACATTTTGTAAATTAGAATTTGTATTAACCCAATAGGTACTAACCTAATATTTTTGTTTTTAAAAATTGATTCATTCAGTACAGCTACCAAAATATTTGCAGGCTACCCGTGGCAGAATAATAATTTGATTCAAGACCATTTATACAATATTCTATTTGCGGTAGCATTATACAGAAGTTATACAATATATCATGTATATTTTGCTTTAGTATAGTTAAGATTCATGCCGAATATATTGTAATCAACTTATACACCGTTAAATTTTGGTCGTTTTAATCCCGCGGAGGGTCTATTCTGCGTTGTAGAGAGTCCAGCGCAAGTTCCTCCGTACTATGCATTATAGGTGTCATAGAAGTAAGACTTCTCTGTCATACTCCCAACTATTAGGCAAGTACAAGCTATGCCAATGTTCTATATGATATTGTTCACAATCACTTTGATGCCATTGATCTCACGAGTAGGCTGTGTTATTCAGTGCCTCGAACGGTTAACGTGCGTAAAGTTCGTGCAGGAACCCTGTTCGCGCTAAATGCATGTCGAACAAATTCTGGCTTACGCTGCCCGATCCATAGGATGTCGGAATCTTATAATGTGAATTTCATTGACGTTGATATATTTGCATGTTATATTTGAAATATTATTAAAAAGTTCATTGTTTGCAATTGAGTCGTGGAAATTATAGGTATTATGTTTATTCTTTTTAATTTATGTTGCGTTTTTTACTGACGAATGTTTAACCAAATATTTTTATGTTGAGCAAGTTTTATAGTGTGTAGTGTGTAGTATTTTATATTGTACAATAATGTCCATCTAGTGGCAACCAATGTATTTCAACTGTGTTTAATCTGTGGATAATGCAGTTGGCTGCAACATTACCTCCTAGTTAGTGTTATATTTTTTTATGCATGACCTTTATGTTGTAACTGTTTATTATCCCTCAATAAATAAAATAAAAATAAAATATTCGGTACATGAAACCCTATCGATTTGTAACGATAAAAATGAAAAATAAAGTACTTTTTTTTAACTCGAATTAATTTCCGCATGTACGAAATTGATTTCTTTGAGTAAACGTCAGCTGATCGAGGTCAATGAACTGTAGGTACGCAACGACCGACAACTTCATACAAGGTTATTGCCTTTTTTACTTAAAGAATTAATTTCGTACATGCGTATATTAATTCGAGTTTTAGCTTTAACAGCCCCGACTTACGAGTTGTAGGTCGCGGGTTCAAACCCAGTCAGGCGTATTACTTTGTGTAATTTATTTCATCACCAATGCTCTCAAAAAAGGTGAAGGAAAACATCGTGAGGAAACCGGCATGTCCTAGAACCAAAAATTCGAAGACATGTGACATGCACCAAGCCGCACTGGACCCACGTGGTGGATTACGGCCCATTCCCTCTCTCAGAGAGGTATATTAAAAGGCTGATGATGGCGATTATTTATTAAAATTGTTTGAATTTATCTCGAAAAGTTAATGTTATGCATACCTGCTTCTATGAACCTCTTTTTAAACCCCGACGGAAAAGAGGGGTGTTATAAGTTTGACGTGCCTGTTTGTCTGTCCGTGGCATCGTAGCGCCCAAACGAATGGACCGATTTTGATGCGGTGTTTTTGTTTGAAAGCTGACGTAATCGAGATGGTTCTTAGCTACAATTTATGAAGATCTGTGCAGGTGTTCAAGATCATCAGCTCGTTTGTTAACTGAGGTAGGGATTTTAAACACTTAATGGGTATTTAATTTATTTTAAACACATGTCTGACCTAATATTTGAAATATTCGTGTACAATCTGTTGCCATTGAGCTGGTCTAATGATGGAGCTCGAAGGTAAGAACCCTGGTTTGCTTATTAACATAATAAGCCTATCGAATTTGGGCTCATTAGATTCACCTTAACCAGTGCTATACATTTCTCATGATGACAAGGACCTGATGCTAGAACTGGGAGCTGGCTGATAGAACTTTGAAATGCCTACTAGTAAACCCATTAAGTTTAGGCTCATTATTTATTTATTTAATTCTTTATGCACACAACAGTACAGAGGCGGACTCGCCTTAAGGCATTTTCTACCAGTCAACCTTTGGGTGATGCAGAGACAAACTGTAGTAGGTGTAGTTAGAATCGTCTTGACCAGTTCTATACATTTTATATTGTTGACAAGAACTGTCGGGGTTTTTTTTAAATTTTTAATTATATGTCTAATACAGAAGTGTAGTATAAGTTTTCTGATGAATTTGAATTTATTTCTACACACACGAAGATTGACCGATGATTCACAAAAGTAAAACCATAACACGCTCGGAATATGAGTCATGACTGATCCGATCTTCCCTATAACCGAATCTGCCGCGTCATTATCATAAAAACCCTGGGAAACCGGTGTTTCCCAGATTCTGAGAAGAGTAGATCATACTTTATGCAGAAAACTATACAACGTGTAACGTTAAATGCGCAAATTTTGAAAATATTTTGCTCAGAATAACGAGTAGAATCAATTGAACCACTTTTTAATATAGGTCACATTTTTTCAAAATTCTTCTTTAAAAAAAACATACTAAAAAAAAAAAAACATTAAAAGGATGTCGGTGTTTCTCGGTATTGTTTGTTTCTAATTTAACACCGACTTCCGAAATTAAAGTTTTTTAATACTTTTAGTGTTTTTGTTTTTTTAATGAAGACGGTATTTTTTTTTTGTAAAAAGTAAAAAAAAAAACATATATACGGTCGAATTGAGAAACCTCCTTTTTTGAAGTCGATTTAAAACTGTTGCCGCGTTTATTTATTAATAAGCATCGATATATATTGTTATGTACTACATAATAAGTCAAGCTATCACGTGAGCAAACCTGCCAAAATAGGTAAACGAACTCAAAAGGTTGTCGTCGAATATAAATTTTCATACGCGGGATAATAAATAGTTCTTATTTCAATTCGCATACGAATCTTGCATCAAGTACCATGAATAAGTAGTAATAACAATTCGAAGTAAACAAAACAATCGGTCGTCGCAGACACAGGAAATGATCAGAATTGCCAGTAAAACTAAAACAGCACATAAAACCTTTAATTTTTTTTTAATGACTTTTTTTTTACTCAGAATTAGGTAGAATTAAAAATCATTTGGAGTGTCAGGTCTTGCGCATTTAATGTTACACGTTGTTTATGGATTTAAATCAATAAGTAATATTCTTATACACCGTTAAATTTTGATCGTTTTAATCCTGTCTAGGCTTAGACTGTTTGTGTGTCAGGGTGTATGTAGATAGGAGCTGGAAGAAAATACTCGGGACGATTTTAGACGTTTATTGTTGTACTTTACAATTTTGTATTTAAATAAATTTTACTAAGTGAACTATGCTAGGTAATGGTACCTATCAGACGTAGACGCCGAAGACCGCGGCACACGCACTATATATAGGCACGATTTGTAGGGAGTAGGGAGATGGTGGCAGTGCGTCCCGCACCCCGCACTCCTGCGCGTTAACATACTCCCCCCGTTGAAGGTCACACCTTCAACTGTCCGTCCTCAGGCTCGAACAAAGGGCACAGGCGATTGATAGCTCTCCGCACCGTGCCATTAGCCGTCCTCACATCAGCTACTCTGGATACACCATCGTTACCCATGTGTAGGTCTTGTATACGTCCGATTTTCCATTTTAAGGGCGGCAGGTTACTTTCCTTGATTATGACCATATCTCCAATACGTAATGTAACATCAGGGTTGCGCCATTTGGTACGGTGCTGAAGCTCACTTATGTACTCGTGTTGCCATCTCATCCAGAAATGCTGCCTCATCTGTTCCAATAGTTCATATCTGTGGAGTCGATTACAGTTAATGTCTGTCAACACTGGCGAGGGAAGAGCTATCAGCGGTTTGCCGACGAGAAAGTGCCCGGGAGTCAGGGGATGGAAATCGTTGGGATCGGATGACATGGGACATAAAGGTCGGGAGTTTAATATAGCTTCTACTTGGCAAAATAAAGTTGAAAGTTCCTCATATGTTAAGTGCCTGTTTCCTAATATTCTTTTTAAATGGAACTTGGCGGATTTTACACCGGCCTCCCATAACCCTCCAAAATTCGGGGCATAAGGTGGAATGAATGCAAACTTCATGCCTTCATTACAACAAAATTCCGTTAATTTATCCTTATTAACTAATAAAAATTTATTAAGTTCATTGCTAGCACCTAAAAAATTGGTCGCATTATCACAACATATCAAATAAGGTTTAGACCGCCGAGAAATAAATCTCCTGAGAGACAGTAGAAATGCTTCAGTGCTTAGGTCGCTCACAACTTCTAAGTGCAGTGCCTTAGTAGCAAAACAAACAAATAAACACATATAACATTTGCTTATTTTACAACCGCGACCTTTCCTATCGGTTATGAAATAGGGACCCGCCAAATCAACTCCCGTGGTTTCGAAAGGCGTCCCGGGGTTCAGTCGCTGTTTAGGTAAGTTGCCCATAATTGGGACTATAGATTTAAATTTAAATCGCTTACATACTATACAATTCCTAACTACACTTCTAGCCACCTTTCTTGCATTAACAACCCAATAATTTTCTCTTACTGCTGATAATAATAACTGAGGACCCGCATGAAACAACTTATTATGTTCATTTTCAAAGATAAGCCTCGTTAATCTATGTTTATAATCTAAAACTAAAGGATGTTTCCTTTCATACAAAAATGATGAGTTCATAAGGCGACCTCCTACACGTATTACATTGAAGTGTGAATCCAAGAAGGGGCTAAGTGATAAAATTCTACTCTTGTTATGTAACGGCTTATTACTCAATAATCTATTATATTCATCACTAAATGCATCTAACTGCGCAAATTTAACCAAATACATTAAGCTATCATTTAACTCATCAGCCGTTAAATAACTACAGGTAAGTCTATCTTGCATTACTTTAATTCTACAATTTTTAATAAATCTAAGTACGTAGGCCATTGTGCGTTGTACCATATTAAGTTTAGAATAACGCTCAAAGTCAATTAACATGTTGTTTACGTTCGCATCTTTTACTAATGAGCCTACCTGCTTCATTTCTGGTAACGTTATACTATTTAACTTATAGTTACCCACATTAGGCCAATGAAATTCAACTAATGATAAAAAGTGAGGCCCACTCCACCACAAGGTTTGTATTTTATCATTCATCTGGTCTACTCCGCGAGAAATATAATCAGCTGGATTGTGTTCGGTTGGTACGTATCATCGAGGGTAGGAACCTCTCCTAATGAACTTTTATGTTCCTCCCACCTTCGACTCGTTGCATTATCCAGTTTATTTACTGTTAAATGGATAATAATAGTATCCCAATGTTCTACTGGTTGGTCTAACGTCTTTAAACCTCTTAAATTCCTAGTTATATTATCAATTATAAGACGCAGTGATTTATCAGACTCCTTATTTATGCCTTCCATATTAAATAATGACTTCATGTGATTGGTTATAAGAAGGCGTCTATTATTATACCTTTCACATAATAAGTCCCACGCTACACGATAGTTGTCAGAACTAAAGGTTAAGGATTTAATTATCAAAGCGGAGCTACCCTCTAACGACGATCGCAAGTAATGGAACTTATTTATTGTTTCAATACAATCATTTTTATGAATTAATGCCTCGAATGTGTCTCTGTACTCTAACCATTGACTATAATTACCATCGAATGTTGGTAATTTAATCGTAGGTAATTTTATTGAACCAGAAAATGAGTTCGCACTTTCGAAACTACCGGTTTGCTTTATAGTTGGATGGGCCAGACTTTTCCTTCTAATGTTATATTCTTCTATTTTCTCTAAAATACACTGACCTTGAGAAATTAATAAATAAAATTGACCTTCTATTTCAGAACGAATTTTCATTTGTTCCTCTGGATTTTCAGATTCTATTTCAATTTCAGATTGTAAGTCATCGAAAGTGGAAAAACACGCTTCTAGTTTGGATAATCTTAACCTTAACTCGGAAATTTGCTGATCAGTTAATTTATCTAAATTTGTTATGTCCTCTATGTAACCTTTAAAAATTGTCAATCTACCTTTTATATAACTTCTCTTTTTTATTGGATCTGCGAGTTTCCTGGAAGCTTGAGACATTGTTTCTAATACGACCAATCCTACGTTGTGTTAAATAAATTAATTGCAATTGAATATCAGGAACTTTACCAATAATTTGCCAAATATTTGCACACGGTTCAAATAAGTAGGTAGGAAGGAAAAAAATGGAACGGGCTCACCTCGCCTCGTGGCGTTTGGAAATTCCTTTTTATAACTCTCTCTTCCCTTTATCCTTGGATTCCTTGACTTTGTCCTTCAATCCTTTTTATTCCTCAATATCCTGGTCACGGCACCAGAAAATGTCTAGGCTTAGACTGTTTGTGTGTCAGGGTGTATGTAGATAGGAGCTGGAAGAAAATACTCGGGACGATTTTAGACGTTTATTGTTGTACTTTACAATTTTGTATTTAAATAAAATTTACTAAGTGAACTATGCTAGGTAATGGTACCTATCAGACGTAGACGCCGAAGACCGCGGCACACGCACTATATATAGGCACGATTTGTAGGGAGTAGGGAGATGGTGGCAGTGCGTCCCGCACCCCGCACTCCTGCGCGTTAACAAATCCCGTGGAGGATCGATCCGATATATGAAACACTATCGATTTTTAAAGATAAAATAAAAAAAAATAAAGTACTTTTTTCTAAAACTCGAATTAATATACTATAACACGACGCCTTACGCCATCTATCGGATTGTGGGCAAAATATTACGCCACCCGAATTGATCAAATCACAAACAAGATCAAACACCGATATAAACGATATCAATAGCATCTACAGATTATTAGCGACATCTATCATACAACGTGTGAAGTGTCTGTGACGTCAACAAGTTACTACTACATACAAGCATGAGAGATTGAACATGCACACTAAGCTGTCAAATAGCCTATATAAGCCGCCAGCACGAAGGAACTGACTCATTTGTTCGATCCAGCTTGTCCCTTTGCTGCCCTCCCCCAGCGACGCCCTAAGCCGAGGTCCGTACCCCACAGGGGGTGCCCTTAGCGTGGTCGCTTAGTATGTAAGTTAGTTAAGGCGCGTTCCCGTGCGAAACGCAGCGTTAGCCGTTTTTTAGGTTGTTTTTGGGAGCCAACTTCTCTTTATCTAAAAGAAATAACAACTAATAAAAAATACATAAAATTTCTACATAATCTTGACTCCAAAATGGTAGTTTTTTTTTTTTTTTTAAGCAGCATAATATTTAATTAAAGGGCCACAAAAAAACCACAGAAATGAGAAATAATTATTTATAACATGCATCTCCTCCTAAATTAACCATTATTTTGATTTGCTTCCTTAACTAATGGATAGGTAATTAAATAGAGAACATTTTGGTAGTTTTATTTTTTTCAAAACACAAAAAATTGATTTTATAAAGATTTTATTCTAAAATCTAAGCGTACTCGCTACGTAACTCTTGCGCAGAGTTAGTGTGCCACAAGGTCTCGAGGGTGAAACACGTGTCGTTCGTCATCGCGCCGCGTCGGCACTCGTGCACTTGTTCGCTCACATCACAATAATATTAGTTTATATTATTGTGTTTTTGTTATTGACATTTGTATTAGTGATAGTTTTTTATGTTCGTTATTTATTTATTCTTATTTTCCGCGAAAGGACGCTTTGTGTGTGTATGAAGAACTATTGAGTTTTGCGAAAAGGACGCTATTGTTGTGTAAACAGTTATAATGCCTAAGTACAAGAAAGTCGTGCGACAAGGACGTGCAAAAGTAGCAATGATGATCGCAGCTCGGTAAGCAATCTAGTACTTATTTATATTCTAGCTTTGGTACAGGCCATGGTCCGGAGGGAGGAGTGGCAGGAGGTCGCCTCCTTCTGCGAAGCAGTAATGCTAGCAAAGTAGTACTCCGACCGCATGAGGCAACGGCGCTCACACCGCAGCCGCCGCCGGGATTCCAATCCCGATTTCCGGCCCCCGTAGGCGCGGGCTTATGGACGGCGGGCAATGGGTAGCTCGCTGTCCAACCGTCCGGTAACTGTCCGAACCGAACCCAAGTCTTCGACGGCGCGTACTGGATGTTGCTGACGACGCTTCAAGGAGTTGTCAGCAAACTGTAGGGACCGAGCAGGGTCGAAGCCCACTCTGGGGCTTTGAGTAAATGTGAAAGTGTACACCAGGGCCGTGGTACGAAGGCTATGAAGGAACGGGGTGGGGTTTTTAGTCAGTAAAAGTCCGACACTAACTCCCACTCCGCCCAAGGGCGGGAGATGCCATTGGATGATTTTTACCCACCGAAAAAATAATAATAATAAAAAGCCCATGTTCATACGAATTTAAAAACGTTATGACGGGATTTTATAGCCCAATGGATTTTCAACTCTTGGTGTTGAGCCGAGCGTACGGAATCCAACAAATGCAGCCCAATGCGTCGTAAAATTACACACTCTTGTAATTTCGACTGTCTGCACTATAGAGTGCGTTGAAAATCCAGTGCGCCATTTATTTCACGTACGATGGTGGGCTAAATGACGGTGACTTCACCTTTGCTGTGCCCGACAGGGCACTATATTTCATGGGGGGTGCTATATTTCATACCATCTATTTACATAATATGGAATGCAATAAAGTATTGAGTATTGAAATATTTTTTACTTATTTCCTTTCCTTATTTTTATTTTCCTTATTTTTTTTGTAAAAGTAACAAAAAAAATACAATGCAATTCATTTATCAATCTATTTTTTTTTTGTAGCCGGGCTAAAAGAACAGGACGAAACAGCCATGAAGAAACACTAACAACATCTAAAGATTCTCAACAAAATTACGTTGACTGGACGTATGTACCTATCTAAAATAGAATAAACTTACTTAGTAGATACTGGTCTAAGATGTGAGTAGTTAGCGAAGTGATAACATCTGATCATAGTCATCAATTTTATATTTTATCAACAAACGAATCTTCGCATAAATGTTCGTTATCATGCAAGTGCCATAGAGTTATGAAACTACAAACATGAACATTCACATTGATTCAGTACCTACACGATTCAATGCTTGTCATGTATTGATTTTTTTGTGTAAATATTTGAGATTTAATGTATTTTAATTTAAAATAAATAATCTTTTGTAGGTCAAAAGACTACCAAACTGATGCACAACTACCTCTAATGGAGATTTCTAATATACGACCGATAGAAAAAAGCAATAATGAGTAAGTATTACTTAGTTAGCCCATTATGTGCCACTGCTGGGCGAAGGCCTCCTTGTATTAGATAATTATTATTATTTTCTGGGTTACGGAAGTTTACGGGGTAAATCTTGGTATTATAGTATCTATACGGGGTGGGTGAGACACCCATGCAAAAACGGTAAAAAAATCGGTTTTTCGTTCATTTTGATCGTGTAGATCTGTATTTTACTTTTGTGGAAGACAGCTGAAAAATGTGTATGTGTGGGGAGGGGGGCTCAAAATGATGTAATAAATACGTGGTAACCGTTCTCGCGAAAGTATCCCTTCCACCCCATTTATCAATACCTATAGTAACCTTAACTTAAAAAAAAATATATCGGTCATTTTTATGCAATATATTTTTCTTTTGTAGTATAAGAGACGACTCTATAGCAGACTTGACGGAGTCAGAAAATACTGAAGATATCAATAAAAATATTGAGGAGGTAAGTTTCTGATACGTTTCGCGTGGGTTTTGAACTTGAATGAAAGATGGAAAAGATTTGAAAATGAATAGTAACTTCAGATGAAAAAAATCAGACCGTGAAATATTCTAATTTGTTTTTTTGGATATATAATAAAAGATACTTTTTTTTTAGTTTCCCATTTCGTACGAAAAGGAAGCAGAAAATTACGAAAAAATTATAAACAGAAGAATTATTGATGTCAGCCACTTCCTTTCCGAATTAAAACGCATTTCAAACCATGGACCACTTGGATGCAGCTTCACTGAACTTCACCTCATAGCTGAAACCCGAATTGGTTTACAGTCGAAGTTTACGTTTAGGTGTAAGCTTTGCAATCAAAAGTTTGTCATAAATGGAGACAATTGCAGTGACAACTACTTAAATATTAACACGTGCGCTGTCGCTGGTACTATTGCAATAGGTGGGGGGCATTCACAGTTGGATGAACTTATGTCGGCAATCAACCTGCCATTGTTATCTGAAAAGACGTATTCAGAGAACCATGAACTGATTAGTAGGAAATGGGAAGAGGTTTTAGTAGAATCTATGAATCAGGCTGCCGAAAAAGAAAAACAATTCGCAATTTCTAATGGTAAGGTGAACAAAGACGGAATTGCCGTAATAGATGTCATTGCTGATGGTTGCTGGTCCAAACGCAGCTATAAAAAGAATTATAATGCTCTTTCAGGCGCAGCTGCCATAATTGGCAAACATACAGGAGAGATATTGTTTTTAGGCATTAAAAATAAATACTGTTTTATCTGTGCCCGTGCAGAAAAACAAAATGTTGATCCATTAGAACACAAATGTTTCAAAAATTACAGTGGTCCATCCACAAACATGGAGAGTGAAATAATTGTGGAAGGATTTAAAGAATCTGTAAACATGTATAATTTAATTTACGGAAAACTCATATCCGATGGTGACGCTAGCACGTACTCCAAAATATTACAGGCTCGCCCGTATTCTGATCTGACTGTTGAAAAAATAGAATGTCGGAACCATATTTTAAGGAATTTTTGCAATAAATTACAGGCGCTCACCACAGAAACTAAATACAACATAAAACACCGAAAATTAATTACAAAAAGGGCTATACTACGAACAAGATCTACAATTTGCAAAATAATTAAAAAACATAAAACCAACTCAGACGTTCAACTTTTGTTTGAAGATTTATTAATCAGCCACCTTCATGGCTTTGGGGATCACACTAAGTGCCAGTCATACATGTGTGATACTATCGGCAAAATGGACCTGCCAAATGATTTTTTTTTAAGCACTTTATGGCAAAGAATATGCTTTATTAGTCAAAATGTTGCAAGTCATGCTCGCAGTCTATTATACGACGTTGATAGCAACGTGGTAGAAAGATTTCATAGTGTGGTGGCTAAGTTGATCGGTGGCAAAAGAATAAATTTTTCACTAAAAAATTCTTATCAAACTAGATGTCAAGCCGCTGCCGTAGCTTTTAATGAAAAGAAACCCATTTCACGGCTATACAAATCAATTAATAAAGGCGACAGCCCACAAGGCAAAATAAAACGGCTAGAAAGCAAAAGAATTAATAAAAATGCAAAAAACAAGGAAAATAGGAAACCAAAAAACCGAGGCCTTCATCTAGAAAAATCAAAACCGGACCACAATTATGGTCAAGACTGCACTAAGCCAGATATACCAATAGACGTTTTTAAGAAGCTTAAAGACAATTTTATAGCAAATTTAAAAAAAACTGATGAGGAAAGAAATATAATCGAACGGACAACCGTTTTACAGAGTGAATGTGGCGAGTGGCTAGAGTTGCGTAGGTCATTATTAACTGCATCTAACTTCGGAAAAGTTTGCACGCGGCGAAATGACACAAGTTGTCATAATTTTGTTCGGGACTTGTTATACAAAGCCAAAATTGACCATGTATCGTCAATAAAACATGGCAAGGACAATGAAAAAATTGCCATCAAGCAATTAGAAAAACAAGAACGTATTAAAATTGAACCTTGTGGTTTATTTATTGACGAAGAATTGCCATTTTTAGGAGCAACTCCGGATGGTTTATGTAGCAATGACACAATCGTTGAAGTTAAATGCCCAATAACGGCATTCAAATTAGGGTTAGAAGAAGCCATAAAAAAAAGGAAAGTCACGTTTTGGAAGACCACAAAAAATGGGCTGGAAATTAATAAAAACCATCAATGGTACTATCAAGTACAGGGGCAACTACACATTACTAAAAGATCAAAGTGTTTATTTGCAGTCTGGTCAAACGAGAACTCTCCACTAAAAACGGAATACATCGATAGAGATGATACATTCTGGAAGGAAAAGATGAAAGAAAAACTAACATCATTTTATGCAGATTGTTTGTTGCCAGAATTAGTGGACCCCCGCTATCCTCGAGGTTTGACTATAAGAAATCCGTCATACATAGAAGAGGCATTGAAAATCAAAAAAAGAAGTAAAGAAAATGTAGACCCTAAATTAAATGAAAACATTGAGTTATCAGCCGATATAAATAGGAGAAGTGAAAGTGGATTAAATGACGAGATTGAATTATCAGCTGATACAGATAGCGGAAGTGAAAATGAATTAAATGATGAGATTGCGTTATCAGCCGATATAGATAGGAGAATTGAAGGTGATCAACCTTCAGATGTAAATATGCCTACGTGTAGTCGATATTTAGATTTTTATGAAATTTAAACTCGAAACAGTATACAGAATGTATAGAAATTAATATCGATGATCGAATATGATGAGTGTCGTTAAACAACGTGTAACAAAAAGCGTATAGTCATCGTAAAAAAATATCAGCTTTCTTATACATACTTTTTGAATGGGGCCGTTGATATTTTTTTTCGATTATGATGGTGTTCCCATCGATAAAGTTCTCAGTTAGATTGTCTCCAGCACACACTTTCATATGACTATACCCTTACTTACACGTTGTATAAACAAGCTAAAATGAACCATAACATAATTAGATGATTTTTTGTGAGGTCATTGACCACAGTTAATGATGTTTCAGACTAAAACCTAAAATTTTTTTTGTATAAACTTCATAGACGTGATGGGTAACGATAAAAAAAATCTCAATTTATTAACAACAGCACTAGCGGTCAATATCACGTCTGCAGAGTTTCTCTAGAATATTTTATTTGACACTGCTAGCAATACCTGTTAAAAAACCTACAAAAAATAATAAATGATGATAAAATTGACTTGGTTATTTAATTTTTCTGCTTTTATCAATCACCCACGGTCTGAATTACAAATAAACCTTCAATCTAAAAAATAAACACCGCACAATCTTTATTATAGAATACCTTTAATACTTTTAAATGAATAAATGTTAGAAGTATTCATGAACGTAAGTATAGACACTAGATTCATCATGATCAAAATTATTTTGGCGCACCAATAAACATTATTTTCATAAAAAGATATTTTTATTGAATGCCATAATGCCATGTCTGTGAATTCTTAGGTCTGCGATTTTTACTTGTATTCGGAAGGTGATCGCTAGATGGCGCTAGTACTGCTTTACGAAGTATTATAGAGGTGAGGTGCGGCAAAGAGGGAACGAATGCTCAAGGTTATTTGGTCAGGGTAGCGCCTTAAGTAAGCCCTGGCTGGAGGCTTTGATTCTGAATCGAGGCCGCCACAGGCAAGACCGGTTAAGCAGCCGACAACCTCATAGGTTGACCTGCGAGAGGCCACACACAAAAAAAAAAAGGAACTGACTCACTCGCTACTTAGAAGGCACAGTGGTCGATAGCCCCGCAGTCACTACTGTTGTCATAAGCTTGACCTGAGCGGAGGCCCCGTCGCCCTCAGGAACAGCCGAGCTAGGAGGTCAAGGGATAGGATAGCCCCGCAGTCCATCCCTAGAACTGCTTATAGATTTTCACATCAGTCTATTATCTTGTTTGCTAAAAATCTGTCAAGTGTTTGAAGTAAATAAACCCTATCTGTCATCCAACGTTGGTTTCATTCCACCGCCACCATTAGATTGGCGCCCAACGTAATATTCTTCTACCCGCAATACTTTTCGGAGCACTCACATTTTTGACGGTGTATCCACATATCGGCGGATAAATAGAAGCTTACCCTCAAGAGCATTTATATTATTTTGACACTATTGACATGTCTGAAAAAAAAACCAGAGATGGTGGTGATGACTCAGGAACAATTCACCGCACTCATAACAAAAGTGACAGAAGCGAACGAGAGTGGAAATAGACATTTCAAAAGTTTTGCTGCTTGTACGAAACGCTACGACGGTGAACGAAACTTTAACAAAGTGGAAGAATTCGTTACAAACATATCAGTTTTTAAGAAAATAGAAAAACCACCCATAACACCAACAGTATCCGACATGCAAGACAGTCCACCAGTAAACAAACGACCAAGATGGACATTGCATAAATTGGACACACCACCGGGACCTATACGTCCACGGGAACCTGCTGACAACCAATCTTGTGTAGATCCACGTATTATGAATTTACCAATAAACCCCACTTCTTTGTATTCTGTTGATATTTATTTAAAACCCGATGAAGGAACCTTATTCACAAACTATGAGCGAAATAAATTCAATGAACTGTTAATTGAGTACAGCGACATCTTTGAGAAAAACACGAAACCAACTCCATTTACACAACATAGAATCGACACAGGCAATCACCCTCCTATTAGTGTTAAGCCCTATAGATTGTCACCTACAAGGCAAAAACAACTAAGAGAAAAGCTGGATGATATGATAAATGATGGCATTATCGAGGAATGCGATTCCCCATGGTCAGCACCTGTAATTCTAGTTCCAAAAGGAGAAACCGTTGTCCGAGTTTGCGTAGATTACCGACGACTCAACGAGATAACTAAACCAGACAGATATCCGTTGCCTCGTATTGACGACTTATTAAATCAGGCAAAAGCGATGCCATACATGTCAACAATTGATTTACAGTCAAGTTACTGGCAAATAATGGTACATCCAGATGATTATGATAAAACAAGCTTTATATCACCATTTGGAACATTCCGTTTCAAGCGTATGCCATTCGGTCTTCGAAACGCGCCAGCTACGTTCCAAAGATTAATGGACAAATTCATACAAGGATTGCACGCCCAGTGTGTGTTAAGCTATTTAGATGATCTAATAATAAGGTCTATGACTTTTAATCACCATATAAACGACCTAAAAGAAGTATTTATGAAACTGAGAGAATACAACCTACGAGCCAACAGAAATAAATGTAAATTTATGTGTTCAGTACCTCTACCATGAGTTTTAAGCAATAGTATTCGTCGCTACTCGATATCGACGCCGTAAATATTTTGTATGGCAAATTTTGGTTCTGCAAGTGACCGCTAGAGGCGCTGCAAAATTTGCCATACAAAATATTTACGGCGTCGATATCGAGTAGCGACGAATACTATTGCTTAAAACTCATGGTAGAGGTACAGAAATAAGATATCTTGGCCACCTTATAGTTTCTGACGGTATCAAAACCGACCCCGAGAAAATCTCTGCTATTGCAAACCGTCAGGCGCCTAAAAACTTAAAAGAATTAATATCATTTCTACAAACTGCATCATGGTATAGAAGGTTCGTTCATAATTTTGCAGACATTGCTAGACCACTTAATAACTTAACAAAGAAGAAAATAAGCTGGAAGTGGGAACAAGAGCAACAAGAAGCATTTGAAAAATTAAAAGACGCCTTGACTACGTCGCCAGTATTAAAACAGGCAAGTGACAATTTACCTTTTGCAATCAAAACTGATGCCAGCTACTATGCCATCGGCGCAGCTCTGGTGCAGGGGGAGGGAGAAAATGAGCACCCTGTTGAATACGCAAGTAGACTCTTAACGCAAGCAGAACGGAATTACAGTGTCACAGAAAAAGAAGCATTAGCCATAGTATGGGCTATTTCGAAATTTCGTGGCTATATAGAAGGAACAAAGTTCATAACTGTTACAGACCATCAACCGCTGAAATGGTTAATGAATCTTAAAACACCTACTGGTCGCCTAGCGCGGTGGGCACTACAGCTGCAACCATACGAATTTAAAATCCAATATACCCCTAGACGAACTAATGTAGTAGCTGATACATTGTCTCGCCCGCCATGCGAGCAGCATGATGTAAAATGTACCATATGCATTACAGAGATAAATCTACCCAGATAAAACGAAAAACAGTTAAGAGAGGAACAAATGAAAGATGAAAGCCTTCAAACAATCATAAAAACATTAGAAGGAGAAGAAACACCAAGTTATGAAGAATATGTTAAAAAAGGGTACCCAATCAATAAAGGTGTCCTGTATTTTTTCATGCCAGAACAAGAAAACGACAATGCTAAGTTAGTAGTTCCACGTCATGAAATACAAAACGTTCTGAACGCTTACCATGACTCGTCCACTGCTGGTCATATGGGAGTAGAAAGGACGGTGCAACGTATAACAAATAATTTATATTGGAAGGGACTACGGAAAGATGTAATAAAATACGTAAAAACATGTGTTGAATGTCAAAAATATAAACCATCTAATAAGAAACCAGCAGGATTATACCAGCCAACCCCAAACTCGCAACGGTTTGAGGTATTGTCCGTTGATCTTTTTGGCCCTTTGCCAAAGGGACCATTAGGAGAAAAGTGGATTCTGATCGTAGAAGATACTACTTCAAGATGGGTAGAATTATTCCCACTAAACGAAGCAACTAGTGAAAGTTGCGCCTTCATTTTACTCAATGAAATATTCCTTCGGTATGGGTTGCCAAGGAACATTATCAGCGATAATGGAGTACAATTTATATCAGCAATAATGCAAAAACTAGCATATATTGCCTAGAAATTCAACAAATATTCACACCTGTATATAATACTGAACCAAATGTGGTCGAAAGGAAAATAGAGACATGAAGTCACAAATTGCAATTATGGTGAAAGACAAGCATAACAACTGGCCATCGACTTTGCCAACAATAAGATTTGCAATGAATACAGCTAAATGTCAAACTACAGGCTTCTCACCATCTTACCTTACATTTGGGAGAGAATTGCGTACACCATATGAGTTGACACATGATCTAAGCTCAGTTGTAGAATCAGAAAACTTTGTCGCAGAAAGCACCCCAAAGTTAAAACAACTAGCCGAAGACTTGAAGTTAGCTAAAGAAAATATAGAGTGTAACAAGGAAAAACACGACAAAGAGCAAACAGCAAGAGAAGATCAGACCCAAACTACAAAGTTGGAGACTTTGTATTGATAGAATCACATCCCGTTAGCAACATCGACAAACAATTTACTGCAAAATTTGCTCCTCGACGAGATGGACCGTATGTTATATTAAAGAAACATGGCACCTCCACTTATGAGATCGCTCATTCAGAAACGCTTGACAATCCTATTGGAAAATATCATACGTCAGCAATAACGAAATTTGAAAAGAGAGACGATGTTATATCTAAACCAACTTATCCGATACGCCGAAGAGGGAGGCCGCGGAAACAAACTAGTGCTGGTACTCAGTCGGGACGACCATAGAGTACCAGAGGGGGAGAATATAACACGACGCCTTACGTCATCTGTCGGATTGTGGGCACAATATTACGCCACCCGAATTGATCAAATCACAAACAAGATCAAACACCGATATAAACGATAACATATCAATAGCATGCCACTGTGCGGAGCGTCCGGAGGACACGGTGGAGCACACAGTCGAGGTGTGCCCCGCTTGGGAAGAGCATCGCCGTGTCCTTGTGGGGGCGATCGGCGGCGGCGATCTCTCGCGCCGGGGTTTGGTTCAGGCCATGCTCCGGAGCGAGGAGGAGTGGCAGGCGGTCGCCTCCTTTTGCGAAGCAGTAATGCTAGCAAGGGAGGAGGCCGACCGCATCAGGCAACGGCGTACACGCCGCCGCCGCCGCCGGGTTTCCGATCCCGATTTCCGGCCACCGTAGGCGCGGGCTCGCGGACGGCGGGCAATGGGTAGCTCGCTGTCCGTCTGTCCGGTAACAGACCGGTCCGAGCTCAAGTCGTTTACGGCGCGCACTGTTCCCGCGCGCCTCAAGGAGTTGTCAGCAAACTGTAGGGGCCCGACAGGGCCGAAGCCTACTGGGGTCAAAGGGTATGTGAAAATGGCACCCGGGACCCTGGGACCAAGGCGAAGAATGGAACGGGGTAGGTTTTTAGTCAGTAAGAGTCTGACACTACTTCCCGCTCCGCCCAAGGGCGGGATTTGTCATTGGATGATTTTACCTACCGAAAAAAAAAAAAAAAAAAAAAAAAAATCAATAGCATCTACAGATTATTAGCGACATCTATCATACGACGTGTGAAGTGTCTGTGACGTCAACAAGTTACTACTAGAGTCTGTCTACCGAAAGCGCGACCTGGAGTTTTTTTTTTAAATTAAATTGGCAACGTAATGTTGCCGTCAAAAGCACGTCAAAGTCTATGATTGCAATTGTCAGTATTTTGTAACAAAGATTTATTTTAAAAATATTGCTTATCATGGGTAAAACAATAAAAAGTTATGTAGGAAAGCTGTGAAATACTATAATCAGTAAGTTTAAAGAAAAACAAAAAGAAAAAATAGTTGTTTTTGATCTCGGGTTTTTAAGTTAGTATAACATTATAATCTTGATCATTGTTGACTGACTATTAGATATATTTTACGATATGATAATATTTTTTCTTATGTTTATAGATAATCTTGAAGATATTCAAGGACTGCGCGAAATAAATAAAAAAACATTGAATCGTTAAGGAATTTGTAGAAAAAACCTTTACACTTAAAACTAAGCTTTAAGAAGAAATATCTTCACTACCACACTTTATACGTTCAAAAGCGGTCGAATTGATGTGATGAAATAGCATACTTTGAGGATGATAAAATTCAACATTTTGTGTTATTCACCTTTTCCCGTGACTTTCTTGATAGAATAGTAATATACCAATAAATAAATCTTTACTCGTTTTTGTATTGTATTGGTTATTATAGCTATCCAGTATCGTTCTACTGCTGTGCAAAAGCCATCCACTCTTTCTAATGGTCTCAGTCCCTTACTCACATTCCATTTCTCAAGAAAGACATCCAGGTCGGTTGGCAAACCTTGAGTTTAGACTTTTGGATGTTAGTCAAAGACCAAGTCTGTATACACCATAGGTCAAATGAGGAGATTACACATGTCCATAAGCTTACGCTTTAATGATATGGGCAAAGTGCCCTTAAATAGTTCCTTGATGGACCAGTAACTTTTTCAGGTATTTTCTGTTCGACACGTTATTTCTTTGTCCTACCTGGCCCAGAAAGAGACTACTTGGCCCAAGTAGACAATAATATATTTTAAGACGTATTCTATATTCTGTCCGCCAACGTGTACGTTCCTTTTGGAGCTGCTGGTTATGATTTTGGTCTTCAACATTTTTATATGTAGATCAACCAGCATTTGCTCTAGTCCTGTGGCTGTAGGAGAGAACAGGACAATGTTATCAGAGAAACGCAAATTACTTAACTTAGCTTCGCTGATAACAATGCCCTTCTCTTCCCATTCGACTGCTAATGTCTGAAAGAAGTGGTGAATAACTTTGGGGGCAACGGGATGCCCTGTTTGACTCATTTCTGTTTGAAACATGGGATCTTATCTCTCTAACTTGCTGGTAGAAGTATGTGTGGATACTATTTTTTGTTTTGTAAGGGAATTGAATATTTCTGAGTGTGTGATGCTGTTAAAAGCGTATTGGTTGAGTATATTTATTTCTAAACATTTTGTGTTCCTCATATTAGGAATATAGTTCGTCAAAAAGAATTATACCATTGTCTCAAATACAAAAAAAAACTCAAGTATCAAATTTTTTTTCTCCTAGTATGACAATAATACCATATTCAATATTTTTTGATTTGACCTCATTTTCTCAGGTCGCGCTTTCGTTAGACAGACTCTACATACAAGCATGAGAGATTGAACATGCACACTAAGCTGTCAAATAGCCTATATAGCCTATATCGCCAGCACGAAGGAACTGACTCACTCGCTACTTAGAAGGCACAGTGGTCGATAGCCCCGCAGTCACTACTGTTGTCATAAGCTTGACCTGAGCGGAGGCCCCGTCGCCCTCAGGAACAGCCGAGCTAGGAGGTCAAGGGATAGGATAGCCCCGCAGTCCATCCCTAGAACCGCTCATAGATTTTCACATCAGTCTATTATCTTGTTTGCAAAAAATCTGTCAAGTGTTTGAAGTAAATAAACCCTATCTGTCATCCAACGTTGGTTTCATTCCACCGCCACCATTACAAGTTTAATTAATTCAAGTCTATACTATGATTTTTTATTAGTAAAGTGACAGCTATAACAATGGTTGTTTGACAGTTGGGCATTGTTATTTGACAGTTGAGCATTGTCCACTGCTGTCACTTTACAGCATCTAATTAAAAATCATAGTATAGTACATTTTGACCAGTTAGGCGAACATAAATGTACTGAAATTTGCAGATAATTTTAACGATTTCAGGTTTGGTTCCATAGTAAAAGTTGTTTGTTATCATGACTACAATCACGTGTTTAAGTATCGTTCACTAATTACCAGTCACCCTATATATATAGATAACTTAATTCTAACACTTGGCTTCGTCCTTATCAAGTTTAACAGACAATATTGATGGTATAGATCTTTAAAAGTTATTCAAAATCAGATCCAGTACAGCTTCAGAGCTCCTCATCGGTTAATCTTGTTCCAATATCGTGTACTTAGCTGCTACACGTTGACAAGTCCAACATTCCAAGCTAAAAATTTCATCTAGTTTTCTTGGCAGCAGATTTGTCGAATTCTTTGGTAATTGCCGAGTTCCTACTTGTTCATAGTCTTGCCAGTAGACAAAATCTTTTGTTACCGCCAACGAGCTTGGAAAAGAAAACACTGATATACTATAAAATGTTTTTCGGTTCTCTCCACGTAGGTCGGCACATTCGACAGTTTTTGGACTATGGTAATCTTTTGCCTCGAGCCAGTACATTTGTTGTGTTTCTGGGTCGATTGCCAAGCTCAGTCTTAACAAAACCTTTTCACTTATTAGAACTTCTCTGCCGGAGCCATCAAACCGAATCCTCTCTATCTCTTCGACTGTGATCCAGTAGATATACCTGTAATTTGTAGATAACTATAAATAATCACAAAGTTCAAAACGAATTTTGTTGAGTCGTAAAACTGTTGTCGTGTGTAGTTTTACACACGATGTTTGCCATCGTGTGTAAATATAGTAGCATAGCAGTATAAAAAAACGATATTTATTTTTCAACACACTTGCTCAAAAAGTAACTCTATTTGCGCCGCACTTAAATATTAGTGGCACTTGTAACCAAACTGTGACATTTCGATTACCAATACGTATGCACTAGTACGATAAAGTAGTAAGACATCTTTGTTAATCTTCTTTGTTCCCAAAAAAGAGTATAACTATAAAAACATAATTAAAAAATCACATTAGGTTATTGCGTCGAATATTATAAATTTATGTCTTACTTGCTTATTTCATGCAATTTGTGCTTAAATAAAAAATGTTGACTTTGATGTGTTCCATGAATAAATCGTATACACCGTTAAATTTTAATTGTTTTAATCCCGTGGAGGGTCGATTCGGTACATGACACTATTGATTTTTAAAGATAAAATTAAAAAATAAGAACTTTTTTTAAACTCGAATTAATTTACGCATGGACGAAATAAACTCAGGTGTTGTGGAGCCGAGTGTTGCAGTGACAAATCTCCCCGTGTATCAAACTACTTTTTTACACTTACGAAGAAATACAAAGAAAAATCTAACAATAATTTATGTTCTAACTGATAAACTTATAGCAATTTTTTTCATTTCTTTCTGACGAAAATTTTCCAAAGTTGCCATACATTTAAGTAGTGATTTGATGGCAGCAGGCTATCGCAAGTATTTTGTACCTCAATCATAATATCTGGCGGCGGCGGCGTAGCATCTAAAGAATTTTCTTCAAATTTCAAGTTCGACATGTTTTTCACAACTAACACAAATTAATAAGTTAGATAATAGTATTTACTTTTTCCCGCGCTTATTTTTTGCGGGTTGAAGGAGAAGCAAAGGTATCAAACCGTTATACATCCTAATAATAAAAATAGAAATTCAAATATTTTTGAATTTAGAACACAGACTATTGTCAATTTGTTGGTAATTTTTGATATTCTATTCATAAACACAATTTAAATTTTCATTAAACGTTACCATACAAAACCTTAAAAATATCCGCCTCTTTGCTTTAAAAAAAATCACAGTTGACCGTGACAAAATAGGAATAAAAAACGCCCTTGAAGTGATAGATTAAAAAAAAAAGCACGTAGGTACATGGCATATCGAACCTAATCGTAGTGCGATAAGAATCAGATTTCAAGTAAGTGTATTGAAAAAGTTAGATGTTTCGCTAATTTTGTCATTATGTTTATTATTAGAAACGTACCCTTCTTTGCTGTCCACGGCGACATCGTAGCTGTAGTGTTTTAGCGCAACTACAACAGTTCCATCTCGTGCTTCTTTAGAAGCTGCAGGATTTAATGAAAACGACGATATTGCACGAGTCTCCCGTAAGAACAGTAGTTGTGTGACGGGATCGTAGTTGATGGTCGAGACGTTGAATCCATCGGTTTCTTTTGTAAATAAATGTTGTATTTCCTTGGTTGTTATGTCATAGCTTGATACTGATACGTTCGGATCTATATTATGATCGCAAAATAGCACCCTGTCGTGAACGGGATCGTAAGCAACTGAATAGATTTTAGTAGCCTCAGGAATATCTTTTTTGTGCGTAAGTGTTCCGTTATCATAAAATTCTAATGTCTTGTCTCCGCCCACGACAATGTCTGAAACAAGGAAAAATATTTTTTTTAGTGTGTTTTTTTATACAATTAAAAAATATATTAATATTAGATTGATGATTTCTTAAAATTAAATTTTGCAATTCTACATTTCTTTACAATAAATTTGTTTTTGTAAAATCACACTTTGTGTGGATTTCATTTTAGATTTTCTTTTATTAATATGAATGTGACAACTATGTAGTTTTTTAAACCAAATATAGTAGTAAATTATGATTATTTTTTATTTTTACTTAATAGTACATAAAAAATAATATCGACTTTATAAGATAAATATTTGTCTACGTTACTATATCAAGTGTCAAATTTTAAAATAACAATATGTATTCATTAATGTCAGAATATATAAAACAAAAAAAAAAACAAAAAAATGTATAATAATGTATAAATAAAAATGGGCCAAGGATTTAGCCTTGGGGGACACCCATTGTAAACTGAAAAAGATATCTTGGATCTTTATCCAGGATACCTTTTTTCGTTCACTTCAACTCTTTGAATCCTATCACTCAAATATAAAGCAAAAAGATCCAGGGTGGAGTTCCGTATCCCGTAATAGTTTAGTATCCTGATTAAAATTTCATAAAGAACGCAGTCATATGCTTTACATAATTCACAAAAGAAATCATATTTGTCTTTCCATGCATTGAAAAACGGCAAACGTTTAGAAGTGATATTGTTTAGATATATACACCGTTAAATTTTGGTAATTTGGATCCCGTGGAGAGTCTATTCGGGACATGAAACACTATCCATTTATAAAGATAAAATCAGGTACTGCATACCGAGAAACTATCGGTTATAAGGGTTAACAGTATGATGTCACACCTTTTTATTTACATACCTCAAAATAACGGTACTGTTATTTTTCACTACCGAAAAATAACGGTACCGTTATTTTTTACGGTACCTAAACCTTTAACATTAAGGTATCCTTTGAAACCCCTACTCCCGCACTTTTTCGTCGTGCCAATCACAATTCACTTGGCGCGATAGCTGGCAACGTCGAATTTATCGTAGGTACTCACAGAAGGAATAATTTCGGTACCGGAATTATTTCGGTTGAGTAAAGGTTAAATAAAGGTATAGCGGTACCTAAAAAAATAGCGCTGTCGTTATTTTATACCTGTAGCGTAACCGCAAATCTCAAGCGGTTTCGGTCTACCTTTAAAATAAAGCAGTACCGTATTTTAATACCGGTATCGGTAGCGTAACCGTATACCTTAACCGAAAACTGTCCTTAAATAAAATTAAAAAATAAAGTACTTTTTTTTCTAAAAATCGAAATAATATACGCATGCACAAAATTAATTTCTTTAATTACCTTTACAAATCGATAGGGTTTCATGTACCGAATCGACCCTCCGCGGGATTAAAACGACCAAAATTTAACGGTGTATAATATGGTTGAAAATTTTAACAAGATACACAAATTATTATTTTTAGTTTACTCACCCCAAGAAAAAGGACTGACCACGTCCAAGGACAGCCATAACAACGTCAATATTACACTCCCTCTAAACATTTTGATTTTTAGTTGCGCTCGCTTCTAGTGAAATAAAAAGATTAACCGTCGCTATTTAGCGGATATGAATTTATATATGGTTTTTACGGATGTTGTTTTAGCATGATAACCTAAGCCCAGGAGGTATTCTGATAAGAGCTCTAAATAAGATAATGCAGGGTGAAGTGTGTGAGGCCAACTCTTATACTGTGTATTCAAAATAACAAAAACATAATTATATTAATTTATATTCAAGTAATTACAGACACTACTATTCACACAATATATAACATTCACAATCATTTATTTAATAATGCCTATATTTTATAATTAATTCACTATTTATATCAATTTTATTATTAATTCAATAACAACAATACCTGTATACTTATTCACATAATCAATTTATTCTTGCTCTGGGAATTTGTTTCCACAAGGTGAAACAATGGATCTCTTGAGTCCATCTTATTTGCTTAATTCGTTGCAATCATTTTAGCACTGTACAATATAATTGAACACAAACATTACAACAATCACGCATTGCATCTGGTTGCGCCAATTTGCTATGTTCCGCGATTTTGTTTTTTGTAATTTATTTTTTTGGCCTAGCAATCCTATCCCTTCCGTTTATTTCCCCGCACGACCTCAAGAAAGGATTTGACATTGACGTTTGTGCATCGAGTGAATGTGACCGCACCGCTAACACGCCCGCTCGAAATTACAAGAAAATTGACTATTTTCGTGATCCAATCATTCAGAGACTCCACAATAGTGCTGTGCTAGTGCAATACAGGACCTGGCAGTGATTTAAATGTGCGAAGACGAGGATCGGCCGGTGCCACGTGCAATCTTCGAAGTGCCACGTGCAACCAACGAAGTCTAAAGGTCAGTGCTCCTTCCCAATACATTTATTCCATGCCAGGCGCAGTATCTGCATATTGTTAACAAACCTAAGATCGCTTTTCAAACCTACAGTCCATTAAAACATCAAGCAAATTCGCGCAACCATTACTTTTGGTCCATACGAGCAGGATCGTGAATCATTTTCTTGTAATTTCGCAATATAGTATTTGTTCCATAGGGAATAAACGCAACGCGCCTGTTTACCTAGATATAATAGTAGAAAACCCGCATCTAGGCATTTAGGCAACTATACGTTATTTCGCTCGTATAGTTAAAGAGTCATTGATAATTACGGTACCTACGCCGTCAACCGCACCGCATAATTATAGTTAGCTACGTAAATATCAGCGTAGATATAAATCGATCGCATTCTTTTTCTTGCCAAAATTCATTCGGAAGTCCTACAAATTGCATGTAGGTAGACGCATTTCAAAAATACCCGTTCATTGTTGAGTGAATAATTGTAGGAAACGGATAAACTATAGATTATATACGCATATATTTAATCGAGAAATTGGTTAATATTCACTCATTGATTCAGGTTGTTCCGTTCGTTCGCCGTTCACTTTGTTGTTTACAATATTACCATATTGTTATCTGATAATTATCGCTTACTTAATAATTCGTTAAGTGTTTGTTTGAGTGTATAGTGTGAATATATCAAAACAAGATGTCTCTTAAGGGCACCAAGGTTAGTACTGATTTAAAGGTTCAGTTAAAGCTTTTATACGCTGAAAGGGACTCACAGTTTTCACGTGTTCAATCAATTTGTGATAAATCTTTGCAAATCTCGGATCTGATGATTAGAGATGCTTTCTTGTGTTCGTTGGAAACTTTAGATAGTTTGCGCGCGGATTTTAAATCTACAATTAAGGATATAAACATTTTAGAGTTGGAGTTAAATCCTGATTACTGTGTGAGTTATCAGGCATTGTCGTCCTTTGATGACTTGTATTGTCGTATCAAACGTATTGCTAGGAGTTTAGAGACTCCCCCCCCCGCGAGTGGTTTATCCAACCCTCCTCGCGAACGCCCACGATTGCCGCCAATTCAAATACCTGAATTAGATGGTGACATTCGAAATTGGAATTTATTTATAGATAGTTTCGAAAATATAATACATAGGAACACATCGCTGACAGATCACGAGAGATTGCATTATCTCGTAGAAAAATTGACCGGTAAGGCAAAGGCTGTCTGTGCTGGAATTACGTTTAGCGCTGAAAATTACAATTTAGTTTTGAACACTTTAAAAACAAAATACGAAGATAAGCGATTAGTAGCCACCGCATATTTAGATCAATTATTCGATTTGAAAAGTTTTTCCGTTTGTAACGATCATAATTTAGAGAAGTTTTTAAATATTTTCGCATCATCTGTTCGTGCAGTAAAGAACCTAAAGGTCAATGACCTCTGTGACTTTTTGTTTTTGTATATCGGTTTAAAGAAATTAGATCCTGAAACTGTTCGTCTGTTTGAAACGACTCAGCGCGGTAAAGAAATACCTAAGTTCGAAGATTTAGAATCTTTTATTCGCGACCATATTAAGGTATTGCAGCGCACGTCGACACGTCATGAAGTCACGAATAGGACAGGTTCCGATCGCCGTATAGACGCGTCATCGAAGTCAGTCAAGACTGCACATACGCTAGTTAATACCGCCTCAACACCTGACTGTTCTCTGTGTAAGGGTAGCCATACACAGCTGTACAAGTGTTCGGAATTTCAGAGATTATCGCCTAGTGATCGTTACAAGTTTGTCCGCACTAATAATTTGTGTTTTAATTGTCTAAGTGACAAACATCTGGTTACGTCATGTAACAGTGGTGGTAGCTGTCGTAAATGTCTAGCTAGACATCATACCTTCTTACATTTTGAGAGTAGTAAGCTGCCATCGCAGCAGCAGCCTGCGCAGACGCGCGACGCTTGTGACGCGCGGCCTGCTGCAAGTGCAAACGACGTAACATTGTGTTCGCTTTCCGCCGCTGGTACTCAAGTCACTACCGTTTTACTTGCGACCGCGCAAGTTGTCATTGTAGATGCCTTTGGCAAACCGCACACCGTTCGAGCGCTACTAGATGGCGCTTCCCAGAGTAATTTTATTACTCGGGATTGTTGTCAACGCCTTGGTTTTAGTTTTAATAATTGGTCATCCCGCTCAGAAGTGAAAGGTTTTGGAGGTTTAAAGGCAACCATTCACGGTTCCATTAAAATAATATTTAGTTCACGTTTTAATCGTAATATTTCGTTTGAAATGGATTCGCTAGTCGCAGATAAGATTACGGAACGGTTGCCCACGGTACCGGTTGACACGTCCATGCTGACGGAGTTTAAGAACTTGCAGTTAGCCGACGGAAATTACGCTTTCCCTGGAGATATCGATCTATTGATCGGTGCTTCGATTCTCCCGCATCTCCAGTTATCACGTAAAATTCAAGGTCTTCCGATGTACCCCGCTCCGCACGCACTGGAAACAGTTCTCGGGTTTGTTATAGTTGGTTCCGCACCCGCTTATTTAAATAGTTACTCGACTGTGTCGCACTGTTGCACCGTCGAGCCGCCGCTTGAGTCTACCATCCGCAAGTTCTGGGAGATTGAAGAGGTCAATGTCCCGCCTATTCTCAGCCCTGAGGATCAGGTCACTGAGGAGATTTATACCCGCACGACTACTCGTGATAATGATGGTCGTTATGTTGTCGCGCTCCCTTTCAAGGGTGATATTTTTTCGCTCGGTGGCTCCCGTGCCTCCGCAGAAAAACGCTTTCTATGCTTGGAACGTAAGATGCAGGCGTCTCCTTAGTTGAAGCAAGCCTATGATGATGTGCTGATCGAATATTTAGATAAAGGTTATATCTCATCAGCGCCTGCCGAGACTGAGGAGACACGTGATTACCCGTTTTACATCATCCCGCACCATGGAGTTGTTAGAGAAGACAAACTTACAACTAAACTGCGTGTGGTTATGGATGGTAGCGCTAAAACTAGTACTGGCATATCGCTTAACGATATCTTGTGTTGTGGTCAGAACCTCCAGGGTAACTTATTTGAAATAATAGTAAATTTTCGCTTGTTTGCTATTGCGCTCTCTGCTGATATTCGGCAAATGTTTCTTAGTATTGGAATCAGAGAATGTGACCGTAGATTCCAACGCTTCTTGTATAGATTTTCTCCGCAGGAACCTTTGAAGGTTTACGAATTCAATCGTGTTTGTTTTGGGCTTAAGTCTAGTCCCTTTCACGCTCTTCGCACTATCAAGCAGTTGGCCGCTGACGAGGGTGATACATACCCGAAAGCAAGGGCCACTATTGAAACCGGATTGTACATGGACGATTTTGTGTACAGTGTACCTAGTGAAGCAGAGGCTATAGAGACCGCTGCTCAAGTAATCAGCCTCATGAAGTCCGGTCAATTTGATCTGGTGAAATGGACAAGCAACTCGCAAGCTACATTAGAGTCGATTCCACCGTCACACCGGTTGACTTCGGTAAAGGAATTCGATGATAGTGATTCGCATAAGATCCTTGGTTTAAGTTGGTCACCCGCAACTGATATGTTCAGTCTTAAAATTAGCTCGACTCCGCCAACTTGTACCAAACGCGTTATCCTAGCATGTGTAGCTCGGATATGGGATATAATGGGTTTTGTGGCTCCTGTCGTTTTATATGCAAAGCTGCTTATAAAAGAGCTTTGGCTTTCCAACTGTGATTGGGACGACACCGCTCCTGAAAGTGTTGCCAAGTTGTGGGCTCGCTATAGGAAAGAGCTTCCAATGCTCGATCAGATACAGATTCCTCGCCATGTTGGTATAGTACCAGACACTGTTGTTAATGTGGTAGGTTTCGCAGACGCCAGTGAGAGGGCTTACGGGGGAGTGGTTTACTTTCAGGTCCAAAATGGCGATAACATTTCAGTTTTCCTCATTAGCGCAAAATCAAAGGTATCTCCTAGTAAGGTTGTCTCTCTTGCTCGTCTCGAACTCTGCGCTATTCTTATGTTGGTTCAATTGATTACATCTATAGTCAAAACTTGTCGTCCTCGCATTAATATAGAGAGAATTGTAGCGTTTTCAGACTCAACCGTTGCCCTATGTTGGGCCCACTCTTCACCCCATCGATGGGGCACGTTTGTCGCAAATAGGGTGGCTAAGATTCAAGCTGAATTGTCACCGGAAAATATGTTCCATGTCGCTGGAACAGAAAACCCAGCTGACTGTCTCTCACGTGGTTTGCTTCCCGCGCAAATTTTAAATCATCCGCTTTGGTTTTGTGGCCCTCCCTGGCTGCATACCACTCCTAACGAGTGGCCAAATGCTCCGTTTAACCCCGCTACTGTTTCAGAACCACCCGAGGAGAAGAAACATACGCTTGTAGTATCAGTTCCGCGTGAAGAGTCAGTTGTTTTGTTGTTGTCTAATCGAGTCTCGTCTTGGTCGAGACTATTACGCTGTGTAGTTTACGTCCTAAGATTTTTGAGATTATTACCATCGCGTGGTTCTATAATCGCAGCTGATTTGGATAGAGCTGAATCAGTTGTACTTCGAGAGTTGCAGAAATTTTATTTTTCAAAAGAATTTCGTAGTTTAGAATCACATAAACCTTGTAGTCCCGCACTTCAACATTTGAAACCATTTTTGCAAGACGGACTCATGCGTGTCGGTGGCCGTCTGCGAAATGCTAAGTTAGAGTTTGAACAAATGCATCCAGTAGTTCTACCACGCAGGGATCACGTTTTGGATTTGTTGGTGGACTATCACCATAAGGTGAATTGTCACGCTGGTCCCGATTTATTAATGTCCATTCTTCGACAGAAGTACTGGATACTTTCCGCTCGCAATTTGATACGCGCTAGAGTGCACAGATGTGTGCCCTGCTTTAAGCTCCGCCCGCGTTTCAACGCGCCGGAAATGGCCGACCATCGTTCTTGTCGTGTTGTACAGACGGTGAAACCTTTCATACATACTGGGACGGACTATGCTGGACCGTTTAAAGTCACTATTGCCCGTGGTCGTGGTATACGTTCCACAAAGGCATACATTTGCCTATTCGTTTGTATGACAACTCGTGCGGTTCACATAGAGTTAACCAGTGATTTGAGTACGCAGGGTTTTATGTCTGCATTTAAACGATTTTTATCTCGCCGTGGTCCCGTTAAGCGCTTATACTCTGACAACGGCACAAATTATGTTGGAGCGCGACGCAATATTTCGGAATTACATACATTCTTACGCTCCAAGTACTACCAAAGTGAATTCGCCCATGTCTTAGCTGAGAATCGCATTGATTGGTGTTTTAATACGCCAGCGGCTAGTCATTTTGGTGGCAATTGGGAGGCGAATATTAAAAGCCTTAAGTCGCACCTGTTTCGGGTCATAGGCGAACAGATTCTCTCGTACGAGGAGTTGAGCACTGTACTCGCTCAGGTAGAGGCGTTGATGAATACGCGTCCGTTGTGTCGGACTTTGTCTAGTGATCCATCGGAGCCACTAGCGTTGACGCCGGCTCACTTCTTGACGACGACTCCTCTTAAATATTTGCCCGCTTTAGATGTCGAGACTGACAAACTGCAGCTCCACCCGCGTCACGCTCTGCTAGATAGCTTAGTTCAGTCCTTTTGGAAGCGATGGAGGACAGATTATCTGCATACGCTGCAGTCGCGTCAAAAGTGGAACACTCCTTCAGATCCAGTCACAGTCGGTACTGTGGTGATACTGAAGACTGAGAGTGCGCCTCCTCTGCACTGGCCTCTTGGTGTAGTGGAAGAAGTTTTTCCGGGTTCGAACGGAATAACGCGAGTCGTAAAAGTTAAAACCGCAACTGGATCGTACCTGCGTCCGGTTATTCGCCTCTGCCCTCTGCCTAATCAGTAGTAGTGGCATAGTTAGTTATAAGTTGTTTCGCTACCTAGTATTGATAGTTTAGATTAGTAATAGGGTTTAGTTTCGCTTTTGTTTTTTTTCTTTTCTTTGAAGGTAACCCTTCAAACCCGGGGGGAATGGTTGCGCCAATTTGCTATGTTCCGCGATTTTGTTTTTTGTAATTTATTTTTTTGGCCTAGCAATCCTATCCCTTCCGTTTATTTCCCCGCACGACCTCAAGAAAGGATTTGACATTGACGTTTGTGCATCGAGTGAATGTGACCGCACCGCTAACACGCCCGCTCGAAATTACAAGAAAATTGACTATTTTCGTGATCCAATCATTCAGAGACTCCACAATAGTGCTGTGCTAGTGCAATACAGGACCTGGCAGTGATTTAAATGTGCGAAGACGAGGATCGGCCGGTGCCACGTGCAATCTTCGAAGTGCCACGTGCAACCAACGAAGTCTAAAGGTCAGTGCTCCTTCCCAATACATTTATTCCATGCCAGGCGCAGTATCTGCATATTGTTAACAAACCTAAGATCGCTTTTCAAACCTACAGTCCATTAAAACATCAAGCAAATTTGCGCAACCAGCATCTTTGTTTCAAATTTTAAATTTGCATTTCCGTAGAAACACTCGTCACAATATGGCGTACATAGCGCGTCATTAAGCACATCATATCCTTTGCGATGCGTTCCGAGTAAGAGTGGGTCGTTTGCTTTGTTGTGGCATCGTGTCATGCTGTCAGGCCTAGGATTTAAAAAGGGAGGTAAAACAAGCAAATTTAATTTAAAGAAATTAAATTCACAGTTCGTAAATAGGAACTGAGAACGTTATTACTTTTCTCAAGTTTCTTGCGATTCTAGTGTGGCGTGGCGGTCGATCCTGATCTTGCTCGGAGCGCATTGTGCACGCTTTATGTCCTTGCGTCCACAGAGTTTAAATAGGTAGGTACTTAACATAGTCGCGATCTTTTGGCACAGACGCGTCGTAATGTTGCCACTGTATTTTTATATTTCTTTTTTTATCTATTTTTCAATCGTATATTTGTACTTCCCATAGATTTATTTAAATTTTATTTTATTTTTTTCGATTTGTATACAAGACCGTGCCGACGTCTATATGTCTACATTGTCACCGGCCCGCACTGAAAACCAGCGTCGTAGACTCGTCGCATTCTGCGTAGGGTCACGACATTAAGCTGAGTGCTCGGCCGTTTTGCGCGGACGTGGCGCATACTTCTCACAATATTAATGTATCATTGTTAAACCTGTTACTTGCGCCTTTATCCGGCAAATAAAAAGTTTTTCTTTCTTTCTTTCTTCATATTGTCGAAGCCGGAATTAAATTTCTAGATTTTATCTATTTTCTATCACGAGCGAAGGAGATGGCCGTGGCTGCGAGGGAATGGACATCCTCACAACCCAGCCGCCGCGACAGGAGACTCTCCGGTAGTTCGTCGTCCAAGCCCGAGTCGTTAACGACGCGTCATGTTCCACGCACGCCTAAAAGAGGCCATTGCTTGCTGGGGTCACGGAGAAGAAAATTTCTGAAAAGGGAACGCGTGGTCCTAGAATTCACAGAGAAACTGACAGACACAGTTGTTGTTTTAGTCAGTAAAAGTCTGACATGCTCTCCTGCTCCTAGTGTGGTAGAAAAAAGTCTAAGCTTCAAATCTGGCTGGAAAGGTGATGAGTCCCAACTGTTCTACATCATGGAAGTTCCGGTCATCAGTTAGATTTACTGCCTGATACGAGACTTCCAACTTATTGGTCGACCAGTCGCGCGACTAACACGTGTAACGTCACTGCCTCGACACGTGCAGGGGAGAGTGGGGAAGATACTGACAATAATTCTAAAGGTTTATATCGCAGGGTCATTTTAAAAAATCGTTCGATTTTAATTTCTAAAAATAATTTTAGGTATTTTTATTTTTACAAAAGCTTATTTAACTAATTTTATTCTAATAGATAATACCGCGTATCTAATAAACTTTTAGCTCATTCTTTCGCTCCATAAAATTGGCCAAATGTTTTTGTAATGGTAGATATCATTGAAATAATGGTTTTCTTATTTTTTTAGTTTAAAAACTAATTGCCAACAGGATATTTTCCATTAAAATCAATGGACATCACTCGATACATGAGAACTAATTTCTTTATTTTAAGATAATAAAAGTTATAACTCTGGCTGCTTTCTGGATAGTTCAATTTTAATTACCTTATATAACAAATGAAGCATCGTTAAAATTAGATACACTTAGTACCTAATTTTAACAATGCTTCATTTTGTTTGAGTTAGGTATTATTTATTTATTGATGCACACCTACCACAGTGTACTTTTACTATTTACTACACAGTGTACTTTTTCAGAAAAAGAAAGAAATATTAAATTAGTCATCAATTCTAAAATTTTCAATAGTATCAACATAATTTTAATTTTTTTCTCAGTGTTCCCAATTACCCGTTTCTCCCGTAGGTACTATCGGCAAAATTGACGCGTGATAATAATATAATGTATTTTATAAAGGTCGCCACCGCCGATAACCTCCACGAAGACCCGACAATGCTTCGCCCAAGCGGGCCATACCTCCACCATGCTCCACCGTGTCCCCAGGGCAGTCCGCACCATAGTAACACCCTGGTGTTTCTTCCACCTGAATCTGAAACAGGAACCTCTCGAATTTACTGAAACTGATGAGGACCCTGCGTCATATGCAAGGTGAGGATGCCATGGCGTTTCTCCTGCGACTTTTCAAAGAGGGGACTTACCACCGCGATTGTTGCGTACCCTATTATTAGTATTATTTTATTCTAATCATCCGTCATCGTCTTCCTACCCTCGTTCCATGTTATTTGAAGAGGTTTCATCATGTGTTCCCTTCCTGGTCAACGCATCGTTTTACATGCTCAAAGCCAGACAAACGATTCCATTTGATACTTTAGATGCAAACTTAATTACCGATATAGATAACATAGAATTTGCACAACACATTTTTTAACTCACTAATCTTTCAGGCTATCAAAAGTCAGTCATTTTTTTGACCCAAAACACACACTTAACACGTGTTACAAAATAAACACCAATTAGTATTTTAAGTTTTATTTATAAACACTTAATTTTGAATGTGATGTAATAGTACAGTCACGTGCATAAATATGTGTTGATTAGCTCCACGCGCAGTTTCACTCACGTGAACATTGTATTTTTAAGGTACCGCATCGTCCGCATCTCAAAGGGGGAAAAAAAGACAGCGCCTTTATAACATCACTTTGTTGTCCGTCTGTCTGTCTGTCAAGAGCCACCTCGAGGGTGCTGTGAAAAATTTAAACTTACGAGCCAAGTGCGAGCCGTACTCACACATTAACCGTCTTGTTACAAAAAATGCTTTAGCACTAGTGCTAAAGCATTTTTTAATCTAAGACCAACAAGTCTAAATAACTGTAGTTCGGGTCTATTACTAGGTTCAATGTCATGAATAAAGAAAATGTTATTATAAAAAAGTAAAAAACTAAAACCCGACTACAACAAAAAAGAACGCTAAAAAAGTATGGAACAAGATTTTTTGATTCTAATCATCCGTCATCGTCTTCCTACCCTCGTTCCATGTTATTTGAAGAGGTTTCATCGCGTGTTCTCTTCCCGGTCAACGCATCCTTTTGTATGCTAAGCCAGACATACGATTCCGTTTGATATGGATTACTTTTTTTATTTTATTTAAACTATTTTGGTGTTAAAACTCTGTGCTTCTACACTGTCTTTGACATAAAATTTTTTGACCGCTTGAGGGCACTACATTGAATTTTGATGATAATATTGAAGCCCTTTCAAATGATATAAAATACGGTGATTTATACTAACGTTTTTTAACATATGACCTTTTGTCCGCTAGAGGGCGTCACTTTAGATTTGAACAATATATAATAACAGTCACGGCCGTTTCCTTCGCTCGTGATAGAAAATTGTTAAAATCTAGAAATTTAATTCCGGCTTCGACAATATGTTTTTGTTATTTTGAATACACAGTATAAGAGTTGGCCTCACACACTTCACCCTGCATTATCTTATTTAGAGCTCTTATCAGAATACCTCCTGGGCTTGGGTTATCATGCTAAAACAACATCCGTAAAAACTATATATAAATTCAAATCCGCTAAATAGCGACAGTTAACCTTTTTATTTCACTAGAAGCGAGCGCAACTCGAAATGTTTAGAGGGAGTGTAATATTGACGTTGTTATGGCTTTCCTTGGAGGTGGTCAGTCCTTTTTCTTGGGGTGAGTAAACTAAAACTAATAATTTGTGTATCGTTTTAACATATTCAACCATAATATATATATAAAAAATATTACTTCTTATAAACGAGATTTGCAGATTTTCAATGTGTGGGAAGACAAATGTGATTTCTTTTGCGAATTATCCAAAGCATTTGACTGCGTTCTTTATGAAATTTTAATCAGGATACTACACTATTACGGAATCCGAACTCCTCCCTAAATCTTCTTTCTTCATATTTGAGTGATAGGATTTAGACAGTTGAAATAAATGAAAAAGATATCTCGGATTTAGGATCCGGGATATCTTTTTCAGTTCACAATGGGTGTCACCCTGGGCTAAATCCTTAGCCCATTTTTATTTTTACAAATAAGAATAAACAACGAATTGCCAAGGAAAAGATTTGCCTTACATAATAATATAAACTATGTACAGATAAACTTGATACTTAAAGGGTTTTTTTTATGGTAGGTAAAGTCATCCAATGACAAATCCCGCCCTTGGGCGGAGCGGGAAGTAGTGTCAGACTCTTACTGACTAAAAACCTACCCCGTTCCTTCGTAGCCTATCGAGCCGGGGCCGGGTATTCCTTTCGGAAGTTAAGCCATGACCCCAGTAGGCTTCAACCCTGCCTGCCTGCAGTTAGCAGGCTGGGCCTCTTCGGTGTGCTGACAGCTCCTTGAGGGCTTAAAGGGTTGTTTGCAGATGACATACAACTTTTGATCAAACTTCAACGTCAGTAGTTAGTTATAGTTGTCGCCACACAAGTTGAACCATCATGGCGGTTTACTATGAATGCGCAGTTACCGATTTTTGGGTCTCAATCGAGGTGGGGGGCCGCGTCAAGGTCAAAAAGACTTAAGACTGATAGCTGCTTCAGCAGTATACACCATAGATATTATTATTTTTAATACCTTTTATTATTTTTCTTATTTTATACGTTTTGATACAAAGTAATATTTTTAATCTAAAATTTTGATGTTTGATAAATTAAATTTGATATATTTATTTTTAAACTTTAACTTTATTATGTATTTGTTTGACTTTCGTGAATGTTTTTAAAAGATTATAAGTTTGTCTGGCAGTTTTGCTACTATATGCGGCCTAATTATCCACAAAGTCCTCAAATTCGTAATAAATAATGTAATTCGGTATTTACTTCACAAAGCGAATACTCATTGTCAAACTTATTTTCTTATTTTAAAGAAATGTCAGATTGTAAAATGAAAATTTTAAAAATGTTTCATTTTTTAAATGAAATTTCTTTAAAATATGAGTTCAAAATAAAAAAAAAGGAATGATATTGACCTTCTCATTTTTTTCTCCATTTTTTCAGACATTGTCGTGGGCGGAGACAAAACATTAGAATTTTATGATAACGGAACACTTACGCACAAAAAAGAGATTCCGGAGGCTACTAAGATCTATTCAGTTGCTTACGATCCCGTTCACGACAGGGTCCTATTTTGCGATCATAATATAGATCCGAACGTATCAATATCAAGCTATGACTTAACAACCAAGGAAATACAACATTTATTTACAAAAGAAACGGATGGATTCAACGTTTCTACCATCGACTACGATCCCGTCACACAACTACTGTTCTTACGGGAGACTCGTAAAATATCGTCGTTTTCATTAAATCCTTCTGCTTCTAAAAGAGCACGAGACGGAAGGGTTGTAGTTGAGCTGAAGCACTACTGCTACGATGTCGCCGTGGACAGTAAAGGAGGGTACGTTACAATCAATGATCTTATATTATTCTACGGACAAACTGGATTGATTACGAAGCAATATTAAAAATTCTAAAGTGTACTTTATTGCCACTGACATTAGTTCATATCTTTATAACAAGCAAAAGAGAAAAAATATCTTTCTTACCCCTATTTTTACACTAAGGTAACCATAAATTTACTGTTTAACAAAATTGTTATTATTTTTGTCACTGCAGCATTTTAATTTTAATTGATGCTGTAGATTTCGACTTATCGACGGCGAAGTACCAGTAACTTCTAACTGTCTGTGAAACCTGAAAAAATTGTTTAATTAATTAATTTATTGAGAATAATAATAACTTCTGGTTTAATTGTTTACTATCAGTCCACCGTAGTTTCGGCCCTACGGTTGAATGACATCTCCCGACCTTGGGCAGAGTGGGGATAGTGCCAGACTTTTACTGACTAAAAACCCACTCTTGTTTCTTCTTTGCCTTCGCTCCAGAGCCCCAGGTTTCACTTTCACATAACCCATGGAAAGAGGGGCCTTACCGCCAACTTGTTTGACGGGCATTATAACTGATATTCTGGTCTCAATCAAATTGGGGGTTTGCGCGTAACCATGCGTATTCAACTTATTTGCCGCGTACTATAATAACACCTTGAACTTCTACAGAACAGAATCGTCCCGTAGTACGAACTAGTTTATGGATCCACTAGTAGAAAGAGATAACATACCCTTTTGCATCTAACCCTTACTCACTATATGTTTAGTTGTAGCTCGATGTCTTGTATTTTGGATTTCGGAAGGCGTTTCATAGAGTCAATAATGATATTTTGCTTGCAAAAGTATGTGCGGGTAGGTTTAAAACTATCGGTTTTTAACCTGGTCTCCTGCGGCTCCTCGCTGACTACCTCCGAGATCGTAAGCAATTTGTCTTGTCTGGCTAGGCATCTATGAATGTGTAGCGACATCAATGTCGTCACAAATGAACCTGAATCCTGCATCGCGCAAGTAAGATTCGCGGCGCGATTGGAACATATAGAACAAACCCGAAATCATCTATCGGGCAGAAGCCCACCAGACATAACACCTGTCTGGTCGGAGGATCCTCCCTTTTCAACGGAGGTATGTGGGACTTTACTCTCTGTTCCACTACCCCCAAACTGGTGACCCTCGACAAAAAAGAACGTCAGCGCAGCCTTCGTGCAGCAACTACTTCGTGACGTCATCATCACTTCCTCAAGCTTTCGAGCAGCGAGCCATACAGCCAGCACCCAAGGCTATATGGGTATCCTGACCACCAGCATGCCTACTTGGTCATACCTGGTCATCACCCTCAGCCTCATCAGCAACCTTGGCTAAGCACCTGTACCTTCGGTCAGTCACATGAAGAGCCTTGAAGAACCTCTCCTGGTCGACGACAGCAGTCAAGCCCTACGTCGCACAGCACCGCTCCGACTCACTGGAGCCAGCCACAATACTCCGACTCACTGGAGCCTGCAGCATCATATCCCGACTCACTGGGATAGCACCACCCCGACTCACTGGGGCATCACCGCAGAAAGTTCCGACTCACCGAGAACTATGCGGAATCCGGTTCCGACTCACTGGAACCAACCTCCATTGGCCTGGCACGCATCACACGACGCATCAAGAAGCATCAAGAACCATCGATCTCCGATCTCCGGAGGGGAGTGATGTAGCGACATCAATGTCGTCACAAATGAACCTGAATCCTGCATCGCGCAAGTAAGATTCGCGGCGCGATTGGAACATATAGAACAAACCCGAAATCATCTATCGGGCAGAAGCCCACCAGACATAACACCTGTCTGGTCGGAGGATCCTCCCTTTTCAACGGAGGTATGTGGGACTTTACTCTCTGTTCCACTATCTCCAAAAATGCCAACCCTATCATACGCGTTCCGGAGTCAGTCAAGGATCAATCCTAGGACCGCTTCTATTCTTAATAATGGTCAACGATCTTTTATCAACAATTCATCACGTTAAAAGTCTAATTTAAAACTTTTTTCCGAATTACACTCTGAAGTTTAGCGCTGCAGCGTGACTTAAATTCTATATTAGAATGGAGTATTAAGAACTGGAATTCAACTCAACCAAATGCTTCGTCATGAGTTTCACTCGCGCACGACACCCTACCAGGACAAATGGAATAAAAGATCTGGGTGTCACTTTCGACAACAAGCCAACGATTCCATCATATCATTTTGGTGGCAAAAGATTCATTTAAGCGATTAGGACTTATACTACTATTATTTTTAATGTATTAATTCGCAGTAGGTTAGAGTTTAGTTCATGTCTGGAATCCCTATGAAAAGAAATATACATTACTTTTAGAAAAGGTTCAGAAAGCTTATCTTAGGTACTTATATAAACGCCTTCATGGGTATTTTCCATTCTTGTACCGTTGTAACTTTCTCTTAGCGATCTTAGGGTATAGTTCTCTGGAGGTTAGAAGAAAAAATGATCAAATCATTAATATGCATAAAAATGCTCTTGAACTGCAAGACGAGCTTTGCCAACTGTTTGCTCCGATTAACTATAGCCGTAATCAGAGGCTCCGACTATTTGCTGTTTCTGGGAGTCATACCGTCGCCCAAGCCCAGTCTCCTATTCCTCGTACTGTCTCCGCGCTCAACGCTCTCTTGGATACTAAACCTGATTGTAACGTGTTCGCGGATGAATGGAAGAACATCTTGCCTGTCTGTCGAGTTTTGTGAGATGAGATTATGACTGCCGTGTAGTTATATTATTTAATGTATAGTTTTCAAAAACATGTTTTTAACTAATGTAATTGGCTTTTGGTTGTGTTATGTTAAAGCAAAAAAATAAATAAAATAAATACCTACGAGCAAAGACATTAAATTTACTATCTCTTTAAATCTCTTTGCCTACGAGTAATTGCCGTGCAATCAGAGTAACTTTCTGAGCGAGTGTGTTGTAAAATAGATATAACGTTTTTATATTCTTTTACGTTTGTCGTCGTGTGTAATTTTATGACACAGCAAATTCGTTTTTAATGGTTATTTACAAATTACAGGTATATCTACTGGGCCGCAGACGAAGAGATAGAGAGGATTCGGTTTGATGGCTCCGGCAGAGAAGTTCTAATACGTGAAAGGGTTCTGTTTAGACTAAGCTTGACAATCGACTCAGAGACACAACGAATATACTGGATCGAGGACAAAGATGTTCCTAGTCCGAAGACTGTCGAAAGTGCCAATCTACGTGGAGAGAACCGAACAACATTTTATACTATACCAAATTTTTCTTTTCCGAGTTCGTTAGCGGTAACAAAAGATTTTATCTACTGGCAAGACTATGAAAAAGTAGGAACTTGGCAGTTACCGAAGAATCCGTCAAATCTGGTGCCAAGAAAACTAGATGAAATTCCTGGCGCGAAATGTTGGAATTGTCAACGTGTAGCAGCCAAATACACGATATAGGAACAAAATTAGGCGATGAAGAGCTCCGAAGCTGTACTAGATCAGATTTTGAATACTTTTAAAGATCTTAAACGTTTCTGCAATAATCTCTGATAAACTTGATTAGCACAAAGTCAAATGTTAGAATTTAGTTATGTAATAATGAGACCAATTTATAAAAAAAAATGTTTTTATTCAGTCAGTGATTTTTTTGTTGTGTATAAACATGACGACAGCCATTTTGATGTTGGAAATTAGTGTCGTCTTCTACCACTAGATGGCGTTAGTATTTATGGAGTTCCACATCGATGTAAATGCGGTGGAGCAGCCGACTGCCTCGGAAACCACGGCCTATTGTGCAGTAGAAGCACTGATTGAATAACAGGGTATATCAGAATGAACGGCATTATGAGTCGAGTTAGGGCCATACGGAATGATCATAATTCCTTGAAATGTGGGTAGATCTTGGTGTGAGATGCAACATGTGTCGATACTCTTGCACTATCTCATTATCTGTGTACGGCAGGCTGTGCTGGGGCTGCTGCTGCAGGTGCAGAAAACCATAAACGGCGTAAATACAATAATTTTAACATAAATTATACATTTTAGTCATAAATTCTCTGCGTCTGTTCGGTTGTATAGCCAACTAATTTCCTCAAGCTTATTTTCTATTGAATGGCATTATACACCCAATTCACTAAAGTCATGAAACACGGGTACACTGTCAAAGAATCATCTGTACCTTGCTTGATAGGACTCGTGTCTACATGAGCTGATTTGGTATGGAAGCAAACCAAATCCGTGGTCCGTCCGTACTCAATTAGAGCAACTGTTAACACTATTACAATGACGGACTTTTTGAACAAGAGCTTTTCGAAATTCTTTTAATGTTCTACTTATTTAGACGATAAGGGCGCCTTCAAATTAGTCGCGAAGTGCTACATGATGGCAGCGCTGCCGCCACGCTGGATTTATGGATGTGCCTTAAGTATGTGTATGATCATATCGTTAGTAACGTACTCTCCACAGCTGTCCACGACGATATCACGGCAGGTGTAGTCACGCAACATAACTATAACATTTTCGTCAACTGCTTTCTTTGAAGATGCAGGATTTATAGAAAAGTTGTACAATATTATATTAATATTCCTCCTTCCACAACAGCAATTGTGTGACGGGGTCGTAGACAATTCACTCGTAGAATTTGTCTGATTTTTTCGTAAATAAATATTGTATTTTTAACCAACTTCGAAAAGGAGGAGGTTTTATGTTCGGCTGAATGTATTATGAATTTCGAAGATAAAGAACAGAACTCTTCAAAAAATAATAGCAGAACTGTCGTTACAATTTATATTGCTTTGTTTATACATGTAGTCGATGACTGACTGAAGGAAGAAGGGGAGTGGATGCATAGAACTAATCTGATGATGAATCCGGAGGGTAGGTAATACAACAGGTGTTTGGTATTATTAGAATTATCATGATGATGGAACCAAATGGCGGAAGGTATCTATTTCAGTTCGGCTGCGAAGTACTACAACTAAAAAGTGTGAAATAAAATACTTTTTACATAAAAAAAAACATTTAAGTCGGTTGTATTTTTTTTTTTGTAAAATGTTTTATTCTGTTTGATATATCAAAGCTAGATGTTGACATGCTCTGGCTCCGCTCTGTAGTGAACTGGATCGTAAGTTACTGAAGTGATCCTGATGGTGTATGTTGCTTACAGAGCAAATATAATGCTGGTGAATATTAGTAATATAATTCAAGTAAATCAATAAAGAGTTATAAAGCAAAAATGAAATCAGTCTTAGTTTTTTTTTTTACAAGAACAAAAAAAAAAAACTATACGCAATGACTTGGCAATGACAACCATTTAATGATATTTATAATGACTATGCCATTATATGCGCCTGACCTACTTGCTGTGCTGGCACGTTTCTTTGTCCCAGACAACTACTGCCGCGGTAAAAAGCACAGGATGTTCGCTGTGCCTCAGTGTCGCACTGTTGCCCGTGCTCAGTCACCAATACCTCGCACTTTGGCTGCACTAAATGGTCTTTTGGACTCCAATTCAACCAGCGATCTGTTTGCGGATGAATGGAAGACGATTTTATTGGCATGTCAGAAGTACTGTGAGAGGGATTGATGTATGAGTATAACTTACATATCTCGTTACATTTTTGTGTTTTGTTATATTTTTCCTTTTTTTTTAAGTTTGTTTAGTTAATGTAATTGGTTGTAAGACCGTTGTAATTAATAATAAATAAATAAATAAATAAATAAATAAATAAATAAATAAAAATCGCTGCTTAAGATATGTAGATAAGAAAATGCAAAAACATTTGAAAATATACAAAACACTATTTGAAAAAAGACTTAAAAAACTACTTCTATAACATTAAACTTAGAACCTTGGGTTATACCAACAAAATAGAAAACTAGGAGAAATTCTAGGTTTAATTACGAAACAAAATTTAAACAGTTTCTAGAACATAATTTCTTAACATTTTCCGATATGAAGATAAATTTTGCTGTTTAGGTTTAATCTAGCTAATAAACAAATCAGTGAAGGTCAGATTTAGTTCCACTGAGTAGCACGTAGTGGTGATGGTAGAGGTGCAAGTAAACTCTTCAGCAGCTGCACATCTCGCGCTCGTTCCGAACTAGCTCCGTTCCTCAGACGACAGTCGAAGCACACGTCGACTGCACTCCATTACCCACATTAACGGTAACTGTAGGTTGTCCCTCGGCACTGACGCTACAAGCTGCTTGACAGTGGAAGTCTTTATTGACGGAAACCTCGCATCTGTCACCCTCGTAATCAGCTGTGCACCGGCAGGCCGGCTCATCTAGCTCATTCAGGGAACAGACGCCGTTGTGTAGGCAATACTGATGGCACGCGTCGATCTTCCTTTCTCCAGTGTTAGAGACCTCACTTCTGAAACAACCAACGATTCAAACTAGGTAACTCAAACAGTCACGCCAGTAAACTGTAACTAGGTAGGTATAATCTGTTAGTTATTGCAAATAGTATATTTTACAAGTGGAGAAGATTTGTCATTGCGACCGAGACGAAATTCTTTTCAATAAACACTTACCAAAAAATAAATAAACAGGGTTTGACCGGCGACTCGTGGGGGTCACTTAGCGCCCAATTTGATACGATACAGGCAATAAACTGTGGCGGGAACGAGCTGGCGATTTTTTCACACTAGTGCGGAATAGTAAATTGTGTGCATTCCTAGGCACGTAATTTACTGTTTTCTTGCTTCAGCCAGAAGTTTTTTTTATTTTCCAAGTAGTTGTATTGGAAAAAATATTTAACAATGTGAAGAAATGGGTCGGAAAACATACAGTCAAGCGCATATCAATAGTCTGTATGGTTTTAATATTAATATCACATTCTGCAAGATCTATGTCAAGTCTTATGGGACAGTGAGTGACTCTGTCACCATCCCCTGTCCAGACTCCGGGCTACTACGAGCAAGTTCCACAACCCACATCAAAAAACTCATGGGCACGCCATAATCATGGCGGTAAGTACCCTCTTTGAGGAGTGGCTGGAGAGACGTGGTCGCGCCTTCCACATGACACAGGTCTTCACCGCACATGGTAAGTTTTGGAGGTTTCTGCACCTGATTTGTGTAGAAGAAACGTTCGGATTTCACCATTGTGTGAACACGGAGTACACGATGGAGCATACTGTGGAGCTGTACCCCGCTTGGGCAAAGCATCGCGAGTCTTCGTGGAGGTGATCGGCGGTAGCGACCTCTTGCGCCGAGCCCTGGTACAGGCCATCGTCCTGAGCGAAAAGAAATGGCAGGCGGTTGCGAAGCAGGAGGCCATACGTGCCAACGGACGGACTTCTTGGCCCTTTAAAACAGTCCCGACGGGAATTTGCATCTACGAATACCGACGCTTGATATATCATTTAGTGTACAGTGATATGAACCAAGTTTTACCTGAATGTAGTTACTTCCTCAGCACTAACATAATTGTTCTTACGGATAGGGGCCTCGCATCTTTCACCGACGTAGTCGGCTGTGCATTCACAGGTCGGTTCATCTTCCTCGTTCAGAGAACAGACGCCGTTGTGCAGGCAGTACTGATGGCACGCGTTCACTTCGCACCTCTTCCCCGAGTATCCGGCTTTGCAACTGAATAATGAAGATAAGAAACAGCGTTACTCGATTAATCAAGAGCTTAAGCATATAGCATAATAAGCCTTTAAATGTTCCCACTGCTAGCTGCTCAGGCCTCTTTTTTCAGGCGCGGGAAAGGGCTGAATGACCAGTCACATTATCTTCAATTTTTTGGTTCTTGGAGAAGCTGGTATCCCCACGACGTTTTTTTAAACCGTTTAGAGAGCAGTAATGATGAAATAAATTACAGAGAGTAAAGCATCTGGCTGGGTTTTCAACTCGTAAGGGTCGTTACCATCAGACCAAATTAATTAGGACCATTATAACTTATTGCCTGTGAAAGCGAGCGTTAGGGTCAGCTCACATCAAGACGCCAAACGAGTTTGTTATTATGTTTACAAAAATATACTCCTAACATTATGAAAGAATGCGAGTAAACCCCTCGGCTTTTTGATTCACCTCGCGGCGCTTCGCTGCGCAGCGCCAAGCAAATGCTATACGCATCTTGAGCTGATCTTAAATAGATACATTCACTAGTCTGTAATGAGATGAACACATTTTACCTGCACACTGGTTGTCCCTCAGCATTGACAGTACAATCTCCTTCCAAACAATAGTATCGACAGATTGAAGCCGTGGACGCAGGCTTCGAGTTATTCGGGATCAGACCCTGAAGAGCTTCGCAGCTCTTTATTCCCTGGATTTGTTCCTGTATTGTGTAGTTGGCTGCTACACGTTGATAAAACTCGCTGCTTAACCCTATACTTGAATCCAGTTTTCTTGCAACTTTTTCTGATGAATTCTTCGGTAACTGCCAAGTTCCCACTTCGCCAGAGTTCTGCCAATAGATGAAATCTCTTGATACGGCCAATGAACTTGCAGGAGATCTTGTATTTGCAGTATATAATGTGGTTTTGTTCTTTCCATAAAAATTGGCACTTTTTATAGACATATGAAAATATTTATCTACGAGTAAAAAATCATAATCAATCCAGTATATTCTTTGCATCTGTTGATCGATTGCCAAGCTGTATCGAAGAGAACCAGTACAGTTTAACAAAACTTCTCTCTCGGAGCCATCTAACCGAGCCCTCTCTATCTTTTGGTCTGTGATCCAGTAAATATACCTGTAATTTGTAAATGTTCAAAAGTGAGACATAAACTTAACCACGAAGTAAAACTGAGCAGAACATATATTTTTCTTATTATTTGTTATAAACTAGTGCTTGACTGCAATCCCACCTGACGGTAAGCAGTGATGCAATCGTTGATGGTGAGGCGCACTAGTTTATTAAGAGGCTATTCACTCTAGCCTTGAAGACACCTAAATTATAATGGGATAGGTAGACCATAGCAGGCAAACTGTTCCAGTCCTGCGATGTACGCAGTATAAACGACGAGGCGAAACGCCTTGTCCGGACCGTAGATGTTTCAACAACGTAAGGGATGGTAGAATTGAGATGGTGGAATCAAGTTATACAATTCCCGTGCGCACTCTCCAAAATGCAACTTGTAAAATACCGAAAGACTGGAAACCCTACGCCTGTGCTCAAGTCTTTGAAGATTGGACTTAACCAAATCTTCGCACGCCTTTCCACCGATTCCAAAGCTGCTAGGGGGCATTTTGCAGCACCAGACCATATGTGGTAGCAGTACTCCACACACTTTGGTGTTAGCGGAGAGCGGGGCGGTATCAGTAGACGATTGCTCGAGCACTGTGAGCGGCGTTGAGCGATCGCCTACCGATACCACCCCAGTCGCCGCGCCGCTCGCCGCTAACACCGAAGTCGTGAATGCGCCCTAAAGATGGTTCCGTATCCAAAGGGTAAAACGGGATTAGACCTATTACTTAGACTCCGCTGTCCGTCCGCTTGTCTGTCTGTGCATCTGTCACCACCAGGCTGTAACTCAGGAAACGTGATAGTTATACTCCATTCACTTCAGCATTAGACAACAGAGGTTCATAGAAGCAGGTGTGCACAACATTTATTGTTCGAGATAAATTCAAACAATTTAATAAATAATGGTTTCAATATAAAAGTGTTTAACATTACCTACTTAGATAAATTTGATTATTGTAAGGTAAGTGCACAAAGCTTAGGTAGGTAAATTACTTGGATTTTATATTAAAATTCCGCTGCCACGACAAGTCGAGGCATGGCGGACAGAGCTCCGGCGGGATCTCATGGCGAAATGGCGTCAGTGACTATCGCAACCTCGTTCGGGGCGCGCCACAATTGGGGCGATAAGGCCCAACGTTGAGGCGTGGCTGGAAAGACCTCACGGCGTTCTCAACTTCCGCACGACGCAGGTGCTTACTGAACACGAAAAGTTCGCTAAGTACCTGTTCCGGATTCGTGCGGAGGATTCGCCCGGGTGTCGCCACTGTGCGCAACACCCGGAGGACACGGTGGAGCACACTGTATAGGTGTGCCCCGCCTGGGCGGAGCATCGCCGTGTCCTCGTGGGGGCGATCGGCGGGAGCGATCTCTCTCGCCGGGTCCGTTGTGAGGAAGGATGGCAGGCGGTCGCCTCCTTCTGCGAAGCAGTAATGCTAGCAAAGGAGGAGGCCGACCGCATCAGGCAGAGGCATCGGGGCGCTCGCCCCAGCCGCCGCCGGGATTCCGATCCCGATTTCCGGCCACTGTAGGCGCGGGCTTGCGGACGGCGTGCAATGGGTAGCACGCTGTCCGATCGTCCGGTAACCTACCGGACCGAGCCCAAGTCGTTGACGGCGCGTTCTGTTCCCGCGCGCCTCAAGGAGCTGTCAGCACACCGAAGAGGCCCAGCCTGCTAACTGCAGGCAGGCAGGGTCGAAGCCTACTGGGGTCATGGGTTAACTTCCGAAAGGAATACCCGGCCCCGGCACGATAGGCAACGAAGGAACGGGGTAGGTTTTTAGTCAGTAAGAGTCTGACACTACTTCCCGTTCCGCCCAAGGGCGGGATTTGTCATTGGATGATTTTAACTACCATAAAATCTGCAGTCCGACCGTACCAAATTCGAGCGTCTGTTAACACTATTACAATGATTTTGAACCAGGAGCTTCCGAAATGATCAAGATGTGTATGATTATATCGCTAGCAACGTACCCTCCACAACTGTCCACGGCGAGGTCATGGCAGTAGTAATCCGACTTAAGTAAAAGATTACCGTCAACTGTTTGATTATAACATCCATCACTTAATGAAACCGTGTGTATGTCAGAATTTTCCTTCCAGACCACTAACTGTGTGGCGGGGTCGTAGGCGACTCGTGCGTCGAAACTCCCTGTTTTTATCGTTAATAAAATTTGTACTTTTCTGGTTGTTAGATGAAAGCATAATATAAACAAGTTCCTGTGGTCGACCTCTGTAAACAGCACCCTGTCGTGAACAGGGTCGTAAGTTACTGAAGTGATTTGATTAACGAATGGCATCTTTTCCGTGTGCGTTTCTGTTCCATTATAATAAAAGTACAATTGTTTGTCTCCACCCACGACGATGTCTGAAACAAAGACGTATTTTTTATTAACTCCTAAATAGTTGTTGGAAAAATACGAAACGTCGTATAAAAAACAAGTGTAAAATAACTTTAATTTCTAATTATGCGTTTCTGTAAGTTTTGTTTCTTCATTATATTACACCGACTTTAAGGGCCGGTTCTTCTTGATGAACTTCGCTCGGGATTATGTCGTCTTCGCGGCCCCAAAACAGCGGTTTTAGTTTATATAAAAAAAAAACAACAGCTATTCAAGATTTTTGTTCTTGCGAAGCGCTTTTAAATAACAAGCTTTATTTTTTTTGGTAACTATCAAATAGTTTCGTAACGTAATCTCGTAGATAAACGTTTGAAATCGTAAATTAGGGTCAGATTCGCGTTTTTTTTTTATCGGGCCAACTAATTTATATCGTGTTTTCATTTTTGCCAAGCCCTTGGCCATATAGTCAATTTTAATCAAATAAATTTTCATGGTGTTTCATTTTATATTTGTGAACTTCCATAGGTTTAAAAAAGGTCAAAATGAGTAGAACCGGACCTTAAGTCTGCGAGCATGAGGTGAAAAAAAGATACTTCAAGAATGTGGCAGGGTTGTACATACCCTCATTTTAATTAACCGTAATGTAGTTTTTAATATTAATTTCATAATTTTGTTGATTTTATCTTACAAAATAATAAATTATTTAATCAAATTGAATGAGGAAAGTACTTTATCTAATAAAAATATTTTTTTTATTCATTCAGTTTTTTCTCATACTATATAATAATAACAATAAAGTTTAGTTTAAAAAAAAAAAGAATTTATCAAAAATATTATTCTTTGAAATGTAAATGAACTTGAAACTTAAAGAAAAAAATTCTACTCGTACAAAAAGAACTATTCTTTTTTTAAATTTTTATAAATTAGCACTTGACTGCAATCCCACCTGATGGTAAGCAGTGATGCAATCGTTGATGGTGAAGCGCACTAGTTTATTAAGAGCCTATTCACTCTAACCTTGAAGACGCCTAAATTATAAATGGACGGGAAAACCGCAGCCGGCAAATTGTTCCAGTCCCTCGATGTACGCGGTATAAACGACGAGGCAAAACGCTTAGTCCGGACCGTGGAAGTTTCAACAACGTAATGGTTTTTTTTTATGGTAGGTAAAATCATCCAATGACAAATCCCGCCTTTGGGTGGAGCGGGAAGTAGTGTCAGACTCTTACTGACTAAAAACCTACCCCGTTCCATTCTTTGCCTTGGTCCCAGGGCCCCGGGTGCCATTTTCACATACCCTTTGACCCCAGTAGGCTTCGGCCCTGTTGGGCCCCTAGAGTTTGCTGACAACTCCTTGAGGCGCGCGGGAACAGCGGGCGCCGTAAACGACTTGAGCTCGGACCGGTATGTTACCGGACGGACGGACAGCAAGCTACCCATTGCCCACCGTCCGCGAACCCGCGCCTACGGTGGCCGGAAATCGGGATCGGAATCCCGGCGGCGGCGGCGGCGTGTGCGCCTTTGCCTGATGCGGTCGGCCTCCTCCTTTGCTAGCATTATTGCTTCGCAGAAGGAGGCGACCGCCTGCCACTCCTCCTCGCTCCGGAGCATGGCTTGGACCAAACCCCGGCGCGAGAGATCGCTGCCGCCGATCGCCCCCACAAGGACACGGCGATGCTCTTCCCAAGCGGGGAACACATCGACTGTGTGCTCCACCGTGTCCTCCGGACGCTCCGCACAGTGGCGACATCCGGGCGTCGTCTCCGCACGAAAACAACGTAAGCCGTACGCCGGGTTGTTCGATGGTAGAAATGAGATGGCGGTATCAAGTCATACAATTCCCGCGCACACTCTCCAAAATGCATCCTGTAAAATACCGAAAGGCTGGCTACTCTACGATTTTAAATTTATACTAGGATTAATCAGTACTGTTGAGATGATGAGCACAATTTTCGCGTATAAGTTTTGCATGCTCCAAACATATGGTTTGGCTTTTTTATCCTTCTGATGTGGAAAATCCTGGCATTTGATATATTGTCGGAGTACATTAGCATGTCAAGATAAGGGTTCACTGATCAGTTATTCGATTTGATGGCGGATGTATTTTATAATAATTTGTTTTTAATGTTTTAGAGTAGGTGTTCGTGAATCACGCATCATTAAAAAAAAAGCAATAATCCAAAACAAAGACAAAAGCAACAAGTGACAAAAAACCAAAAATAATAGAAAATAGTAGTAATTCAGTTAAAATTCATGATTATATCTTTACGTATAAGACGTCAAAAATTAGACAGGGTATAACATACCCGAGACAACTTTGCGCAAGAATATTCCGGTCAGTGCATCGTGCCATACTGTGATCATGCTACTTTCCCGTTCCATACTCTCCTGCCTCCAGCTACTGAGCAAGCTAGTCTTGCTAGACGAGGATTTCAATATACGAGTACACCACTATTTTTTAATTAGTGCAAATACTTAAAGGGCTGATTAGAAAAGGTCTTGTTATTATTTAAGTAAAGTCTCAATAAATAATATTCATAAACAGCAAAGTTATAAACGTTTGTTTATATCCCAAAATCTCACTCAATTTATGGGAACACGGTACAGGTTATTGTTTATGAATGAAAGAATGTCAATAAAAATGGAGAAACACTGCGCTTAGTATTTTCTAGTAGTAGTTCTTATGAATGATGATTCAGTTGTGAATTTACCAATAATGACAAATTTTCGTGGACAATTTTGGGATTTCGTTTTTTGTACTTTTGACTATACAAATATGATCAGTAACGGGTACAGATTGAGCCCCATTTTTTTGTGCACTAATTAAAAAATAGGGGTGTATACACTACTTTAAAATTTAACCAGTGTATGAGATACCCAGGCTTTTGAGAGTGTATAAAGTTTGTAGATTTACTTCATCTTGTATTAAGTCATTACGGGGCTTTTTTTATGGTAGGTAAAATCATGAAATGACAAATCCCGCCCTTGGATAAGACGGGAGATAGTGTCAGACTCTTACTGACTAAAAATCCTTCGTCCCAGAGCCCCGGGGTTCATTTTCACGTAACCCTTGGCAACAGTAGGCTTCGGCCCTGCTAGGCCCCAACAGTTTGCTGACAACTCCTTGAGGTGCGCTGGAACAGTGCGCGCCGTAAACGATGGCTCGGACCGGTCTGTTGCCGGACGGACAGCGAGCTACTCATTACCCGCTATCCACGAGCCCGCGCCTACGGTGGCCGGAAATCGGGATCGGAATCCCGGCGGCGGCGTGCGCCGTTGCCTGATGCGGTCGGCCTCCTCCTTTACTAGCATTACTGCTTCGCAGAAAGAGGCGACCACCTGCCAGTCCTCTTCGCTCCGGAGCATGGCCTGTACCAAGGCCCGATGCGAGAGATCACCGCCGCCGATCGCATCCACAGGGACACGGCGATGCTCTTCCCAAGCGGGGCACACCTCGACTGTGTGCTCCACCGTGTCCTCCGGGCGGTCCACACAGTGGCGACACCAGGGCGAAGTCACTATGGGGCTGGCATGGTGTAATTAGAACGATTTTGAAATTCGGTCCTTAAGATAGAAGTAAATAGTTTAACTACAAGCAAAGCTGCACCTTCACTGCGCACGCAGTACGCCTTTGAAACTCACTGCTGCCTGACATTAGGAGCTGCCAAAATATTGCAGTTTTCAAGAAAAGAGTGAAAGAATACTATATTTCTATTTCGTCGTAGTTACTTATACGTATGTAATGTTATGTATTATTATTCAGTATGTATTATTGCGATCTTTAGGAAACTTATTGGGAAGGGAAAGGATTAAAGGTTAACGGAGAATATCTAAGCCACCTCCGTTTTGCAGATGACATAGTCATTTTCGCAGAAAATATTCCAGACTTGGCAACCATGCTAAACAGCTTGACAGAAGAGAGTAAGAAAGTAGGCCTGTTCATAAATATCACAAAAAAACTAAAATATTAACAAACAGTGAAGAAACAGGCACTGTGACTATCGATGAACAAAACGTAGAATTTATAAAAGAATACATTTATTTGGACCAACTGATTTCCTTTGATAATCATACTATAAAAGAGATAAATAGAAGAATCGCTATTGCGTGGAAAAAATACTGGAGCCTAAAGGAAATAATGAAAAATAAATCTGTAAGTATAAACGTCAAGAAAATGCTCTTCGATGTTGTAATATTACCGTGCTTAACTTACAGTTGTCAGAGCTGGTCGTTAAGAAAATGTGAGGAAGACAAACTAATCATATGTCAACGTAAGATGGAAAGGAGTATGTTGGGGATAAACCTATCACATAAAATAAGTAACCAGGATTCGGGAAAAGACTAAGACCATGGATGTTGTGAAAAGAGTGAGGGCTCTGAAATGGAACTGGGCGGGTCATATATGTCGGATGCAAAGCGATAGATGGACTAAGAAAACCACGGAATGGATACCAATGGATAGAGTAAGGTCACGAGGACGTCAAAGGAAAAGATGGGCAGACCTATTCATACAAAGGCTAGGACCGGACTGGATGACCAAAGCTAGAGATAGAAAATACTGGAAAGAGTTGGGGGAGGCCTACGCCAAAGAGGCGACTACTACATTAAGTTTAGATTGTAACACGTGATATTAACAATTCAAACCATCTGTGATAAAACTTTATTTTGAATGAATTAATTAATAATAGTATGAATCGAAATGTAATATTATAATTTGAAATGAATTATGTAATGTATGTGTACTAGAATAAATGGCTTTTTTATTTTATTTTATTCCGTTTTTTTTTTTCTATACATATTTTTCTATTTTTAAATATATAAATATTTTAAGTATGTACTTACTTTTCTGTTCCTGTTTTATTTTCTTCTATTATTGTGTGTACATGAATTGTTAAATAAATAAACAAATAAAGCTGTGAGCAAAAGTCTATTAGTTTTATCAAGAACTAGAACCGACTTTGGAAATTAGGAAGACTTACATTTGACGGAGCGCAGGTGTACAATAGGATACCCTAACACATAGGAACTTTCTCTTATTCAATGCATCCTAAATCCAGTTCAGTGTGTATCGAATCGCTAAAGGATATCACTCTAAAACTGAATGCGATGGGTGGCTCGTAGTTCGAGGAATTTCAATAAGCTTATGGCGGATGTGGTTGAGCCTAAATTAGTATTTATTGTTCGCCAGTCAGCAACATGTTATGTGTTTATAGAAAATAAAGTTTCTTTACAACTAAAAGCTAATAATAATTAAATTTACAGTACAAGAGATACTCACCCCACGGAAAGCAATGCGCCAGCCCCACGACCAGTGTCAACACTGCCACAACGCGCGTACTGTGCATCTTGTTCTTCAGACAAGGTTGCTGTAGCCCATGAGACGTCCACTCTCGGCGGCTGCCCGAAGGATGTTGCGATGAAGGCGGAGCAGATTTCCTCTGATAAACTCCACTGACTTTATTCAGACTATAATTTGGTATTTCGAAATTTGAATTTCCGGACACTCATAACATTATCGCTAGTTTCCTGCAAAAACAAGATTTATCACGTACTTGCTGTGTCCTTGGATTCACAAAACCAGATACAGAAATCACTCTGGTGTATGTGCTTTACTTTTCATACGTCGGCGGTCGCGCTGGTGTTTCTGTACTGTCACGCAACACGCGCGCGCCCGTGTGGGATGAGCTAGTGGCTGCGCTGGTTAGCCGAGCAGTTATCTTAACTGTTTACATATAATAAGATTATCGAAACCAAGGCTTACACAGCTTTTAAAAGAAATAAAATGTGATATATATTTATTTAATACATATTACATGTCCACGAGGACACGGCGGTGCTCAAGCAGGGCACATCTCCACCGTATGCTATACCGTGTTCTATACTATAGTGTACATTATGACAGTCAACTATCGGCTAAACAAAATAATAGGCAGTAGATGTTGAAAATAAGGTATAAATATAGATGACCCGTTTAAATGAGTAGGCAAGTGCATCCATCCGGCCATAATATATGATAACATTACGCACATCATCATCATCATCAGCCTTTTAATGTTCCCACTGCTGGGACACAGGCCTCCTCTCTAAGAGAGGGAATGGGCCGTAATCCACCACGCGGGCCCAGTGCGGGTTGGTGGATACATTACGCACAAACAAATAGAATATCTCGGACATGGACACGAATCCTAAGGATTGTATAGAGTACCAGTTGGACCTCCAGCAATGTGTAAAATAAATAGATTTTGGTCTTTATCAATGATACCCGACCCATCGACCTACCTATATAATGACGGGCTTGTGAAACCACATATTCTCTATTACTTAAAAAAAATGTGTATAAAAGACGAGAGCAGTACCTCTACCATGAGTTTTAAGCAATAGTATTCGTCGCTACTCGATATCGACGCCGTAAATATTTTGTATGGCAAATTTTGGTTCTGCAAGTGACCGCTAGAGGCGCTGCAAAATTTGCCATACAAAATATTTACGGCGTCGATATCGAGTAGCGACGAATACTATTGCTTAAAACTCATGGTAGAGGTACAGGGAAGTAATTGACGTAATTTCTTTTCACCTCGTAGCTTTGGACTCGGTATAAAGGTGTGCAAACAAGCTAATTGGTGATCTAGATTTGGTTAAGTCCCATCTTCCAAGCCTTGAGCACAGGCGTAGGGTAGCCAGCCTTTTGGTTATTTACAGAATGCATTTTGGAAAATGGCGCACATTCTCCAAATTGCATGTCTGCGATCTTCCCGTCCGATTATAGTTAAGGTGTCTTATATAATGGTTTATTTGAAATAAATGATTTTAAATTTTTGAATTAATTCTTATGAAAGGGAAGGAGTGGATATGTGTCCGCTTAGGGATATATATCCGAAGACATAGATGTGTCTGGAGTAACCCATGCCTATTTTGTAACCTGACTTTTAGTGAACTATTCATTAGTTCACTAATAGTCAGGTTAATACCCACTAGTGCACTTCTGATGTGACATTGATGACAAAACAACTGTAGCCCACGACACAGGGTATCCTAGCGTAGAATCTAGGGCTACTTTATTGCACTAAATAATATTTGTTCTGTATTTTGATAGTTCAGGTGGGAAATCAAACGACGTGACATCATTCAGGTTTCATATATTTCACACAGTTTTACACAAATTCACGATATAAGAAAATCCAGCCACTCTACAAACGTCGCTCAATGCATCTACCAACCCCGTCACCCGGAAGTCAAAATACCATCCCCTGTCTTTCATAGCACGAAATATTTGAATAAGTCACATAAATTGACAAACTTATTACAATTAATTACATTAATACAAGCTGTTGGTGTATAAACTAAAACATTATAATCAGATGTGATTAACAGTAATATTTCCAACGTAATCAATTATTGCAACAATAATTAGGGCTTATAAATAACTAACAAATTATTACTGCACTACTAGTGTCTCAAAGAATTGATAGATGGCGCTAGTGAGACTTAGTAAAGAATATTTATCTCTAATGGATTGCTGTCAGTGCACCAGGTGTCTTGATTAGCCGGTAGATGGCGCAGCGATGGGTGCAACGTCCTAGCAATGCAGCCAACCCCGTAACAGTATCTTTAAAATCCAGATTTGGTTAAGTCCAATCTACAAAGCCTTGAGCACAGGCGTAGAGTAGCCAGCTTTTATTTTACAGCATGCGTTTTGGAGAGTGTGCGCGGGAATTGCATGACTTGATTCCGCCATCTCATTTCTACCTCTACTAATGTCTTCAAGAGTGAATAGGCTCTTAATAAACTAGTGCGCCTCACCATCAACGATTGCATCACTGCTTACCATCAGGTGGGATTGCAGTCAAGTAGTGGTTTATATTAATTAAAAAAAAATGTTGTTCGAAATGTCTTAAGAAATATGTTTAATATAACGATTATTATTAATTACATATTGGATTTAATTAAACATCTTTATAAAATTGAAAATTGTAAATCTATATATATAAAAGATAAGAAAGTCGTGTTAGTTACACTATTTATAACACAAGAACGGCTTCATCGATTTGGCTGAAAATTGGTGGGAAGATAGTTTAGAATCAGGAGAAGGACATAGGATTTTTATCCCGTTAAGTTAAAAAAAATCTGATCATTTATTGGTATAAGGTAGAGTAGGATAGAGTAGGGTAGAGTAGGGTAGAGTAGGATAGAGTAGGGTAGAGTAGGGTAGAGTAGGATAGAATATGGTAGGTTAGGGTAGAGTGAGAGCGAAGCCGCGGGCAAAAGCTAGTTCAATATAATTATCTAACAAACATCGTAATTCTAAACATACTTAAACTAACGCCATCTAGTGGTAAAAGACAACAGTAATTTCCAAAGTCAAAATTAAGGATCTAGTGGCGCGAGCAAGGATCATAAAAATCCTACATACAAACTAAGTTAGATAGTTTAAAAAAATCCTTGAGAGCAAAACGACAGTAATTTCCAAAGTCAAAATTGCCGTTATTACTTAATACTTTAAAATTAACAATCTTATAAATAACTAAACTCTAACACTTGGCTTCGTCCCCATCAAGTTGATTAGAGACCAATTGCAGGATATGTTTCAGCTCTTCTTTAAAAACTTGTCTCATTTCGCTGCGAGGGTCTCGTAGTACTTGCTGCGTCGAGCTATCAGCACATTCACCAGCGTGTGTGATAGCAACATCACATCTTTCACCTTCATAACCAGCTGTGCACTCACAGGTTGGTTCATCTTCCTCGTTCAGAGAACAGACGCCGTTGTGCAGGCAGTACTGATGGCACGCGTTCACTTCGCACCTCTTCCCCGAGTATCCGACTTTGCAACTGAATAATGAAGATAAGAAACAGCGTTACTCGATTACTCAGAAGCATATTTAATGTAAAAGCACTTTTTTTTTCTTATTTGTGAATGTGAAGTACCATGGAGCTATTTTTTTATTTTTATACACAAATACATCAAATATATACTACCATAGACAGGACACAGCGAACAAAATCGTAATCCGAGACTTGCTACCTAGGAGTAGTAAGTCGCTCAGTCTAGTGTGGACGACTGGACCTAACTCCAGTTTATTCATTAATTAGAATTCAATAATTTTCGCATATAGTTCTAGAAAATTGCGTAAAAACATTATAAATTACAAATTTAATTCGCATGTTTACTATTGAAAGCTAGATGACAGTTTTTCTAAGACATTTCTTCTGATGTCCGCTCTATAGTATCTTATAAAATCTCTTTGTTTGAGAAAGCGAGTGTTAGAGTCAGCTCACACCGAGACGCAAAGCGAGGTTAACCAAACTTTGTGAGTTAGTAAAACAATACGGACCTATGTATACAAAAATGTGCTCATAACACGCAACTTCACGATGTACCTCGCTGCACCTCGCTGTGCAGCGCCAAGCAACTGCTATCTATACTCATCTTGAGCTGATCCTAAATACCTAGATATATTTACTAGTCCATAATGAGATGAACACGTTTTACCTGCACACTGGTTGTCCCTCAGCATTGACACTACAATCTCCTTCCAAACAATAGTATCGACAGATTGAAGCCGTGGACGCAGGCTTCGTGTTATTCGGGACCAGACCCTGAAGAGCTTCGCAGCTCTTTATTCCCTGGATTTGTTCCTGTATTGTGTAGTTGGCTGCTACACGTTGATAAGCCAAGCTGCTTAACCCTATAGTTGAATCCAGTTTTCTTGCAACTTTTTCTGATGAATTCTTCGGTAACTGCCAAGTTCCCACTTCACCAGAGTTCTGCCAATAGATGAAATCTTTTGATACAGCCAATGAACTTGCAGGAGATTTTGTTTTTGCAGTATATAATGTGGTTTTGTTCTTTCCATAAAAATTGGCACTTTTTATAGACATTTGAAAATCACCATCTAAATGTTTAAGATCAATCCAGTATATTCTTTGCATCTGTTGATCGATTGCCAAGCTGAGTCGATAAGTAGCAGTACGGTTTACTAAAACTTTTCTCTCGGAGCCATCTAACCGAGCCCTCTCTATCTTTTCGTCTGTGATCCAGTAAATATACCTGTAATTTGCAAATGTTCAAAAAGTGAGACAGAAATTTACCCACGAAGGCAATCGCCGTGTCCTCGTAGGGGCCATCGGCCAAGCCATGGTTAGGAGCGAGGAGGAGTGGCAGGCGGTCGCCTTCTTCTGCGAAGCAGTAATGCTAGCAAAGGAGGAGGCTGACCGCATCAGGCAACGGGGCACATGCCGCAGCGGCCACCGTAATTCCGATCTCGATTTCCGGCCACCGCAGGTGTGGGCTTGCGGACGGCGGGCAATGGGTAGCTCGCTGTCCGTCCGTCAGGTAACAGTACGGACCGAACCCAAGTCGTTTACGGCGCGCACTGTTCCCGCGCGCCTCAAGGAGTTGTCAGCAAACTGTACTGTAGGGGCCCATTAGGGCCGAAGCCTACTCTGGGGCTTTGGGAAGGTATGAAAATGCATACCAGGGCCCTGGAACCAAGGCGAGGAAGGAACAGGGCAGGTTTTTAGTTAGTAAGAGTCTTTCACTATTTCCCACTCCGCCCAAGGGCGGAATTTGTCATTTGATGATTTTACGTACCATAAAAAAAAACCACTAAGACAAACTTAGCAGAATGTAAAAAAAAATTCAATACACTTGCTCAGAAAGTGGCTCTTATTGCACTACAATTAGGTATATAATGGCACCTGTTACCAAACTGTGACATTTTGATTACCATTACGCACTAGTGCTGTAATGTAGCTGTAACCTTTTTGTTCAACATATTTGTTTGCGAATCAAATTTTGAATATGAAAAAAATTTAAAAAATTGTGGTCTATGGCCGTCATTTTAAGATGCGCGCGGTTTTTAGCGTGATTTTGCGAGTGAAGTTCATGGGCTGTATTAATTTAATAAAATTAAATAGTACAAAAACATTATAAAATGTTACATCCATATTCTATTATCATTACGAATGATATTAACGTAAAAAAACTTTTCACACAAGAAAACAAACGACGGCTAGGCAACATGATCAAAAGACCATATAGCCATAGCCTAGCGCGTGTTTATGAAAACAGATTTAATTTTTTACCGCCATATTATGAAAAATGTTACTAGTTTTGCTGTGATAATGGATAGCTAAATTATTTTTCTTCACAAGTGTATTGAAAAACGTCGTATGATACACGTGAGTAATGTATGGTTACCGTTCTTGGCTTTCTTAAGACCCTCGCCAAAGCTCGGGTCTTAATACTGCCTCGACGGTAACCTCCTACATTACACACTTGTATCACAATGTACAATTAATCATAAATTAAAACATCTTTTTATATTTTTAACCAATTTCTGCCCGCGACTTCGTCTGCGTATGCATCAGGATTTAGATTCAGAGAAAAATTAAGAATGTTATATTGCAATGTATATTACCAGTGTTATTTTTTGGGGAGGTAGAACACTCGATCCTCACCGGACGGCCGCACAGCGAGCTACCCATTGCTCGTCGTACCCACATACACTGACGGATATGGTACGAAGCGTTTCAAAGCCGTGGTCCCTTCGTAATGAATTCGAGCATTTGTTAACACTAAGTGCTCGATTACGGAGACACGGCGCGTTGCGCGGCGCGTCGTGCGGTCCGTCGTACAATGCCTTAGGTTTGTGTTTGCGCTGGCGATGACGCGGCCCGGTGCTGCAATGTACGACGAAACGCCCAACGCGCTGCGTCTCCATAACGGCCTAAGACTTTTTGAACAAAAACTCGAAATTCTATGAATGTTCCACTAATTTAAGCAGTAAGTATGTGTGATTATATGAGTATCCTTAGTAACGTACCCTCCACAGCTGTCTACGGCGATGTCACGGCAGTAACAACGAAACAACGTAACATTATTGTTGGAAGATGCAGGATTTAAAGAAAACTTGTTAATATTATTTGTGTCCTTCCAGACCAGTAACTGTGTGACGGGGTCATAGACGACTCGCACGAACGTGAGCGGGTCTACTTGAGTCGTTAGCAAAGTTTCTATTTTTCTGGTTGGTATATCAAAGCTGGATATTGACAGTATCGGGTATTCGACATTTGCAAACAGCACCCTGTCGTGAACAGGGTCGTAAGTTACTGAAGTGATACCAGTAACCAAGGGAATTTCTTCCGTGTACGTTAGTGTTCCATTGTAATAAAAGCACAATTGTTTATCTCCGCCCACGACGATGTCTGAAACAAAGACGTATTGTTTTTTTTAATTCCGAAATAGTTCTGTCTTTTCTCATCTTATCATAAAACACGCTGCAAATTCAAATGGTTTCCAAATTACTTGCTTTCCTACTGATATATTTTCCGATAGATCCTCTACAATTTATTTTCAATTTCTATTTTTTTTTCCTATTAACTGTTAGGAGCAACAAAAATATGTAAGTAACTAAGATTAAAATATAATGATTTAATATTATGTTACCTACTGTTTAAATTATATCTTACAAAACCTTACTAAAACCTATCTATGTACAGTCACGGGTAAAAAGTGCAGTTCCACTCTACCGATAACAAAGTATCTAGTTTTTTTTTATAGAAGAGGTTCAATGGATCATCACTCAGTTCGTTTGTACGGTAGAACCTAAAGAATTAAATAAACCAGTTGTGGCCCAGTCGCCCTCTTTTACACAGAAATTTTATACACAGCATTAGTAGAGTGCAACTGCACTTTTGACCACTGACCGTACATATAATACAAAACACAGATATATTTCTAATTTTATCTTTAAATCATATTATGAGTTACATACCTATTATATGTAACTCATAATATTACGATTTAAAAGAGTGTCCATGGAGTTTCTTGCACGTTCTTCTCCATAGAGATCTACGCTTTGGAACGTGCAATTTAGTTTTACTTTCTTTGACCGACCGTCATTTTGACAATTCAAAAGTGTCTGTAAATGGTCTATTTGAAATAAATGCTTTTGAGTTTGAGTTAAATTTTTCAAGAAAAGAAAGAAGAAGATTTTTCATTTTTCACAATAGATGGTCTTATCGTTACCATACAGGGTGTATCTGACATCGTACCACAAACGAACACCATGGATCCAGTACAGGATACTGGACCCCCAGTGGTTTTTTTTTTATATTAGGTAAAATCAATCAATGAAAAATCCCGCACTTGGGCGCGACGGGAGATAGTGTCAGACTCTTACTGACTAAAACCTATCCTGTTTCTTCATTGCCTTCGTTCCAGGGCCCCGGGATTCATTTTCACACAACCCTTGGCCCCAGTAGGCTTCGACCTTGAGGGGCGTGGAAATAGTGCGTACCGTCGACGACTTGGGCTCGGTCCGGACTGTTACCGGACGGACGGACAGTGAGCTACCCACTACCCGCCGTCCGCAAGCTCGCGTCTGCGGTGGCTGGAAATCGGAATCGGAATCCCGGCGGCGGCGCTGGCGTGTGCGCCGTTGCCTGATGCGGTCGGCCTCCTTCTTTGCTAGCATAACAGCTTTGCTTCGCAACAGGAGGCGACCGCCTGCCACTCATCCTCGCTCCGAACCATGGCCTGTACCAAGGCCCGGCGCGAGAGATCGCCGCCGCCGATCGCCCCCACAAGGACACGGCGATGCTTCCCAAGCGGAGTACACCTCTATGGCGGTTCACACAGTGGCGACACCCGGGCGTCACCTCCGCACGAATCTTGTACAGGTACTTCCCAAACTTGCCATGTTCGGTGAGGACCTGCGTCATGCGGAAGCTGAGGACGCCGTGAGGTCTTTCTAGCCATGCCTCAAAAAGGAGCCTTACCGCCATAATCGTGGCGTGCCCAGCACTGGGTTGCGACAGTCGCTCTCACCATTTCACCATGAGATCCCACCATAACTCTGTCCACCATGCGGCGACTTGTCGCGGCAACGGAGTTTCGCCCTGGCGGCGTTGCATCTCCACGCCTAGATCGTGTCTGGGGCTCTGGGAAGGTATGAAAATGCATACCAGGGCCCTGGAACCAAGGCAGGGAAGGAACAGGGTAGGTTTTTAGTCAGTAAGAGTCTGACACTACTTCCCGCTCCACCCAAGGGCGGGATTTGTCATTGGATGATTTTACCTACCATAAAAAACCCGTACCTATAACTTTTTAATTAATTATTTTTTTAATAAATATTTTTTTTACTGAAAATATCATCGAGGTTGGTTAGAATAACGATTTTATACAATTTTAATTTAAAAAGGCACAGATTTTTTTTTTATATAGTAAAAAGCTGACGAAAAATTCCACCACCGTTTATTTCAATTATTTTTATAGTGTCACGTCGTAGGTATTCTATTGTGGGGAAATGCCGCCGATGTACAGACGATTTTTGCTCCGCAGAAAAGGGCTATTCGTGCCATTTGTAAACTAAATCCCAGATGCTGCCTCAGAGATAAATTTAAAAATATTAATATTTTGACTGCATTACATTACATTTGAAAACATTTTGCATAAAAATAAAAACTTATTTAAAAATACAGTGATATTTATAACGTGAATACTAAGAATAAAGACAAATTAGTGGTTCCGGCAACCAGGCTAAAAAAATAGGAGGCTCATTTAGATGCCAATGTATACACTTTTATAATAAGATTCCCAGTCTTATTCAGGAACTTAGCATTAATAAATTCAAAACATTTGTTAAGCTAAAACTTTGCCAGAGGGCTGTATGCATACTGTAAAAGAGTATCTCAAGGACAAAACGGCTTGGGATTAACCTGCTCCAGTAATCACTAATTGTAGTCATATCTTATTTTCTAAATTTCCCTTTTCATTATTATTTATATTTATTTTTTAAATTGATGATTATTGTTATTTTACGATAATTATTGTTTTTTTTTATCTTCCTTTTTTACAATTAGGACATTGTTTATTTTTACAATTTGACATTGAGAATCACTTTTATATATATTGTTTTTACAATTTGCAATATTTACTTTGTTAAATTACATTTCTGTAAATTTTATTATTGTGAATATGGGGACTATATGGATTAATTTTAATATAATTTCTGGCAGTTATGAGTACTTTTTGCGGCCTATCCAAATGTACTTTCTTTGGTATTTTTCGTCAAGTCGTTGAGCTCCTTAGTAGTCCTGAGTTGAGCTACACGAACACTGACAAATGCTTGCACTGACTGGACAGGTCCACTCAGAACTGTGTGGTCCTTTCTTCAAAAGATCACTTCAGACTCCAATCTGCATGGTTCTCGTATGATTTGACCATTACATGTTTGTGTAAACGACTTTGACTCATGACTTAGTTTCGGTGTTTCTTCTCAGGGTAGTCAGCTAGTAAACCACGGCCTCATATCACATATAATATCTATATTTCTATATATATATTTCATGAGTTTATTTATATATATAATTATCTAATATAATTGTATGTCTAATGTTAAATTTAATCCTTCTTCAATTTGCAGTACACCGCAGACTACCCCCTTTTTATTCTAGGTTCTTACAGTCCACCCCAAGATTGTCTGGTAGATATCGCTGTTAGCGATAAGACCGCCATTGTACCTATAGATTTAAGTTTGTTTAAAAGTTTTTGTTACTGTTTTTGTGTACAATAAAGTTTATTCAATTATATTCTCATCTAGTTTTTAAACTGACGAAAAAAAAACATTGACGTGTAAAAGTGTTTTTAAAATCTTATTTGCAAAATAAATATCATTTTCAATACACTTGCTCAGAAAGTGGCTCTTATTGCACTACAATTAGGTATATAATGGCACCTGTTACCAAACTGTGACATTTTGATTACCATTACGCACTAGTGCTGTAGAGGTTGAACAAAAAGGTTATAGCTATATAACCATAACCTTTTTGTTCAACCTCTTTGTTTGCGAAACAAATTTTGAATACGGAAAAATAAAAATTGTTTGTGGTCTATGGCCTATTGTTTTAAGATGCGCGCGGTTCTTGGCGTGATTTTTTCGTGTGAAGTTCATGGGCTGTATTAATTAAATTAAATCAAATACTACAAAAACATTATAAAATGTTACATCTTCGACTAATAAAATTCAAATAAAATGTTACGACTTCGATTGACATTAACGTAAAAACTTTTCACACAAGAAAACAAACGACGACTAGGCAATATGATCAAAAGACCATTTAGCCATAGCCTAGCGCGTGCCTATGAAAAAAGATTACTTTTATACCGCCATGTTATGAAAAATTTTACCTAAATATTAGTTTTACCGTTGTAATATCAGTTAGCTAAATTATTTTTCTTTACAAGTGTATTGAAAAACGTCGTATGATACACATGAGTAATGAATGGTTACCGTTCTTGGCTCTCTTAAGACCCTCGCCAAGGCTCAGGTCTTAATACCGCCTCGACGGTAACCTCCTACATTACACACTTATATCATAATGTACTATTATTTATCATTTATCAACCACGCTTCAAAGAGGGGACTTACCGCCATAATTATGCCGTGCCCAAAAGTTTGACTTCTGAGTTCTATTTTAGTTCCTATTTGCAAAATAAACAGCATTTATACAAATGTGTGTGGAAATAAATTAAGTTAAGCCATAAAAATTTAGCCGTTAGACCCAAAATGAAAGTAACAAACCCTTACTTACCCCATTTGAAAGAATGCACCAACCCGACAAGCAGTGCTAGCAGCGTCAACACCGGCGTGCAATGCATCTTCTCTTCAGACAAGCTGGTTTCTGCAGCTGAGACGTTCACTCTCGGTGACAGCTCGGAGAATAGTGAAGCTTAGCGTTGCTTCGTGACATGTACTCATTTGCTGTTCCAGCTTGATAAGCAGGCTTGTGTGTGTAAATCCTGATTAAATTTTGTCATTATTCCCCACAACAATAGATATTACTGTATTTTTTAGCATTGTGTTTTATCATCTACTTCCCGTCTGCTTGGTAAACTAACATCCGTCTGCTTGCTTGGTAATAACTGATAGCATAATCTTCATTTCGCAGAAAATCGTTTCGGATACACTCATTTATTATCCATTCGAAACGCATTATTTTGTTAGTCAGAATCGTCTTTAGGCACAAACTTCAAGTCCATAATAATAATAATGATGAGGCAATGAAAAACTGTGCTTTGCTATCCAGGATGTCGACCGATCCAGGCAAATGATGAACCAATACGGATTACACGGGGAATATTTCAGGGCGACGGTTTGATCTATCTATCCTGCTGTACATGGATGATCTGAAACTTTTTGCTCACGACAATTTGCAACTGATGGAACTACTGAGAGTAACTGAAACTTTCAGTATTGCCATCAGGATGGCATTTGGTGTGGATAAATGTGCAGTCATGCATGTAAAGTGAGGTGAGATTGTGGAATCCGAGGGAATTCAACTCTCGGATTCTATACACCTTAGATCCCTCTCATCGACCGAAACTTATAAGTATTTGGGTATGTCGGAAGCGTTAGGCATTAACGTCGCCGACATGAAGCAAACGTTGAAGGTGCGGTTCTTTGGCCGTCTGAGTCCATTTGAGCATGCCGAAAGATTATATTAAAGTCGACATGATCCAACCGTTGAAGGCACGACAGGTATATAATCAAAGCACGCACCTTATTTCCGCCTGACAGAAGGCTGTTTAAAACCTTCTTCAGAAAGAAGGTTTCTTCGGAAAGGTTTAAAACCTTCTTCAGAAAGAAGGTTTCTTCGGAAAGGTTTAAAACCTTCTTCAGAAAGAAGGTTTCTTCGGAAAGAAGGTTTAAAACCTTCTTCAGAAGGTTTTTTAACTGCTTTCTGCCACGATCATCGGTGATGAGACTGTACATCCCGCGGAAGTGCGGAGGTCGAGACTTTCTGAACGCAAAGACTCTCCGCAACCGCGAGGTGTGCAGCCTCAGAGAATATTTTCTCAAAACCGACGTGGGTATGCACCGCGATGTGGTCGCAGTGGACAAGGGACTCACCCCGTTGTCCATGGCTAAAGAGAATTGGTACAAACCTGTGGTGCTTACTACTGATGACCGCAAGGAAGTATGGAAAGGCAAGGAGCTTTACGGGCGCTTTTTCCGGGCTCTTCATGATCCCGATGTAGATTTCATGGCGTCAGTGGCCTGGTTACGTTTCAGCGACCTCTTTGGGGAAACTGAAGGTTTTGTCTGTACGATTATGGACGAAGTTATCTTAACGAACAACTACCGGAGACATATTATGAAGGACGGGACGGTTGACGTGTGTCGGGCATGCCATCGTCCGGGTGAGTCCATCAGACATATTATCTCTGGTTGTTCACGTCTGGCTAACGGGGAGTACTTGCACAGGCATAACCAAGTAGCCAGGATTATCCACCAGCAACAACCTAGTGGATTCTGAGGTACCGTATTACAGGTATGTGCCCGACCCAGTTCTCGAAAATGACCATGCCACGTTGTACTGGGATCGGTCTATCATCACTGACCGGAGTATTGTAGCCAATAAGCCGGGTATAGTGGTGATAGACCGATTAGCGCGCCGCGCAATGATAGTCGATATCACCATCCCACATGACGAGAATCTCGTGAAAGCTGAGAAAGAGAAACAAATCAAATATCTCGACTTAGCACACGAGATTGTCGACATGTGGAATGTGGACTCGGCTGTCATTGTGCCGATTATTGTAACTGCCAACGGCCGTAGCCAAAAGCTTCGACGACCATCTGTCGAAGCTTTCCGTTGCGCGATTGGATCAAGGGCCTGATACGGCTCGCATTGTGAGGAGGTTCCTTTCTCTGGAGCCCTAACCACCGGTAGCTTGGACCCTGCTCCCGACACCGGCGGACTACTATTTTTATATTTTTAAATGTTTTTTTTTTAATATATATTTGTATTAATAAATATTTAAACAAAAAGTTGAGTCTCGAGCATCATAGTAAAATATTTTTTTTACTATGATGCTCGAGACAAAAAGTTGTTGAAAAGTAGGTAGCGTTTGGTTTAATTCATTAAGGTGAATAATTGATTGCAAAAAAGTGTTATATGTGCTTATACGTGAAGACTTGTAAATGGCTTTCTAATGTTCATGTTTTCTTTTTTTTTGTCTGGTTTTATTAGCTGTAAGTCCTCCAGATAAGAGCGGCAGTGAATGGCTCATCATCACTGCATGAATGCACGAAGAAGGCGGCCATCAGAGAAGAGTGGCGGCGTGTTGTTAAGCTTGCCACCAACACCTGAAGTGATGACCACGACCACTCTGTCAAGAGTGGTACCGACTGAGAAGAAGAAGAAGAAAGAAGTCCTCTATGTACTAAAGAAATAATTTCTTCGGGATAAGTAAATTTTTTTATAGTAGGTAAAATCATCAAATGACAAATCCCGCCATTGGGTGGGGCGGGAGATAGTGTCAGACTCTTACTGACTAAAAACCTACCCTGTTCCATTCATTGCCTTCGATCCAGGGCCCCGGGGTTCATTTTCACATAACCCTTGGCCCCAGTAGACTTCGGCGCTACTAGGCCCCTACAGTTTGCTGACAACTCCTTGAGGCGCGCGGGAACAGTGCGCGCCGTAAACGACTTGGACTCGGACCGGTCTGTTACCGGACGGACGGACAGCGAGCTATGTGAAAGTCCATGGGTTATGTGAAAGTCCATGGGTTATGTGAAAGTCCATGGGTTATGTGAAAGTCCATGTGTTATGTGAAAGTCCATGGGTTATTTGAAAGTCCATGGGTTATGTGAAAGTCCATTGGTTATATGAAAGTGAACCCCTGGAACTAAGGCAAAGATGGAACAGGAGTCTGAAGTATTGGATCATTTCCCACCTAAAAAAAAGGATATCGTTAAAATAAAATTCGTAATTAAATGTTAGTGTATATTAATATAATATAATAATTGTGTCGCTATAATCTGTGCTTGCACGCGCCCCGGTAGTGAACCCGCCGCCTCACGGCTTCAGGCGCTTGTAGTTCGCAAGGTGGCTGTTCAAATGCTGCGCTAGTTGATCTGCTCGAGCGAATGATGCCTGGAAAGAGAAAGGAAAGAATAATATATATTTTGATACAAGTGCAGAGAGTTTGTCATTGAGACCGGGGCGGAATTCGCACGAGCCTTAGGCGAGTGTGTTATAGAGGCGAGGGCTGCAGTTTTCAATACACTTACGGCCCGAAATTGTGGAGAGGAAGAGCACGGGCACTTTTCTGCACTGGTGCGGAAAGCAGTCCATTTCGTAGCTGATGGGGGTAAGACAAGAGCGGGTTTTCGAGTAAGTGTATTGAAAAGATGTATTTATATGACTAGCTCGACACCCTTTTATATGTCATACAATCCTCATGCAGTCTTATAAAGCCAATATAGACGGTGCGACTTTCTCGTCTCGAACGTACGATAAATCATAAGAATATACACCGTTAAATTTTGGTCGTTTTAACCCCGCGGAGGGTCGATTCGGCACATGAAACCCTATCGTAAAAGAAAAAAATGAAAAATAAAGTTTTTTTTTAAACTCGAATTAAATTACGCATGAACGAAATTAATTTCTTTAAGTAAACGTCAGCTGAACGAGGTCAATGAACTGTAGATAGTTACTACGTAACGACCGACAACCACCTACAAGGTCATTGACTCTATCGATTTGTAAAGATAAAAATGAAAAACAAAATACTGTTTTTAAAAAATCGATTTAATTTTACGCTTGTACGAAATTGATTTCTTTAAGTTTTTTTTTTTTTCAAGAAATGTTTCTTTTTATAAAAAAAAAGATGTTACGTAAGCAACATTCCCTTAAAAAGAAAATTTTTAAGAATATTCCATCTTTTGCTATTGAACTCAAACTTCTTTTTAATGTGTGTAGGTACGTGTCGCTCGTTCACTCTGGCCAAAATGGTTTGGTTCGCGAAACTCTCACCGTCTAAATGGGCCCTAGCCTTAACCTGTCCACCAGTGTACTAAATATAATACACCCCATACCAGCTAATTTAAACCTTATTACTTAACAATAAGGTTTAATTTAGCTTGTACCGAGGTGTACCGAATTCGGTACACTAGTGCCTGAGCGGTTAAGGATCTAATATAGTATGGACGTTCCATAGGGAATAGCGTGATTTGAATTTGGAATGTCAATTTCTGAAAAAAAAATAAAAATCAGTACATTAAAATGAACGTGCATCCAACGAGTTTATTCAAAAATCAAGCTGGCCACTAGCCAAAATGAAAAAAAAATAATTTAATATTTCACAACTAACACACAACGCTGTCCCCATCTAAGCAGAGCTTGTGTTATGAGTACTAGACAACTGATAAACATACTTATATATTTCTAAATACATACATATTATAGATAAATTACACCCAGACAGAAAAAATGATCGTGCTCATCACACAAACATCTGTCCTGGGTGGGAATCGAACCCACGACCTCCGGCATAGCAGTCAAATACTGTGGAGTCCCTAAAATTTTTTATTAAAAAGCAAGATTTCCTATTGAATTTTGTTTGTTTCAAATTTTCAAAACATGTCGTATGACAGCTAACATTAACTTGTAAATAATACTTATATTTCTTTTATTATAATTATTTTCAGTACGAGCAGAGCAGAGCATCAGCCTTATAATGTTCCCACGGCTGGGGCTCAGGCCTCCTTTCTAGGAGAGGGAAAAAATTTTTCAGAAAGTTAAAAAGTAGAGTATTCAACACGTAGCTACAGCTGTCTTTGTCTTGAACGGCTTGAATTCCTCACTTCACTCAGGTTTCTATACACCGTTAAATTTTCATCGTTTTAATTCCGCGGAGGGTCGATTCGGTACATGAAACACTATCGATTTGTAAAGAGAAAATTAAAAATAACGTACTTTTTTTAAACTCGAATTAATTTACGCATGTACGAAATTAATATCTTCAAGTAAACGTCAGCTAATCGAGGCCAATGAACTGTAGGTAGTTAGTACGCAACGACTGACAACTACCTACAAGGTCATTGATTCGTTTATTTAAAGAAATTTTGAATTCGAGTTGTAGAAAAAAAGTACTTTTTTTTTAATTTTATCTTTACAAATCGATAGTGTTTTATGTACCGAATCAACCCTCCGCGGGATTAAAACGACCAAAATTTAAAGGTGTATTAACTCCCTCGCAGTGCTCGGGATTAAAAAAGTCCCTCACTGCGTCCAGGATTAAAAATTAACAACTTTCGTTTCGTTCGGAATCGAACATATCGTTCGACTTAAAGACACTCCTTTATCAGTCACATAATCTACTATTATTTAGCAACTAGCCACCGCCCGCGGTTTCGCCTGCGTGGTATAAAGTTACCCCTGGAATAAAAAATATTCTAGGTGCTATAACACCCCGTGGCTCAGAGAGCACGTAAAGCCTTTGATCCCGGTTGCCATTCGTAGATCTTTGACGCCAGAAAGTCTGGCCATCAGTCTGTTCAAGGAGTATCGTGTTGCGCAGTAACTGGATTATGGAAGTCTGATAGGCAGCTACTCCATGTAAGACACGGGTATTAAGGTGCATCTGGTACGAAGCTAGTTAGAAAATACATGCTACAGAGATGATGGTAAGCTGTTCCAAGATGAAAAATTTGTGTTGTGTGTGTCTTGTCCATGTCAGTGTCCTGTGCGTGTCATTGTCTTGTGTCTTGTTCGTGTCAGTGCCTTATGAGTGTCAATGTCTAGTGAGTGTCAGTGTCTTACGAGTGTCAATGTGTTGTGAGTGTTAATGTCTTGTGTATGTAAAGGTACGTTTAGACTACGACACTTTATATACTATTTACACTCAGTGTACACATCGAGTGTCTCAGTATGAACATGAGTTTACAATTAGAGACAATGATGTACATACAGACACTCGTTGTGACACTGAGTGTACCGTATGAATGAATGAATGATATATTTATTTGCAAGAATATAGGTAGCTAACAAGTTCTTAGGATATACGGGGTTTCACTAAAAAAAAAAAAGTATCGTAGTCTATCCGTACCGTCAGTGTCATACTGACAAAACATTGACACTCTCAATGTTTTGTCAGTATCAGTGTCTTGTACAAGTCAGTGTAGTGTATCAATGTCTTGTCAGTATTAATGTCTTGTGAATGTCAGTGTCTTGCGAGTGTCAGTGTCTTACGAGTGTCAGTGTCTTGTGAGTTTGAGTGACTGTCAGTGTGTTGTGGATGTCAGTGTGACAGTAGTAGCAGTGTAGTCACCTTGCACACGACGCAGCGGTACAGCTGCTTGGCGTGGTTGTGCATGTGGCGCGTGAGAGAGTGCGCGTGCGAGAAGCGCTTGCCGCACTGCGCGCAGGCGTGCGGCAGGCGCGCCGAGCCGGCCGGCGGCGACGCGCCGTGCGCGCACGTCAGGTGGCGCCGCAGCTGCTCGTAGCGGGGGAACGTCAGCCCGCATTGGGGACATCGCCCTGTTGACAAACCAGACACCGTCACAATACACTTAAAACTGCCATAGGTATGACGTAGAACGCAAAACGATCAATACGTTATTGCTAGGGCTTGTTTATGGAGACGCGGCGCGTTGGGAGATCCGTTGCATATTGCCATATATTTGTGTTTGCGCGAGCGATGACACGGCCCGCTGCTGCAATGTACGACGAAACACCCAGCGCGCCGCGTCTCCGTAAACACGGCCTTAGGGTGGTGCAGAAACTTAACATGGCAGGTGCAACAAATAAATAGAGAAACAGAAAGGAAACAAAATATACAATAATTAATACATACTTAGATACATATAAAATAAGCAATGTTATTGTGAAAAACAAATCCAACCAATCAGTGCTGTGATTATTCTACCAACCTCATAAGAATGAACTCACGTGCATTCATTATTCATTCGATCATTGTGATTTAGCTATCGGTGATTGGACAAATTGGATTACTCGCATTTGTAACTATATCATCAAACGATAATTTAAAAACTCCTGTATTATCTTCGGGCGTTTGACAATTCATAGATAAGACAGGGCAACGTCTGGCTGGGTCAGATTCAAAAGCGTCGCCAAGGGACGAATTGTTAAACACTTGACAAACTTGTCATTTATAAAAACTAGATTAATGAAAAGGAACATTTGAATAAGTAAAACGCGCCGTCAAGGGGGCCACTTTGTTTTTCGTGGCTTTAAAGTTTCACTGGCCGGAACTAAGGAAGGTGTGGCAGGCAATATGGTGCCAACTCAGCACTTCCAGTGCTAGACTGCAGTCCTCTTGGACGTTTTAGTGGGTATTCTATCAACTTTAGCACTGAAATGATGAAGTTTCCACTTACTTTAGCTTCAAAAGCTCTCGACTGTAACTACAATTCATACTTTTGCCATTATTTTGAAATACATGCCTTGAAGCCTATAAATTTAGGCACCAGTCTCCCACAATATAATGCCCATCCTATAATAATTATGTTACCGTAGGAAGTTGCAACTCACAACAGCCTATAAAATTATCAATGGTTACACTGACGCATATCCGACTTACATGCGGAGTTGTGTCAATTTTTTGTTCCGAATAATTACAATCGCTCTAGAAAACATAAATTATTTAATGTCCCATTTTGTCGCACTGTAGCTCGATCCACCTCTCCTATACCGCTTATGCTAACGATGCTCAACGCGCTCGTGGAGACCAACCCTGGATTGGATTTGTTTGCTGATGAATGGAAGACGATATTACTAGAAAGTTTAAGGTTCTGTGAGAAGACAGAGTGGAAGGTTTAATTTAATTTAGTATTAATGGCTGTTTTGCTGTACTAAATAATAATAATAAATAAATAAAATAAATAATAAGGCTAGCGATTAAGAGTTGTGGGTTGTGTTTGGGGTGCTGTGCGACGTAGGGCTTGACTGCTGTCTTCAACCAGGAGAAAGCTATTCATATGACTGGCCGAAGGTGCAAGTACTTAGCCAAGGTCACTGATGAGGCTGAGGGTGATGACCAGGTATGACCAAGTAGGCATGCTGGTGGTCAGGATACCCATATAGCCGTGGGTGCTGGCTGCATGGCTCGCTGCTCGAAAGCTTGAGGAAGTGATGATGACATCACGAAGTAATAGCTGCAGGAAGGCTGCGCTGACGTTCTTTGTCGAGGGTCACCAGTTTGGGGGTAGTGGAACAGAGAGTAAAGTCTCACGTACCTCCATTGAAAAGGGAGGATCCTCCGACCAGACAGGTGTTATATCTGGTGGGCTACTGCCCGATAGATGATTTTGGGTTTGTTCTATATGTTCCAATCGCGCCGCGAATCTTACTTGCGCGATGCAGGATTAGTTCTTATGTGACGATATAGATGTCGCTATACTTCCATTAGCCCCCCACGCCTTGATCATCGGCAGGCGACGCCCATGGTCGGCTTGTTTCATTTTTTTAAAGTTCTATACGTCAAAAGGAAAAAGTGGTACCCTTATAGGATTACTTTGTTGTCCGTCTGTCTATCAAGACACTTTATGTCAAAACGCGTTTTTTTTATGGTACTTAAAATCATCCAATGACAGATCCCGGAAATATTGTCAGACTCTTACTGACTAAAAACCTACCCTGTTCCTTCCCTGCCTTGGTTCCGGGGCCCTGGCATGCATTTTCATACCTCCCCAGAGCCCCAGACTAGGCCTCGACCCTACTGGGCCCCTACGGTTTGCTGATAACTCCTTCAGGCGCACGGGTATAGTGCGCGCCAATCAAAATCAGCCAAGTTCAGTACATTTATGCTCACCTAACAGGTCAAAATGTACTAAACTTGGCAGATTTTTTCGCAATTTCAGGTTTGATCCTCTAGTAAAATTTGTTTGTTATCATGACTACAATCACGTGTTGAAGTATCGTTCACTAACTACCAGTCATCCTATATAACCTAGGTTTCATTTCTGGCGAAAAGAAAAAAGCAAATCATGCCAAAAATTTGCATTAACTTTTGTGGCTACGTCAAAAAAAAATCAAGGAAAAATCTTCCGATACTCCATTCTGGAATTGAACTGTTCTCATATCTCGTAAGTTTATACGGGTCCCTCAATGTGGGAGTCCGTTTTTAGGGTTCCGCAGCCAAATGGCAAAAAAACGGATCCCTGATAGTTTCGTCATGTCTGTCTATCTGTCCGTCCGTATGTCACAGCCACTTTTTTCCGAAACTATAAGAACTATACTGTTGAAACTTGGTAAGTAGATGTATTCTGTGAACCGCATTAAGATTTTCACACAAAAATAGGAAAGAAGAAATAATTTTTTGGGGTTCCCCATACTTAGAATTGAATCTCAATTTTTTTTTTTCATCAAACCCGTACGTGGGGTATTTATGGATAGGTCTTCAAAAATGATATTGAGGTTTCTAACATCATTTTTTTTAAACTGTATAGTTTGCGCGAGAGACTTCCAAAGTGGTAAAATGTGTGTCCCCCCTGTGACTTTTAAAATAAGAGAATGATAAAACTAAAAAAAAATATATGATGTACATTACCATGCAAACTTCCACCGAAAATTGGCTTGAACGAGATCTAGTAAGTAGTTTTTTTTTTTAATACGCCATAAATCGTAAACCGCAATTTGTACGAAACCCTCAGTGCGCGAGTCCGACTCGAACTTGCCCGGTTTTTTTTTTCGTTCAGAATACATTCCTATATTATATTTTTTAAATGATAATGATAAATGATATTTATTTTGCAAATAGGTTTTTTACAAACACTTTTACACGTCTATTATTTTTTTGTCAGTTTAAGCTAGATGAGGCCGGATTTTATAGAATTGAAACATCACAACTTACCAGCTCGTTCATCCGCGGTGTGTGAGCGATCGTGAGCCGCTAGCTCGGCGTCGTCTTCGAAGCACTTTCGGCAAACTTCGCATCGAACAGTCATGGCGCCGCGATGAGCTTCAGCTCTGTGGGAGAACGGGAGATTTGATTCGTAATGTTAAGTGTAAACTCAAGCTTTATAATATAATATATTCTACAACTATCACACAACACCGTCTAGCCCCAAGCTAAGCAGAGCTTGTGTTATGGGTACCAGACAGCTGATAAACATACTTATATATTTCTAAATACATACATATTATAGATAAATAACACCCAGACACAGAACAAATGATCGTGTTCATCACACAAACATTTTTCCTGGGTGGGAATCGAACCCACGACCTCCGGCATAGCAGTCAGGGCCACTATCCACTAGACCAACAGGCCACTCTCTTTGTTATGACTGACTGACTGATCAACGCACAGCCTAAAACGTGAAGTCCTGATACTTGTAGGGTATGATCTTTGTAAGAAAGGATTCTATCTACCCTAAATTCTACCCCTAAGGGTTTTTGTAGTATCGTGCGGATTGCCCCGCATACGGGGCTGCTGCCCGGTATCACGCCCCGCATTCCACGTGTGTATTCCACGCATTACCGTAAATACTTGTATGAAAAGGACATTTAGGGGTTAAGGGTGCGGGGTGATCCCGCATGCGTGATTCACACGATATTAAAAACACCCTAAGGGGGGTGAAAAACGGGGGAAAAGTTTGTATGGGACAACATGATCCTTGGTCTTGGATTCTTTATTCTTCCCCTAACGGAGTTAAAGGCCACGGGATTCTTCTGAGTAAACCACGATCTTCTCACGGTCTTTTCGTGTACAATGCCACGTTATACTTATATTCCCATAGGTTTCTTGTGTTGAAAGCGAGAGCTTGTTACCGCCGCCGTGATTTTGATAGCTCATTGAAAAGACTACGGTCTACTCCTGAGTAGACTATGGTCTTTTCCTGAGTAGACCACAGTCTTCTGCTGAGTAGACCGCGACCTTTTAATTAGACCGTCCAATTTCGTATCCTGCCTATGCTAGAACCGGTTCAGTCTAACCAGATTCGGCTGCAGTAGTTATAATTTCTCGCATCGAGCGCGAATGCTTGTTACTACCGCCGCGGTTTAAATAGCCAATTAACGGTCTTCCTCTGAGTAGACCATAGTCTTTTTTTGAGTAGACCACAGTCTACTGCTGGGTAGACTACGGTATTTTCAGTAGAAATTCATGCTCACTATCGACCTAGTCTTCTTCCACCTATTCTACGACCTGAACACTTCACGGTTGAATATTTCACTGCAGCAGTCAAACTCATATCTGTCTGAAGAGCGCGCACGTGACCGCGAGTTCCCGCCGCCGCGGTTGATAGTCTATTAATAAATCTATGGTCTTCTTCTAAGTAGACCATAGTCTTTTCCTGAGTAGACCAAAGTCTTCTGCTGAGTAGACCACGGTCTTCTCAATAAAACTATCAGCAACCTAGCCTTCGCCCGCCTATTCTACGATCTGCACACCATTATTTAGGCTTGAAGTCACACTTACTTGTGTTCCCATAGTTTTTCGCGTCGGTTGAATGTTTCACTGCAGCAGTCACACTCATATCTGTCTGAAGAGCGCGCGCGCGACCGCGAGTTCCCACCGCCGCGGTTCTGATGCACGCGGCGATGGATTCTGAGGAAAAAAGAGGAATAATTAGCAATTCTATGACGTGGAATTCAACCAGTCTGTGTTTCCTGATAGCTAAAACCTGTAGGTTTATAAATCAAGAGTTATATGAGTGCAATGCGTTCCAAATAAGAATAGGAAAGTCAATAACCTCGGTCTGTCATAAATGAGTGAAAAGTACGGTTTGCAATCAAAACTTATTTGTGTATCAATAAAGGATTTATTTTTTGCTTTATTTCACAAAACTTAGTAAAATCTAGGTGAAGTAAAAAGGTTTTTGTTTAGTATAAATTAGAAAAATAAATTGTTTCAAGTCATAATTAGTAAAAAAAAATTGTTTTCTATTTTATTTTAGCTAGGTTACAATCCGTCTTCTTCAATTTGCCACTACTCGACACTTCACAAAGAGACGCAGAGATGAGCTAAATTGCAGAACTGGATTCGCGGTCAGGGCTCCAGAGAAAGGAACCTCCTAACAATACGAGCCGTGTCCAGAAGTACTGCTTTCTGAATCTAGCCCTTGATCCAGCCGCCTAACGAGAGCCTCCTAAGGTGTTGGTCGAGGCTCTTGGCTATTAAGCCATTACCTGACACGACTAACGGTACAATGATCGCTGAGTCCACATCTCACATGTCGACAACCTCGCGTGCCAAGTCAGTATACCTGATTTGTTTATCTTTCTCGGCTTTCACGAGGTTCTCGTGAACGGATATGTCAACAATCATTGCACGCTTCTCGCTTCGGTCCACCACCACTATATCAGGCTTATTGGCTACAATAGTCCTGTCAATGATGATGGACCGATCCCAGTACAATGTGATATGATCGTTATCAAGAACTGAATCGGATTTATAATAATTATTTTCTTTATTCACCTAATATACATATAAATTATTTTTTTTAAATATCACAAAAAAAAACATTTAAAAATATAAAAAATAGTGTCCCACCGGTATCGGGAACAGGGTCCAAGCTACCGGCGGTCAGGGCTCCAGAGAAAGGAATCTCCTAACAATACGAGCCGTGTCCAGGAGTGCCGCTTTCATAATAATTATTATTATTATGTACTGTAATAATTATGTAGGTATAGTATATCTCAGAACCCTGAGGTCCTGGACCTTTGGAAGGCGTGCGAAGAGCCGAAACCAACTCACAGACACCCTCTGTAATAACTATGTACTGTAATAATAATTATTTTGTGTAATAAGAATTATGTATTATGTACACCAAAAAAGTATTTTTATAATTTTCTTATTTATTATTCTTATTATACACCGTTAAATTTTAGTATACTTCGAGTTTTAGAAAAAAAGTACTTTATTTTTTAATTTTATCTTTATAAAACGATAGTGTTTCATGTACCTGTGTGATCGACCCTCCACGGGATTAAAACGACTAAAATTTAACGATGTATAATTTAGTTATTTACACACGATCTTCTATGTAAATTCTTAGAATAGAAAAAAGGTAAATATAGTTATTGTAGTATGAATTCTATTTTTGGTTTCTTTTTTCATTTTACTGTTGAGAAGATCGCTACCGCAATGTCTTTCCAGCGAAAAAAACTGTAACTGAAAAAAACTTATGTGATTACTGAAATGAAAGTTATTATACATACATACACACACACATACACACTACCACTACTACTATACAGTCCATAATTCTGTGTAATGCGCTTCCTCTCGACATCAGGACGACCACCGTCAGAATGCATTTAAGCGAAAGTTGCGGCTTAATTCTCTTCACAAATAGTGGAGTCATAAACTCCTTTCATTTACTTTTTATAAATAATATATATTTGTATATACACCCCTATTTTTTAATTAGTGCACAAAAAAATGGGGCTCAATCAGTACCCGCTACTGATCATATTTGTGTAGTCAAAAGTACAAAAACGAAATCCCAAAATTGACCACGAAAATTTGTCATTATTGGTAAATCCTTAATGGAATCATCATTCATAACAACTACTACTAGAAAATACTAAGCGCAGTGTTTTTAATTTTTTTTTCCATAAACCCTGTACAATGTTTCCATAAATTGAGTGAGATTTTGGGATATAAACAAACGCTCATAACTTTGCTGTTTATGAATATTATGCATTGAGATTTTACTTAAATAATAACAAGACCTTTTCTAATAAGCCCTTTAAGTATTTGCCATAATTAAAAAATAGTGGTGTATGTAGATTGTATTATAGGAATTTTTTATGTATGTTTATTTTATTTATATACATTTGTACCCTTGTTTTCTTATTAATCTTTTTTTTTATGCACCTGCTATGTTTTCTCTTCACTACCCTTGGTTGACTGGTAGAGAATGCCTAAGGCTTTAAGTTCGCCTTTGTACTTTTGTGTTGCATGAAGTTTCAATAAATAAATAAATAAAGAGAAATAGATAATTAAAAGACCATGGTCTACTTATAAATAGACTACAGTCTACTCATGAAAAGACCATGAACTTAAGCAAAAGACTACATAAAATAAAATAAAATAAATCCAAACATAAAAACAATGGTATATTCATAAAAAGACCTCAGTCTACTACTGAAAAGACCATGGTCTTTTCGGTCTACTATAAACACAAACACACTCACTTTAGCGTCACCCTCGTAGAATACCACTTGGAACAGATGTGACATTGGAAGCTCTTATCCGCCGACTCGTTCTCCGACTCGCTGATCTCGTCATGCGAGGCAGCCGCGCCCAGGTCGGCGGCCGACCGCTCGGGGTCGGAGTCCGAGCCGCTGTCCGACGCGGGCCCGCTGTACGACCACGCCCCGAACGACCTGTGGACGTGACGACAATCAGTCTTGACGGGGTCAGGGGAAGGATTTTAGGATTCGCGTTGGAATGTCAACTTTAAACACATTGACATAAAGTTTAAATTAAGATAATAGATGTTTTATTTAAATTTGAAAGTGGCGCCAGTGACTGAAAAGTTGAAAGGGAATCGTTTGTCTTGGTATGGTCATGTGAAGAGGAGGAATGAAACGCATGTTACTAAAAGAGTTATCAATAAAAATATGGATGGATGGAGAGGAAGAGGGAGACCAAAGAAAAGGGAGTTAGTGATAGCATGACGGATGACAGGACAGAATGAAAGAAAAAAACGTGTTGCGCCGACCACAAATAAAATGGGACAAAAGCAGGAAGATGATGAGAGTTGCTTTGAAATGTGAGTGTTATACACATTGATATAAAGTTTAAATTACAATAATAGTTGGAATTTCAATTGTAGTGAACGCGTGCTTGGAATATGAGTCTTGAAGGGGTCAAGGGGAAGGTTTTGCGTTGGAATATGAGTTTTAAAATAATTTATATAAGGTTTAAATTACAATAGCATAGCATCAGCCTTATAACATTCACACTGCTGGGACTCAGGCCTCCTCTCTAGGAGAGGGAATGGGCCGTAACCCACCACGCGGGCCCAGTGCGGGTTGGTGAATGTCACATGTCTTCGAATGTTTGGTTCTAGGACATACCGGTTTCATTCCCAATTTTGAGAGCAGTGGTGATGAAATAAATTACACAAAGTAATGCGCCTGGCTTGATTTGCACCCGCGTCCTACAACTTATAATTAGGAGCCACTACCACTTGGCCAGTGGTGGCCGAGTGGTAGCTCTCGCTTAAATTACAATAATAGTTGTAATTTCAATTGTAGTGAACGCGCGCTTGAAATGTGAGTCTTGACGGGGTCAGGTGAGGGGTTTTAGGAGTTGCGTTGGAATGAGAGTTTTATACATATTGATATAAGGTTTATATTACAATAATAGTTGTAATTTCAATTTTAGTGAACGCGTGCTTGGAATGTGAGTCTTATGTCGTCGATTTATGTTTTAAATCCTAACAAGATCCTCACCTGTCGTCCTCATTGGGAGTATGAGGGACGGGCGGCGCCGGGTTTTCAGTGCGCGGCGTCTCGTTCTCCGACTCTGACTCTGTGTCGGAACTGTCTGACGAGTCTGAAGAACCAGAGCTCGAGGATGTACTGGATCCGGAGCTCGAACTGCCTGGGGAAAGAATGTATTGGTTAGTTGGCACTAGTGTTGTAAAAATACCGTATAATACCAAAAGGCTATGTTTTAAACCGGTATTTTATTATAACTTACGGTATTATTGGTATTTAATGTACAGGGTGGGCCAGAAGGGCGTACGATTTTAAAAACACTCTTGCGTTTGAAGCTTTAGTGAGGGGACTGCGCGGGTGGTGGGGTTAAGTAGCTCGGTTCTCGGAAATTTAGTCGCGATGAATCACTTCACCGGAGCGCAACGTGCATTCTGCGTTAAACATTATTACAAAAATCGCGATTCGTGCGCTATTGTTCGGCGTTTATTTCGGCGTGAGTTTGGATTACATGACCTAAATCAGTGTCCGAAGGAAAGTGTGATTCGATCGTGGGTCAGAAAGTTCGAAGCTACTGGTTCGACTCTCAAACAGAAGCCTGCGGGACGCCCAAGGTCAACAAGAACGGAAGACACAATTGAACAAGTTAGAGTTTCAGTTCAACGTAATCCTGCTCTATCAACTCGAAAGCGTTCAGCCGAACTTGTGGTATCCAGAACATCTTTGCGTCGCATTTTGTTGAAAGATTTGAAATTGCACCCCTACAAAATTCAACTTGTGCAGGAATTACAGCCGAATGATCCAATTTTACGACGAGCTTTTGTTGAAACAATGTTAGAACGCTTTCGGAGTTTCAACAATATTCTGTTCTCAGACGAAGCCCATTTTCACATAAATGGGCATGTGAATAAACAGAATTGCCGTTACTGGGCTGCAGAGAACCCACGTGCAAAACATCAAAAGCCTCTGCATTCGCCGAAAGTAACCGTTTGGGCGGCCATGTCAGCGCACGGAATTATCGGACCCTACTTCTTCGAAAATCGACAAGGCCAATCTGTCACTGTAAATTCTGACCGATACATAGCCATGTTAAGGGATTTTTTCTTTCCACAACTGCAACAATTTGAAGCCTATAATCGTGCGACATGGTTTCAACAAGATGGCGCGACATGCCATACATCTAATGTCTCTTTGGCGGTCGTAAACGAGATGTTTGCTGGGAAACTGATATCGCGCCGAGGTGACATTGCATGGCCTCCTAGAAGTCCGGATCTAACGCCACTGGACTTTTTTTTGTGGGGATACCTAAAAAGTAGAGTCTACTCCAATAACCCAGCCACGATTAACCAGTTGAAGACCAATATCCAGGAAGAAATGGCAGGTATTCCCCGTGCAATGTGCCAGCGAGTTTTTACCAATTTGAGGTTCAGATTCGAAGAATGTTTGCAGCGCGATGGTGCACACCTGGATGACGTTATTTTTAAGAAATGAATTTCCCAGATGTTATCTTTTATAGAAATAAAAATTTGTATGTGAATTGTACTTAGTTTTTTTTTTATGATTTTTTTAAATTCGCAATTCTTTCTGGTCCACCCTGTATTTTATACTAGCTTTTGTCTGCGGCTTCGCTCCCGCTCTGCCCTACAAAATCCTCTACCCTACTCTACCCTACGCTACCCTACTCTACCCTACTCTGCCCTACTCTACCCTACTCTACCCTACGCTACCCTACGCTACCCTACTCTACCCTACTCTACCCTACTCTACCCTACGCTACCCTACTCTACCCTACTCTACCCTACTCTACCCTACTCTGCCCTACTCTACCCTACACAAATAAACGAGCAAGTTTTGGAATTGCTTTTTTTATATTTAACGAAATAAAAATTCATCCTATATCATTCTCCTGGTTTCAAGCTACACTCCCACCAATTTTCAGCCAAATCGGTTCAGCCGTTTTTGAGTTATAAATAGTGTAACTAACACGACTTTCTTTTATATAGATTTTGATACACTATTTATGATCCTGCAATATTACCAAGAGTTGTAGTTTAATAAATAAAATATATTTTAACTTTCGATTGCATTCTATATTTAAGAATGACTAATTCTAAAATATGGGTTTAAAGAATCTTTATTTCTCATAAGAACATTACAATAGTTCACTTATATGAGATATACAATTTACATTAAACAATTTGTCGTCTAGTGACGAAGCATGGTACAGTTAATAGTATTATTTTATATTTAGATATTTATTTAGCTATATACATTACTTAATAATTATATTACTTAATAATTAAAATAATATATATTACTTAATAATTAAACTGCACAGATATTATTACAATATTATATTTCTGTCTATTTTTCATTATTGTGTTTGTTAAATATTTAAAACGACCAATATTATTTTATTTAAAATATAATTTCATGTTTTATTTCTGTGCATTTCCACCGTATTCAGTATTTTAATGATTAATCAAATAATTTACTTAAAAAATATAGAAACAATCGATTTATACATAAAATACTGTAGCAAATGGTATAATACAGCACTTACATTTCTAGTGGGCACATCGCTTACTGGGGCAGTTTTTTTTTTTGTTATTATTATGGATAGTCTCGCGTTTGACCACTATCTCACCTGATGGTAAGCGATGATGTGGCCGACGATGGCCTAGAAGTAACCTATTCACTCTTAACCCAAAGACCCCCAGGTTGTAGCCATCAGGAAACACAGACTCCGGCAGGGAATTCCACTCCTTAGCTGTACGCATAATGAATGTGTTCCCAAAACGCTTTGTACGTATAGGTTTTTTTATGGTACGTAAAATCATCCAAAGACAAATCCCGCCCTTGGGTGGAGCGGGAAATAGTGTCAGACTCTTACTGACTAAAAACCTACCCTTCCATTCACTGCCTTTGTCCCGGGGCCCGTGGTGACATTCTCACATAACCTTTGGCCCCAGTAGGCTTCGGCCCTGGTGGGCCCCTAAAGTTTGCTGACAACTCCTTGAGGCGCGCGGGAACAGTGCGCGCCGTAGACGACTTGAGCTAGGACCTTGTACGTATAGGTGGGATGTCCACCATGTGCCGGTGGCGCAACGCCGTACGTCTAATGGTCCGATGATGGAACGGCCTTGGTGGAATTAAATTGAGCAATACCAACGCACACTTCCCGAAATGTAACCGGAAGAAAACCGACAGGCTAGCAACTCGGCGTCGATGCTCAAGACTTCGGAGAAAAGAATAACAAAAAGTAGTGCTACTTACTGCTTCGTATGTTCCGTGATCCCGACGTGCCTTGAGAGGGGACGGCTTGTCGCTCTAGTAAACAAACCAGGAATAACGTGAGTATTGAACACAATATAATCATCATCATCATCAGCCTTTTAATGTTCCCACTGCTGGGACTTAGGCCTCCTCTCTAGGAGAGGGAATGGGCCGTAATCCACCACGCGGGCCCAGTGCGGGTTGGTGAATGTCACATGTCTTCGAGTTTTTGGTTCTAAGACATGCCCGTTTCCTCACGATGTTTTCCTTCAACGTTTTGAGAGCAGTGGTGATGAAATAAATTACACAAAGTAATGCGCCTGGCTGGGTTTGAACTCGCGACTTACAACCCAAACTTGTTCATACAAAAGTAGACTCTAAACATCGGAATTATGGCCTATAGTGGAGTGGATGTGAGAGGACACCGATGTCCTCTCGAACTAGGACAGGATAGAGTGTTAGGGCCGAAACATATATGGCGGTGCTGCCCGCCGCAACGCAGAATTTTGCGGCGTGCACCGCGGCGCGAAAACAATAACTTACTAAATACACCGTTAAATTTTTGTCATTTTAATCCCGCGGAGGGTCGGTCGGACATGAAAAACTCGATATTTGTAAAGAGAAAATAAAAAAATTAAGTACCTTTTTTTTAAACTCGAATCGAAAAAGACGCATGTACGTAATTAATTTCTTTAAGCAAACGAATCAATGACCTTGTAGGTAGTTGTCGGCCTTTGCGTACTAACTACCTACAGTTCATTGGCCTCGCTCAGCTGACGTTTACTTAGAGAAATTAATTTCGTACATGCGTATATTAACTCGAGTTTTAGAAAAAAGAACTTTATTTTTTTATTTTATCTTTACAAATCGATAGTGTTTCATTTACCGAATCGACCCTCCACGGGATTAAAATGACCAAAATTTAACGGTGTATAATAATATCACATACACTTTCACACAACGCTGTCTAGTCTCAGCTAAGCAGAGCTTGTGTTATGAGTACTAGATAACTGATAAACATACTTATATATTTCTAAATACATACATATTATAGATAAATTACACCCAGAAACAGAACAAACGATCGTGCTCATCACACAAACATTTGCCCTAAGTGGGAATCGAACCCACGACCTCCGGCATAGCAGTCAGGGTCACTAACCACTAGACCAACAGCCAGTCAACAGTAATGATAATAAAAACCATTGCTCACCAGATCCAGAACTGCTACTATCGGAGTCTGAATTGGAGCTGTCTTCAAGTTTCTCTACACGAGTCTCCATTTCTTTGACGGAAGCGCAACCTGCAACAATATTGTTATCTTAATAACAAATACGCGGCATACAAGTTAAACCAAAATGGCAATCGACCTTCTGACCTGCGTCCAAAAATAACCAAAGCAGGGTTTTTTTTTTACGGTAGGTAAAATCATCAAATGACAAATCCCGCCCTTGGGTGGGGCGGGAGATAGTGTCAGACTCTTACTGACTAAAAAACCTACCACGTTCCTACGTTGCCTACGGCACCGTCGCTGCGAAAGCGAGTGGCGGCCCGGCTGAACGCCTGCCTGAGGGTCATGGCCATTCGGATGAGCCGGGGATACCGTACGGTGTCCTGCGAAGCGGCGAGCCTCCTCGCTGGCCTACCACCATGGGATCTGGAGGCAACAGTCCTTGTCCCAGGGTAGGGTAGAGTTACGACCCAGGGCCTTTCTTTTATAACTCGAGTAGCTACTCTAGAGTTAACCCAACTAACTCTAACTTCGAGCAGGGGGGCCATTCAAGTATTACGCAAGCACTACAGGCGGGTGGGGTCTTTGCTTTGCTTATTTTTGAACAATCTCGATGTTTCAAAATCGCATGTAAATGAGTAGACAGGCACACATCACTAAGCAATGAAAATAAAAAATATTTTGATTTGATTTGGTTTGATTTAATTTAAAACTTACCGTCACACTTTAATTCTTTTCTTATATTATCACATATTACATTTTTCTTAGAATTCAAATAATATGGATTAGAAGGATGGTAAAGTATATTATTCTGTCGTACAAGTTCTATCAACCTTTCTGTGTTCATGTTGTCGTCAAGGTGCCTAAATAAACATCGGATAGCACGGTCAGAGCATCCGTATCTCCGAGCGAGCTCCGGGACACTGACGATCCGGAAGCCTCTGACATGGAGCTATGTGAACAAGTTCGTACAAATTGTACGTAACCTAATTTTTCCCAGTCCCTGATGGAACACGGCAGGGCCGGGTACCCGGAAATGTGTGGATAGCGCTTAAACGAGGCTTTCTTCATGCACTGAACTTTATAAAGTGAGTGTACCTTCAGAGCTCCTGATGGATAGGACGTCGTCATCATCTCCTCGCCGCTGAGAGTCATGCGGCTTCTTAAAGTTGGCGGCTAGCAGGTGTGTGTCGTAGAGATCGTCCTAGGAAGAGAAAAACCTTGATTAAGGACCATTCACTTAAAACCTGGATCAGAAACCAGATCAGAACCAGAAACCTGATCTATGACCGAGTGTGGCGTTATAATAATAAACAAACATAAATATATATAAAAGTTCAACATAAATTAATTTCAATATTAACATGATTTAATAATAATGTCAAGATATGTGACATCCACCAACCCGCACTGGGCCCGCGTGGTGGATTACGGCCCATTCCCTCTCTTAGAGAGGAGGCCTGAGTCCCAGCAGTGGGAACATTAAAAAGGCTGATAATGATGATGAATAATAATGATGACAAAAATAAATAAAATATCTGACATAATTCACCAATACATAGACATAATACTATAATAATAAAATGACATGCATATATAATTCACCACATAATATTATACAAATACATCTATTAACCTTTTATACAATGTAATTACCTATAATAATAATTAATTAATTCTATGAAGTGTTATAGTCTTCGTCCTCTCTCTAACTGTGACCGTAACCAAACCTGAAATCGCGAAAAAATTCAGCCAATTTCAGTACATTTTGACCAGTTAGGCGAACACAAATGTACTGACCAGCAATTTTTTTTGCGATTTCATGTTTAGTCCCATAGTAAAAGTTGTTTGTTATCATGACTACAATCACGTGTTTAAGTATCGTTCACTAATTACCAGTCACGCTATATAGGTACATTAGGGTGACAATCCAATGTATCCTATTTGGGTGTTCGTCGTTGAGGCAGCGCTGCGTTTTCTTAGAGAATAGCACCACAGCCTTAAGACATGGTGGACTTTTCTCCTTGCCAATATTTTATACTAACCTTATCAATATTAGCGTATTTCTCGTGGATATGTCTCAAGGCTCGCAGATTCTCGTCCAAACTCAGCGAGTCTGATGCTTGACTTGGCGAACCTGGAAATGAATAATTGAATGAATAAATTATTACCAGAGGTCGGAGTAGGTAGATCGATTTTATTTACTTGCGTCAAAATATTATAATATGGACATGCCATTTTATCCATAATGTGCAGGAAGTACCGGAAAAAGTTCCGGGATTGGAATTATGTACTAAAATAAAATAAAGCGTCATACTGTCAAGCGTCATTTCTAATTCAACAGTAAGGGACAAAACACGGTGTAACTATTCCAAGGTATTTTTGTATAAAATAAAATACTGATTTCTTTCACCATTAGCTAACACTGGCAGCGTAGATTGATATTATTAATACGTTTTTCACCTTAAACACAAATTCGTGCTAATTTCAAAATTCCGGAACAAATATCACAATATAATATAATATAATAATATAATATATTCCACAACTATCACACAACACTGACTAGTCCCAAGCTAAGCAGAGCTTGTGTTATGGGTACCAGACAGCTGAAAAACATACTTATATATTTATAAATACATACATATTATAGATAAATAACACCCAGACACATAACAAATGATCGTGTTCATCACACAAACATTTGTCCTGGGTGGGAATCGAACCCACGACCTCCGGCATAGCAGTCAGAGCTATTAACCACTAGACCAACAGGCCAATCAATAAATATGAAGACAATAAATATGAAGTTCCGGTATTTTGGAGGCATATCCATATTATCCTCTACGTTTGACGTCAACGACCTTAAATCAATCTACCTACTCCGACCTCTGATTATTACGGTGATAGATTAATTAGGCTTCAAGTAAGGATCGACTGCCTACCACACCTCCACATCCCAGTTACTCAAAATTATTTTCAATACACTTACTCATCCATATATATAAAAAAAGTCGTGTTAGTTACACTATTTATAACTCAAGAATGGCTGAACCGATTTGGCTGAAAATTGGTAGGAAGGTAGCTTAGAACCAGGAGAAGGATATAGGATTTTTTTATTACATTAAGTAAAAAAAAAACATCTCATTTATTGGTATAGGGTAGAGTAGAATAGAGTAGAGTAGAGTAGAGTAGGGTAGAGTAGGGTGGAGTAGGGTAGAGTAGGGTAGAGTAGGGTAGAGTAGAGTAGAGTAGGGTAGAGTAGGGTAGAGTAGAGTAGGGTAGAGTAGAGTAGGGTAGAGTAGGGTAGATTAGGGTACAGCGGGAGCGAAGCCGCGGATAATAATAAGGGAAGATACGTTACGTTTGACTATTACATAACTTTAAAAGAGTTTTGACCCCTGAGTTTATTTAGGATGGCAGGCGGTCGCCTCCATCTGCGAAGCAGTAATGCTAGCAAAGGAGGAGGCCGCACGCGAGAGGCGACGGCCCTCACGCCCTAGCTGCCGCGGGGATTCCGATTCCGATCCTGATTTCCTGCCTGCGTAGGCGCGGGCTTGCGGACGCCGAGCTATGGGTAGCTCGCTGTCCGACAGTCCAGTAACCATCTGGACCAAGCCCGGGTCGTCGACGGCGCGCACTGTTCCCGCGCGCCTCAAGGAGTTGTCAGCAAGCCGTAGAGGCCCAGCCTGCTAGCTGCAGGTAGACAGGGTCAAAGCCAAGGCCGAGGGTCTGCTTCTGAAAGGAAGGCTCGGCCCTGGTATCAAAGGCAACGAAGGAACGAGGTAGATTTTTAGTCAATAAGAATCTGACACTATCTCCCGCTCCGCCCAAGGGCGGGATTTCATAGGATGATTTTACTTAACATAAAAAAAAAAATCATAATCCCTTCTCTCGACCCTCCCTGAGAGGGAGGATTTATTTCATGATTGACTACCTTCAAAAAGTGAATGAAATAATTACAACTTACCCAAATCCGGTTCATCATCGCTGTCCAGTGTTATAGGTTCAGAATTGACGGGCATCAGATTATTTCTTACTCGAATCTCTGCAAAATGGGTAATGATATTTTTTTTTGTGAATACACTGTTAAATTTTGATCGTTTTAATCCCGTGGAGGGTCGATTCGGTACATGAAACACTATCGATTTGTAAAGAGAAAATTAAAAAATAAAGTACTTTTTTTTAAACTCGAATTAATTTACACCATGTGTACAAAATTAATTTCTTTAAGTAAACGTCAGCTGAGCGAGGCCAATGACCTGTAGATAGTTAGTACGCAACGGCCGACAACTAATACCGACAAATAATGTATGATAACTTACTAGGCTGTTGTTGTTGTTTGTTGTTAGCTGCAAGTTGGTCTACCTTCCTCGGTCTTCCTCGCTTACCCTTCACGCGCTGCTCCGTCGAAGGGGGCTGGTAGAGAACAACATTAATTTTAATATATGGCTAGAATAAATAAGCACCTCACCATCAACGATTGCTTCACCATACTTTTGTATGTACTATCAAAGACACTTCAGAAATCAGAAATCAGAATAGTTTATTTCAAATAGACCAATTACAGGCACTTTCGAATTGTCAAAATGTCGGTCAGTCAAAAAAAAAAGTGAAGCTAAATTGCACGTTCCAAAGCGTAGATCTCTATGGAGAAGAACGTGCAAGAAACTCCATGGACACTCTTTTTAAATCATATTATGAGTTACATAAATCTTGGTTACATATTTCTTGTCGCTTCTATTATGTGCACAATGAAGAAAAAAAATAGATAGTAAGTATTGAAAAAATAAAATAAACTAATTAAAAAATAGAAATTGAATTAAGGCACTGGCAGCTAAGAGATGACCAGTCCCAACTGTCGGCGCCCGTTCACGAGCATGACGCGTGCCTCAGCCCCACTCAGCTCAACCATTTTGAAGGGAACTGAAGGACCCAATAACACGTGCCACCATCAGCGAAACTTCCGCCTGGCCACTGCTATGTTCATTTTTGCTTGCACTCGAAACGATTTGGTTTGGCGCCGCGCCGCGGGATGCAAGCGATTTTTTTTTTTTAATTGTCAAGCTGAAATGACCTTATATGCAGTGTCGGACCGAAAGTCCGTTGTCGGTCAAGTTTCGGCCTGCCGAAACTACAACCGAAACCGCATTCGGGAGTTCTCACGTTGTGATCGGTCATGTTCGGCGCCTTAAATTCCATTCAAGCGAGTAAACGACGTAGAAAATTAATTAATACCGCGTCCACGTATCTAATCATGTCGTGAATGAGTTTTCGTGTGATTAAGCGAAAAATATAATATAGAATCAGAATCAGAATAGTTTATTTCAAACAGACCAATTACAGGCACTTTTGAATTGTCAAAATGTCGGTCAGTCCAAAAAAAGTGAAGCTAAATTGCACGTTCCAAAGCGTAGATCTCTATGGAGAAGAACGTGCAAGAAACGCCATGGACACTCTTTTAAAAGTTCATAGCATATGAATACATGATAATTTAGCATAAGAATAGCTAGTAAACTTTAAAAAAATATTCATTATAATAAACTAATACATAGATTATAGTATATTATATATTTTTTCGTAAAGTACTCGTAGTTACTCAAGCCCCAAGTGAATGCCGCACACTTATTGTCTTTCTATTGTGTCTCTAATTACGGTATTCAAAAAATTAAGGGTTGTTTTGTTGATTATTATCATACTAATAAATGAAAATGTCGAAGACTGTATAGCTATGTGATTTAAAAATAAAAAAGTAAAAACAGACTGATCATAAAAACGTTTTCTTTATTTTTTTTTTCCTCCATGTAAAGATGTTTCGGTTTCGGCCGAAACTGAGACTGTTGCCGAAAATCGGTTTCAGTCGTAAAAAACCAGTTTCGGTCGGACATAATACGCAAGCTTCACGCAGGAGTACACCAAGCGTATAATGACGAATACGCGTCTAGGAAGCTACGCGGCCGTTGACAGCATGCCTTTGTTGCGGTCGGTTAAAAAAACTGATAATACTCACGGAATCTTTCTTAGCATTAGGAGTACGCTTCGTGTATTTTCTCTTAGTCCTCGGAGTGGTCTCACCAGCAGAAGATGAAGCTGCAGAATCTGCAATTCAAGTTTAGAAGTCAAGCCTAATAATATCGCTTTAAGATAAATCGGTGCCGTAAATTACGTCGAATTTTTCGACTTTAGGTCGGTCTGACTCAAACGTAATATACGCCGCTCAAAATGAGTTGACGAGATTTCGCTTAGTTTTATTAAAAATGAGTATTTTATGTCTCATGTGTTTGCGAATTATAGTTGGCTTTAGTGCCGTAAAGCCAGATACAGACTGTTGTAGCCTAAATGCATTAAACCTAGAACAATAGTCTTGGAAACATATTTAAATCGCGTTTAATTGGCATTAAACCTAGCAATAGTCCCGGAACTACGGACCCGGAACTAAGTCATTCGGCCCTTTGCGACTATTTTGAAGGCGCCAATTTATATATATTTATTCCAATTTACTTGATATTCAATTTAAATGGCGTATTTTGAGTTCATTTAGTAACAAACTTACAATTAAGCAAAGCAGTATATGAATTGTGTAAATCATGGTTTCTCAAAGTGATGTAGGTACTAGACCCCCAGGGATTCTTCGAAAACGCGGCTGTATGATTGAGAAACACGATTTTATTTATGGTAAAGAAAACTCATTCTTGCTAAAATGGTAGAAATGTTGGAAAATGCCTAAAAATAAACAAAATCACTTTATATTTTATTACTTACTCTACGCAAAAATGCTACTTTCATGCATTTTATAATATAACTACCTACCTATTAATAAATATTATTATAAATATGAAAAAAAAAGGACAGATCCTTCCTAAAAATTTAAAAATAAAATTTATTAAAAAATAAATATAAACAAATCTACACACGTTTCATGCGAAAATATTAACCTGCCCTTAAAATGAATTAAAAATAAAACTATATAATTACATTCATACTTATAAATACATATTTTTTTTTATATAAGAAAAATATTCTTCTGAATCATGCCACTTTATACGATGTACAGTAAGCAACACATGACTACCAACTTATTAAAAAAATATAATATACTTCTTTGATATACAGAAAAATACCTCCAAATAATATCATGCCAGTTCACAAAATGTACCGTCAACAACACAAAAAAAGTTAAACCTACCTACTTATAAAAAAAAAATACAAAATATACTTTTGATATAAAAAAAAATTACCTCCAAATAATGTCATGCCAATATTTATAATATGTACGGTCAACAACACAGAGATAGTTATACCTACTTATTATTTTTTATATTACACAAATTATACCTTCAAATAATGACATGCCAATTTATAAGATATACCGCCAGCAACACAGAAACAATTACCTACGTACTTATAAAATAAATCTACCTGCCTTTTCCAATCTTTTTTAGGGAGTCAAAACAGATGCAGGATACCAGCATTTTACATGAAGCCTATTCTGAGAGGCTATTTTTTTTTGCAGTAAAAGTTCAATGATCTACACCAGTGATCGGCAAAGTACGGCCCGCGGGCCACCACCGGCCCGCTGACGATCCTTCCACATGAATAGTATATGGCCCGCGATAATCATAATTTGACGGTTCAGAGGTATAAAGTAGATTAGGTAAAGGAGCTAGCTAGAGTAACCGCTTAGTTCATGATTGTGTTGCGCACACGCACTCGCCTACTATGGCATAAAAGCCCTACCTTCGAATACAAGTTAAATTGTATTTTTTTTTCTATAATACTTGCCCTCCTCTAAAATTTCTTAAACGTTCTGGCTCCCCGTTAAGAAATTTTGCCCACCACTGGTTTACACTTAGTTTATTTAATACTTTATTTATTTATTTAAACTTCATGTACAGTAGTGGTACATAGGCGGACTTAATGCAACAAGGCGTTCTCTACCAGTCAACCTTTGTGTTAAAAAAGACTACACAAGTGTGCACAATAAATAAATTTAAAAAATATTAAAAATAGAATGAAGTATAATCGATATTAAGTACTTATATCTTTGGGTGGTTCAATGCTTTCTATAGATTCCATGCTAAAAAATTTAATCATCCATGAACCATTGGCTTTCTTCTACAAAGAAATTTTAGACACATTAGTAACGATTGCCACACTGCACTTTTGACCCCACAACGTTCAATATATAATATTTTTCAATACACTTACTCGAAAAAACTCTTAACCCACTGCTTTTAGGCACGCAATAGACTGTTTTCCGAACTAGTGCAGAATAGTACGCGTGCTCGCTACCGCCACAATTTTAATATAATAAAATTGTTTATCGTATCAGGCGCGCGTCAACCCCCACACACGTGCAAATTTGTCACAACTCGTGCGAATTCCGCCTCGGTCGCAATGAAAAACTTCCTGTACTTGTATCAAAATATACTATTTCTATAACAAAGCAATATTACTTTTGCTGCCGACGGTACTTGACATAAAACACTGAATTATTCGATCTACCCACACAAGCCTAACTACTTCCATGCATCCATTATTCACTTGTGTACAAAGTGGCGGCCATTTTGAAAATTTTGACGTCTATTGTCAAAGTGACAGGAGCTTATTTCCACGGCTCTAACTGTTAATATAATATATGTATATTTGAGAATTTATACCTTATATAAATTCTGTGTTTTAATTTTTATGGTATAAGACGTTTTTCCTATACAGGTTCTTTTCCACCACTTTCTCATCTGATGGTAAGCGATGGTGTGGTCACCGATGGAGCATGCCTGCCTATACTCTATCTGTTTAGGTACATAACTAAACGTAAACAATCTTGATGTCTTTTTATTTAAAAAAATAAATTGTATAAGACATACAGAGATTATTTAAATTTAGTTAGTTACCTAACATCGGTTTAGGTAAATAGCTAATATTGTTAATATTATTAGACAAAATTTTTGGACAAATTTAGTTAAGTACTTAAACAAATGGAGTATAAAAGTAACCGATTCACTCTTGATTGAAAGAGAAGTTGTAGCTATCAGGAAACATAGGCTCCGGCAGAGAATTCTATTTCATAGCGGTACCTACGCAATGAATGAATGTGTATCCAAAACGCTTTGTACGTATGGATGGGATGTCAACCTGATGATGTTTCCGCGTTATTTAACACCGACTTCTGAAGTTAGAGTTTTTCGTATTGAAGTCGGTTGGTCAGGCACTTCTGTCTCTCGGTTGGTCAAGCACTTTTGTCACAATAGACGCCAAAAATCCACCGATTCACACACAAGCAAATAAAAAACCAATCCATCATCAAAAAAAATACCTTTTCTTTTGATAAACTTTCTGTTCTCAGCACGCCTCACTAAAACCTTTCTATCTCCAACCTTTCTGACGGTGTTGCCAACTTTCTGCGGTAATTTCCTCATGGCAACACCGATTTTTTTATTGTTCGCTGGCAACTGTCGTTTTTTAACCCGGGTCGAGTTTTGTAACACGGTTTTTGTGACGGGTTTAGCTAGAGATGAATTTATCTTGTGTTAGTAAGCTGCGTGATGCTGTGAAGCAGAATTGCAAGACGTATTTGAACTACACAGGCCAAAAGGCCTGGTTCTGAAATGGTGGCCGCGCAACGGAAGATGCAGCGTTGGAAAGCCTGATAAGTTGGACCGATGATCTGATGGGGGTTGCAGGAATCCGATGGATGCGAGATACACAAGGCCGTTCATTAATAATAATAATAATCTTTATTAAATCTTTTACAGATCTTCTTCTTCTTCCTGCCCTTGTCCCATATTACTTGGGGTCGGCGCAACACGTTTTTTTCTTCCACTCTATCCTGTCAGCCGTCACACTATCACTAACTTCCTTTACAGATAGTTACATAAAATAGCCTCAAATAAATCTTAAGTAAATAATTATGCTAATGCCCTAGATATAACTTTGAATATGATCAATACTTCAGAGCTTGTGAAAACTTAGCTTTAAGCCTAAAATCATGTATAATTAGCGACTTTCCTGAGCTAGGTTTACAAAACCTGTGTTTCAGGTCATCACTTAAACAAGACTAATCATAGATTTGTATACATGAACCCAGCATGTATACAGAACTATAGAATAACAACCTACATTGTAGCGACAGTGTATGGACATGCACTTTAAAAAAAATTGTGACGACCTTTTTGAGTTTTCTCACGCTAGGAATTAAATTGTCGAAGATGTTAGCTGTGTAATTGGCAAAAAATTATAATTCATTCAAATCATAGACACAGAGCCATACAACAGTAGCGGCACCTATGTCGCCACATGGGAACTAAAAAGACGTTATCTGAGCTTTTGAGATTTGAACATATACAAAAGTCCAGAAAAAGAAACCAGGCAAGTGAGAGTCGGACTTGCACACTGAAGGTTCCGTACAATCTAACTTAGGTAAATAGTTCAATTCCTGAATTGAGTCTAGAAGATTTTTCCGAATCGCAAAAGGTTTTTTTGTGACGTAACTACAAATTTACAGTTTTAAGATTTTTTCCTATACTTGTACTAAGACACCTTGCTCCATGCTAACATTTTAATTCATTACATCCACGCCTTCCCGAGATTAAGATAAAAGGTCTTGACAGACAGACGGACAACAATGTGATCCTATAAGGGTTCTGTTTTTGCCTTTTAACGTACGGAACCCTACAAAGAACAATTTTGGGCAGTTGCCCGGACCAGACACAACGCTATCTAGTCGGAGGATCCTCCCCTTTCAATGGGAGTTTGCAGGACTTTTCACTCTGTCTCTGTGAAATTGACTAGTTATGCCAAAAAACTGCCAGTCTAATTTAAAAAAACTCTTTCTGTATGGGATAGTCAGACGCCATGACGCATAATATAGGGTATATAACCTCACGCTAATACCCACGGAAGTGGTACATCATCCAAATACGCGAGTAAAACCGCGGGGGACCGCTAGTAGTCAATACCAGTCTTGCAATTCCGCTTTATTGTTTAGTGACTGCAACGAAAACACAGATGCAAGACTGATGCAAGAATAGGAAAACAAAAATCATTCAATTTGTTTATGTTTTTTAGTTTCTTGCTTCAGTCTTGCATGATAATGAAATATAATTGATGAGTGTTTAGTACCTGATTAGTGGAACACACTTTAAAGTACACGTTTATTTTTTCTATATTTCCACAGGTGTAGCCAGCCCATACTAACAAAGTGACCACACATATACAAGACCGACGAAAGAAGAAAAAAGAAAATTATCATAAATTATTAATTATATATCTTTACATAAATCCTTATTTTTAATTTCTTGTATCAGCCTTGCATGACAAAATACAAGAAACCAAATACACACACAAAACTAAGGCTTGAATAGAAAAACTAAAAATCAATAATTTGATTTTCTTTTCGTTTCTTGCTTCAATCTTGCATGATAATGCAATAAAATAGTGAGTGTTTTACCCGATTAGTGGAATTAGTGTAACACTCAAAAGTATATGATTTTGTGATATATTACAATAGATTTTTATTTATTTTTCTTTATTTATTTTGGAGTTTTTATCTGACCAGATATGCCAACCCCATCGTACCTTCTAACATTACTAATACCTAAACTAAAATCATTAAAATATTATGTATATACACTTCACAATAATAAAGAAGGAAGTCACAATTGAAGGGATGCTACCAAATGACATAATTTCCTGGCATCATCCGAAGCTGGTCGAGACAAAATTGACTGTATTAGTCCCACATCAAGTCTATTCAGATTTAATTCCCTCAAAAGTGACTCCCTCTCACTCCTATTCCGGACACAATCCATCAGAAAATGTTCAATAGTTGTAGACCATATTAACATAATGACCTACGTACATTGATATAATCAAAACAGAAGACACGTGACTAGCCCCTAGCGCGTGAGCCGGAGAAATCAGGATAGTCTGTCCTAAGTTCACTCAATCGCAATCGGCGAGTGACATAACGAGGGTGTCACGCAAATATATATTTTTTTTGTTTTAAGTGGGATAAAGGTAATCAAAATGCCTTCGTGTGCTTTTATGCGTTGCAGAAATTATTCAATAAAAAATAAAAAAATCACATGGCATCACATTTCACTCGTAATTAGAAGAAAACTTTTTTTTATGACATTTCTAATTTCGCTTATTGTTTTGCTCGCCATTTTGCGAAGCGATATAGATAGAGCTCGCGTCTTCGACTAACGCGATTTCACTCGCACGACAGCGCCGGTTCTTATCTCTGTCCTTGTCTATCAGTGAATATGTCTGGCAATTTGAGTATTTTCTGCGGCCTACCCAAATATCCTTTCCTTGGTATTGTTCGTCAAGTCGTTGAGCTCCTTAGTGTCCCGAGTTGAGCTTTGCGAATACTGACAAATACTTGCACTGACTGGACATGTCCACTCAAATCTGTATGGTTCTTTCTTCAAAAGACCATTTCAGACCAATCTGCATGGTCCTCATGTGATTTGACCAATACATATTTACTTATGGACTTTAAAAGAGACTTTGACCCCTGAGTTTGTTTCGGTGTTTCTTCTCAGGGTAGTCAGCTAGGAAACACCGGCCTTAAATAGTATAAAATGACGGAAAAAAAAAAATTGAAAAAAAAAAGTGTTTTTAAAACCTACTTGCAAAAAAAACGGTAATTTAAAAAACTAAAAAACCCGACTGCTTTTCTGAGCATTCATGAAAAAGCCCTAAAACAAGAAAGTCGTTGTACCCGATTGCACTTATCTATATAATATTTTAAATACTGGCAGTCGGGACCCATTCTAGAATTGAGAGCACATACCTATATTACATTGCAGATTACTCCAATCTATTGACTAGACGGCTGACTTTCTAGAATGGGTCCCGACTGCCAGTATTTAAAATATTATATAGATAAGTGCAATCGGGTACAACGACTTTCTTGTTTTAGGGCTTTTTCATGAATGCTCAGAAAAGCAGTCGGGTTTTTTAGTTTTTTAAATTACCGTTTTTTATTTTTTATTTTTTTAGTTTTATTTTATTATGATATCTCTTTCAAAGTAATTACGAATCTAAAGACACCTCTCAAAGTAAAATCCATCGAGCCGTTCAGGTCGCAGAGCATGCCAAACATTTGAATTTGGCGCTAAAAATCCGCCACTTTGTTTTTTTTTTATTTTGATATACCCAGTGTCACTCTCACAGTAAATACGAATCTAACGACACCTCTCAAGCTAAAATCCATCGAGCCGTTGAGGCTGCAGAGCGTGCCAAACAATTATACATACATACATACATACATACATACATACTCTCGAAAAACATAACCCTCCTTCTGGCGCAGTCGGGTAACAAATATCATTTATCATTTATACGTTTGCGACTGTGATGACACTGATCATAGATGTGTGAGTTTCGAGTCTAGCTTTTTTGTTTGACATGTTGGCACGTAACGCATCTTCCCTTATAATATATATCAATATACCTACATATCGGAAAATGGATACTTGGAATGGATCGTTAATTATAACTTACCTCCGGTAGCGCGGCGTTTGTAGTCTCGTTTAGCTTTTCTTTCCAGGGCCTCTGTTAAACAGAATAGTGCAGAATTTAAATAAGATTCCTTAAGGTGAAATCCCCCCACGGGGGATGCAGAGTCATGTACTGTAGTGCTATTCTCTAAGAAAACGCAGCGCTGCCAAGACGACGACCACCCAAATAAGATACATTGGATTGTCAACTTAAAGTACCTATACATTAGATTATTCATTATAATATATATGTATTCGACAATTTTCACTTAACGCCGTCTAGTCTCAAGTTAAGCAGAGCTTGTGTTATGAGTACTAGACAACTGATAAACAAACTTATATATTTCTAAACACATATATATTATAGATAAATTACACCCAGACACAGAACAAATGATCGCGCTTATCACGCAAACATTTGTCCTGGATGGGAATCGAAACCACGACCTCTGGAATAGTAGTCAGGGCCACTAACCACTAGACCAACAGGCTAGTCAAGTCTAATTCAATGTATCCTATTTGGATGTTCGTCGTTGTGGCAGCGCTGGATTTATTAGAGAATAGCACCACTGGATCCATTTATTCGTCTGACACACGATGTATAGTTTCCAGTTTAGGTCGTCCAATGGTTACGATACAGCTCGTGGTAGGGCCTCTGAACGAATTGATTTGCCGACAAGCCAATATCTAACATATGTGAATCCACGTGAACGTGATTGGGAAGCGAAGCGGCGCGTATCAAACACTTTGTACTTTATTGCAGTGGCCTACGTGACCAACCTCACGTGGGTGCGGTATGACATGATATTCATGTGACATAAGTTATGAGATTAAATATGAGAGTTGTAGGTCGCGGGTTCAAACCCAGCCACGTGCATTACTTTGTGTAGTTTATTTCATCACCACTGCTCTTAAAACGGTGAAGGAAAACCTCGTGAGGAAACCGGCATGACCTAGAACCAAAAATTCGAAGACATGTGCCATTCAGCAACCCGCACAGGGCCCGCGTGGCGGATTACGGCCCATTCCCTCTACAAGAGAGGAGGCCTGAGTCCTAGCAGTAGGAACATTATAAGGCTGATGCATTACATTGCAAATTATGAATGGCCCCTTAGCGTGAATAGAGCCCTACACCCACAACAAATCATATAACATAGCATTCAGGGTGTGAAGACCTATGCTTTGCCGGGAACCACATGGTACCACAGCATTATAAGAAAGAAAGAAAGAGAAATAAAATTTACATATTTACAACAACAAAAATACGGTTGAAAAAAATACATTAACACTGTTACAAACCTTGATATGCTAAATCCTTAGTGACACACAAAAAACTTTATGACGCGGCAAATAAGTTGAAACATTTGCTATGGTTACGTGCAGACCCGAAAATCGGTTACTGCGCATTCAAGGACCGTCATAATGGTTCAACTTTTGTGTCGCGGATTATAATCGATTTTTGGGTCTCAATCGAAGTGGCTGCGCGTAACCATAGGAAATGGTTCAACTTATTAGCTGCGTACTATAAACCAATTCAGGAAGTTTATCACAAAGAATGATGCCAGGGTTTCTATGAAGTCTGGGCCCACCTTCCAATAGCTAAGCGTTACAATACGCGGCGTATAAGTTAACCCAAAACGATGATCGACCTTCAATGCGTAGTAATTGATTTTCGGGTCTCAATCGAAGTGCGGAACAGCGGAGGACGTCAGTCATTTTGGTTCAACCTATTTGCCGCATACTATACATCGTTAGACCTATCCCACTAAATCTTATTTATAAAAATGAATAGCTGTTCGTTAGTCTCGCTAAAACTCGACAACGGCTTGGAGCGGGAAGTAGTGTCAGACTCTTACTGACTAAAAACCTACCCCGTTCCGTTCTTCGACTTGGTCCCAGGGCCCCGGAAAAATGCTGGTTCTGGTAATACCCCTAGATGGCGTTATCCTCATTAGGCGGTACGAAGGTTGTCGGGTCATCTAGTCTTCCTAAATGAATAGCTGTTCGTTAGTCGCTAAAGCTCAAGAACGACTAGACCGATTTGGTCAATTTTGGTCTTGAAATATTCGTGATACTCCAGGGAAGGTTTCAACGGTGAGAAAATAGACGTCTATTGGGCAGTACGAAGTTGGCCGGGTCAACTAGCTACCTATAATTTTGAGGTCAAGTTACTATGGCGCCAAGTTCCAAATCATCGCCTGGCCTTTTGGTCTAGTGGTCTTGACTGCTATGCCAGAGGTCGTGGGTTTGATTCCCATCCAGGACAAATGTTTGTGTGATGAGCACGATCATTTGTTCTGTGTCTGTGTGTAATTTATCTATAGTATGTATGTATTTAGAAATATATATGTATGTTTATCAGTCGTCTAGTACCCATAACACAAGCTCTGCTTAGCTTGGGACTAGATGGCGTTGTGTGATGGAGGGTCGATCCGGTACATGAAACACTATCGATTTATAAAGATAAAATTATAAAATGAAGTAATTTATTTCTAAAACTCGAATTACGAAATTGATTTCTTTAAGTAAACTAGTCAATGACCTTGTAGGTAGTTGTCGGTCGTTAGGTACTAACTACCTATAGTTCATTGGCCACGATCAGCTGACGTTTACTCAAAGAAATCAATTTCGTACATGCGTAATTTAATTCGAGTTTTAAAAAAAACGTACATTATTTTACATTTTAAATTTTACAAATCGATAGTTTCATATACCGAATCGGACCTCCACGGGATAAAAACGATCAAAATTTAACGGTTCAGATTACACGCAGACACAGAAAAAATGATCGTGCTCATCACACAAACATTTGTCTCGTGTGGGAATCAAACCCACGACCTCCGGCATAAAAGTCATGGTCAATAACCACTAAACTAACAGGCCAATCATTAGATTGGCAACGTGGCAATGTCATTGGCATAAGTATTACCCCAATACTTTAAAGTAGTAATGATGAGTCACTATTGGCTTCAGGCGAATAGGCTATAGTACAAAATTAACGGGTAAGTATGTAATGCGTATGTTTTACCTAGCTCCCTCGCTCTTTTTCTAGCCAAATACTCTGGGCTTGTTTTGTCCACGCGTGGGCGTCCTCGCTTACGACATGAAGTCTCAGTGTTCGGTGACTTATACCCGGATTCTGGAACGAAAATTATCGAAGAATTAATTTGATGATAGTTTGTGAAGAGCCGTTTGTTTTCAACGCGAGTGCGGTTGCGATGCGATGCGGTTCCTTTTAATTTAACGCGAAGCGGCTGCAATGTCCTACGTGCGACGGAAATAACCGCTTTAGCTGGAATTTATACAACATTATTTTTAGTATATGCGAAACCTGAATACAGTTTGTTCAAAATCAGTAACTGATCGATTTGCCTACTGGGCCAAGGGTCTGCTTCTGAAAAGAAGGCTCGGCCCTAGTATAAAGACAAAGAAAGAACAAGGTGGGGTTTTTAGTCATTAAAAGTCTGACACTATCTCCCGCTCCGCCCAAGGGCGGGAGATGTCGTTGGATGACATTTACCCACCGAAAAAAAAAACTGAATCGATTCCAATATTTTTTTAAATGGTCACAAGTTGGACACCACCGACACTAAGTACAATACTGGTGATTGCGGGCATTAGGCGCCAGCACCCAGCTGGGTGCGGAAGCAAAACAACCCCTCAGTGCCCCGGATGGCCCGGTGACCATGGCTTTGTGCGGACAACCAGGTAAAATAAGTGATTTTGTACATAGTTTCTTTACATAAAAATACTAGACACGTGTTTCGGTTTTCGCATATATACTAAAACTAATGTTGTATAAAACAAATAGCAGCAAGAGTATGCGCGAAAATATCAAGCCAGTTATACGGGACCGCTTCGCTTCGTTCAACGCCGTACCGCACCCACGTGTAGTTTTGTAAGAAACTCGAGTCTTTTAGCCTTCATTTCGAGACTTGAGTAGATTTTCAAGAAAAGAAAGAAAGAAAAAGAGTTCATTTACGCTAAATATGGCGCATACCTTAAAAGATAAGACAAAACAATTCTACAGCGTTAAATTTTGACCGTTTTGATCCCGTGGAGGGTCGATCCGGTACATGAAACACTATCGATTTGTAAAGATAAAATAAAAAAGTACTTTTTTTCTAAAACTCGAATTAATATACGCATGTACGAAATTAATTTCTTTAAGTAAACGTCAGCTGAGCGAGTCCCAAATAGCTCAAGTTCTATTAAATAAGACTTCAAGACTTGAGTTCCTTACAACACTACTCGTGCGTTTGGTCACGTAAGCCACCGCAATAAAGTATCAATCGTTTGTTCTTCGCGCCGCATCGCGTTTAATCGCCTACGTGAGCGATTAACCTTTCAACCGACGTCGGATATATCCGACAAACACTCTCGCGTTTATTCCTCCACGGTCGCACATCCCCGACCAAATACTCCATCTCGTCAGCTCTTCTGTCACCTATGGGGATTAAAGAGCTAAACGAGACGGAGTACCCAGTCGCTAACACACGACCCTGGCGAATAGGACGCAAAAAATACGCTCGTCGGACAAATTCGACGCAAGTTTAAAAAGTTAACGGTCAATGACACCGCTTGTCTTGCGTTTAATTTAGTAGTTTCGTTCCAGCACCCGGTTGTTAGTTAGTTGTTAGATTCAGGATTTTTTTTTTGTAGGTGGGAAAGTCATCCAATGACATCTCCCGCCCTTGGGCGGAGCGGGAGACAGTGTCAGACTTGTACTGACTAAAAACCCACTCCTGTTCCTTCGTTGCCTTTCATGCCGGGGCCGAATCTTACTTTCAGAAGCAGACCCTTGGCCCCAGTAGGCTTCGACCCTGCTGGGCCCCTACGGTTTGCTGACCTTTGAGGCGTAGAACAATACGCGCTATTGTCGACTTGGGCTCGGTCCGGTCGGTTACCGGAAGTTCTGACGGCGAGCTACCCATTGCCCTCCGTCCGCAAGCCCGCGGCTACGATGTTAGTTACAGGACAAGATTAGTAAATATTATATGAGGAAGTATCGCATGGTGAAAGCTATAAATTGTTAGAAAGAATTACTGTAACCCTTTTATTTTAAGGAGGGAAATCATCTAGACTTCTCCCGCTCTAGGATGAAGCGAGAGAAGTTTGGATTGTGTATAGATATATCTGGGTTTTATTTCACGTATCTAGCAGTGGTGTACGAGTATTAAAGGCCCCGACTTATCGAGTTGTAGGTCGCGGGTTCAAACCCAGCCAGGCGCATTACTTTGTGTAATTTATTTCATCACCGATGCTCTCGAAATGGTGAAGGAAAACATCGTGAGGAAACCGGCAAGTCCTAGAACCAAATATTCGAAGACATGTGACATCCATCAACCCGCACTGGGCCCGCGTGGTGGATTACGGCCCATTCCCTCTCCCAGAGAGGAGGCCTGCGTCCTAGCAGTGGGAACATTATAAGGCTGATACTATCTATTTTGTAACAAATCTCGATTTAGTATCAAGTATCTGGATACCTATCCTGATTGATTGATCTAGTATTAAATTGACGTGTTAAGATATTTTTTTAAATGTATGTACAAAATAAATATCATTAATCATTTAATAGATTTTGTGTCTTTTATCTGGATTTTGAGTACTTAATCTGGATTTTGTCTTTTATCTGAATTTTGTGTTATGTAACTGAATTTTGTGTAATTTGTCTGGGTTTTGTGTGATGCATCTGGGTTTTGTGTGATATATCTGGATTTTGTGTCATGTATCTGGGTTTTGTATTATGTATCTGGGTTTTATATCATGTATCTATATTTTGTATAATAACCTCATCTAGTTTTATATTGACTTGCAAGTGTTTTTTTAAACCTATTTTTATTGGGATAAAAATGTTTTGAATCTGAAGTTTGTGTCATGTATCTGGACTTTGTCATATACATATCTTAAAGATACCAAGCTCAAGCCACATACACCCTTTTACAATAAAAGCTGTTAGTAGATATTTACAGTGAACCAACCCCATGTTAGCTGATGCAGTTAGATACCAAGTATGTACGTGTGTATGTTACCTAACTCCCGCGCCCTCTTCCTAGCCAAATACTCTGGGCTAGTTTTGTCCACGCGTGGGCGTCCCCGCTTACGCTTTTCCCCACTTTCTGGGGTTCTGTTATTCATCATTGCCGCTGAAAAAAAAAGAATCAAAATATAAAAAAAATGAAAACTGTACCTCCTCGTTTTGAAATTGGTTAAGTCTTTAACCACTTGTCGGATTTATCCGACGAGTGTTTTCGTCTATTCGCCAGGGTCGTGTGTCAGCGACTGGGTACTCCATCTCGTTTAGCTCTTCAATCCCCATAGGTGACAGAAGAGCTGACGAGATGAAGTATTTGGTCGGGGATGTGCGACCCTGGAGGAATAAACGCGAATGTTTGTCGAATATATCCGACGAAGCCGTTAAAGAATTAAATAAATAAAAATGGTTTGACCGTCATGTGGTTCCGAGCAATGTATAAGCCGTAATAGAGTAATTTCCGTATTTATTTTTGTACAATATTTTATACCAAACAATAAATAATGCTAATAAGAAATGTTGATCTGAAAACATCCTTTAGATTGGTTATTAAATAAAGCAGCATTTACCATTACTAATATTGGTGTGAGTAAGAGAGGGGGTGTAGCTGAACATCTTTATTTCTCCATTTGCTCATGATCACATATTACAAGATACAGTTCCAGGGCTTGAGACACTGCATGCCGAAATACAGGCTCTGCGCCTAGTTCGACTGCATATGTCAATTTAGGCACAATTTTTTTGTAATTATACCAATGCCATAATTAAGAGCAATGTCAAATTGTGTAATATGTATTTTTGGTATAATAAATTATTATTATTATTTCCTCTTTATTCCACTTACAAACTACTTATCAATTACATTTTTAAATATATCTTAATAAAAAAAAGAACAATAAAAAAAAAGATAGTAGCCCACCGGTATCGGGAAAAAGGGTCCAAGCTACCGGCGGTCAGGGCTCCAGAGAAAGGAACCTCCTAACAATACGAGCCGTGTCCAGAAGTACTGCTTTTTGAATCAAGCCCTTGATCCAGCCGCCTAACGAGAGCCTCCTAAGGTGTTGGTCGAGGCTCTTGGCTATTAAGCCATTGGCTGAAACGACTATCGGTACAATGATCGCCGAATCCACTTCCCACATGTCGACAACCTCGCGAGCCAAGTCAATGTACTTAATTTGTTTGTCTTTCTCGGCTTTCACGAGGTTCTCGTCATGTTATTATTATTATTATCTTGCCATCTCTTTTGTATGAGCGTAATCTAATGGCAGTGACGTCACATTTCAATCTGTACAGTAAGACTTTCAAACAAACATTTTTCCTGTCCATTCAACCGATTTTTACTATTATTGCATAGGTGGCATGATAAATGGCAGTTACAGTAACAAGTTGGTATTTTAACCACTTTTATGCTGTTGACATCCTTATGTCTACGTATAAAAGTCAAAATCGTTTGAACGGAGAGTAAAAAAAGGTTTGTAACCGTTTACCCGCCTGCGTCGGATATATCCGACAAACACTTTCGCGTTTATTCCGCCTGAATCGCACATCCACGACCAAATACTCGCATCTTCTGTCAACTATGGCTGCCCCCTATAGTAAAAAAGACGCATCTAACATTTTTTCCGGATTTGAGTTAAAAATACAGGCAGATGGGCCTTTTTTTTCTGATTCCGGAAATGTATATAACTCAAATCCGGAAAAAATGTTAGATGCGTCTTTTTTACTATCGGGGGCAGATGGGGATTGAAGAGCTAAACGAGATATTTTTTTTTTTTTTAATAGTAGGTAAAATCATCCAATGAAGTAGTGTCAGACTCTTACTGACTAAAAACCCACCCCATTCCTTCGTTGCCTATCGAACTAAACGAGATTGAGTACCCAGTCGTAAACACTCGACCGTGGCGAATAGGACACGAAAATGCTCGTCGGATTTATCCGACCTGGGCGGGCAAAGGAATAATTGTCTAATTTGGAGGATATTTGTCCTTAATGTAATAAAAAAACGTGTCTCACCCATCTCTTTGGCCTGTTTCCTGGCCGCCAAGTTGGCCAAGTACTCGGGGCTCGTCTTGTCCACTCTTGGCCTGCCCCTCTTTCGCTTGACTGGCGTTGGCGGGTCGCTATTCTCAGCTGTATAAGACGATAAAGGATTATTAGAAACAATTTTATTAACCCAAGGAACATGATTCTCCCATACAAACTTTAAGGCTAAGAACTCACGAGGCGGTTTTCAACCGCAACCGCCACAGTAGAGGAAACCGCATTTCTAAACTCACGAGACCGCAGTTTTATGCGGTTACGCGAAAAAAAGAAAAAGCATTTATTTGTGACTCGCACAGGACAACTCACTAAATCTTAACATGAAAATAAAAATGAATACAGCTGTCGCGGTTGCGATTTTCGTCCGCAAACCTGGCGGCTGATTATCGCAAGACATGCGTTTGCAAGTCAATCCGCCACACCGCGGGAAAAAAACCGCTTCGTGAGGTCTCTCCCACAGCGCGCGAGCTCGACTCGCACCTAACCAGACTTTTCTTGTTTAATTCAATTTATACGATGTTTCTGACCCTGCATCTCCTAAGAGACCATCACCAGCGGCAGACCACGAAGCACTGGCTGCTTAAAGACACTCACCAGTGCTGATAGGCTCCTGCTTAGCCTGCCTCGCGGCGTACAGCTCGGGCGGCACGAAATGTGACACCGGGGAGCGGTAGTCCACTGTCAGCGGCAGACCACCAGGCACTGGTAAAAAGAAACATATTAAGGTAAGTTATACATGGCAGAAATTTCCAAAAAGACCAAGCGAACCAAGCTCTGTCTATCTATTTTCTCTTTCTCTCGAGTTCTATGATCTCTTTTCATATCTTTTTTGATAGAGAAGCGGGGCGGCAAACTAGAAGAGCATAATTTGATAGTGTTTGTCTCACCTTGATTTAACCCATAGACTATAAGAGCATATTATAAAGAAAGTGATTCTCTCACCTTGATTTAATTCAGGACTAGAAGAGTATAATTATTGAGAGAGTTTTTGTCTCACCTTGATTTAACCCATAGACTATAAGAGCATATAAAGAAAGTGCTCCTCTCATCTTGATTCAACCCTTACACTAGAAAAGCATATTGACAGAGCACTTGTCTCACCTTGATTTAACTCATATACTAAAAGAACATATTGAGAGAGTGCTTATCTCGCCTTGATTTAACCCAGGATTAGAAGAACATAATTATTGAGAGTGCTTGAATCATCGTGATTCAACTCATAGAGTAGAAAGCACACTGAGAGAGCTCTTATCTCACCTTGATTTAACCCATAGATTATAAGAGCATAATTATATTATTAAAAAAAGTGCTTCTTTCACTTTGATTTAACCCAGGACTAGAAGAGCATGATTATTGAGAGAGTGTTTGTCTCACATTCATTTAACGCATATTATACTAAAAGAACATACTAAGAGACCGCTTGTCTCGACTTGATTTAATGCATAGACTAAAAGAGTATATTAAGAGAGCACTTGTCTCACCTTGATTCAATCTATAGACAAAAAGAGCATACTGAGAAAGTGCTTGCCTCACCTTGATTTATCCCAAAGATCTCCCCATTGTGTTCGATTTTGGGCTTCTTCTCCGGAGTCTGTTGACTACCCTCGGAGCTAGGAGACTCCTCCCTCTTCAGTTGGGGCAACGCAGAGTCAAGTTGACTTTCACATAGCGCCATATTTTTTTACGATTTTATATTACAGCTGAAAAAAAAAGTTGACTATCAGAAAATTTTCAGTGGCAATGGTTTTTACCCGACTGCGCCAGAAGGAGGGTTATGTTTTTCGAGAGTATGTATGTATGTATGTATGTATGTATGTATAATTGTTTGGCACGCTCTGCAGCCTAAACGGCTCGATGGATTTTAGCTTGAGAGGTGGCGTTAGATTCGTATTTACTGTGAGAGTGACACTGGGCATATCAAAAAAAAAAAAATGGCGGATTTTTGGCGCCAAATTCAAATGTTTGGCACGCTCTGCGGCCTGAACGGCTCGATGGATTTTAATTTGCGAGGTGTCGTTAGATTTGTAATTACAGTGAAAGTGATATAGTAATAAAATAAAACTAAAAACATAACAAATAAAAAACGGTAATTTAAAAAACTAAAAAACCCGACTGCTTTTCTGAGTATTCATGAAAAAGCTCTAAAACAAGAAAGTCGTTGTACCCGATTGCACTTAGCTCTATAATATTTTAAATTCAAGATAAATTGTAGCAGTCGGGACCCATTCTAGAAAGTCAGCTGTCTAGTCAGTAGAATGGAGTAATCTGCAATGTAATACAGGTATGTGCTCTCAATTCACTAAGCCTCCATGTCTAGAATGGGTCCCGACTGCTACAATTTATCTTGTATTTAAAATATTATATAGCTAAGTGCAATCGGGTACGACGACTTTCTTGTTTTAGAGCTTTTTCATGAATACTCAGAAAAGCAGTCGGGTTTTTTAGTTTTTTAAATTACCGTTTTTTTTAGTTGGTTTATCTGATAAACCTATGTTCTCAAACAGAGTGGAGTAGTGAAGTATTTATTGTACTGCGGGGAATACGCACGCGGGACGAGGGACGCGTGCGGGGCGGGGCACTCCTGCATGCGTAATGAAATCTGCATGATAATAAAAATACCCTCAGGTGGCGCTGGTGTTTCTAATGACTCAGCTCGTCAGGATCGTTCAGTGATATAGCTTTTGTGAGGTGACAGCTCGTGTGCTCACTAGTGCAATCTGATTGACCACTATGGCGCCCATTATACGGTTTTTTTTATGGTAGGTAAAATCATCCAATGACAAATCCCGCCCTTGGGCGGAGCGGGAAGTAGTGTCAGACTCTTACTGACTAGAAATCTACCCCGTTCCTTCGTTGCCTATCGTGCCGGGGCCGGGTATTCCTTTCGGAAGCTGACCCATGACCCCAGCAGGCTTCGACCCTGCTTGCATGCAGAAATAAGAAAGGATTTTCTAAAATTCGCTCTCTATGGGTGTTTTATTATCGTGCGGTTTTCATCACGCTTGCGGGATTGCTCCGCATGCGTAACACCGTAGCATGTTTATCAGTTGTCTAGTACTCATAACACAAGCTCTTCTTAGCTTGGGACTAGAAGGCGTTGTGTGGCAGATATAAAAAAAAAAGTAGGCACGAGAGCGCGGCGCGTGCAGCGGGTCGCGTCATCGTACGCGCAAACACAAACATATGGCAATAAACGGTGTTGTTTATGACGCTGGGCGTGCATTGTAGCGGTGCCCGCTGCGGCGAACGCAATGGGGGCGGTAGCAGATAACTCCGTAAGGTTGCGGCATTCTCCTTTTACCCTGAACAGAGAATGCCGCAGCGAGCGCCGCCACGGGCGCCACCGCGGGTACCGCCATAAAAATTTTCAAGCAAACGCGTATAAAAACGCTTCTCCGTAAACACTCTCATATAACGTGATTGTTACGGGGCTGGCTGCATCGATAGGACGCTACAGCTATCGCTGCGCCATCTACCGGCTAATCAAGAAACCTGGTGCACTTACAGCAATCCATTAGATAAATATTCCTTACTAAGTCTCAATAGCGCCATCTATCAATTCTTTGAGACATTAGTAGTGCAGTAATAATTTATGTTAGTTATTTATAAGCCCTAATTATTGTTGCAATAATTGATTACCTTGGAAATATTACTGTTAATCACATCTGATTATAATGTTTTAGTTTATACAGCAACAGCTTGTATTAATGTAATTAATTGTAATAAGTTTGTCAATTTATGTGACTTATTCAAATATTTCTTGCTATGAAAGAAAGGGGATAGTATTTTGACTTCCGGGTGACGGGGTTGGTAGATGCATTGAGCGACGTTTGTAGTGGCTGAATTTTCTTATATCGTGAATTTGTGTAAAACTGTGTGAAATATATGAAACCTGAATGATGTCACGTCGTTTGATTTCCTTCCTGAACTCCTATTGCATGATATTCAAATTTAGTGCGGGCCGCGCCACGCGACGCCCCGCGTCTCCGTAAACAAGAACTAATAATGTGATGTTTTGCACAAGTTTTCCTTTTATGACATAGGTTAGCACTACGACAGAATTTTTCAAACCCCTACCGTAATTTTGATCCTGGCCACCGTAGGCGCAGGCTTGCGGACGGCGGGCAATGGGTAGCTCGCTGTCTGTTTGTCCGGTAACAGACTGGACCGAGCCCAAGTCTGTACTACTGTTCCCGTGCGCCTCAAGGAGTTGCCAGCAAACCGTAGGGGCCCAGTAGGGTCGAGGCCTAGTCTGGGGCTCTGGGGATGTATGAAAATGCATACCAGGGCACTGGATCCAAGGCAGGGAAGGTACGGAGTAGGCTTTTAGTCAGTAAGGGTCTGACACTATTTCCCGCTCCGCCCAAGGGCGGGATTTGTCATTGGAGGATTTTACCTTCCATAAAAAAAAACCCTAGGGTTTGAAAAGAGGGTCGAAATTTTGTATTCAGAAGAAACCTATTATCGCGCGAGTGAAGCCGCGAGCAGTAACTAGTTAGTCAATCAATCAATCAAAATTATTTATTGTTTGTCACAGGTGGTTAGTATAAAAAAAAAACTCAAAACACAAATATTTTTATTTCACATAGGCCTTACATGGGCACTTATAAAACGTCAGAAGCTAGCGCACGGTTCCGATTGGTCGTTTCCTATGGAGATGAACCGGAAAAAACTCCATGTTTACTCTATTAAACTTCTATACTAAACACAATATTTAAAAATATAAATAAACTCGAAAACCAGGCAAGTGCGAGTCGGATTCCGCACTGTCGGTTACCCGGAGGACACGGTGGAGCACACTGTAGAGGTGTGCCCCGCCTGGGCGGAGCATCGCCGTGTCCTCGTGGTCCGTGTGATCGGCGGCAGCGATCTCTCTCGCCGGGCCTTGGTTCAGGCCATGGTCCGTAGCGAGGAGGGATGGCAGGCGGTCGCCTCCTTCTGCGAAGCAGTAATGCTAACAAAGGAGGAGGCCGACTGCATCAGGCAGACGCAACGGGGCGCTCGCCCCAGCCGCCGCCGGCATTCCGATCCCGATTTCCGGCCACCGTAGGCGCGGGCTTGCGGACGGCGTGCAATGGGTAGCACGCTGTCCGATCGTCCGGTTATCGACCGGACCGAGCCCAAGTCGTCGACGGCGCGTTCTGTTCCCGCGCACCTCAAGGAGCTGTCAGCAAACCGTAGAGGCCCAGCCTGCTAACTGCAGGCAGGCAGGGTAGCAAGCCTGCTGGGGTCAAGGGCCGTTTTCTGAGAGGAAGGCTCAGCCCCGGCACTATAGGCAACGAAGGAACGGGGTAGGTTTTTAGTCAGTAAGAGTCTGACACTACTTCCCGCTCCGCCCAAGGGCGGGATTTGTCATTGGATGATTTTACCTACCATAAAAAAAAACCGTGTAATGGGCGCCATAATGGTCAATCAGGCTGCACTAGTGAGTACGGGGGCGGGCGAACACGGGCACATTACATACAAACTTACCTATGCAAACAGTTCAGGTTCCCCAATTGAGTTACTTACGAATATTTTTCCGAATCGCATTTTTTTTTTTGTGTATTTTCAGATTGCTTTCCTATACCTATAAACGTTTCCTGGTTATTTTATTTCTGGTGTACCTAATTTTTTTTGCCAACACATTTCCTCGAAAACTGGGTCCTATCACACTACGATTAGGTTCGACATGCCATATAATATCACCCTCGTGCTTTTTTTTCTCATTTATCACAACGAGGGCTTTTATTTTTTCTGATTTCGACACAGATAACAATAGACAACCATTCTATTCTGTAGATGCGGCATTGATTTTATTTCACAGCAAAGAGACGCATGTTCTAAGCCTTTTATTGAATGAAAATTTAATTGTGTGAATTTTTCTTCTCCTTTTTCGTATATTTTAATATTTATTAGTTTATTATTTGATAATTTATTTATGTATTATACTATTTTCTTTTTCTATTGTATTAAGTATTTATATAAATATTTCTATTATTTATATTGTTGTAACGCTGACAACCCCAAATCTTTTCCTTTCTTCCAGTCTATCCAAAGGTCAGTACCTCTACCATGAGTTTTAAGCAATAGTATTCGTCGCTACTCGATATCGACGCCGTAAATATTTTGTATGGCAAATGTTTTGTTCTGCAAGTGACCGCTAGAGGCGCTGCAAAATTTGCCATACCAAATATTTACGGCGTCGATATCGAGTAGCGACGAATACTATTGCTTAAAACTCATGGTAGAGGTACAGCACAAACGAGCCGCGAGTAAAACCGACGTTCTTTAAAACCGCGGCATTGGCTCGTACGTCGATCACAAACTTTACACTATGTACATATTAGGGTGCACTGTAACCTACCTGTCAAACACAATACGTCTTTAATAGGACACCTGTCATCGCCACCCTTGCTCATAGATCAGGTTTCTTTGAAGTAATATTAGGGGTTAAAGTGAACAAAAAAGCCGGGCTATGGTGCTGTGCTCTATTGATTGGGCACACCAAGGCTTCTGTACAGACGCCAGCACCTATCTACCCCAATTTGTCAAATTTTGCCAATTAAACATTAACCTTCCACTATTGTGATAAGGTTGAAAACCTATTAAAGAAATTTGACAGATTGAGGTAGGTTGATGTGCTGGCGTACAAACGAACTTGTTTATTTATGTAAATAGTTCAATTCCGGAATCGAGTATCGGAAGATTTTTACAATTCGCAAAATATTTTTTTTTGGTTTGGTAACTAAAAATTTACATCTTTCAGATTTTTTTCCTATATTTGTGCTACAAGACCTTGCTCCATGCCAAATTTCAAGATTCTAGGTCAACGGGAAGTACCCTATGAATTTTGATTCCTTTTAGTGTAGAAAAGTACGTTTTTTGCGACATAAACGGCCGTATATTTTTTTCTCGAGCTTAATTTTTTCCCAGATATTAGGGACCGCAGACTTGAGTATATAGTTTTAATTTCAACTCGATACCTCCAAGCATTTACGAGATAAATGGTCTTGACAGACAGACAATCAAGTGATCCTATAAGGGTTTCGTTATTTCCTTTTGGGGCACAGAACCCTAAAAATTGTGTAAATTCATCTTTTACACACTGATAATAAAAATTAAATATAAATAAATAAAATTGGTTTGTCTGTACATAGGGTGACTGGTAATTAGTGAACGACACTTAAACACGTGATTGTAGTCATGATAACAAACAACTTTTACTACGGGACCAAACCTGAAATCGCGAAAAAAGTCAGCCAAGTTCAGTACATTTATGTTCGCCTAACTGGTCAAAACTTATTGATCTAGGATGATTTTTTTCGCGATTTCAGGTTTGGTCCCATAGTAAAAGTTGTTTGTTATCATGACTGCAATCACGTGTTTAAGTGTCGTTCACTAATTACCAGCCACCCTATATATATAAACACAGTCAAGCACTAGTTTTTATCATTTAAAAAAAACTGAGAGACAAAGGTGTATTATCTTAGCAATAGACTCCTGTTTTTACACTTTAGGTACAGTACGGCCGACGGATCTTGGCGCGCCTGAAGTTAGGCTCTGCAAACTACAGCGCTTGTGCACTCGTAAAAAAATAAATGGTTAGAAAAAATAAATGCCAATAGCAGTACCTCTACCATGAGTTTTAAGCAATAGTATTCGTCGCTACTCGATATCGAAGCCGTAAATATTTTGTATGGCAAATTTTGCAGCGCCTCTAGCGGTCACTTGCAGAACCAAAATTTGTCATACAAAATATTTACGGCGTCGATATCGAGTAGCGACGAATACTATTGCCTAAAACTCATGGTAGAGGTACAGTTGTTATTGCTGTTAACAACAGTTATTGGCATTTATTTTTATAAATCATTTATTAGGAGCGCTTATTTTGAGCGCTAAAGTTCGCAGAGCCTAACTTCAGGCGCGCCAAGATCCGTCGGCCGTACTGTACGAAACCTTAAAAAAGGGATGTGACACACAAGCAACTGCCTTTAAGTTAGGCGCATACAAAAGAAATAGCGAGATAGTCGCCCCACGCTGATGCTCATATAAATATATGAAATACTAATTGCTAGTAAATTGAATAACTAATTTAACTTTGATTACAAAATACTGTAAAAAAATAAAACAGAAAAACATCCAATTTAAGGTGGGCCTGTACCTCTACCATGAGTTTTAAGCAATAGTATTCGTCGCTACTCGATATCGACGCCGTAAATATTTTCTATAGCAAATTTTGGTTCTGCAAGTGACCGCTAGAGGCGCTGCAAAATTTGCCATACAAAATATTTACGGCGTCGATATCGAGTAGCGACGAATACTATTGCTTAAAACTCATGGTAGAGGTACTGCCCCACTCGTCTATCGTCAACGTCGAGCATGGTTTAAAAGCTTGTTGCGTCATCTAAAGCAATCCAACGCGATGTTTGATGAAGAGGCAACGTGAAAAAAGAGATATCGCCTGAAAACTCTGTTGGCGTTCGGTAATTCCGTGATTTTATCGAATATTTCACAAAACTTGTTCCCGGAAGTACGTGGTTTTTTCAATCTTTTGAATACCGTAATAAGAGACACAATAGAAAGACAATAGGTGTGCGAACGCTGGCGTTCGCTTGGGGCTTGAGAAAAACTTAAAAAATTTGGCAAAAAAATTGACATTATTTAGATCGATTGAATGTGCAAGGCTTCCATAGAAACACTTTTTCATTTTAATATAAGAGTACATTATGGAGGGCCAAAGTACACGTAAAATAGCAGATTTTCAGAGGTCTATAATGGATTAGTTTTACACAAATTTATGGTTTGATTTCTATATCTAGAAGCCTTGATAAGAATTCCCAAGAAGATATCTGTGTATCCAAAAAATCTGAAGAAAGATGTGTAATAACATCATAATTACGTAATAGCAGTTGTATGGAAATGTACCTTGGGTTGGTCACTCTTAAATAAATGATTAAATGGTTATATTTTTCCAAATAGGTTTCTTACAAAACTTTTACACATCAATTTCTTTTTGCGTCTGTTTAAACTAGATGAGGCCGGAGTTTCCTATCTGACTAACCTGAGAAGAAACACCGAAACAAACTCAGGGGTCAAGGCTCCTATAAAGTCCATACAGTAATCATGAAATGGTCAAATTATATGAGAACCATGCAGATTTGAGTCCGAGATGGTCTTTTCAAGAAAGAACGACACAGTTCTGAGTGACCTGTCCAGTCAGTGTATGCATTTGTCAGTATTTGTGTAGCTCAACTCAGGACTACTAAGGAGCTCAACGACACTATTTCTATTCAAAAGATGTATACTGTAATATATATATAAACGTAACAGTTTCTATGTATGATTTTTTTTTAACTTTTATTAAAAAAAATATTTAGGGTCTATTGTCCAAAAAGAATATGACAGTCCCATCCTGGGGCTCTGGGGAGGTATGAAAATGCATACCTGGGCCCTGAAACCAAGGCAAAGGAGGAACGGGGTAGGTTTTTAGTCAGTAAGAGTCTGACACTATCTCCCGCTCCGCCGAAGGCCTACCTTAAAAAAAAGCCCCATTGTACCTTATAACAATTACTTCACATACAAACATTAAGTATTAACTTATACGCTGAGAGACCGCTATCAAACAATATAGTTTTCTGGCTGCCTCCGATTTCGGTTTTGATAAAATGCTTTGGATTAGACCTACATCGAATCTATTTAATTTCAGTTCGCTCAGCAGTGAGCTGCATTCATCTTTATCTCGGACACATGGAACGGACTTTCTTACTCTGTCACTCAAAAACTACTGAACAGATTGCAATAAAATTTGGTACACTCGTAGTTTATGTCCTGGCATTGCACATAGGATATTTTTTTATCCCAGGAATACATTCCCTTGGTATAATATTCTACATTTTGGTGGATCCGCTAGCAGCGACTAATGCTGCAAGGTCCACTGATATGATGGTTCAACTTATGACGGGGATTATAACCAATTTTCAGGTCTCGATCGTAGTTTGGGACTATGCATAACCATGGCAAATGGATCAACTTATTTGCCACATAGGATACTGGTTGCTGGGGCCCCAATCAAGACGCATAATAAGTATGTTGGTGTACAAATACGGGATACAGCCAGCCAATTTGTCCAACATACCCAAAACAAAATACTCAGAACTCTAGCCAATGCATCGTGGTACAGTACAAATGCTGAGGTTCACCAGTACTAGGAAGTCCCTACTGTGGATGAAAAAATAAAAGCCAGGGAAAGCGTCTACCTGGAGCGACTGAGACACGTCACACCAATCCTCAGGAACGTAACTAAATCCAGGATTTGTATAGCACAACAAGATGGCATTTCCTCGATAACCGGACTTGAATAAGGAAACGGACTAAATAGTCTAGACCCCAATTGTCAATAATCACCCACTTGCTTATTTTTAACAGACTGATTGCAGGTAAAACACAGAAAAAGTTATAAGGGAGAGGGCAATGACCTCTATATCCATTTTCCACGCTAAAATGAAACAACTATAGCAATTTTGATTGTCAACAAACAAATGTACAATTTGACAAGAAGAATCAAGAAATGAAACATTTCAAATAAACTATGTACAGGCACTTTTGAACTGTAGTCAATAAAAAAAAGAATGATACTAATTGCACATTTCAAAGTGTAGATCTATATGGAGAAGAATATGCATAAGGATTTATACTATATAGGATAATGTTCATCTGAATAAACTACTAAAAGTTGAGGTCAAATGAAGACTTTTAAGAGCTGTCGACTTTTTCAGATGGCATAGACAAAATGTAAACACTTGCAGGTTGTTGTACCTCCTCTATACCACCTGTTTGGAGCAAACAGGTTTCATCAGGCTTAGGAATTCTTGAGATAGGTGAAAGATACATACAAACTGACATTGAAGTGATGATCTTAGCCACTAGAATGTTATTTTGTGGTACCTAAGCTGGTTATATAAAATGTATATATAATGATAAATATTGCTTGAACAAAATTTTAATTATAGATTATGAGTAATTCAAGAAAAAAGTCAAAATAATCACGCATTCATCTTAGTAGACACCATGGAAACGCTCATTAAAACGCTTATCAACACTTCCTAACTATAGAAACCATAATGATTCTTGTTTCTTACCTTATAAACCAAACTCCATTGGAAAACAGGATAAAATGTAAATAACACACTATTTTACACTTAAAACTTATGATACAACAATATTAATTAGATTTCCACACAATACAAACTTAATATAACAACAAAAAACGCGTAAATTGTAAAATAAAGTTCCATTAGTTAAAATAAGTACAATCAATTTTCTTTGCTCAACTACTCATGTCGATGCGAATGGTAATACGGTAATACACGATGTTTTCCACTATTTATTTTTAACGTTACTACATCTTAGTTGTATAAGAATGCTTTTAAAAGTGATTCCAAAAGTTTTTAGCGTAGATTATCGAAGATATAAACAAATTTCACGGCGTATTTTAAGTGAACTGTACGTCCATTTCATCACGGGCGACAACGCTACTGCCCAAAGCAGAAATTGAGATAGCGAATGTATTTTTTTATGGCAACATTTGGTGTTACTTTGCTAAGTCCCGTTAGTTCGGTGGGTTAGTCCGATTCGTAAATATGACTATAGTTAACATTTGAGGAAATGTAAATTATAGTTCATAGATAAATGTTTAATCATTTTTCTAAGATGAATATTAAAATTTTAGTAATGAAATATTATTTAAAATAGCAAACATTTAGAAAAAGTTGATATTACTTCAAAAATTGTAATTCAGACTTGAGTAAAACAACAAAAAAATTAAAAGAGATAGAAGAAGAAAAATAAAATTATTATATACTATGATTATTACGATATTTTGGTAATTGAAACTATATTTTTATACTATGTTATCATATTTTAATTTAACTTACAGCGTTGTCACGAACTCTCTAATTGAACTTCGGAACAAAACAGACAAGTCCTCTCAACTTCTCAATTTATCCATATAATAAAAAAAACCATCCAAATCTAAACGAAAAGCTTAAAAATCGAAATAAAAGCATCAAAAATCTTATTATTTTTTCTAAAAACATTTACAATTACTTAAAAAAAAATTAGAGGCAATTTTTTTTGTTGTTTTTGGTGGTGTAACAAGCAACATTTTTGGGTGTGGGGCAAGAAGAGAAACAGTACGGAATAACGATAGTTATAGGTAGGTCGGGCGTCGAGTTGGCATTGTAATAAAGTACTTGACGTGTTTATCGCCAGGCGTGTTATCGCAACGCTTTGTGCGGTTTCACCTTGTTACGGTCGCCTTCCAACTAGTTATAACTCTGACGTATTTCATCGTTTATTTTCTTATTTATTACTATTCTACTTTATTTAAAACATTTCTTTATTATTCAATTTTTTATTTCATCAAAAGCCAGCCGTGATTTTTTTAAATTTGTGTTCTTCAAGTTTGTATTTAAAAGTATTATATTTATTGCTTCTAGAAAATCGTAATTGATTAATTTTCTATTAAAATCACATGATTGCTGTGTTTCGTAACGTATTAAGAGGTTACAGTATAAGGAATTCTAAATATAAGACATAAAAACAATGAGATAGAGTAATTAATTTCATGGAATATTATCGTGAACATACTTTTTCATTTTTTTCTAACCTTATTCATTTGAACATACTTTTTTAATAAAATAAGAATCTGCCTAGTTACAGCTTTGACAAAATATCCTGTACTCATTTCATATAAAATTATTTTGAGTTAGTAATTTCGTAGTCGGAAATAAAAGTTATACAAGTAAAGCGTCGGTACCTATTCATCAACTAGAGTGAACTAAAGCGCTTTGGCATTGGCCACTGTTTGTAGTCTCTGTTATCAAACAAAAGATTAGTCAGTTTATTATTGATTTGTTTGCATGACACAGTCCCAAAGAAAATCAATAGTTTTGCGAACAAAGTCGGGGCGGGGTTACGTATTATCAGAGAGAGACAACAAATGTTCCACATTAGAAAATAATATTGATTAGAATAGGTTATTGTTAGTAATAAGAGTTTTAGGAAATTAATAAAATGACTTTGGATAGTCCCATGACAATAGAAGCATCATCATTATGATCTGCTAAGCCGTATATATTGGGGTTGGTTACTATTCTAGCCGTACACAATTGAACATTCGTTTTTTACATAGAAGGACTGCCTACTTGACCTTCGTAACCTAGTAATAATATACACAATATCAACTGTGTTAAAGTTCCTATAACAAAATACATCATTACTTAATGTATTTTGCTGTAAAGTAAGGTTAAGTTCCTAATTACCAAATTTATTTGTAGCTTTAATTGTAATAATTACTTTATTATGTATTATTAATAGGCATTAATGGGACACAACAGCATGTTCGATGTAACTTCATTAACGACAGGATTCATTTTAATTTCTTCTAAGTACCTATTGGTAAAATACTATGACTAATAAAATTATTTGGTTTAATTTGAGGTTATTCACTTTCATTATTAATGATATATAATTACTAATTACATATGGAAAGTATTTAAGTTATAATGTTTATTAGGTAAGCTTTTTCCTCATGAAATGTAATAAGTGAGTATGTATTTAAGCTATTATTGAGGCTCATAAAAAAACTTTTTGGGGAAACAATTATATATGACAATTATTAGGACCTATGTCATATACGTAGGAGTATGTCATTTATTCTATGTCATTTATTTTGTCTGCGTGTAAGTTAGTACCTACAATTAGCTTTACCATACATAATTTAGTTCATAAAAAAAATATCATTAAAAAAAACATAAAATACATTTTCAAAATGATTTAGTGAAAATCGGTCAAAATTTTCGCAAGCAATTTAAGTAAAATTAAATTCATAATATGGCAATATTTATTCAACTCCGACTCCCGTGACGTAATCATAGAGGGTGTTTACAAAGTTCATTTAAAATGTCAATAGTCCACTGAACTTGTCATAGACAAAAAATATTTACTTTAATTTATTTTTTGACCACAGAGTTTTTGCGTATCAGTTATTTTTGGTTTTGCTCCAATGATTATGGCAATATAATGTATTTACTTAGTATAAATTATAAATAAACGTGAACTTGTCTTTCTATGGATGATATACAAATAAAACAACACACACAGATTACTGATATGTAAGGTACAGTGAGTTATAGCTAATATAAGACTAGTAGGCAGTGGAGATGGATTCATTAAAAAAAAATGTGTTTTTGGATTTATGATAATGCCATTCAAAAAGGCTAAAATATCATATGATACGGTTCTAGAAGTAGACAGCAGCTGACGCGCTTCACTGCGCTGGGTCCTTCGCAAGTTTTTTATGAACTTACAGTGTAATGAAAGGGTATAATATGGTCATATTTTATTTTATTATAAATAAAAAAAAAAACACATTTTACAAAAAAAAAAGGTAAAAGATTTTTGTTTCACACTTTTTAGTGCCAAACATAAATAGATACATCTTCCGTCATTCAGTTCCATTATCAAATCATAATGACAAATCTTATAATACCAAACACGGCTGGGATATTAAATTAGTTTTTTACAGAATTCCTGTACCTAACTTCCGGCGTTATCATTAGATCAATGCTATGTGTCCCCCCTACTTCCATCAGTCAGTCACCGACTAAATAAACCATAGGTAAATAAAGCAACTTCATCTGGTACGACAGTTCTGCTATGAGTTTTTTTCGCTTTATATCTTCGAAGTTGGTCATCATTTCAAAACAATATTTCATTGCGACCAACTCGTGAGTATAATCTTTCAAACAAAACAACACATTTTCAAAATTGGTCCACATTTGACCGAGATATCGGTGAACATAATAGAAAAAATTAAATACAAAAATGCACATAGAACCTCCTCCTTTTCGAAGTCGGTTAAAAATATTATAAAAAGAATAGGCGATAAGAGGCAGCCTTGGCGAACACCTACGTGCACTATGATGTCATCTGAGATGAGACTGTCATGACTCACCCTGCCCTTTTAGTGGATCATGCTCTCCAAAAGGTGAAACCGAACGCTAGACCATTTCAAGGTATCAAAGGCTTTTTCGAAGTCCACAAAAGTGAGTTATCTCTCTTTGCCATTTTGACTCGCCTCTTCGAGTATGATACGGAGAACGATGATCAGCGGGGCTATTTGCGTAACTCTGTTGACAGCTCAAGTGAAGATCACTTGTTAGAATGTACATCGTATAGCTGTCAAACGGCTAATTTCGTATTGCCTATCTTTAGTGACCAACTGATATGACGTCATTATCCACCGGTGCCTTTGATATCCACCGTAACACGTTTTGGCAGATGTTATTATATCTATACTTTTAAAATTGTGATTGTGAGCTTTAAGCTGAAAATGCAATATTTAACTTAGCTGTATAATAGTCGATAAAACTAGAGCCGGGACAATATGCATCGATAATTATTTTTTGCTGCCTCTTATCCACTGCAGTTTGTTAGCCACTTTATGTCATACGTAATACTAAAGTTATTAAATTTTTAGTTGACAACAAAGTTTAGTGTACATCAAATGCCAGTTGTCAACTGTTTTGAAAAAGTTAGCCACTAGCCCTGCAGGTCCGTGCAAGAGTAGCTACTGTAGCTAGAACAGAAATCATGTTGCTCCTTTCCTAGTAGGAGTTCTACTGCGTTCGACAGCCCATCAAGATCATATTGCAGAAAACTTAAAGGGATATGACAGCAGTTCATTGCCTCTTCAGTTATCGCTCTGAGTGAGATCCCCTTTCTTACGGCCCGTTCACGACCTTGCTGTTGTGAGCAGCAGCTAAGCGCGGTAGCGGCGAACGGTAAGAACAAAAGAATTAAAATGTTTGAAGTGAGACGAGACGCCGCTCACAGCGGCGCGCGCTCGCCTGTCAATACAGCCCCACTCACCACGCTGCTCACTGCTTAGACCAAAGTCGTGAATGAACTGTTAAGCACGGTAATTAAGAACCATTTGTTGTAGCGATTTCGATCACGCGCCGGGCCTTGGTACAAGCCATGGTCCGGAGCGAGGAGGAGTGGCATGCGGTCGCCTTTTTGTGTGAAACAGTAATGCCAGCCACCGTAGGTGCGGACTTGAGGACGGTGAGCAAGGGTTAGCTCACCGTCCGACCATCTAGTAACCGTCCGGACCGAGCCCAAGTCATTGACGTCGCGTATTGTTCCACGTGCACCTCAAGGAAATGTCACCAAACCGTAGAGGTTCAGCAGAAGCTTACTGGGGTCATGGATTGTGCGAAAGAGAACCTCGGGGCACTGGAACGCGGGCAAAGAAGAAACAGGAGTGGGTTTTAGTCAGTTTGACACGCCCTTTCGCTCCGCCCGAGAGCGACAGATGTCATTGGATGATTTCTCTTGAAATCGAATCTTCTCGAATTGAGTTACAAAGATTTTTCCTAATTGCAAAAAAGTTTTTTTGTGACGTAACGTAACTACAAATTTACAGTTTTCAGTTTTTTTATACATATATTTTTATTATATATCTATACTTATGCTATGGGACCTTGCTACATGCAAGATTTCAGAATTCTAGGTCAACGGGAAGTACCCTATGAATTTTGATTCCCTTGAGAGTGACAAAATACACGTTTTTTGTGAAATTTTTCGGCACGGCCGTTTTTTTTTTCGTAAACTAAGAAGGTTGATATTTACACAGCTTCAAGGGACCGCAAACTTGAGCATATGGTTTAAATTGCAAATCGATACCTCTACGCTTTCCCGAGATAAAGGGTCTTGACAGACTGACAACAAAATGATCCTATAAGGGTTCCGTTTTGTGCCTTTTCAGATACGGAACCCTACAAACTAGCCAAAGTACAGACGCCAGTACATCAACCTACCTAAATCTGTCAAATTTCTTTAATAGATTTTCAACCTTATCACAATATTGGAAGGTTAATGTTTCTTTACATAGTATTTCATTTGCTTTTGACTTTCCTCCAAGTTAAAGTCTATAAAATGGTAGATGGCTTAGAATTTCCTTATTATCGTACTGTCAACTAATCTTAAAATCCATGAGGTTATTGGTCAGAATTCAATCAGCGCTTCTGGGAAAGATCAAGGATTTTTTTTTTTTAATGATATAAACTTAATGCTTGACTGCAATCCCACCTGATTTTAAGCAGTGATGCAATCGTTGATGGTGAGGCGCACAAGTTTATTAAGAGCCTATTCACTCTAGCCTTGAAGACACCTAAATTATAATCGGACGGGAAGACCGCAGCAGGCAAACTGTTCCAGTCTCTCGATGCGCGCAGTATAAAGGACGAAGCAAAACGCTTAGTCCGTACCGTAGAAGTTTCAACAACATAACGGACGTATTCTATGGACTGTCATGTCTAATGTTATACACGTCATCTATCAAACTCACTGCGTTCAAAAAAATGACCCAACAGCTATATTGAGCCGACACTATACCGAAGACGTACTGGACATCAGCCTGTACGAGATTAAGATGGCTTTGAGGCAGCTCTAAAACTACCAGTCATCAGGTGATGATGTAATTGCAGGTGAACTCATAAAGGCAGGTGGAAATCCAGTCCAGTCCAGTTTTTCGGCTTTTTTTACTCCTAAGGTAAACTCTTCTTTAATCATTTGAATATCGTAATTAGAGACACAATAGAAAAACAATAGGCGTGCGAACGCGGCGTTCGCTTGGGGCTTGAGGCCGATTTTGCTTCTGAGCTATGTCTATAAGGGGCCATTCAAGTAATACGTAAGCACTACAGAGAGGTGGAAGCCTTTTGCTTTGCTTATTTTTGATGACATGGGTGATGGGAGAGTCCGGATGGTGATTACGTCAGCAGAACCTATATATTTTTTAAGTTTTTTTTTAGTGAGCCTGTTCTGTCCCACTCCTGGGCAAAGGCCTCCCTCCACTCTTTTCATTTTTCGCGGGCCCGCGCTTCTTCTTGCCAGTTCTGGAGAAATTTGTCTAGCTCATCGCGCCATCTCTTTCTCGGTGTGCCGGACCCCGTCGCACTGTCCCAGGGCGCCAACTTTGTGCTACTTTGGCCCACAGTTTGTTGGGCTTGCGGCAGACGTGTCCTGCCCTGTCTCATTTCATTTGGGCAGCCTGATGTTTCGAAATTACACTAAAGTAAGCATACATACTTCACTGAGAGCTGATGATGGTTTTTTTTCAGAGAGATGATAAGGTTTTTTTGTACACCCGTGCGATTGTAAAAAATCGTAATGATATTTTTGAGAAATAAGTAATATAGAAATGGGAAGTCTTTGTTAAAGAAAAGCTGATAAGCTAAGACTTTCCTATGGCAGTGTATACGCGCCTCATCGTAGAAGCCCCTCGCCCTCTTCACGTTGGTTTCTCAACGAAACTTAAAACGTCAATGATCTCCAAACGTCAAATGCAGAAAAACGTCAAAACTTAGACGTCAAAAATATTTACATGTTCATTGTGAGAATGTGAGAACGAAACGAGCGCTTTGTTTAAAAATAATATTGTTGTAATTAATTTCGTTAATTGAATAATCTAATGTTATTATTAGCTGTTCCAAAATACCGTAGTGCAACGTCTCTTTTTTATTTATTTGAAAATATCTGAGTCACGATTTTCCAGAATTTCCTTCGTGAAAACAAATGGAAAATTAAGAAAAAAAAAATCAGCGCGTGATTTCCTTTTTGAATAAAAATGAGCAGATGTGACTTTAAAATAGTGTTATTAGGGAGTGAACATGTGGGAAAAACAAGTTTAGTTCTCCGATTTGTTAATTGCAGATTCAATGCTGATATTCCTTATCAAAACGTGAGTAATTAGCAATAATTTAATTTGTAATCGCGCCATAAACCACGCCAGTGATTTTTTTTTCTTAGGATAGGCAAATGTGCTTAGTCATTCAGCCTTAATTGTCTTATGTCAGTTGAAAACAGTACTTGCTCTATGAAATAAACATTAGTTTTAATGATTTAATTAATGGCATTGTTATGTGCCTGTCCTTGGATTATTTATAGTCTTATTTTCTTAACCTCATAGGGCCCAACAACCTAATTTAATGAAAAAAAATAGTTTATATTCTGGCCCGAAATACTTTCTAAAATCATAAAAAAATCAGCCCAGTGACCTAAAATTATGACATGATTTTTAAATGTAATTTTTGGTTTGAAGAATATCAAAAAAATATTTACCTTTTTAACTTTTTTTTTATTTGGCATGGTATTTATGCTTCTATGACTAATACAATTCAATAAAAGTTATTTTTAACTTAACTCAGTGTAGTTAACTTTACACAATCACTTTCGACAATAATATGGTAAAGTGGAGCTGATAATTTTAATGTAGTGTTGACTACCTCAGCGAAGTTTGCCGAGAAGGTAGACTTGATACATTTGCTGATAAATACTACAAAAGTATTAGAATATGTACATTTTTTTTAAAATTATTATTGATAGGTTCGCGCTTGACCGCTATCTCACCTGATGGAAAGCGACGATATGGTTGGTTACGGACAAAGTCATGGCTTAAAGGACTTATTATACAAGTCAAGAACCTTAACAAAAAATTAATACAAGTGTGTTGCATAAATAATAAGTTAAAATGTGTTGTCAATACAATACAGCAAGTGTGATATTAATTTATTGAACCAGTTTTTTTTTAGAATATTTATTTATTTAAACTTCACATATACAGTAGTGGTACGTAGATAGGCGGACTTAATGCAACAAGGCATTCTCTCTTTACCAGTCCAGACCTTTAGGTTAAAAAAGGCTATACCTACATTTTCTCTTTATTTATCGTACACACAGGTGTGCACAATAAATTAAAAAAAAAACTGGTCAAGTGCAAGTCGAACTTGCATGCAAAGGGGTTTCGTACCATTAACTAGGTAAACAACAGAACAACAACAAAATAGGCAAAAAATGGCCGTATGGTAGCTCCCCATAGACATTTATTAAAAAAAAAAAAACAAAAAGAAATCGACTAAGTATTTTGTGAATATTCCAATGCCTACCTGTTGCCATTATATCAAGCAAAAAAGGCCAAACAAAAAAATCGCATTTGTTGTATGGGAGCTCCTGTTAAATACTTATTTTATTTTGTTTTTAGTATTTGTTGTTACAGCGGCAACAGAAATACATAATTTGTGAAAATGTCAACTGTCTATCTATTGCGGTTCTTGAGATACAGCCTGGTGACCGACAGACAGGACAAAATAATCGCGTTTGTTGTATGAGAGCCCCCCTAAATATTTATTTTATTTTGTTTTTAGTATTTGTTGTTATAGCATAGCAGCAACAGAATTTTGTAAAAATTTCAAATGTCTAGCTATCACGGTTCATGAGATGCAGCTTGGCAACCGACAGACGGACAGACAGCGAAATCTTAGTAATAGGATCCCGTTTTTACCCTTTGAGTATGGAACCCTAAAAAACATGGAAAAAAATATTAAAAGGAGATAGGAGGTTTTGCCCAACTGTGGGACATACCTCATGGGCTATTAGATTAGATAAATTAGTTATAAGTCACTTTTGCATTTAATCAAAAACTTAGTTTAAAAAAAATGAATTTTTTTTTACAAAAAATAATGAATAACTATTTTTTAAATTATTTCTGAAAAAAATTTTTTTTCGCTTCCACCAGTGTGGTCTGTATTTCACATAATTGCTTGAATAAAATACATCATTAAATTTTGATTTTTTAATCCTGTGGAGGTTCAATTCCGGTACATGAAACACTCAATTTGTAAAGATAAAATAAAAAATAAAGTACGTTTTTTCTTAGACTCGAATTAATTGTACGAAATAAAGGAGATCATTTATTTTGGTCCAAATTCAAAAGTAAGCCGGCCAAGAAAAAAAAAAATAGCAATCTGTTAGAGCTTGACCCCTTGAGCATTTTTTATTACTGCACCAAAACTGTAGGACCGTTGCCCTGGGTTTTATTTAAGTTTTAAAAAATCATTTTCCGTACATTTTTGGTAACATGAATTGTAAAAACAAAGAGTTAGCGCTTGAATAGAAAGTTCCAGGTAGCTGCCGTTTACCATCACACAATGTGGTGACTTCCCCTCCCCTAGCCATTGAACGCTCGCCCCACCTCGAATATCTTATCTGTTACTTTAGTAGGTACCTGAAGCAACGCGTATAATATTGTATCACTCCCGTCCCAATTGATCATGGATGGGAAGACCAAAATCAACCATATCGAATCAGTTAGATTCTATCCCCGATTTCTTGAGTCTCAGACGCTGACACGACAGCAACGTTCGATTCACATATGGACCACGAACGATCCGTCCTGAATGATTTTTCAGGGGCGATCACAGTGACCGATGACCATCGCTTGAAACTCCTGGGCGATGTATGTGGTCTGAAAACCGAAAAGAATGCAGCTCCCGGCGAAGTAAACAAAACTCAAGCAACAGAGCAGTGTGCCGCGCGCTGGGATAAAATGTGAGCTAGAACCCGCTCACCTCGCCTTCTAGCACCTTCAGAGGAAGTAGAGGCTTCTATATCTGTTCTTATTCGCCCCGATAAGAGTATCGCTTTCGATAACTGTGACAAAGCGAAATGCTGTATTTTCTACAGTTACAATAACAGCCTACAGTTCCATTGTTTCTCTAGCCCTCAGCCAATAGACAAAACTCACCTTGATGTGAGAGACGCTAAAGTTGAACGTAGAGCTTCCCTAGCACTCATCGAAGATCCTAATGATCCTTTGTCCCTCTTTATCTCAGAGGAGGTGGGGAGTATCATCAAAAAGCTTTAGCCCCGGAAAGACCTCGGCTCTGAAGGTGTCATCAAAAAGGTGTTTAAACTCTTCCCATCCCAACTCATAATACTAATGAGCGTCGTCTTCAATGGTGCATTAAGAAATAACATGTTCCCCCAAGCGTGGAAAAAGGTCACTAATATCGGTATTCCTAAACTATGCAAGTCCAAGTCAAGTTTGCCCCTCCAGCTACCTTTTCATCAGTCCATTCAATGTCCTCGATAAAATCTACGAGAGGCTTACAAGCAGCGCAGAGATGTCCAGCGAATCGTTGAACACCAATGCGCTGGTTTCCATCAGAACGCGATGATGGACGTCTAGTTTATTGACTCAACGAAAGCTTTTGACAAAGTGTAACATAATGGTTTGTCATTTAAGCTATATCAACTTGGTGTGCCAGATTGTCTAGTACTCATCTTGCGAAACTTTTTATTGAATCGTACCTTCCACTATAGCTATTGAGCAAGCTGGATTTGTCAAGGGTAGAGGAACAAGAGAGCAGATACTAATTCTTCGACAAATAATCGAAAAGTCTAGAGAGTTTAACATCCCACTCTATATATGCTTCGTCGACTTCCGCAAGGCCTTCGATACCGTGAAATGGCATATTCTATGGGACGTGCTAATTCAAATGGGAGTACCGCTCCACCTAGTTAGTCTCATACGCCGACTTTATGAGGACGGAACTGCGACTGTTCGTATAGACGACGTTGACTCAAAAAGCTTTTACACCCACGCTGGCGTTCGACAGGGTTGTATATTGTCTCCACTCCTGTTCAACATTTATACAGAGTATATAATGAGAATCGTGTTGGAACAGTGGGACAAAGGGATCTCAGTGGGAGGTAGAAAGGTGTCTTACTTGAGATATGCCGATGACACTACCCTTCTAGCACAATCGAAGGAAGATATGGAACACCTGCTGACACTTCTAGAGACAACAAGCCTCTCCTTCGGTCTTACGCTCAACAGAAACAAAACCAAGATGATGATAGTGGATCGAGCTGTACTGAATCATCCTGATATCACTGTGATTGCCAACTGTGAAGTTGTTCAATCGTATGTATATCTTGGTTCCACCGTCACGAACACTGGAGGATGTGAAGATGAGATTCGAAGGAGATGTGCTATCACACGATCTGCTGTTGACATCACTAAAGCCACGAAAGTCCGCCTCATGAGAAGCTTAGTCTTCCCAATGTTTCTTTATGGCGCAGAAACGTGGGCGGTTCGCCTCAAAAACCGACGCAAAATCGATGCACTCGAGATGTGGTGCTGGCGGCGACTGCTGCGGATCCCTTGGACAGCGCGGAGGACTAACGTCTCGTTCCTGGATGAGTTAAAATTCAAACAGAGATTATCGTCGACTGTGCAAGTACGAATCCTTAAATATTTCGGTCACATTGTTCGCAACGAAGATTCCATGGAGTGACTCATTATCCAGGGACAAGTGGAAGGGAAGCGGTCACGCGGGCGCTCACCTACGCGTTGGACAGACCTCATCAGAGCTGCAACACAAACTTCCATAGTCCAGTGTTCCCGAGACGCCGTTAGCCGGGATAAGTGGAGACACATTGCGGGAGCCTCACTCGCCAACGAAAATGCAACATCGTCAACCACGACCGCTCTGTCAAGAGTGAGCGACTAAGCAGGAGGACCTTCCACTCTTGACTACCAGATTGTAGCGCTCCCTCTATGCGATAGTGGGCAGATCTCCTCACCTCCCATACGAGCAGGAGTTCTTCAAGGGTCTCCCTCTGATCACCACATACCTATACCAATCCGATCCCTTGGGAGAAGCACGCTCGGTGTGATCCTAGATCAGCATTTGACCTTAGCTGAGTACATAAAGCAAACTTGTACGTATGCGTGCCGCTTTCGCACAAAGCAGGCTCCACTAAATTCTGCCAACCCGTAGGTATGGTCGCATTTTTAATACGCTTACTCCGTCCAAAGCCCCGCCATCTCCATATAAGGCAAATACTTCAAAAGCGATTTCTAAAAATCCGCGGAGCCTATCATGTCTAAAATGAGAGTTCTTTTTGACCACAAAAGGGGATTTTTAGGGGAGATCATAAAATCTCCATCATCCAGCATTTCATGAAACGCTTTCCAAAACACCGCAACCCCACCTTCTGATATTGACCGTCCACTCATTTTTGAAATTCGCCGTCATATGCTTTCTTTTTATTATGATTTTGGGTTTAGAAAATATTACTGTGGTTCTAAAAGATAACTATATGGGTACTTGTTATGACTTTTCTAAACAATTAAAGCATTGAGCATTACATAAACCGGTATTTTTATTCTTCGAAAATCTCAACAAATACAATATTTTTTTTTTTTTTTTTTTTTTTTTTTTTTTTTTTTTTATGGCCACGAGTTTTTTGGATAGCACGTGTGTTTTGAGAGTTCTTACCGTTCTTGTGTGATTGTTGTATCTTTTGTGTTTTGTTTTGTCTTATAAAAGTGTTGTCCTAGTGCTTGTCAACAGGTTTGTATTGTGATCGTCTTAGTTAAAACAAAAAAAAAAAAATGGATAAAAATAAACCCCCTGATCCCGACCCCCCAGACATTTCTGCAGCTTCCCCTAACCTTTTGACCCAAAACCCTCTTTCCCAGTTCGCCGATGTTGTTTGTAGCATCTCGGAAATGGATGTGACCCAAAGCTCACGTAAACGCCCCAGTGGCGTGGAAACGCCCACACCTACTCCACCTAGCAAACAACCCAGGAGCCAAATCGGCCGTGTAAAATATTCAGCTCTGGACAAGGGCCCCTTCATCGTCCACGTCTCTAAGATCGAGGCTACACCAAACGCAGGCACCACACTCCACCCAGTAAATTTCGGTAAGTTCCTTATCTCCAACAACATCGCTAATGTTCTTCGGGATGGCGTAAAAAGAGTCGGCCGAAACCGTGTATCCGTGGAGTTTACCTCCCCTCAGGACGCAAATGCTTTTTTAACAAATAACCTTCTTGCGAAATACAGCTTTACAGCCTCGATTCCCACTTTTAACATCACAAGGATGGGAGTAATTACAGGTGTACCAGTTGATATTTCGGAAGAAGAAGCTCTAACCTACTTGTCAGTGCCCTCCGGATGTGGACAAATCCTGAAAATGCGTCGCATTAATAGGAAAATACATATAGACGGTGCAAATGTATGGAAACCCACGGAAACTTGCGTCATCACTTTTGATGGCCAAGTTCTACCACAACGGGTCTTTTGTTGTTACACATCGCTTCCGGTAGAACAATATATCTACCCCACTATCCAATGCCGAAAGTGCTGTAGATTTGGTCATGTGGCTAGCGTGTGCAGGTCCAAACCGCGCTGTAGTAAATGTGGCCACGATCACCCTGGTGATGGTTGCGACATTACTGAGGGCGAGGCTTTTTGTGTGCTCTGCTCTGGGAACCACTTTGCTAATAGCAAGTCTTGCCCCGAGCATGGTAGACAGAAGGCTATCAAAACGGTTATGGCAGAAAAATCAATTCCCTATGTGGAGGCCAGTAAACTTGTCCCTACACCTTCCCAGAACTATGCCAATGCTGTTAAAACCCATTCATACCGCAAGACCGTTGCAATAAAACCTAAGACCCATGCTCCTCTTTCCGCATCCTATGACAAATTTGCTCATCAAAAAATTATTAGCTCCCCTCAACCCTCACAACCTAATGGCTGTGCTCTTAACAATAATAATATCTCTCCCAACAATTCAATTCCAATTATAGAACTACTCATCCAACTCCTACCTACAATTATCCCTACTCTTCCCTCTAACTCACAATCACCGTCCAACGTTGCCGATAAACTTTTAAAAACCCTCTTAGAGATTAGAAATGGCGTCCAGCCAAGTATTCCTACAGTGGAATGTGAGGAGCGTGTGGCATAAAAAGCACGACCTCATATTCCTACTTAATAAGTACAAACCCCTCGCTTGTTCCATAGCCGAGACTTGGCTCACCCCAAGTCTTAGCTTTCGTATTCCACAATACAACATCCTCCGATGTGACAGATCCGATGGCTATGGTGGGTCGGCCCTCCTGGTTAACAACCGTGTGCCACTTTCCCCCCTACCACTGCCCTTGCTTACAGGAGATATGAGTGTCGTATCTGGAAGGATAGAAGGTATCACAGTTTTTTCTGTATATATTGCTCACCCTCATCAAAACTTTCTAACTATCCTCAGAAATATTTTTTCCAACACTCAGGGCCCAATACTAGTCATGGGCGACTTTAATTGTCACCATTACAGATGGGGGTCTGAGCGTTGTGATACGTTTGGTGTAGCTTTGGTTGAAATTTTGGATGACATGAACCTCTGCATATTAAATAATGGTTGCCCAACACGCCGGTCACTTCCCGGTCAACACAAAAGTTGTGTTGATTTAACGTTTTGTTCTGCTGAATTAGCCTCTTCAACCCATTGGGAATGCACATCCTTGTCGCATGGTAGTGATCATTACCCTATTGTTATTTCTTTGATCAACAGGACCTATTTAGAGAAAACTTCTCCTCCACTTTTGAAGTACAATTTGTCCAAACCAGATTGGACAAAGTTTGCTTCATTACTGGATCAGAAAATTGATGTCCTTCCAAATTTAAATTCAAGTTTATTCAACCCTTCTGATCACTGCCATGCCAAAAGCTGCTATGAGGGATTTGTCGCAGCTATTACATCCAGTGCAGATTCTTGTTTCCCTCTTAAAAACAGTGCCCGGAATAAAATCCCTTCACCGCCATGGTGGGACCAAGAATGCACTTCAGTGGTTAAGTTGCGAAACGAGGCTGAAAAACAATATAACAGGGAAATGACCACACAAAATTTGATGGCTTACAAACAAGTCTATGCACGATCCAAACGTCTTCTACGTAGGAAGAAACGTGCTGGTTGGGTCAAGTTCTGCACATCTCTATCTCCTTCCACCCCAATTTCAGTTGTGTGGAAGAACATTAATAGGTTTAGACGTGGTTGCTCACCATCAATATCTGCACCAATCACCAGGGAAACAGCTGAATTTTTCTTTGACAAAATTGCTCCACCTTATGTTCCCCTTCCTTCTGAATTTCTTAACATACCCCCACATATTGTCTCTGATGACCCTTTTGATGTGCCATTTACTTTAAAGGAATTAAATGTGGTGCTCAGTCATGTCAGGGACTCAGCACCTGGTATTGACGGGGTGCCATACTCTTTTATAACACATTCTGGTGATAAAACTAAATTATATTTCTTAGACATAATTAATTTTTGCTACAATCGTGGTTGGGTCCCAGACCAATGGAAAGTACAAATTGTTATCCCCCTGCTGAAACCAGGAAAACATGCAGATGATCCGAACGGCCTTAGACCTATTGCTTTGTCTTCAGTTCTAGCCAAATTGATGGAACATCTAATTAAAAACCGACTAGAGTGGATAGTCGAATCCAGAGATTTGCTGCCGAACTACCAATTTGGTTTTAGAAAAGGGCTCAGCACAATGGACAGTGTTGGAATCCTAGTAACAGACATTCGTCTAGCATTCTCCAAAAACGAATCCGTGGTCGCAGCATTCGTAGACATTTCCTCTGCATATGATAATGTTCTTCTTCCTGTTCTCAGGCAGAAACTGCAACAGCTGAGTATCCCAGCCAAGATGATCGAATGCATATGTGGACTAATGCTCTGCCGCTCATTGGTTCTGAGAGTCCAGGGTGAGGATTTCGACAAAAGACAGACTTGGAGAGGCCTCCCACAGGGCTTCGTCCTCAGTCCTCTACTTTACAACTTATACACTTTTGATATCGGCTCCTGCCTAAATAATAACTGTCACATCCTTCAGTATGCTGATGACTTAGCCCTCTATGTGACAGATGCCTCCATCGCTGACGCTGCATCATCTCTATGCCTCTCTCTGGACTCTTTGAACCATTGGCTTTTAAACCACGGTTTATCACTATCTGCACCAAAAAGTTCGGCAGTAATATTTTCTCGTAAAAGAACTGTCCCTCCCATCTCAGTGACCATTTCAGGGGAAAATATCCCATTATCAAGTAAGGTGAAATTTTTAGGCGTTACCCTTGACTCAAAATTAACAGGTAAGTACCATATAAATTCATTAATCCAGAAATGCGAACGCGTCATTTCTATTTTAAAAGTCCTCGCAGGTGTCTGGTGGGGTGCCCACCCCTATACCATGAAACTAGTTTATAATGCCCTAGTCCGTAGTATATTAGACTATGGTACATTTCATTTTATTCCATGCAACAAAGGTGCTTTGGTTGGACTGGATAGGATCCAGTCTAAGTGCCTTCGGATCATCTCTGGGTGCATGAAGTCTACTCCGATCAACGCTTTGCAGGTCGAATGCGCTGAACCCCCCCTAGCCTTGAGGCGGCAATATCTAGCTTCCCGTTTCCTGTCACGAGTAATTTGTAGATCTTCCCATCCTCTCATTGCAAAACTGAACGAGTTAAATACCATATACAGAACCTCAAACTATTGGAAAAATAAAGAAATCCCCCTAATCCTAAAAAACTTTCGCACAACTCAAAATTTGGAATGTCCGCTTGTCCAGTATCCCAAATTACCCCTTTTTAATTTCGATTATGACGTTCTATGCTTTACTCCTAAAATTTTTTACAATATCGGCATATCTAAGAACTCCCCCTCGGCGAATTCGGCTTTCAATGTGGCGGTAGGCGAGCGTTGGAACGATTTTCAAAAATTTTTCACTGATGCTTCAAAATTCACTGATTCTAGTTACACTGGAGCGGCAGTATATTACCAAAGCTCCAGTATCATTTTGCAATTTAAATGTCCTAAGGAGTCCTCTGTGTTCACAGGCGAGTGTGTAGCACTACTAGAAGCATGTCGTTTTATAGAGTCACACCATAATATCGATAAGGCCGTAATTTTCACTGACTCCCTTAGCTGTCTTCAAGCTTTAGTCCAGAATCCCTTCAAAAGTAAATTACACAGCTCACTACTTCTAAAAATAAAAAAATCTTTATATACATGTGCTAATAGTCAAAGAGAAGTCCAGTTAGTTTGGATACCTAGTCATTGTGGTATCAAGGGCAATGAACGTGCCGATGCCTTGGCCAAAGACGCTTGTTCTTCAACTACAGCTGACCTTTCGCACAATTTTATTCAGGGGTATGACTTGCTGAACCTGCCAAAAGCAAGTCTTCAATGTGCATGGCAGGAACAGTGGAATACCTCTGGTAAAAAAAAGGGTAAGTTTTACTATGCAGTACAGCCAACCGTAAAATCAAAACCTTGGTTCTACACTCACAAAAAAATGTCTAAATCTGTTATTTCCGTCCTTTGTAGAATCCGTTTAGGTTTCTGCTGCACGCCTGTTTTTTTGGAAAAGATCCGTGTTCGTGACTCTTCTTTATGCGAGTGCGGATTGGAGGAAGGTACGCTTGATCACATATTTTTTGAATGCACAAACAACATTCCACCTTTAGACTTATATAGTCGTCTCCCGAAACTCAAAATTCCTCTCCCAATTAATATCCCCGCCCTCCTAACTTATCCTTCTCCAGAACTGCTTGTGGCGTTGATGATCTTCATCCGCCACAACAATATAAAATTATAAGTCATAAGCTCCAAATATTCTGTCTAAGTAATTGTGGTTTACGTGTGTATTTAATGTTTTAACAATTATATTATTTATGTATCTCTATTTTATGTTTGTTTCAGTCCAATACTAACACATCAAGTGCAACTGTACCACTCGAAGGATTTTTAAATCTCCAGTCACAAGCCCTTTTATTATTATTATTTTTTTATTTTTTTTATACATCACTTGCTTCTCCAATTTACTTCCGACATTGGCAGAATAGTCGACATCGGCTCATTTGCCATTAACAAAAATAGAATAGAATAGAATATTTTTTTATTTTTTTTTAAATAACGCAATAAAGACACAGCTACAGACTGGCTGTTTTTTTTTTGTTGCATTTTTTTTAAAGTATTGTCATGTATAGGATATTTCATTTTTTGAGAGCAATTTTCTTTGAAAACCAATCATTTTTGAACTTAAATAATACCGAGGCTAATGCTCCCACAGCATTCTTGCCATAATAAAAAATGTTCGTAAGAACAAATTCTAACAGAATATTGTATTTTTTTTGTTTGGCACTTTTAAATTTGGACCAAAAATGTATATTAAGTAAACGAGTCAATGACTTTGTAGGTAGTTGTCGGCCGTTGCGTACTAACTACCTAAAGGTCATTGAACTCGCCCAGCTGACGTTTACTTAAAAACATTAATTTTTGTACATGCATAAATTAATTCGAGTTTTAAAATTGTACTTTATTTTTTAATTTTCTCTTTACAAATCGATAGTGTTTCACGTACCGAATCGACCCTCTGCGGGATTAAAACGATCAATATTTAACGGTGTATACATTGCCTAGGTATTGTATAGAATACCGGATAATATAGATTGCCGGTAACACATAAATGTAAAAGTAAACAAAAATATCTTATGATATGAATGTAATATTTTTATATCTATATTTAAAGTGAGTATGAATTTAACAACTCAGATAAAAAATATCCCTGTCCTTCACTGTCTGAGATAAACAAAATATCCAATTGGTTTATAGTACTTTGTTTTTATCAATTATTTACAATTGCCGGCCATACTTATGTTTATTGGCAGGGCCAGACACTGATTGCATTCAATACATTTACTTAAAATGTAATTTACGGCACTGGGGCTTACTCTCGAGTTTAATTCCGATTGTTCGACATTGGAATTGTGACGTTAGGTACTCTTGAATTCGATGCTATCGCCAAATTGGTTTAAAATTTCGTGACCACACGCCAAGCCTAATCCCCATTTTACTTAGTTTCCCAAAAATACAGCATTCGTTTTATTATATGCGAAAGCCGAAACACGTGTCTAGTATTTTTATGTAAAGAATCTATGTACAAAATTTAATTTCTGTATCATGAAAAATCACAAAGTTATAAGCTTGTTATGTTGCCACACAAACACATGGTTACCGGGTCGTTTTACTCCCGCACCCAGCTGTACCCTGGCGCTTAACTTATTGTACTTAGTCTCGGTGGTGTCCAACTTGTGACCTTTTTTTAAATATTTTTGGGAAAAATATAACATGGTGTAAAAATTATGGGAATCGATTCAGTTACTGATTCTGAACAAACTATATTTAGGTTTCGCATAAATATACTGAAAATAATGTGGTATAATATACAGTACATACTAGTCTACTACTGCTATTACCTTAGCAAACGAATGCCATGGATCCAGTACATGTTCTGGACTCCCCAGTGGTGGAATTTTTCGTCGGCTTTTTATGGGATATAAAAAAAAACATGTTATAAATATAGAACTAGCGACCCGCCCCAGCTTCGCACGGGTGCAATGCAATATTATGCATGTATTATACAAATAAACCTTCCTCTTGAATCACTCTATCTATTAAATAAAACGCATTAAACCCCGTTGCGTAGTTATAAAGATCTAAGCATACACGTATCGTCCGGGATTGTCCATTTCTCAAAATGTCAACTGGTCGCATAATGTCCACATCTCATTATGTCTACTTCTCATAATGTCAACTTCTCAAAATGTTCGAGTATCGTCCGTGAATCACTCTATCTTGAAAAAAACCGCATCAAAATCCGTTGCGTATTTTTAAAAATCTAAGCATAGATAGGGACAGACAGTGGGAAGCGATTTTGTTTTATACTATGTAGTGATACCGCGCTTTAAAAGCTTGCTATGAAAAAGATATTTTCATTGAGAACTTGTTTAATTTATGTAATGAAGAATGTGAAATGCCAAATGTGCATTGGCTACTACTGTGATCAATTGAATGAATTTTATCAGCGGTCCGCGTATCACTGTATTTATTTTTACGTGTGACGCATTTATACTACTCAACACTGAATAAATATCGGAACAGTAAACAAATACCTTGCAAATGTGATTTATCTTATTTTGTAATCAGGTTGAGTGGTTAGAGCGGTCACTCGAGGTACATTTTCATACAACAGCTCTTACGTGATCATCTACATCTACACTAATATTATAAAGACGAAAGATTTGTATTTTTGTGTGTATGTTTGTAATGAATAAACTCAAAAACTATTGTGCTGATTTAAAAAATTTTTTCACCATTAGAAAGCTACATTCACTCTGAGTAACATAGGCCATAATTATTGCTAGAAAAGATTAGGGATCCTTACTAAAACTTTAGTAACGTAACCCAAGGTGTAAAAAAATGCCATAAACATCTTTCGTCGGATGCGCTGCGAAAACTATTGATGATAGAACAAAAGTATGTTCTACAATATTAAAGAACACATCAATTACTACAAAAAACTTCGCGATACTATATGTCCAACGATTATCGTTATGTCACAATAACCACTTTTTACATTTTAAAAGTTGATAGAAATACCGACCAAAATTAGACCTTGTTATTCATACTTCTGTTTAAATCCTTATCCAAATAAATCATATAGTTTTCAAGACTGTTTCAATTCATGTAGATTACTTTTTGAATTGTTCAAATCGACTATTCCATTCAATGGAAATTACGAATTTAAAAAGTCATAGATACAGAAAAGGCGCCGCCGCGCCGTGTCGTGGCTAGCCAGGCATTGCAGCGGTGCGGTAGTGAAAAATATAGAAACGAAACAACGAAAAAATATAAATGAAAGGCAAAAATGTTTAAAATCATGTCCACCCGTGCAAAGCCGGGGCGGGCCGCTAGTGATGTATACATCATAACTTTCTCCAGATATTTTTGGATACACAGATATCTTGTGAATATTAAATAGGCTTTTATTGTGCAAAACTGTACTCCATCCACACCGAAAGGGTTTATTTGATGAGTCCCCGCCAAAACAAAAACAAAAAACACAGCCGAACATAGAAACTCCTCCTTTTCGAAGTCGGTTAAAAATATAGGAGAATCTCATGCAATCATTATCTTTGTGATTTGTGCGCAATAAAATGAGTCACGACGATTATCTAGTTCAACAAACCGGCTACACATGTGTACGTATTCAAAGTGAATCAACCTTAGAATAATAGTAATGTCCTAATAAATCTATTGTGTTTACTGTTTGAAGTTTGAAATCACATTACTCACACTATAATAATAATAATAGTCGTGTCGGGTAATGGCTTAATAGCCAAGAGCCTCGACCAACACCTTAGGAGGCTCTCGTTAGGCGGCTGGATCAAGGGCTTGATTCAGAAAGCGGTACTCCTGGACACGGCTCGTATTGTTAGGAGGTTCCTTTCTCTGGAGCCCTGACCTATATCATTAAATATGTAGCTTGGACCCTGTTCCCGACACTGCACCGGTGGGATACTATTTTTTAAATGTTTTTCATTTTGTATTCAAATGTTTAAAAATATAATTTATATGTGTATTAAGAAATAAAGATAATAATAATAATATTTCCACAACTATCACAGTATTGTGTGATAGTGGTCTAGTCCCAAGCTAAGCAGAGCTTGTATTATGGGTACCAGACAGCTGATAAACATACTTATACATTTCTAAATACATACATAGTACCTAACACCCTGCGGGAATCAATGTCATTCACCCCAACGGACCCTTATGAAGTGAAAGGAGTTGTTTTGGGACTTAAAACGCATAGTGCACCAGGATGGGATAAAATAACTACAGATTTTCTCAAGCGGAATGTCTTGACCTTGGCTATGCCTATTGCACATCTATGTAATTTGAGTCTCGAAACAGGTATCTTCCCGGATCTATTCAAAAGGGCTGTTGTGTGTCCAATTTACAAGGCTGGGGACAAGGATAGTCCTTCTAATTACAGACCTATCTCTCTCTTGTCTTCACTATCTAAAATATTGGAGAAACTAGTCAACAAAAGGGTAATCAACTACCTTGAAAAAAAAAGACTGCTTCACAGCAACCAATATGGCTTTAGAGCAGGGAAGTCGACTGAAGACGCGGTACTTGCCCTCACAACGGTTCTAACAACACACCTGGACAAAGGAGACAAATGCATGGGAGTCTTTCTGGATCTCCAGAAGGCCTTTGATACAGTTTCGGTTCCAATTTTACTTACGAGACTGGAAAACGTTGGTATCAGAGGACTACCTCTGGAATGGTTCAGAGATTACTTGTCTGGTAGAACACAGCGAGTACGTGTAGAAAGACATGTAAGTAGTGATGACATATGTAAATACGGAGTACCACAAGGCAGCACCCTTGGGCCCACGTTATTCCTTTTATACATAAACGATTTATGCAGTTTAGCAGCTGCGAGTCAGGATATATTTATGTTTGCGGATGATACTGTGCTTGTCTTTCATGGAAACACTTGGGAACGAGTATTCCAATTGGCTGAAACTGGTTTGGCCAGTGTGACCTCATGGCTTGAAAGCAGTCTTCTGTCTCTCAATTCCAGTAAAACCAAGTATATTTGCTTTACCAAATCTGCTGTTGGGAGCTCTGGTTCTGATCTTAGACTTAGGATTCACACTTTTCCATGTAACCGACGGAACGGTCACCCAAACTGTAACTGCACAACACTATCTAGAGTTACTACTATGAAATATTTAGGAGTTATAATAGATGAGAAACTTGACTGGAGTGTTCACATAGCGTCGCTCGTGGCAAGGATCAGAAAATTGATCTATATATTTAAAAATCTACGAAAAGTTGCTAATCATAAACTTCTGATCCAAACTTACAAGGCGTTGTGTGAATGCTTGATTAGGTATTGTATATGTGCTTGGGGTGGTGCCGGTAAATCTTTTCTTATTGCTGCTGAGCGTGCTCAACGAGCGGTGCTTAAAGTGCTCATGTATCTGCCATTCAGGCACGCAACTACTTCGGTTTACGAGAAGGCTAATGTGCTATCAGTTCGAAAATTATTTGTTTACGAACTTATTAATAGATACCACAAAAGAATCGTTCCTACCCTTCCTGTACTGTCAAAAAGAGTAGAATCGTTCCCTGTACCCCGTCATAAAACATCAGTTGCACGAAGACATTTTATCGTACTAGCTCCACGAATTTACAACATAGTTAATAAAAAATTCAAAACTAGAAAACTAAACATAACACATTTCAAAAATGTTACATTGCCTTGGCTTAAAAGTTTGGACTATGACGCCACAGAAGCGTTGTTATGAAGAGGCACATTCTTCACACTTACACTCCTTAATACAGCCCCACCCAATACACACACACATACTCACCTCCCCTACACACGCACTTACTCACCCCCCACCTCTCAGACACGCACACTATCCTTACCCATACATTCACACGTATGACAACATCTGCTCGCCCAAATTTTAAAATGAAGTGTAAAATATGTTACGCAACCGTTTTTTTATTTATTTAAAAAATTTTGTTATTGCGATTATGATTTAAATCCGAAATTAGTTTTATTATTTTGATTTGTATTTTCTAATTTAATTGCATTCCTAATGTTTATTTTGATTATTTTATCTTTATTTTATGGTTTTATTTTGAATTTAGATTTTAATATTGGAATTTAATATTCATTTTGATTTTGAATTTAATGTAGTGTTTATTATAATTGTGAATTTTTTTTTTCATACTAATTTTATTTTTATTTTTGATTTTGTTTTTTTAATTTTATTCTTTCCATTTTATTTTATTTTGTATCTTTTGATGCCAGTGATTAATTTATTATACTCTAGTAATAAGGGGAAGACACTAGCTCCTGTAATACAGTTTACACTAGCGCAGGAGCTAGGGAATTCATAAAATGTATGTATCAATTATGCCAATAAAGATTATTATTATTATTCCCTTTATTAATTATTTATACATGTCTTTTATAATTTTTAAATATTTCCTAAAAAACGTATAAAAAAACATTTAAAAATATAAAAAAACAGTAGTCCGCCGGTGTCGGGAGCAGGGTCCAAGCTACCGGTGGTTAGGGCTCCAGAGACAGGAACCTCCTCACAATGCGAGCCGTATCGAGGAGTACTGCCTTCTGTATCAGGCCCTTGATCCAACCACGCAACGATAGCTTCGACAGATGGTCGTCGAAGCTTTTGGCTATAAGGCCGTTGGCAGTTATTATTATTATTATTATTATTATATTATCGATAAATAACACCCAGACACAGAACAAATGATTGTGCTCATCACACAAACATTTGTCCTGGGTGGGAATCGAACCCACGACCTGCGGTGTAGCAGTTAGATGACCAGAGTCAGATGTCTATGATCGATATATCTATGTATATATCGGTGAAGTCAAGCACGAAAGCTATTTATAATCGAAATACCACTCACTGATTAATCACGAAATCTCAGAAACTATAACACTTACAAACTTAGAATTTGGCAGGTGTAGACATCCCCGATGTCCTTATACACCGTTAAATTTTGGTCGTTTTAATCCCGCGGACGGTCGATTGGGTACATGAAATACTATCGATTTGTAAAGAGAAAATTAAAAAATAAAATACTTTTTTTTTTAAATTCGAATTAATTTACGCATGTACGAAATTAATTTCTTTAAATAAACGAGTCAAAGACCTTGTAGGTAGTTGTCGATCGTTGCGTACTAACTACCTACAGTTCATTGGCCTCGCTCAGCTGACGTTTATCTAAAGAAATTAATTTCGTTCATGCGTAAATTAATTTGAGTTTAAAAAAAAAAGTATTTTTTCTTTTATTTTTTTTTTGTAGAGTGTAGACATACGATAAGAACGGATTTTACGAATTTGCATCCCTAAGGGGGTCAAGGGTTGTGCGAAAGTTAACCCTGGGGCTCTGGAACGAAGGCAATGAAGGAACAGGGTTGGTTTTTAGTCAGTAAGAGTCTGACACAATCTCCCGCCCCGCCCAAGGGCGGGATTTGTCATTGGATGATTTTACCTACAGTAAAAAAAAAAACCCATAAGGGGGTAAAACGGGGTTTGGAAGTATGTATGGAGAAACCGACTTTTACGCGAGCGAATCCTCTGGCAAAACCTAGTCTTAGGATACTTAAACACGTGATTGTAAAGCCCGACCGCGGAGCAGGAAGAATTTCGTACGTTGACCTATTATTACCTGTCTCTATCATTCCCGCGTAAATATAATGCGTCTCGCTCGCACAGATGCAATGGCCTCCGTCGTCAGGGATTGTAAACCCTTTAAGGTAAACTTTTTACTGTTATTTTAAGTTTTGTTCTTTTTTTAATGTGTTTTTTTTTGGTTAGCATTTAGTCACTACAAAAAATCCTTGACGAAATTCATAAAATTAAATAATGAATGACAATGATAATTTTTATTTTATTATCATATTTCTACCGAATTCGTAATTTTAACTTGATTTTTAAATTGTTATAATATAGAATCTTAATAAATAATTTATATATTTAATATCAATAATTTATTTCATAAATTAGTAATTTTTTTTCTCCTTCAAATGTTAAATGTAAATCGCACTTAACATAAAAATGTTTGTGCCCCCTGTCAGTAGGCCCAAAGGTCATTGTACGAAATTCTTCCTACTCCGCGACTGGGCTTTAGTCATGATAACAAACAACTTTTACTATGGGACCAAACTTGAAATCGCGAAAAAAAATCTATTGGCCAGTACATTTGTGTTCGCCTAACTGGTTAAAATGTACTGAACTTGGTTGTTTTTTTTTGCGATTTTAGGTGTGGTCCCATAGCAAAAGTTGTTTGTTATCATGACTACAATCACATGTTTAAGTATCGGTCACTAATTACCAGTCACCCTGTATAAAAGCGAAATATAATTCCCTGATTAATCACGAAATCTCAGAAAATATAACACCTTCAAACTTAAAATTTGGCAGGTAGGTTCCTTATAGGGTTTAGACATGTGCTAAGCATGTGCAAGATTTTTGGGACATTGAAATAAACAAGGTTACTTGAGAAACAAAAACAAAACAAAAAGAAAGGCCGTAGTCACACGTTATATATACTATGATTTTTTATTAGATGAAGTTAAGTGACAGCTATATCAAGAATGAATATCAAGTCGTTTAAGAGTGAACTAAAAAAATTGCTACTTAGTAAGTGTTACTATAATGTTGCGGAGTTTTTAAATGAGAAATTTTGAATGTATTCCATTATTTATTTTAATTTTATTATACCAATTTTTATTTATATTCTGTATTGACTGTTATTCTGAATTGATTGAATTTTGACTATTTTTATACGAGTATATTGACTGTAATTGAATTGATTGATTTTTGACATGATTGTATTTTGACTATTTTCTGTATTGACTATAATTGAATTTACTGAATTTTGACTATTTACTAACTAAATAATTATATTTGAATAATTTTTTACGCCGATTACGGCAAAACATGTTGAACTATATTGATCAGCTCTCCATCTTAAAATACACATGTTTATACAAATAAATGACTTATCTTATCTATAACAATGGTTGTTTGACAGTTGGGCATTGTTATTTGACAGTTGGGCATTGTTATTTGACAGTTGGGCATTGTCCACTGCTGTCACTTTACTTTATCTAATAAAAAATCATAGTATAGGTATAGGTACCAACCATAACACTTTAATAACGTGTGACTACGGCTTTTCTTTTTGTTTTAGTTTTGTTTCTCAAGTAACCTTTGTTTATTTCAGTATCCCAAAAATCTTGTTTCATACTTTTTTAGCGTTCTTTTTTGTGGTAGTCGGGTTTTAGTTTTTTACTTTTTTTTAATTTAAACTATTTTGGTGTTAAAATACTGTGCTTCTACACTGTCTTTGACATCGAAGTTTTTGACCGCTTGAGGGCGCCACATTGAATTTTGATGGTAATATTTTTGATAAGCACAAGTGAAGCCCTTACAAATGATATCAGATACGGTGTAGGTATTTATCCTAACATTTTTTTTAACACTTGACTTTTCGTCCGCTAGAGGGCGTCACTTTAGATTTGAACAAGATATTGGAAATGTACAAATGAAGTCCTTTCAAATGATACCTGATGAATTTTTTATTAGCACAATACTTTTTGTCCACTAGAGGGCGCCACATTGAATTTTGATGATATTTTTTTTTATAAGTACAAGTGAAGCTCTTTCATATGATATCAAACACGGTGTATTTATCTTAACATTTTTTTTAACACATTACTTTTGGTCCGCTAGAGAGCGTTAGTTTCAATTTGAATAATATTTTGGAAATCTACAAGTCAAGCCCTTTCTAATGATACCAAACACGGCATATTTATCTCATTTTTCTTTTTTAACACATTTTTGTCCGCTAGAGGGCGCCACATCGATTTTTGTGACACGTTACGTAGCCTATGTTCAGCGGACGAATAAGACGGTTCTAACAATACCTCATATGTCGAGTTCCGATAAGTAGATTAGGAGCTATGAGCGAACAGATGAACATACTCACATACATCCATACATAGCCGGTCCAAATCATAACCCTCCTTTGGCTTTGCCGTAGTCGGGTAAAAATGTTGATGTACAGACGCCAGCACGACAATCTACCCCAATCTGTCAAATTTTACCAATCGAACATTAACCTTCCAGTATTGTGATAAGGTTGAAAGTCTATTAAAGAAATTTGACACATGTTTTTTTTTGCAGACGGTGGGAGCAGCATTTTGCGCTAAAGCAATGCAGTCAAATGGCAAGAATTTCAATATTGGCATCTGGGATACGGCAGGCAGCGAAAGGTATGCTTGGATACCATTATTCAGCTTTTAATGGTCCCGGGTCTTGGTACAGGCCATGGTCCGAAGCGAGAAGGAGTGACAGGCGGTCGCCTACATCTGCGAAGCAGTAATGCTAGCAAAGGAGAAGGCCGCACGCGTGAGGCAACGGCTCTTACGCCCCAGCCGTCGCCTTGATTCCGATCCCGATTTCCGGCCACACAGCTCGCCGTCCGACCGTCCGGTAACCGTCTGAACCGAGCCCAAGTCGTCGACGGCGCGTACTGTTCCACTGGCGCCTTAAGAAGTGGTCAGCAAACCGTAAGAGCCCAGCAAGATCGAAGCCTACTGGGGCCAAGGGTCTGCTTCTGAAAGGAAGGCTCGGCCCTGGTATGAAAGGCAACGAACGAATGGGGTTTTTTTTATGGTAGGTAAAATCATCCAATGACAAGTCACGTCCTTGGGTGGAGCGGGAAGTAGTGTCAGACTCTTACTGACTAAAAACCTACCCTGTTCTTTCGTTGCCTATAGTGCCGGGGCTGAGCCCAGAAAACGGCCCTTAACCCCAGCAGGCTTCGACCCTGCCTGCCTGCAGCTAGCAGGCTGGGCCTCTACGGTTTGCTGACAGCTTGAAGCGCGCGGGAACAGAACGCGCCGTCGACGACTTGGGCTCGGTCCGGTATGTTACCGGACGATCGGCCAGCGTGCTATCCACTGCACGCCGTCCGCAAGCCCGCGCCTACGGTGGCCGGAAATCGGGATCGGAATCCCGGCGGCGGCTGGGGCGAGCGCCCCTTTGCCTCTGCCTGATGTGGTCGGCCTCCTCCTTTGCTAGCATTACTAACGAAGGAATGGGGTGGGTTTTTTAGTCAGTAAAAGTCTGACCACTATCTACCATTATAAATGGCGGGAGAATGTCATTGGATGAATTTCGCTACCAAAAAAAAAGCTTATAATGGTCAAACTACTGGGGTTCGGACCTCTCATCTGTGAGAGGCTACTCGACGGTTATAAATTCACAACTTCATGAATGAGAGGTGGACCTTGGACACTGGACTATCATGACTAGGGTTGCCACATTTTTTTTTGCCGATAAATTACATTGGCTGGTAAGAAAAAAAAAAAGTACGTAGTATCAAAATAAGGTAAAATTTATTTTTCTTTATTATTATGTTTAAAAACATATTTTTATTGCTTTTTACAGTATTTGTCAAATTAGTATCTGTACTAATCAATTGCACATTAACTTTAAAATCTTAAAAAAGTTAATAAGTAATTTATTTTTTATCATATTCAAAGACGCTTTGTTTCTTTCGTCTCGCCATTTGCTATTCATCACAGAAAAAACTTTTTGTGAGTGCTGAAGTGGCGGGAAAAAACAATATTTTTTTTTTTCGATTCGGCACCAATCGATATTTTTTTTTACCGAAAAAATACTTGCGACTAAACTTTTTAAAATCCCAAAGAAATCAAATCATTTGAAATGAATTATTTTCAAGTACTTTATTGTTCTCATAAACCATCCGGACCAAGCCCAGGTCGTCAACGGCGCGCACTGTTCCCGCGCGCCTCAAGGAGTTGTCAGCAAACCGTAGAGACCCAGCCTGCTAGCTGCAGGCAGGCAGGGTCGAAGCCTACTGGGGCCAAGGGTTTGCTTCCGAAAGGAAAGCCCGGCCCTGGTATCTAAGGCCACGAAGGAACGGGGTGGGTTTTTATTCAGTAAGAATCTGACAATATCTCCCGCTCCGCCCAAGGGCGGGAGATGTCATTGGATGATATTACCCACCACCAAAAAAAAAGTGTAGAGTACAATTCCCTGAAATGAAGTATAAGTACCACTTTATTATAAATTACGGGTGGCAACCCTAATCATGATCTTTAGTCGCGTTTAAACTTCTTATCCAGGACCCAATATTGTGTTTTCGTCAGCCAGTACTCTATCTCCTAAACTCCTGAACAAATTTCGATGAAACTTTTCACCCTTTTCAGATACGAAGCTATGACAAAGATATACTACAGGGGCGCTCACGCTGCTATTATTTGCTATGAACCTTCGTCCGTGGCTTCATGGAAGAGGTTGAGGCATTGGCTGCAAGAGTTGAGGGGTGTTGAAGAGGTAAGTTACCCATTTCCATTAATAGTAGCATCATCATCATCAGCCTTTTATTGTTCCTACTGCTGGGACACAGGCCTCCTCTCTAAGCGAGCGATAGGGCCGTAATCTACCACTCGGGCCCAGTGCGGGTTGGTGAATGTCACATGTTTTCGTATTTTTGGGTCTAGGACATGCCAGTTTCCTCAAGATGTTTTCCTTCACCGTTTTGAGAGCAGTGGTGATGAAATAAATTACACAAATTAATGCGCCTGGCTGGGTTTGAAACCGCTACAACTCGGTAAATCGTGGCCGTTACCACTCGGCCACAACTGCTCAATAGTAGCATGTTACCAGGTATTGAGGATCCAGCATGATCCGGCTCGAAGGACCATGTAAAGTTTGTATGCTGGGATGTTAAAGATTTGAATGTTCACTAAAAACTGTATTGTTAAAAATGCTACAAATAATATAATGTTAACTAAAGGAGCACGCGCGACTACACTTAAGGAGATCTGAACACGTACTGATTTGGGTAATTAATAATTTTGATCGTTTGCCGTAGATGCGCAAAGTGACGATTTGACTAAATGCAATTAAATTTTATGTTGTGCGGTTCGCCGTACAATTACATATGGGCTTGTGGACGATGAGCAATAGATAGGTCGCTGTCCGTATCGAGCCCGAGTCGTTGACGGCGCGTACTGTTCCACGCGCGCCTCAAATAGATGTCAGCAAACCCGTAGGGGCTCAGCAGGGTGGAAGCCTACTGGGGGAAAGCATTGACTTACGAAAGTGAAACCCGGGTCCTGAAACGGAAGGCATAGAAGGAATATAGACATGGATTTTATCAGTAAAACTCTGATACGCCCTCCCGTTCCGCCCTAGAGCGCGGGAGAAGTCATTGGATGATTTCCCACCAAATATCGTCCATATTTCAGCTGAAAAACGTTCACTGCTGGACATAGACCTCCCCCAAGTGTCCCATGGGTCCCGCTTCCATCTCACCAAGTTCCAGCATTGTCTTCAGGTTGTTTTGGGATCCACTATAATTTTGCAGGGCCTCCAAGGAGGGCTGCAAGGAGGGGACTCCTTTTAAAATTTGACGTAATTCATTGATAGTCCAGCCCAGAACTTTTTTTATACTCTTTCTCTTATATTTTTACAGAGCTGCAAAGTCTACATCTGTGGTACTAAGAAAGATCTTCTGGACGGGGGCTACGTAACTAGAGAAGTACCAGAAGACACAATAGCGACCTACACTCAGGGACTGTGCGGGCATTTCTTCACTTCGAGCAAAACTGGCGAAAATGTCGGTAGGTTGATAATAGTACATTATGATATAAGTGTGTAATGTTGGTGGTTACCGCTGAGGCGTTATTTTGATCCGAGGATGGTAATCATCAATACTCACGTGTATTTATTTACAATTTATTGTACACCAAGATTACAATATACACCGTTAAATTTTGGTCGTTTTAATCCCGCGAAGAGTCGATTCGGTACATGAAACCCTATCGATTTGTAAAGATAAAAATGAAAAATAAAGTATTTTTTTTAAACTCGAATTAATTCACGCATGTACGATTAAGTAAATATCAGCTGAGCGAGGCTAATGAACTTTAGGTAGTTAGTACGCAACAACCGACAGCTACCTACAAGGTCATTGACTCGTTTACTTAAAGAAATTAATTTCGTACATGCGGATATTAATTCGAATTTTAGAAAAAAAGTACTTTATTTTTTAATTTTATCGGTATAAATCGGGAATTAAAACGACCAAAATTTAACGGTGTATAGATTGTTCAGAATTAACCAAAATCTTCTCTTCTTCCAGAGGAATTGTTCCAGAAGATAGTCGACGACTGCGCAGCAGATGTCCAGCTCATGAAGAACGTGGAAGACATGAGGGTGCAGCTGCAGAAGGAAGAAGTAGCCTTCAAAGCGAAGAGCAAAGATTATTGTTTCTGTTGAGAGGGCCAGAAGACTGAGGAGTAATAATCCACGCTAATATTAAGGCTTAAAAGCTAAATTTTGTATGTATGTGTGTATGGTCGCTTCACGCAGGCGTACACCAAGCGTATATTGATGAATACGTGTTTATGAAGCTAGGCGTCCCTGTACAGTAGGCCATAGTTTTGTATGGTCGCTTCACGTTGGGGGAAAATCAAGCGTATATTGATGAATACGTGTCTATGAATCTACGCATCCGTGAACAGTAGGCCATAGTTTAGTATGGTCGCTTCACGCAGGCGTACACCAAGCGTATATTGATGAATATGTGTCTATGTAGCTACACGTTCATAGACAGGAGGCCATAGTTTAGTATGGTCGCTTCACGCAGGCGTACACCAAGCGTATATTGATGAATATGTGTCTATGTAGCTACACGTTCATAGACAGGAGGCCATAGTTTAGTATGGTCGCTTCACGCAGGCGTACACCAAGCGTATATTGATGAATACGCGTCTATGAAGCTACGTGTCCGAGGACAGTAGGCCATAGTTTAGTATGGTCGCTTCACGCAGGCGTACACCAAGCGTATATTGATGAATATGTGTCTATGTAGCTACACGTTCATAGACAGGAGGCCATAGTTTAGTATGGTCGCTTCACGCAGGCGTACAGCAAGCGTATATTGATGAATACGCGTCTATGTAGCTACGCGTTCATGGACAGGAGGCCATAGTTTAGTATGGGCGCTTCACGCAGGCGTACACCAAGCGTATAATGATGAATACGCGTCTATGAAGCTACGCACCCGTAGACAGTAGGCCATAGTTTTGTATGGTCGCTTCACGTTGGGGGAAAATCAAGCGTATATTGATGAATACGTGTCTATGAAACTACGCGCCCGTGAACAGTAGGCCATAGTTTTGTATGGTCGCTTCACGCAGGCGTACACCAAGCGTATGATGACGAATACGCGTCTATGTAGCTACGCGTTCATGGACAGGAGGCCCTAGTTTTGTATGGTCGCTTTACGCAGGCGTACAGCAAGCGTATATTGATGAATATGTGTCTATGTAGCTACACGTTCATAGACAGGAGGCCATAGTTTTGTATGGTCGCTTCACGCAGGCGTACAGCAAGCGTATATTGATGAATATGTGTCTATGTAGCTACACGTTCATAGACAGGAGGCCATAGTTTTGTATGGTCGCTTCACGCAGGCGTACAGCAAGCGTATATTGATGAATATGTGTCTATGTAGCTACACGTTCATAGACAGGAGGCCATAGTTTTGTATGGTCGCTTTACGCAGGCGTACAGCAAGCGTATATTGATGAATATGTGTCTATGTAGCTACACGTTCATAGACAGGAGGCCATAGTTTAGTATGGTCGCTTCACGCAGGCGTACACCAAGCGTATATTGATGAATAGCGGCCATTCAAGTATGAAGTAAGCAGATTTTTTGCAAATATTATCCCCCCTCCTCTTTGGGCGGAGCATCGCCGTGTCCTCGTGGGGACGATCGGCGGCAGCTATCTCTCTCGCCGGGCCTCTGTTCAGGCCATGGTCCGTAGTGAGGAGGGATGGCAGGCGGTCGCCTCCTTCTGCGAAGCAGTAATGCTAGCAAAGGAGGAGGCCGACCGCATCAGGCAGAGGCAACGGGGCGCTCGCCCCAGCCGCCGCCGGGATTCCGATCCCGATTTCCGGCCACCGTAGGCGCGGGTTTGCGGACGCCGGGCAATGGGTAGCACGCTGTCCGATCGTCCGGTAACCGACCGGACCGAGCCCAAGTCGTCGACGGCGCGTTCTGTTCCCGCGCGCCTCAAGGAGCTGTCAGCACACCGAAGAGGCCCAGCCTGTTAACTGCAGGCAGGCAGGGTCGAAGCCTGCTGGGGTCATGGGTCAGCTTCCAAACGGAATACCCGGCCCCGGCACGATAGGCGACGAAGGAACGGGGTAGGTTTTTAGTCAGTAAGTGTCTGACACTAATTCCCGCTCCGCCCAAGGGCGGGATTTGTCATTGGATGAATTTAACCTACCATAAAAAAAACCCTCCCCCTCGTAAGCGAAAGTAAGCAACAGGTCAGACAGACGGTCAACAAAGTGATTCTATAAGGGATCCGTATTTTCCTTTTGAGGTACGGAACCCTAAAATATTACTCAAATTCCATTCGCGAGCTTTGCTCTAAACACATATATACAAACATATATACAAAAATTGCAAGTTTAATAAAAAACTAAATTAAAATATAATTAATTTTAGAGGCTGTTTGATAGTTACGTAAAAATGCTCCAAAAATGTATCAATACCATTAATTTTAGTAAATTATATTATTTAAATGTTCAGTGTTGCTATATAATTTTAAGATCCTATTTTAGTCTGTGCGAAAAGAGAACCGTTGTGGTACCGGCCTAGCTACCGAAGGACTAGGTGGGGTAGTACCCTGGGGCCCCCAAGCTCGGGGGCCCCCAAAACCAGGTTAACAAACCTCTATTGAGCTAGTGAAAAATTCTACCACCTTAAATATCTAAATTTTTTAATTTTTTCTTATCAAATAAGTAGTATTTCATGTAATGAATCGACCCTCCACGGGATTAAAACGACCAAAATTTAACGGTGTATATTTGAGATAAGTTACACCCAGACACCTGAGGCGTTGTCCTGGATCGGCATCGAACTCACGACCTCCGGCTTAGCAGTCAGGGCCATTGACCACTCGACCAACAGGCCAGTCGAGATACGACTGTTCTCTTTCCGCACAGACTCTATATTAATTTTAGCTTAAAGGCTATGAATATATTGTAAATCAATTTATTTGCTGCCAGTGTATTTAAAAAGGGAATGTAACTTTTGCCATACATTGCTGGCATATATTTTTTTTTCTTTTGGCCAAAAGTTAAACCTAGGCCATTTCTTAAAGGACTGTATGCGAAATCAATAGCAAAAAGAATTATGTCTACCAACCGTAACTAAACGAAGTTAGAGACTATTTAGTAGATTGCTATAGGTTTTTTTTATCACGCGTTATTTTTTAATTTGGTTTCGGTATTTATGGTGTATACGCAATAAATAGTGCCAATCACTATCGCAATACTAACGCTTATCTTTTCAATTCGTTTATTACTTTTTTTTTACTATTTTAAAAAAAATATAACAGTAAAAACCAACTTAATACACCGTTAAATTTTGGTCGTTTTAATCCCGCGGAGGGTCGATTCGGTACATGAAACACTATCGATTTGTAAAGAGAAAATTAAAAAATAAAGTACTTTTTTTAAACTACGAAATTAATTTCTTTACGTAAACGTCAGCTGAACGAGGCCAATGAACTGTAGGTAGTTAGTACGCAACGACTGATAACTACCTACAAGGTCATTGACTCGTTTACATAAAGAAATTATTTCGTACATGCGTATATTAACTCGAGTTTTAGAAAAAAGTACCTACTTTATTTTTTTTTATTTTATCTATACAAATCGATAGTGTTTCATGTACCGAATCGACCCTCCGCGGGATTAAAACGACCGAGGAAGTTTAAGTATCGTTCACTAATTACCAGTCACCTTATATTATCATTATTTTGATATTGATTTCTCGTATTGTCATTTCATTTCTGGCGAAAAGAAAAAAAGTAATTCATGCCAAAAGATTGCATTGGCTTTCAATAACGCATATGCACAGATATAGATATACCTAGATAACGCAAGAGCAACTACTTCGCGTGCCTAGCTTACGTACAAAAATCGTAACTGGTCACTTTCGCGCTCAGTCTGCATCGGAGTACAGCGCTAGTCGGGTGCAGTTAAAAATATAAAAATGGTTAATTGTGCTGTTGGTGTGGGGGTGGAGCGATGGGGTCTTCACTAAATAGTGCTTGTGACGTCATAATAGGTAGTCAAGAAATGGCACGCTTGGTTTTCATACAGATCGTGATGCTTGCGTTATCTATGTCTATCTATATCTGTGGGCATATGTGTATTGTCGGGATTTCTTCGAGTGAAGTTCAGCATGTTTTTGTTATTCGCAAATTGATTGCTCGTTTTTTTTTTATGGTAGGTATAATCATCTAATGACAAATCCCGCCCTTGGGAGGGGCGGGAAATAGTGTCAGACTCCTACTGACTAAAAACCTACCCTGCTCCATTCATTGCCTTTGTCCCAGGGCCCCAGTAGGCTTCGGCCCCGCTGGGCCCCTACAGTTTGCTGACAACTACTTGAGGCGCGCGGGAACAGTGCGCGCCGTAAAGGACTTGAGCTCGGACCGGTCTCTTACCGGACGGACGGACGGCGAGCTACCCAATGCCCGATGTCCGCGAGCCCGCGTCTACCGTGGCTGGTAGTTGATCCCCTTTATGGGCTGGACTGTGGTCGGTGGCCGGAAATCGGGATCGGAATCCCGGCGGCGGAATCCCGGGTTGCTTGATGCGGTCGGCCTCCTTTGCTAGCATTACTGCTTCGCAGAAGGAGGCGACCGCCTGCCACTCCTCCTCGCTCCGGAGCATGGCTTGAACCAAGCCCCTGCGAAATTGATTCCTCGTGGATATTGTGATGTAAAACTGATGTAGATTTATATCTCAAGTGCCTGCGCAAATGGACAATATCATGGGCGTCGCCAGCCGATAATCAAGGGGGGACTATTGGAAGTATAGGGAATAATACTTAAAGTTTTTTTTCAATACACTTGCTCAGAAAGTGACTTTTATTGCACTACACTTAGGTATATAATGGCACCTGTTACCAAACTGTGACATTTTGATTACCATTACGCACTAGTGCTGTAATGTAGCTATAACCTTTTTGTTCAACCTCTTTGTTCGCAAAACAAATTTTGAATACAAAAAAATAAAAATTGTTTGTGGTCTATGGTCGTCATTTAAAGACGCGCGCGGTTTTTGGCGTAATTTTTTCGAGTGAAATTCATGGTCTGTATTAATAAAATAAAATAAAATACTACATTTTAAAATGTTACATCCATATTCTATTGTCACTACGAATGACATTAACGTAAAAACTTTTCACACAAGAAAACAAACGACGATTAGGCAATATGATCAAAAGACCATATAGCCATAGCCTAGCGCGTGCTCATAGGCAACAGATTTAATTTTTTTACCGCCATTTTATGAAATTTTTTACTAGTTTTACCGTTGTAATATTAGTTAACTTAATTATTTTTCTTCACAAGTGTATTGAAAAACGTCGTATGATACACGTGAGTAATGAATGTTACCGTTCTTGGCTCTCTTAAGACCCCCGCCAAGGCTCGGGTCTTAATACCGCCTCGACGGTAACCTCCTACATTACACACTTGTATCATAATGTACTATTCTCCACAATACAACTCCTAATTGCTAGCCTTATATCTACGGTAACATATAGGATGGGCATTATATTGTGGGAGACTGGTGCCTAAACTAGCAAGCCTCTAGAGGGGGCAGCAGCCCTCCCCCCCCTGCCCCCCCTTGGCGACGCCCATGGACAATAATAATGTGTGAAATCATTGAAACAGGCGCGATCTCGGTGAAATGGAGCTGAGAATGTTATTGTAGTGTTGACTTTTGGTGCTATTCTCTAAGAAAACCAGCGTTGCCTCAACGACGAACACCCAAATAGGATACATTTGCCAGCCTGCTAACTGCAGGCAGGCAGGGTCGAAGCCTACTGGGGTCATGGGTTAACTTCCGAAAGGAATGCCCGGCCCCGGCACGATAGGCTACGAAGGAACGGGGTAGGTTTTTAGTCAGTAAGAGTCTGACACTATTTCCCGCTCCGTCCAAGGGTGGGATTTGTCATTGGATGATTTTAGGATACATTGGATTGTCAACCTAATGAACCTATACATTGGATTGTTAATTCAATGTATCCTATTTGGATGTTCGTCGTTGCAGCAGCGCTGGTTTTCTTAGAGAATGGCACTACTTAGCGAAGCTTCCCGAGAAGGTTGACTTTATACATTTGCTGTATAATCTGAGTCGCCCTTGGCCTATTTTTCGGTAGTTTTTTTAGTACGCGGCATATAAGTTGAACTAGTCGCTATGGTTACGCGCGGCGTCCCACTTCGATTGAGACCCGAAAATCGGTTACTACGCATTCAAGGTCGACTGTCATGATAGTTCAACTTATGTGACGAGATTTTTTTATTTTACAACTATCACACAACGCCGTCTAGTCTCAAGCTAAGCAGAGCTAGAGCTTGTGTTATGAGTACTAGACAACTGATAAACTTACTTATATTTATTTCTAAATACAAAAATAATATTAAAGATAAAATTACACCCAGACACAGAACAAATGATCATGCTCATCACACAAACATTTCTCCTGTTTGAGAATCGAACCCATGACCTCCGGCATAGCAGTCAGGGCCACTAACCACTAGACCAGCAGACCAGTCCAATCAATTATAACCGATTTTTGGGTCTCAATGGGTTTGTGCGTAAACATAGCAACGGGTTCATCTTATGTGCCGCGTACAACCTTTTTTGAGGGCTCGATCCGCCCTTGTAGCGAGGATTGTGAAACGCTAAATGTTTTTAACTAAATCTATGTTTTAATACGTAAAAGTTAATATGTAAATAATATACATAACATTATAAAATAGTATTTTGTAAGAAGTCAAATAAATAGCTTTATATTTTATTAAAGTGGTTTTATTTTGGTATCAAACCTTTTTTTATTTATACAACATTATGTTTGGGATATATAGGGTGACTGGTAATTATTGTTATTATTATTTTTATTGGTTATAAACTAGTGCTTGACTGCAATCCCACCTGATGTTAAGCAGTGATGCAATCGTTGATGGTGAGACGCACTGGTTTATTAAGAGCCTATTCACTCTAGCCTTGAAGACACCTAAATTATAATCGGATGGGAAGACCGCAGCAGGCAAATTGTTCCAGTCCCTCGAAGTACGCGGTATGAACGACGAGGCGAAACGCCTAGTCCGGACCGTAGAAAACGTCTACGGTCCGGACTAGGCGTTTCGTCAACAAGGTAAGGGTTTTTTTTTTTTTGGTAGGTAAAATCATCCAATGACAAACCCGCTCTTGGGTGGGGCGGGAAATAGTGTCAAACTCTTACTGACTAAAAACCTACCCTTCCATTCATTGCCTTTGTCCCGGGGCCCGTGGTGACGGGTTGATACTCGCCGTACGTCGGGTTGTCCGATGGCGGAATTAGTGACCGATACTTAAACACGTGATTGTAGTCATAATAACATACAACTTTCGCTATGGTACTAAACCTGAAATCGCGTAAAAAATCTGCTGGTCAGTACAATTGTGTTCGCCTAATTGGTCAAAATGTACTGAACTTGGCTGCTATTTTTCGCGATTTCAGCTTTGGTCCCATAGTAAAAGTTGTTTGTTATCATTACTACAATCACGTGTTTAAGTATCGTTCACTAATTACCAGTCATCCTATATACATGTCAATGAATTCTCTTTTCAGTGTCATCGGAAGACTTGAACCAAAATGGCCGTCGTTACGGTTACGCGCAGCGGTACGGTTCCCGCTTAGATTGAGACCCGAAAATCTGTTACTGCGCTTTGAAGATCGGTCGCCATTTTGGTTCAACTTGTTTGCCGCGTATCATTTACTGTTCAGGCTGCTCGTCTGTGGAATGAATTGCCAGATGCAATTAAACGCGCTCAATCGTTGCCTGTTTTTTAAAAAACTTGTTAAGGAACATTACCTGTCGATGTGAATATCGATAGTCATCATTTATATTTCTGTCTATAGTTTTCAATATGTATGTATATATGTATCTATTATAAAATATATGTATATATCTGTGTATCTATTATAATATACACCGTTAAATTCTAGTCGTTTTAATCCCGCGGAGGGTCGATTCGGTACATGAAATACTATCGATTTGTAAAGAAGAAATTAAAAATAAAGTACTTTTTTCACTTAACTCGAATTAATATACGCATGTACGAAATTAATTTCTTTAAGTAAACGTCAATGACCTTGTAGGTAGTTGTCGGTCGTTGTGTAATAACTACCTACAGTTCATTGGCCTCGCTCAGCTGACGTTTACTTAAGGAAATTAATTTCGTACATGCGTAAATTAATTCGAGTTTAAAAAAAAGTACTTACATTATTTTTTAATTTTATCTTCACAAATCGGTAGTATTTCATGTACCGAATCGACCCTCCATGGGATTAAAACGACCAAAATAAAACGGTGTATATGTGTGATACTGGTTTTGTCACATCATTGACAGCCCCATTTTTTGTCCAGGCAATTACTGTCCATTCCAGGTTGCCTGGAAGAGATCGCTGAATGCGATAAGGTCGCCCATTGTATGTATATGTTTTAGTTTTTAGTTTCCTATTGTATGTGTAATGGTGTACAATAAAGTATATAATAAATAAATAAATAATAAATAAAGGGATAAAATTTGGATACAAAAATAAAACACGAATATTTTGTTATTGTTATTTAATATATCCCGCATCATATATTACTTTAAATCTAAGTCATATGTAGTTTGCTAAAATAGGTACAGAGTATATTCGACCTTATATTAGATACATATCCACTTGTTTCACGTTACATATAAGGTACATGAAAATTAACATTTTTTTTTTTCATTAAAACATTTTGTGAAAACACTTTTTCAACACATTTACTTGTAAACTCGCTCCTACTTTACCGCTTTTTGGCACGCAATTTACTGTTTTCCGCACTAGTGCGGAAAAGTGTGCCAGTGAGCCTCATGCAACATGTTGGTTGCCAAGCCGTCCCCACGAGTCGTCAGGCAGCCCCGTTTAGTTTATTTTCAATGCACTTACTAGAAAAACCGTTTTTATCTCTACAGCTTTTAGACACGCAATTTACTGTTTTCCACACTAGTGCGGAAAAGTGTGCCAGTGAGCCTAATGTAACGTGCTGGTTGCCAAGCCGTCCCCACGAGTCGCCAGGCAGCCCCGTTCAATTTATTTTCAATGCACTAAGTAAGTATATTTTAAAACGTCGTTTAATACACAATCACATAGAAATTTGTCATTGCACCACTCGGCTCTATAATACCCTCGCCTACGGCTCGGGTGTATTCCGTTCCGGTCGCAATGACATAGTATATCTACTTGTATTAAAATGTACCCTATTTTCCGCGCTCAATTACTATCTGACCTGATGGTAAGCGATGATGTGGTCGACGATGGAGCACGCTTGCCTAGAAGTAACCTATTCTCTTGATCTTCAGTTTCATTTTAAGAAATACCAGCATCTGCCTTAGTCTTTGGACCAACTTTTCAATATCCCCTTATGGGTATTTTTTAAAAGGGTGCATATCATCTAATGACTTCTCCCGCTCTGGGCGTGAGGGCCTGTCAGACTTTTAATGACAAAAACCACATTTGTGTCCTTCAGTTGCCATTGCGTTCTAGGACTACGGGTTTCCTTATCAGATATTCCCCGCGGTCCTAGATAGCGGGCATCAGCCCTGCTGGGCCCCTACAGTTTGCTGAGATCTCTTTGAAGAGTGCGTGAATCACTATGCATTGTTGACGACTTGAGCTCGGTCCGGCCGATTACCGGATGACTGGACGGCCAGCTACCCATTGCTCAGCGTCCGCAAGCCCGCGTCTACCGTGGCTGGTAGTTGATCCCCTTTATGGGCTGGACTGTGGAAAATGCTTTCATGTTTTTTATACAATTCACACTTTGTACCATCGCGGTCATACTTAAAAAAATTTTGCTTGAATCCTTTGGCGCGGCGCCAAACTAAACTTTTGAAGTTGTCTTTCATACCAGTGCTGAGCTTTACTTTCAGAAATAGAACCTTATTACGTAGTAAAGCTGCAGTCTGTCTAGGCACGTGAATAGGCCTTTACGGGACTTCAAATGAAAGAGTGGACTGTATGGTCTATACCACCATATACCTATGTATATTACGGGGATTACAATATTAATGTAGAAGTTCCTATAGCGCGCCGCGTCTGTGAGCCGAGTGGAGGTGCATGAGCGACGAAGATCGTTCCCCTCGTCCTGCACACTCCTTGCTGTGGCCATCCTTAGTGATGCGATCTGTAAAGTCAGCGGTTAGATGCAGTTGCTCGTTAACCGCTGACGTACAGAATATCATACGTGCCTAGACAGACCTCACATGCTACACAAATTGGGATATTGCCAAACTTAAGTGGCAGTGGGCAGGGCACATTGCTCGTAAACCAGATGGTCTATGGTGCCGAAGCGTTTGGAGTAGGCAACCACGTACCGTAAGACGCAGCGTTGACGCATTCTGACACAAGAAGGAGTACACCTGGTGAGATGCGAAACGCATAAAACTGGTCGTTGTGGCGACACTTGTGAGAGGCCTGTGTCCAGCAGTGTACGTGTGGGTTGAAATGATGATGATGACCCCTGTCCCGATGTTTGTCTGTGATCAAATCTTGTCAATTAAATTTGATCCACTTCCCGGTTACCGATTGAGTTGAAGTTTTGTAAGCATGTGTAAATCTGAATCCATTATTAAGACGGAGCTGATCTGATGATGGAACCGGTAGGTGGCCATAGGAACTCGGTACTTAAATGACATAACCCCATTGAGTTTGGGCTCGTGTGATTCGTCTTAAAATTTTGGTGCTAGACGGTAACCAGGGTTTGATGATGAACTTGAAGATGGCCATAGAAACCCGATAATAAGCGCAATAAGATAACCCCAACGTATTTGAACTTTTTGGAATGGTCTTGATGATTATTAATATATACATATATGCCGCGCTATAAAGGCTTGCTATGAAAAAAATATTTTCATTTTTTGGATACTGGTTTTCGATATCAATACCTGATTAACTCAAATTAAAAATTAATATGACCGGCCCTGCGGGGCTATTGCGTAACCCTGTTGACAGCTCAAGTGAAGATCACTAGAATGTACATCGTTTAGCTGTCAAACAACTAGTTTTGTATTGCCTCTTTAGTGACCAACTGATATGACGTCATTATCCACCGGTGCCTTTGATATCCACCGTGACACGTTTTGACAGATGTTATTGTATCGATACTTTTAAAATTGTTATTGTTTAACCTTTAAGCTGAAGATGCGATATTCTTCTTAGCTGTATAATAGTCGATAAAACTAGAGCCGGAACAATATGCATCGTTAATTTTTATTAGCCACCACTTATCCACCGCAGTTTGTTAGCCACATGATGTCATATGTAATACTAAAATTATGAAATTGTTAGTTGACAACAAAGTTTAGTGTACATCAAATGCCAGTTGTCAATTGGTTTGAAAAAGTTAGCCAATGGCCTGATGGAAAGCGAAGGGTAAATTAAGCAACACAGTTGGTTTAAATCAGCAAAAGTCTGATACTTATTCGTTCCATATAGAGCGGGAGTAGTACACTCAATAAATAGAATGTTGAAGTTAGAAAACTTGGCCCTTTGTCCAGCTGTAGACGATAAAACGCTGATTTTTCGGGTTCCACATCCAAAGGGTAAAATGGGATCCTAAAACTAATACTCCGCTGTCGTCCGTCTGTCACCATGCTGTTTCTTATGAACCGTTATAGCTAGATAGTTAAAATTTTAACAGATTATTTTGTTGCCGCTTTAACAGAATAAAATAAATATTTAAATGGGGCTCTTATACTAACGTGATTATTTTTGCCGTTTTTTTGCTACGAACGGTGACTTTATGCGCGAGTTCAACTAAGTATCCGACGGTTTAAAAAAAAGTATTTTCACAAAATGTTTTACAATAACTTCAATAGATTAACAAAATGACAGTCAAAACTTAATGTCAGTTGAAAACTGGAAACGTAACAAGCATACATTAGTTCTTAATATTAAATCTTAATTACTAATTATGTACTAATTATCTCACCTAATTATATTTACGCGAAATCATTAAAATTATATCAGGGGGGGAGGGGTATAAAAAATAACTAACTTATGGACGCTCTAGTTCTATTTTCAATCGAAAGCGCGCTCTTTTTTTTAAAATGGCGTCTTGACAGTTTTTTTTTTTTTGCAGATGAGTCGAAACTTTTTTGGGTGATTCTGTTTTTTTTTGTTTTTTTTTTTTAACGGCTTTCGATTGAATAAATACTTTTTGGGGTCCGATACAGTATGGTTATATATAGTAAGGTCTTAACATCACAATAATGATATAAATATTAAATAGATGAAGATGTACGGAAGATTAAAATCACTAACTCGTTTGTGGTCGTTTTAAGTTCGAAACATCACATTTTTTTTAGAAAAAAATTAAATAAAATAAAAAAGCTCAATATCTCTTGTCACTACCAAAGTTCAAAACTGTGCGTTTGAAAATTTTTTTTCGTCGAAAAAAAAATCTCATTTGAGCTCTGGTAAAAAAAAACCTATTTCTACTACAACACCCATGGACGGTAGAAATAAGGGGGTAGAACAAGAAAAAATGTGCTATAATTTTTTTAAAGATTTTGTAAGTAATTTTTAACATATCCAACAGATATTTTGAAGAGTTATATAAACAAATTAAAATATTAAGAAGTTGTTACTAGCGGTACGAAAAATAAAAAATCTACTTTCAACACCTATTGCGTTATTATTGCTGTGTTTTTTTAATTATTTTTATTATTTTGTTGATAAAAATCGAAGCGCTTTTTTCTGCTTATTTTTCTTACTACTTTTTACAAACTGTTAAAATTACCAGCAAAAGCTGACAGTATTCCTATATTAAATATTAATAATTAAAAAATAAAAAAAAATCTTGAACGAAAATCTCCAGCAAAACACTCCGTACATTTATAAAATGTACGTTTTCACCGAGTGAGAAAAAAAAACAAAGTTACACAAAAAAAAAAAAAAACAATGTCGAGTAAAAATTCTTATAGAACTTTTTACCAACAATCCGAATTGCAGCTTCGATTTTTATCACAAAAACCATTATTATAAGATATTGCTAAACAGGAATTTTAAAACGAAACACTACGACATCAAACACTAGTACAAACACCGAATTCTACTGAAAAGGTTTGAGCCAGCAAAATATTTTTAAAGCCAGAACTACATTAGACAGACACACACGTGGGCCACGCCTTTCTTGTATGTAGAGTCCGTTGCGTGGCGTGGATCTCATGTGGCTCTGGACTAGTTGCCGTATAAAATGTATGGAGACCAACGCACCCAGATCGGCGTACGTGGCTCACGTATGCTCAATGTAGTTCTACCTTAAAGCAGGAACTACATTAGACTGACGCACACATGGGCCACGCCTGATTTGTACGTAGAGTCGCGTTGAGTGGCGTTGCGTGGCGTGGATCCCATGTAGCTTTACAAGTTACCATATTATAAAAGGTATGGAGACCGACGCGCCCAGATCGGCGTACGTGGCCCACGTGTGCCCAATGTAGTTCTATCTTAATTATTGTAACAAACTGTCGCCATTTTGAGACTTACTCATAAACATCAACCATTTGTTGCTACGTCATGTCTCAGTATTTCCCTCGTTCTAAAATCATGATGACATTTAAAGTGTTGATACACGTTTGAAATTAGTACGACGGATTTGGTCCGTCCGTACCGAGTTCGAGCACTTCACTCTCGAACTTGGAACGAAAGACCAAACTTACGCTGTACTAAGTTCGACCATATGTTACGAGTACGCCAAGCGCGCATTGAATTTTTGCTGTTTTTTGAATGCTATAATAGAGATGACGAAATTGCAATTGTTTATCTTTAGCTCTGTGTAGATTCTAGTATACCGGTGCCTATGGTTAACAGATTGTCGGTTATAATTGTTCGCAAAGATTTTAATATGTAGTGCATGTTACCTGTTAGCGAATCGTGAAGAGTGAGACAGAGTTATACAAGGTAAATAGCACTATCTCATTTTGATAATGGAATCGCTATTCTATAGAGATTATAGTAGTAACACACACTTGAATTTGGTACGACGTGTCCATCCCGTACGAAAGTCGAATGTGTGTTATTAATCATTACGATGATTGACCTTGGTACAGACGGACCATGACCTTGGTACGATGGATCAAAATCGTCGTACCAAGTTAAAGATCTAGCAGCCAAACACAGAAAGCTAATTCATTAAAACTGAATTTTGAAGTGATATCTAGTCTTTAGGGTCCATAACAACTGTCTGTAGTTGGTAAACTCTCAATTTTATTTATTTCCAACTTTCATAAAATTTTCATGAGCAAATTCTTATTTGCGTACACAAACACGTGACCTTTAAAAATTTGACGCCTGCTATTATTGTTTCTGTTGGTTGGTATCACTGTACAAATGTCAGGATGACAGCAGTCAATGTTGTTTTTGTTTTATAGCCTCATTCATTGTTTTTAGTTACGATTTTCTTGTTATTTATTTTTGCTGGCTCCATCCGAAAGACAAATAAGGGGACAGATAGATTTTTATTTATTTATACATTTCAAAAAATATGTATATCATTATATTTTCATGTCGTTCGTAGCTTTGTGTTAAAACACAAACTTTTAGCCATCACTGGGGCATTTACTATAAAACATCAAAAATCTAGCTCATTCTATAAAATAAAACGAAAACCACTACGTGCGTGCGTACAGATGTTGCAAAAATTGAGATTTTTTTTTCTAATGTTGAGAAAAGTGTCTTTTCAAACGTTGAGAAAAGTGTCTTTTCAAACGTTGAGAAAAGTGTCCTTTCAAAAGTTTAGAAGTTTTTTTTCAAACGTTGAACAACATGTTTTTGAACGTTATTATAATTTAGTTACATTTGTTGGGTATCGTTACTAATGACCGGTATGTGGAGGTCAGATAGGTGCTCCATGTATAGTTACTGCTATTCATCTGCATTCGGTTAGTTTGGAAGCTGTCTGCAACATAGCTGGGAGAATACGTGGTGGTTTCACTGACTCATTTGGCCACCGATAATGCTGTGCAAGCTTACTTGGTTTCTTGCGAGCTGATTGTTTAAACATGCCAACCCAAGTGGCAGTGGGCAGACAGCAGCTCGCAGAACAAATGGTCGGCCGAAAGGTTTTAGAGTGGCGACCACGTACTGCAAACGCAGCGTTGGTAGGCCTTCTACAAAGTGGACTGTTAACCTGATGAGGGACGTGGAAATCTCGCTCCATCCTTGGCAATTTTATGCTAAACTATCGCGTCTAGTTATCATGAATTGATTGGTTCGGTGGGTAGATTTTCAAACGTTTTGTAATAATGATTTAATTTGAAATATAAAGTGTTTTTTTTTGCACTTTGATGTGTATTATTAACAAAAAAATTTAAAGTTCAAGCCTATTTTGTTCTTTAATATTTTTCAATATTTATTTTTTTTTGCTAACATTTGGACGCACGCTAAAGGACATAAGAACAGAAAAACACTGAGTAACACCTATTCACGTCTATTCTATATTTTTTCTTACAGTTTTACATGTATTTTCATTTTACACACAAATATTTTAGGGAAAAATTGTATTGCAATTCAGATACTTTGTATCTTTTAATCATAAGTATTTGACAATATGAAAAAAATATATATTTCACAAAAAGAAGAAAAATGTGAAATGAAAACATCATTTTACTTTATTATGATAGCTAAGTTATTCGTACCAAGATATGTATATTATATTATCCCAGAAATAAATATTTGTCATATAAAATTTAAAATACACATTAAAATTTTAAGAAAAACGTATTTTTAGAAACATCCTTAAAGGATTACATTTTAGTCTGAGTTTTTGGTGTTATAATTTTATCTGAAATAGACGGATGTCAATATGCGAAAAGAGGAAAAAAAAAACAAAAAAAAATTGTGTAAAAAATTTTTTGGCACTCGCCTCATTAAAGTTGGTGTATTTATTGGGAAAATACAAAAACAAAATTATATATATTTTGTTCATCATATTTGGAAATACATATGACTGTTCACAAAACTGTAAAACTAATGGAATTACAATATATTAAAAACAATGAGAAAAAAAATATTTTTTTTTTTTTTTTAATAAGTACACCAACATCAATCAATTGTGACTAAAAAAAAAGAAAAAAAAGTAAGGCAGCCTAGTTAGATATAAGTTCGAAATACTATATACTTTACATACATATATATATCCAATTCTACGTTATATATTAAGGATTACAATATTTGGTGTTCTCGGGAGCTTACTATACTTATTCAAGGAATAATCAAAATAAAACAGACCAAAAAAAAAAAAAATTTAAAATTTTAACCCAAAAATAATTTAATACCCTATCTAACTTATGTTTTGTTTTATTAATTAATATTATATATTTTGCATTTTTGACCTATCTAAGTATCTTATAAAGAGCAAAGCCTTATGAGTAATTTATTATTATATATGATTATATATTGAAGGAAGTAGGTTTTGAAAAGGCAGCGACCTCTTCGGTCGGCATTTTTTTTTTTATATATTGGTTAAATACGTCTACAAGCACTTAGGCATAAACGATTTTTCTAGCATATATGTTATCTATATTCTAAATTTGACTAGCTAACATTATATTTGTGATATTGGAGGTCGAACCTCCGGAGGTGTGTGAAGGGTATACTAAAATGGATATATTGTATATCGGAATATATCGTTTTGTATATTGTAAGATAAAAGATAATTTTTGTTGCTTATAATTTCTGCTAAAATAAAATTATTATAATTTTAAATTTTATTAAAAAAAGACAAATGTTTAAGCGAGGAAATAACTATTCAGTTTTAGATGAAAAAAAAAAATCTTGAAAAATACATATCATACTATTGAAACCCAACTGAAAACTAGAATCAGCAGTGCCGATAACTGAAATATAGAATACATAGGTTGACTGAGAACGCATTGTCATCAAATCCATCTATATACTCACTTTGTACATGAAATTTATATAAATGCCAGCGGTCCCAGCAATGTTGTCCTACCTGCCAGCTGGCTGTTCATCCATCAGAAAAAAATTAAGAACCAGATTGCAGAGCCATCTACTGGCTCCGATTATACTTTCAAATCGTCCAGGGACACACTCAAATATACACAGAAAGTTTCATCCAAATCGGTCAAGATAATATGGAGAAACTAATATATATTTAAACATATGTATCAAAATCCATTTCTGTATACTCAAAACACACCGCCGCCTTCCTTGATTGACTGAATGCCCAAATTGACGCAACAATTCTCCTCCTAAAGATTTTTCACACTTATCTGTAATCTAGTTATAAACTTAGTGGTTTACCTACTGCTCACCACCTTAGCCTAATTGGGTATATATAATGCAATATATGAATATTCTTGCATTTCTATAAACTAATGTGACTCATTTTTTTTCTGTCAAAATATTTCACTGCTCGATATATTATTTTATATATATATTTTATTCTTCAATTCTGACAGAATATCTTGATATTTTTATTGAGTCAAAATACAGTTAAATTTCTCCACCAATGTCGAAACTTTTATATATTCTTCTTCAAATTTATGACAGTTGAATATGTATATTTGTGTAGAGAATAAAAGAAAATAATTCTTTCAGAAGCAAAGCCTTCCATTGTTTTATCTGAATGGTTGTCATTTACCTAGTCTGATACATAATCATAAAATATATATGTACAAGTCATTTCTACTTTAAAACACCGTTCATCTGCCTTTTCACTTTTACCTTTATAAAGCCAGGAGTACACTATTAGTATCTTGCATAATTGTATGCCAGTAGGAATTGAGACGATCAATAAATTAGACATTATTGTAGCTCTTTGCTGCTTGACTAACGACATATTTTTTTTTAAATTATGAATAGGCTCACGTTTGACCGCTATCTCACCTGAAGATACTGTGGCCGACATCGGAGCATGAGCCTAGAAGTAATCTATTCACTCTTGACTCAAAGGCCCTTAAAGTTGTAGCTATCAGGAAACACAGTCTCCGGCAGGGAATTCCACTCCTTAGCTGTACGCACAACAAGTGTTCATAAAACGCTTTGTACGTATGGGTGGAATGTTCCACCATGTACCGGTGGCGTAACGCCGTACGTCTACTGGTCCAATTATGGAATAGACTTGGCGAAATTAAATTATTCAATTCTAATCCCTGAAATCTACGCCATAGAAAACCGATAGCAATTCGGCGTCACTGCTCAAGACTTAGTTGGACAAAGTTAAACCAAGTGGTGATCTGATGAGTACTACAGGAGACTTGAGTTCAAAAAACACATATGTTCGATGTGGCATTCTTTGCGGAAGATCTAGGGTCTAAAAGTCGATTTTAATCTCTTTTGTCAAAAATGCAGAATGAATAATCAAGATACTGGCATACTTTCGTGCACGTGTTTGCGTGTATTCCTGGCTTAAGGCTTCAGATAACTATTTTAAGAAAACCTATTCGTTTGCTATCACTTAAACAAATGACCTTTACAACTAATCATTAATCAGAATTTATATACTAACATTTTTGGATATATATATCCCATTATATACTTTGAAAATCAAGTAAGTGCCAAGTCAAGATAGTATTTAATTTTACTCCTTATTACTACACACTTAAGGTCTTATTTTAAGGGACATTTTTTTATATATTGGTGTTAAGTTATATATGTATATCTTAGGACAAGCCTTTGAGAAGCCAAGGCAAAGTAAAGGAGGTTATACACAAACCTGTAATCTTGCAGAAGAGAATGTAAGAAGGTAGCATGCACTTACTATCTTTTTGAAGCCTAAAGCCTGCTGTTCACGGATGCGTAGCTTTATAGACGCGTATTCATTACTATACGCTTGGTGTACGACTGCGTGAAACTTACATACAAAACTATGAAACTCTGTTGACAGAGCGGCAACGTCACTGCATTCAGGGTTCATGATGTCTGCCGTACTGCATGTCATACATCTGGGCGTACATCGAGCTAAAAGCACGTTTTTTGTTTTAGTAAAAATTGCGGGAACGTCTTCATCATCCGAGGGCATTGTCACAAATGATTGAAAACTTATGTAATACGCCTCGTGGACAGAGTTCAGTGTGCTGTGCATCTTAAGCTGTCTGGCGTAAACCGAAGCATCTATGAAGCTACACGCCCGTGGATAGTGGCCTAAAGCCAGATTCGCTGCACAAATTTTCTAATTAAACATGTTATGTCATGTTGTTCATTTGTCTCGGCAAACATGTTAGCGTGCAAAACTGTTAGGCCACGCCCCTATTCAGTTAGCAAACAAAATAACATGGCGCAGCGAACCTGGCTTAAGAGGTAAGTGTGTATGCAGCTTAAATCGAGCGTTGCTCAACATTTTGTTCGAAGAAAAGTTAGAAAAGGTTTTATATAAGTAAATTAAAAAAAATAAAATATAGAAAGCAAGTTCAATAGATAGAGTATAAGTGTGAAAATTCTTCAAGTCATGAAATAAACTATATATATATGTAGAATAGTTTTAGTATATAGTAATATATCATATAATATCTTATTTATAAGATTCTAGCGATATGTCTGCCAAATTTTTACTACGCTGAAGATAAAAATAAAAAACAGCTAAATTTCGAAATTAAAAATCTAACAGTCCAACCTAAATGCTTGGAGATTTTTTGTTACTTCTGTTTTAGTTACATTTTTCATATTTTATTATATTTTCTCTCTTATTTTTTTTTTTCAAATAAATAAGTACAATTTGCTCAGCCTACCCCCAGTTCCCTTAACATTGTAGATTGAATATATCATTAGAAACCACTGTTCCACCACAATATTTTTTTTTCGAAAAGACCATCTCAGACACTAATCAGCATGGTTCTCATATGTTTTGACCATTACATGTTTGCTGTACGGACTTTAAAAGAGACTTTGACCCCTGAGTTTGTTTCGGTGTTTTTTCTCAGGGTAGTCAGCTAGGAAACACCGGCATCATCTAGTTTAAAGAGACGAAAAAATTGATGTGCAATAAGCTTTTTTAAAAACTTGTTTGCAAAGTAATTAATGTCATATTATAATCAGGGCCAGTGAAAACATATTATATCTGGTATGTGCGGCATGAACGCCGATAGAACAATTTTTAATAAATAATACTAATATAATAAACTATAAACTATAACATAATACTAATAAACTATAACATGGTTGAAAATGAGTGTTCATGGAGTTTCTTGCATATTCTTCTCCATAGAGAACTACGCTTTGGTTCTCTATATATTTAGTTCTCGATATTTTGTGAATGTGATATTAGCATTATTTTTCTGACTGACTTTTTGACAATTTTAAAGTGCCTGTAAATGGTTTATCTGAATCTTGAATATTAAGGTTTTTATTTTTGATATCAATGTAAAGAGAACTGTTTTCTTTTTTTTTTTTTGTATATTTGTACGTCAAACCCACTAAGCGAGAAGTAGCAAAAAATGTCCAAACAAATATAATATAGTTTTTAATTTAATAATTAATGTATAAAATACGATTTTTTATACAAAGACGCGTCGGGTGACACAAGTGTGTCACCGACCAAAATGTTTCAAAAAAGATTTTCCCAACTAGTTACAGCATTTTAGTATTTTTTTTATCAAACACTAGCCTCCGACGAGGGAAATATGAAAAGGAAATAGAGAAAAAACTCTCTTAGGAAAAAAAAAACATGAAAAAAAAGAAAAAAAAAAGAAGTAGCCGAAATCACGCTTTGTCAGCGTCGTCCAAACCATTTTTTTTTTTGAGAGAAAAGAACTTTTTTTTTTGTTATAATTTCCTCTAACTACAGTAAACGGGTATTATACTTATTATCTAGGCAATAAATATTTTTTTCTTTTCACTTACATGTTAATATTAATAAATAAATCTAATTTTTTTTTCTCTACATTTTTTCGGTTCAGTAAGTAAGTAGTGTATCTTTTAACTAGACACAACCATTTTATAACAGTATTTTTTATTTTACGGATTTCTGAATTTGGCAATGGCTTTCCAGAAAGAAAAAAAATCGTGACTAATATATTAGAGATGGGCGACTTTGAAAGTCTACTTCAAATCATTCAAAAGTCGTTTTGTCGACTTGTAAACTTCCCTCACAAAACTAATCGAAACTCTGAAAGTGTGCGCATAAGAGAAAGAATAGATTTCTCGATGTTTTTATATATAAGTAAATTACCGACTTTAAATCTCGTCTAAAGACGTTTTTGAGTCGTGTCGAACGACTTTTCGAAGTTCGTCTTTTTCACAACATCGGAGTTGAAGTCAAGAAACCGACATACAACTCTACTCGTAGATATAAGTCGATATTTTCGACTTTCGTAAGCCTACCGACTTTGTAAAACTTCCGCCGTTAAAATGGTTTCCGACTTCAAATCGGAAAAGTCGTAAAGCCGACTTCTTTCCCAGCCCATCTCAAAAACGTTTGCCTTCGCCTACTCGAATTCTACCATTCCTAGCTTCGTCGGCATATACATATAAAAGTTTTTTTTTTTTTATAAAATTTTCTCACTCGGATGTTTCATTCTATTTTTACTACTAAACATATCTCCAAAAATCTAATTTTTTACTCAATATTTTTTTTCTTATTTTTACAACTTGTGCTGACAGATGGTTCGACCGTAAAAAAAAGTTTTTTTTTTTTTATTATTTTTCTTCGCAACCCCGATTTGGCCCGCGTGGTGATACTTTCTTAAAACTAGCTTATAATTTAACTTATATTTAATTTCTATATATTTTCTAAAAGTATGTTTTATACGCGTTTACCTTGCACTCATAAGAAGCAATAGAGTAAATCTTTCGATATTTTTGACTCACATTTTTTAAACTTTTTTTTATTATGTTTCGTCCCATTTTTGGGTGATGCTCTAAGCCATTTACCGCATAAACGGGTTCCTGTTGTATTTTTCTTGTTTTTCCAAAGCAGAAAAAATTATATATTATCAAGAAAAAAATGTGAGTAAAATAAAAATATAAAATTAAAAAAAAAATTGCTGAACTCAAAATGTCATTAATTGACTAGATTTGATTGAGAATCTTTGGTTTATCTTTTAAAAATAAAAAGATTTAAGTACATCATAACCATGAGTTTAGGATTTCTTAAAAAGATTCTTAATTACAATTTATTTTAAGACAGCCAAATGTCTTTTCTTAAAGAATACTAAAAATGTAACTTATTTATTAATAAATAACAAATAACAGTTTCCATTTTAGTTTTAACAAAATACAACAAAAATCTTCGACTTTTTGACTAAAAATATGACTAGATTCTGGCAACAACAGTTATATTTCTTTAAGAAACACTTTGTAATTCCAAAACGCTTTTTAAACTTTTAAAATTAACAAAAAAATCACAAGTTTTTTTTTATGTCAACTCCAAAATGGTTTTAACAAAAGCATTTGTGTTAAATAACAATTTTTAATCAAAATGTCTTTTTAACTTAGATTTTAACTAATTAAAAAAAAAGTAACAATCTCAAAATGTCGTTACTTGAAAAAATAAAGCAATTGTCTTTTAATAAATAAATATTAAATTAGCCTCAAAAAATAAGACTTAACACAAGACAATTTCATAGATTTACAATACTGTAGACTTTACAGAATCATATGACGCTTGACAGCATCTCAGAAAAGAAAATCACAATATCATTTAACGAAAAACAATTCAATTAAAAAAGCCTTCACAAAAAGATCTTAGACTTAAAAAAAGGCTCACAAGAAACACAAAACCGTCAACAAAATTAAAAAAGACTCGACAAAAGAGACTCGTCAAAATAGATTCGGAACAGTTATAAACCAAGGCTAACAAGTTAAATCCAGTCTTTATGCAAGCAACAACAGGAAACAGGCGGAAGCTGTCTTTGTCCTCACACAAGGAGGCTCGGAGCAAGCCATTCATCTTCACCGATCTGTAAACGAAAGAAAGTATTAGTCTAAAGTCCTTAAAGGAAAATATGGAACCCATTTAGGATCAGTTTGTTGTCCGTCTGTCTGTCTATGAAGGTTAGGTTAGACCTAATCATTTAAAAAAAAAACAGTTTAGTTCCCAAGATTTATGAGACTCGAAAAAATTTTTTTTTTGACATTACTACAAATTTACAGTTTCCAGATTTTTCCTACACTTGTGCTATAAGACCTTGCTTCATGCCAAATTTTGAATTTTGATCTCCTGAGAGTGTCGAAATATACGTTTTTTGCGACATAAACGGCCATATCTTTTTTTTTCGCTAGCTTAGTTGAGTTTAGTTTTTTCTCAGCTTTAAGGAACCATAGAACTGGGTATATGGTTTTAATTCCAACTCGATATGTCCAAAGGGTCTTGACAGACAGACAGGCAAAGTGATTCTATAAAAGTTCCATTTTTTTCCTTTTGAGGTACTAAACTGCTAGCAAATATTAGTCAAACGTAAATTTTAGATATAGACCGATACCGAACCGACATTTTTTTTTAACAAAACATTATAAATCCTTAAAAGAAACCAAACTCACCGGCTGCACCTGGAAATGTTGCACGGGGTAATGAAGCACCTGCGGCGGTTGTGACATGGCGGCCACTCCCCCCACAGAGCCCACTCCTCCTACACCAGCACCCAGCGCCCAGGGGAGCTGCACCCCACCCATACTGGAGCAGGCGGTTGTGTTGGCCCATTGATTATAGTCTTTCCTGCAATGTAACAAGTTTTAAATGCAAATCATTTTTCCATGGCAAGCTTTTATAAATCAATTAATCATTTATTTGCTAGAAATAAGGTACAGGAGTTGTTATAGACTTAAGTTACAGGTATGAAAATATTAAAAAATAAAGTTATTTTATACACAAATAGACAGAATTTAAATATGAAAATATAAATTTCAATTCATTTTCCGTGTTACTAGAGCCATAAACAAATTTTATACACAATACAAATATATATATATACCTATAGCATATAATAGCACGGCATATACCTATAGCACAGCAATTGCATCAGCCTTATAATTTTCCCACTGCTCTGTCTCAGGCCTCCTCTCTAGGAGAGGGAATGGGCCGTAAACCACCACGCGGGCCCAGCGCGGATTGGTGGACGTCATATGTCTTCAAATTTTTGGTTCTAAGACATGCCGGTTTCCTCTCGATGTTTTCCTTCACCGTTTTGATAGCAGTGGTGATGAAATAAGCAATAATAAGTGATATACACCTATATATATATAACATTATATTTAGTATATGCGAAACCTGAATATAGTTTGTTTAGAATCAGTAACTAAATCGATTCCAATAATTATTACATGTTATAATTTTTCCCAAAAATATTAAAAAATGTCACAAGTTGGACACCACCGACAACACAGGTCACGGCCGGTCATAATGAGTTGGTAAGGCGCTAGCGCACAGCTGGTTGCAGGAGCAAACCCCCCCTCGCCTCCTCAGTCTCCCGGATAGTCCGGTGTCCATGTTTTTGTACGGACAACTAGATAACATGACAGCTTAGAACTTTGTCATTTTTCATGATACAGTTATGAAATTTTGTACATAGATTCTTTACATAAAAATACTAGACACGTGTTTCGGGTTTCGTATACACTGTTAAATTTTGATCGTTTTAATTCCGTGGAAGGTCGATCCAGTACATGAAACACTATCGATTTGTAAAGAGAAAATTAAAAAATAAAGTATTTTTTTTAAAGGCCAATGAACTTTAGTTAGTTAGTACGCAATGACGGCAACTACCTACAAGGTCATTGACTCGTTTACTTAAAGAAATTAATTTCGTACATGCGAATATTAATTCGAGTTTTTGAAAAAAAGTAGTTTATTTTTTAATTTTTTCTTTACAAATCGATAGTATTTTAGGTACCGAATCGACCCTCCGCGGGATTAAAACGACTTAAATTTTCGGTGTATCCTAAAAATAAGGCTGTATAGAAGGAATAAAAGTTACTCACCCCATGTACTGCTGCTGGTATCCAGCAAACGCCTGTCCAGCATAAGTGTATCCTTGAACCCCCTGCACTCCTTGGAGGAAGCCCCCGAGCTGCTGGGGGTAGGTGTTGTACCAATAAGAAGTGGGGGGCACTCCCCCGGTGTAGGTCGCGCCGAAGGGACTGTAGGCTGTTGGGAGCTGGTGAAGAAGAAGAATGATTAATTAAATAGTTTTTTATTGAAACGTTGCCTCACGCTGTTTTTTTTTTATGGTAGGTAAAATCATCCAATGACAAATCCCTTGGGCGGAGCGGGAAGTAGTGTCAGACTCTTACTGACTAAAAACCTACCCCGTTCCTTCGTAGCCTATCGTGCCGGGGCCGGGCATTCCTTTCGGAAGTTAACCCATGACCCCACTAGGCTTCGACCCTGCCTGCCTGCAGCTAGCAGGCTGGGCCTCTTCGGTGTGCTGACAGCTCCTTGAGGCGCGCGGGAACAGAACGCGCCGTCGACGACTTGGGCTCGGTTCGGTCGGTTACCGGACGATCGGACAGCGTGCTACCCATTGCACGCCGTCCGCAAGCCCGCGCCTACGGTGGCCGGAAATCGGGATCGGAATCCCGGCGGCGGCTAGGGCGAGCGCCCCGTTGCCTCTGCCTGATGCGGTCGGCCTCCTTGCCTCACGCTAAGGCCACATACCCGCTTTGTCGTGACGATAATCATGTTGATTTTATTGTCATCGCTATCACTATATCGCGCTGTCTGTCCCTATGTATGCGTAGATCTTTAAGTCCAGGTTCTACTATTTTAAACGTCTGGAAATCCACAACCATAGAAGAGAACATCATGAAAATTTATTTAATGAAAATTGACTATATGACCAATCGCTTGGCAAAAATGAAAACTTGATATAAATTAGCTGGATCGATAAAAAAAATCGCGTATCTAGCCCTAATTTACGATTTCAAACGTATTTATCTACGAGATTACGTTACGGAAATATTTGAAATTTACAAAAAAAATAAAGCTTGTTATTAAAAAGTGCTTTGCAAGAACAAAAGTCTTGAATAGTTATTGCTTTTTTACCCGACTGCGCTAGAAGGAGGGTTATGTTTTTATATAAAAATAAAACCGCTGTTTTGAGGCCGCGCAGTCGACGTAGTCCCGAGCGAAGTTCATACAAAAAAAAAAACAGAGACGAACTGGCCCCACTGGGCAATGGATTTTGATGCGGTTTTTTTAATACATAGAGTGATTCAAGAGGAAGGTTTATATGTATAATACATGCATTATATATTTAATATCACCATTGCACCCGTGCGAAGCTGGGGTGGGTCGCTAGTAGACCATAAAGTAATTATCCTATACAAAAACAAGTTGTTTTCAAGGATTTATTACACCACTCGATATTCAGACACGTTTTGTCGACGTCGCGTATTGTAATAAGGGTCAGACTGTCTTACTCGGAAATAAACTTTAAGACAGTCTGTGTAACTTGTGCGGAATATCGAGTGGTGGAGACGCTTTAGTCTTAAATATATTCCAAAATGAAAAAGAAAGACTATCTTTAGGTCATAAATAAATTAATAATGTAGTAAAATCTTGTCTTTGCTCCTTTGAAATTCCCTTAAATTACGAACATTAAAATAAAATTTATTATTCACAGTGCTTGATTTACTTACGTGTAAAAGATATTCAATTAGCATTCGAATCCATTAATTTATGACTGGAGATAAGAATCTACAATATACATTATTCTTTACTAGCTGTTCCTCGCGGTTTCACTCGCGTCTATGGTTACTGCTTCAATTTTTATAGCCTATAATTTTTCCCGATATATGGGCTATCCAACGCTAGAAGAATTTTTCAATTCGGATCAGTAGTTCAAACAAACGAATTCTCGGAAGAAGGCTCGGCCTCGGTATGATAGGCAATGAAGGAGCGGGGTAGGTTTTTAGTCAGTAAGAGTCTGACACCATCATCTGCCCCGCTCAAGGGCGTGGAGATATCATTGGATGATTTTACCTACCATAAAAAAAAACTCATGATATTTCTCTTACCTGGCCCTGTGCCTGAGCGTTGTTGGGGTCTCCTGACTCCTTCCCCCAGGAACACTTGACTGGCTGTCCGTTGACGTCAGTGTTATGGACTGCCACGATCGCATGCGTCGCACTCTCCTTGGTTGAGAATCTGTGAAGAAATATTTATTTATTTATTTAGAAAGAAAAAGAGTTTAATTACACCATGGCGCATACCTTAAAAAATAAGCCAAAAATAATTCTATACATTCTATATTCTTATTATTTATCTATAATATGTATGTATTTAGAAATATATAAGTATGTTTATCAGCTGTCTGGTACCCATAACACAAGCTCTGCTTAGCTTGGGGCTAGACGGTGTTGTGTGATAGTTGTGGAATATATTATTATATTATTATTATTATTATTATACAACGATAGATGTTAGTCGTTTTAATCCCGCGGAGGGTCGCTTCGGTACATGAAACACTATCGATTTGTAAAGAGAAAATTAATAAATAAAGTACTTTTTTTTTACTCAAATTAATTTACGCATGTACGAAATTAATTTCTTCAAGTAAACGTCAGCTGAGCGTGGCCAATGAACTGTACGTAGTTAGTACGCAACGACCGACAACTATCTACAAGGTCATTGACTCGTTTTCTTAAAGAAATTAATTTTGTAGATGCGTATATTAACTCGAGTTTTAGAAAAAAGTACAATTTATTTTTCTTTTTTTCTTTACAAATCGATAGTATTTCATGTACAGAGTCGACCCTCCGCGGGATTAAAAGGACTTAAATTTAACGGTGTATAGTAGTCGATTTATTTATTTTATTTTATTTGGGTGGCAATCTGATGGACTGACATATCAACGTTCAATCGAAACGAATGGGACTAAGAATGTTAAAATCTTGGACATTCTTCTCGCTTCATTTTATCTTTCTAAGACCCCAGTATCACCAGTGATACCGGGTACCAGTGATACACTAAGACAGGCCTGTTGGTCTAGTGGTTAGTGGCTTTGACTGCTATGCTGGAGATCGTGGGTTCAATTCCCACCCAGGACAAATGTTTGTATGATGAGCACGATCATTTGTTCTGTGTCTGGGTTTAATTTATCTATAATATGTATGTATTTAGAAATATATAAGTATGTCTATCAGATGTCTAGTACTCATAACACAAGCTCTGCTTAGCTTGGGACTAGATGGCGTTGTGTGATAGTTGTGGAATATTATTAAATATTATTAAAAGTGATATACTTAGTAAAAAAAGTATTTCTACGCAATCTCTTGGAATCCGTTGATACTTTTTTGAACGATTGTATTTTATTTTATTTTTATTTTATTTTATTAGGGACAAAAAACAGTTACATGCTAGAGAAAATACAAGAAAACCCTTAAAACTAGATGCACAAACATGTAAGCCACTCCAATGTCCACATGTTAACATAAAAATAAGAAAAGTGAAGGAGTGTGATAAGAGTTAACAGAATACATTGCCTTCTGCGAAAGCTTTTTGTATTACAAAATAATTTGTTTCCATAATCATAATTAATGTTATATATAATATAATTCAATTCAATTATTCTTAATTCCATTGTTTGCGTAGATATCCTTTATATTTCTATTAACTCACCATTTCTCTAGCTGTCGAATTACATCGATTGTAGTCTGTTGACAGCGAGCTACCCATTGCTCGCCATCCGCAAGGCCACGCCTACGGAGGCCGGAAATTGGGATCGGAATCCACTCACCTAATGAAAGCATATCCCTTATCCTTGAAGACGCGTATCTCCTGGATGGTGCCGAACGGCTGGAAGGTCTTCTGCATCAGCTCCTCAGTCAGGCCGGTGGTCAGGCCGCCGCAGTACACGGTGCAGTTAGTGGGGGAGCTCTGGTTGTAGACTTCGTCGAAGGTGAGGGGTTTGGAGTTCACTGAAAGAGGAGATGAGAAATTCTTGAAGTTTTGATAGAACAATAAGGTTAACTTTACCATGCCTGCATGGTCTCACTGAACAAAATCGATTCTCCGGATTCCAGGATTCCCCGGATTTGTCCTAGTTTGAAGGGCGTCCGAGGACCGTACGGCAGGGGTTTTTAAAAGTGTCCGAGTAAAGTCCGGACATTTGCTGTCAAGGGAAACCCAATTTTTTATGCTATCATTCCACTCTCGGCGAGATATGACCAGACCCATCGACTTTACATTCTAAGTGATAGACAATCTCGTTCATAAAAACTATTTGTCACAATACTGAAACGTTAAAACAAAAGTTCGCTGCAGCGCTAAATTGTCATTATGACGTCTAACAAAACTTTTAAGATTACAGCGCTTAAATACTGCAAAACTGCACTAATGACATCAAGTCAAAGTGTTCGGCCTACAGTACACGTAAGTCAAGGCAAGTGATTGTACGGCATGCCTAATCTAGTGCGTAGTACATATATATCGATGACCAGACCTAACGAGCGCGAGAGTCGGTACTGCTCGAGCCGTCTGGCCTGGTCTCGGGAGCGCTCCAGTTCGGTTAGGTTTTTTGACCACGAGTCAAAAAGAACGAAGAGTTAGCAGGATTGATTGAAGTATACGAACTAAGGCAAGTCGACTCGAGAGTCTACACGGATCCACTCGCTGCTCCTCATCTTGCAAATGTCTCGCCTAGAAATTTGTGATCTCGCCGAAAGTGTACTGCTAAAGCCCGGTCGCGGAGCAGGAAGAATTTCGTATAAATGACCTTTGGGCCTGCTGACAGCGGTCACAAACATTTTATATTAAATACGTTTTACATTAAACATTTGAAGGAGAAAAAAAATTACTAATTTATTAAATAAATTTATTATAATTAAATATATAACTGATATACTGAAATAGATTTTATATTATAACAATTTTAAAAAAATCGAGTTAAAATTACTAATTCGGTAGAAATATGATAATAAAATAAAAATTATCATTGTCATTCATTATTTAAATTTATGAATTTCGTCAAGGATTTTTTGTAGTGACTAAATGCTAACCAAAAAAAACACATTCAAAAAAATGGTAATTTAAAAAACTAAAAAACCCGACTGCTTTTCTGAGTATTCATGAAAAAGCCCTAAAACAAGAAAGTCGTTGTAGCAGTCGGGACCCATTACATCATAGATCTACTGACTAGACGGCAGACTTTCTAGAATGGGTCCCGACTGCTACAACGACTTTCTTGTTTTAGGGCTTTTTCATGAATACTCAGAAAAGCAGTCGGGTTTTTTAGTTTTTTAAATTACCATTTTTTATTTTTTACTTTTTTAGTTTAATTTTTTTACGATATCACTTTCACAGTAATTACAAATCTAACGACACCTCGCAAACTAAAATCCATCGAGCCGTTCAGGCCACAGAGCGTGCCAATCGATATCCGTGGTGCCAAATATTTGAATTTGGCGCCAAAAATCCGACATTTTGTTTTTTTTTATTTTGATATACCCAGTGTCACTCTCACAGTAAATACGAATCTAATGACACCTCTCCAGCTAAAATCCATCGAGCCGTTCAGGCTGCAGAGCGTGCCAAACAATTATACATACATACATACATACATACATACATACATACATACATACTCTCGAAAAACATAACCCTCCTTCTGGCGCAGTCGGGTAAAAAAGAACAAAACTTACAGCAACAGTATTATACACAGTTATAGTAAAGGGTTTACAATCCCTGACGACGGAGGCCATTGCATCTGTGCGAGTGAGACGCATTATATTTACGCGGGAGTGACAGAGACAGGTAATAATAGGTCAACGTACGAAATTCTTCCTGCTCCGCGTCCGGGCTTTAGTATTAACGAAAGCGATAGATTAAAAAAAATCTTTTTAAAAATTCATCCTTAATAGCCGCATTCAATAAGGCACGTCAAAATAGTCGATGGTTCCTATCTATTTTTGTTACAAAAACAAAATCCAGAGGTGTCCGTCCGGGGAAAATACCAAATTTCTCCAAAATGTCCGGGATTTTTGCCGTGTTTAACCGGTGTCGGCAATTTAGGTGTTTTTTATGGTAGGTAAAATCATCCAATGACAAATCCCGCCCTTGGGCGGAGCGGGAAGTAGTGTCAGACTCTTACTGACTAAAAACCTACCCCGTTCCTTCGTAGCCTATCGTGCCGGCGCCGGGTATTCCTTTCGGACCCATGACCCCACTAGGCATGGCAATTATATCTAGGGTGGGTGATCGACGTACGAGCTAATAAGAGCGGTTTTAAGGCCCTTTTATCGACGGGCGAGTAAAACCGCGGTCTTACAGCTCGTCGGTAGGTAAAGCTCTCTTAGGGAACTATTTAAGGGAATAAACATTATGACGGTCCCTTGTCAATATATCTATGAGAATATTTTGTATGTTCGGAAAAATTTTCATCTTTTTACTAAGATAAGTGACAGGCACAATTTTAATACTAGAAATAGGGACAAATTAGATCAACCACGATTCAGATTGGCTAAAGTACATAGTTCTTTTATGGGGTACTGTGTAAAATTTTATAATAAAATACCACTTGAGATTCTCAATCTCAATGAGTCAAAATTTAAAACATGCATTTAACGCACACTATGTAGACAAGCATATTATAAATTGGAAGATTATCTCCTAGATAAAAATGCTTGGCTAAATGCCTGTCCGGCTCCACGTGCACAGCCATTTTTGCCTAATTAGTTTTTTTAAATATATAAATATACAAGATGAGATGACCCTTTTTGTATTGTTATTTTCGAGATGTTTTTTTTTTAATTTATGTATTTTAATGAAGCTTTTGACAATTGATTACTTATTGTATTTGGAACCAATAGCATTGTATAATGTAGAAGCACTTTTTCAAATTTTGTGAATGTGAAGTACCATGGAGCATTTTTATTTTTAATTGGTTACAAATATATTTGAATTTACAAGTATGGCAGTTGAGAGTTTGTCATGCTCATTAAAATGTCTCGCTGATGGTGGCACGTGTAATTGGGTCATTCGGTTCCCTTCATTATGGTTGAGCTGAGTGGGGCTGCTGCACGCGTCATGCTCGTGAACGGGCGCCGTCATTTGAGACTGGTCATCTCTTAGCTGCCAGTGGCTTATTTCAATTTCTGTTATTTCAATTTCTGTTAAAATATTTGCATTTAGTATTTTCTTTCATTATTTATCTACATTGTGCTCACATAGTAGAAGCAACATGAAATATGTAACCAAGAATTATGTAACTAATAATATGATTTAAAAGAGTGTCCATGGAGTTTCTTGCACGTTCTTCTCCATAGAGATCTACGCTTTGGAACGTGCAATTTAGCTTCACTTTTTTTTTTGGACTGACCGACATTTTGACAATTCAAAAGTGCCTGTAATTGGTCTATTTGAAATAAACGCTTCTGATTTCTGATTTCTGATTTCTGCTCGCCGGTGTATCATTGCAATACGTACGACGAGCCTGGATCGCAGCTCGTCGTGTTTGCTTCATTTTCTACTCGGTTCAAAACTGTTTTACTCGCTAGTCGATCAGCACCGACGAGCCGCGAGTAAAACCGACGTTCTTTAAAACCGCGGTATTGGCTCACTTAAAACTTAAATTCGAACTACACTCGCGAGCAACCAAATCGACTCAACGTCAAAGTGCGTACCTACTTACATATTTTTTTTTTAAAGAATAATAAACTGTTTAAAAAAAAAAACTAGACGAGTTCGAGTCGGACTCGCATACTAAAGGTTCCGTATAAATTCATGTAAATAGTTGCATTCCCGAATCAAGTTTCGCAAATTTTTCCGAATTGAAAAGTGTTTTTTTTTACAACGTAACTACAAATTTTCAGATTTCAGATTTATTCCTATAACTGTGCTATAAGACCTTGTGTCATGCCAAATTTCAAGGTTCTACTCGTAGGTCAACGGAAAATAAATTAATTTTGTTTCCCTTGAGAGTGTCGAAATATAAGTTTTTTGCGATATTAGCTTCAAGGGACTGCAGACTTGAGTATATGGTTTTAATTTCAACTTGATACCTCCACGCGTTCCCGAGATAAAGGGTCTCGACAGACAGACAGACGGACCACAAAGTGATCTTATAAGGGTTCCAGTTTTCCTTTTGAGTTACGGAACCTTAAAAACGATATACCTTTGTAAAACCTGAAACTTAGTCTTTAAATTGGTATAATCAGTAGATATTAGATATTTGTAGGCAATATAACGCGTTGGCTAAAACCACAAGTTTAGATATATTATATGTGAGTCACTGACAAAATTTAAAAAATGTTTACAAGAATTAATTTAATGTACTTTATAATTATAATTCAATTATTTTACTATTCACTTTTTAAAGAATCCCAATTTTTTTTATCATTATTATTATTCAATCAATTAATATTATTATTATTATCATCTTTATTAATTTATATAGTGTTCTTATTCTATTATGTAATTTTAGTTTTTACTAGCATAGTTGTTTAAATTATTTTTGTGCATGCGATGTTCTCCTATAAGTGTAGTATACCGACAAGAAACCGGTACCTCTTTTAAGACACTTGAATATTGTGTACATCCTTTGTTGGAGATCCTAAATAAATAAATAAATATCATTATAAAAATTGATTTTGGGCTTGACTGGCCTGTTGGTCTAGTAGTTAGTGGCCCTGACTGCTATGCCGGAGGTCGTGGGTTCGATTCCCACCCAGGACAAATGTTTGTGTGATGAGCACGATCATTTGTTCTGTGTCTGGGTGTTATTTATCTATAACATGTATGTATTTAGAAATATACAAGTATGTTTATCAGCTGTCTGGTACCCATAACACAAGCTCTGCTTAGCTTGGGACTAGACGGCGTTGTGTGATAGTTGTGGAATATTATATTATATTATATTTAGTACTTTTTTAAAAGCCCTCTATTGGTATAATTGCTGTGAGGTGATCCGATGAGAGGATAAACAAATAAATAAATAATTAATTTAATTGGACGTATAAGAAAATGTGTTCACTGTGGTACATACGAGTACAAGTGCACACTTGTAAGTACGTTGAGTCAATTTGGTTGCTCGCGAGTGTAGATAAAGAATAAAAAAGTTGACAGTTTCAAAAAGCCCAGACTCACAGACGCTATTGATTTATTTCTAACTTTTTAGTTGTTTTTTGCAGTCGGGTTTTTTGACACTGTCAAGTTTTTTATTTCTCTTGCAATCTCCCTTTCGAGCCCCTTAATTTTCATACCCTGCATGTACAATTCATGTAGGGTAATTTAGCGGAAATAACATGTATTTTCGTGACATAATCGCAGCCCTCACGCAATATTCCTACACACTAACACACTATTGAGACACTATTGTCTTAACGCGTATAGACTATCCTATTCACGTTAAGAAAATAGTATCTCATCGTTGCCACTCAGCTTAGTTAGGAAAATAGAAAGGAATATACTTGGAGTTTCCTTGTGTGATCGCATCATGAATGTAGATATCCGCAGGTGAACAAAGGTAGCTGGCATAGCTCGAAGAATCACCATGTGGCTGTGGGCAGGGCATATTGCTCGCAGAACAGACTATTTATTGATAGGCGTCCGCTCATCGGAAGACGCAGTTTTAGAAAGCCTCCTACAAGGTGGACCGATGACCTGGTAAGGGATTGCAGGAATCCGATGGATGCGAGATGCACAGGATCGTTCGTTATGGTGTCATTTGGGAGAGGCCTATGTCCAACAGTTGACTTTTTTCTGATGAAATGATGATGTTTTTTTTTTTATTGTAGGTAAAATCATCCAATGACAAATCCCGCCCTTGGGCGGAGCGGGAAATAGTGTCAGACTCTTACTGACTAAAAACCTACCCTGTTCCTTCCCTGCCTTGGTTCCAGGGCCCTGGTATGCATTTTTATACCTTCCTAGAGCCCCAGACTAGGCCTCGACCTTACTGGGTGTGGTTTAATGATGATTATGATGAAAATTGAAAGCTGTGTTCGCAGTCTCCTGTGCCAGTGGTTTATTTTAATATCTATATTTAGAATGTCTTTTTTTTCGTCTTTATTTTATTGAAATTGTTCTCACATAATAGCAGCGGCAAGAAACATGTAACCGAGATATTTTTTATACATAAAATGATTGAAAAGAGTGTCCATGGAGTTTCTTGCACATTCTTCTCCATAGAGATCTACGCTTTGGAATTTGCAATTAGCATCATTTTTTTCTGACAGACTGACTCCTTGACCTTTCAAAAGTGCCTGTAAATGGTTTATTTGAAATAAATGATTTTGAATCTTTGAATCTCCAAAGCAAATTTTTAGTGGGCCGCTTTTTTCAAATTGAAAAACGGCCCACTGTGTAAAAAAAAGGCCCGACATACAAATCAATACTCAGTAATCATTATTGAGTAATGTAAGGCAATAGAACAGGACGTGACGTCATACCATTCGGAAGGAATTACCGCGCCAACGGAAATTAACATTCGAGAATATTTCTATAGAGCTGTTCGTCTGAAATGGCGTTTTATTTTTATTTTTAAAAGGTATTTTTGGCGTCAACCTTGTTAGGGTTAACCTTTGAAGGTAAGCAACGCGTGTCGCGGTCTCACCATAGATGGGTGTCTTTGATTCTATTTCGGGGAGTGTGTGTCGAAGTTGCATAATTTAATTCAGCCAAGCCTTTTTTTTAAGGTGGGAAATGATATTATGATGTCTTCTCCCACTCTTTCGTGTCAGATTTTACTGACTAAAATCCACTCTTATGGTAATTCTTTGCCTTGCGTTTAAAAACCCGAGGGTCCTTGGCTTTTGTGGTTTTCCCGACATCTCTGTGAGACGTGTGTGAAACACTACGTCCGTTGACGACTCGGGCTCGATCCGGACGGTTGCCGGACAGTAGGAAGGCGAGCAAGCCGACGTCTATGGTGACTGGATTTCGGGGTTAGGATTCCGGTGGCTGGGGCGAGAGGAACTCCGTTTCCTTACGCGCCTCCTTCGCTAGCATTACTGTTTCGCGGAAGTAGACGACCGCCTGCCTTTCGTCCTCGCTCCGGACTATGGCCTGTACTAAGGCACGAGAGGACGTTGCCGCCGATCACCCCCATGATTGACCGCACGTGTTCTCAGGACTGGGACCCGGGCGTTTCTTCCGCATGAATCCGATGCAGGAAACCCTCGAACTTGCCGTGTCTGGAGGCTTACTCTTGAGTTTAATTCCAATCGGTCGCATTGGAATTATGACTTTAGGTACTCTTGAATTCGATTTTAGGGCCAAATTGCGTGACCTTTTTGGGAAACTAAGTAAAATGGGGATAAGTCTTGGCCTGTGGTCACGCAATTTTTAACCAATTTGGCGCTACCATCAAATTCTAAGAGACCTAAAGTCACAATTCCAATGCGACCGATTGGAATTAAATTCAAGAGTAAGCCCCCTGGTCAGAATCTGCGTCATGCGGAAGGTAAGGACGCCGTGACGCCTTTCCAGCCACTCTTTAACGAGGGGACTTACCACCATAGGTGAGCCTATTTGATAACAATGTGATAATTAGAAAATGATTGGACGCTACTGGGCTGAAGCCCACTTCTCTCTTCTTCTCTATCTTGGACGGTTTTCACCAATCCCTGAATTCTATTATTGCTATCTGATGTGCCAACCTAATAGAGAGGTTAATTGGTGATCCAGATTTGGTTAAGTCCAATCTGCAAAGCCTTGAGCATAGACCTATGTCTATGCTCTATGAGAATGTGTGCGGGAATTATATTGGGACTTGATTCCGCCATCTCATTTCAACTATCGGACATCCCGATGTATGGCGGGTGTCCACCTTTATGTTGTTGAAACTTCTACGGTACAGACTAAGCGTTTTGCCTCGTCGTTTATACCGCGTACATCGAGAGACTGGAACAGTGCCTGCTGCGGTCTTCCCGTCCGATTATAGTTTAGGTGTTTTCAAGGCTAGAGTGAATAGGCTCTTAATAAACTAGCGCGCTTCACCATCAACGATTGCATCACTGCTTAACATCAGGTGGGATTGCAATCAAGCTCTAGTATAAATCAATTTAAAAAAAAAAAACTAGTGCTTGACTGCAATCCCACCTGACGGTAAGCAGTGATGCAATCGTTGATGGTGAGTTGCACTAGTTTATTAAGAGCCTATTCACTCTAGAAAGAGTGAGAGACGTTGTTCAAATCTACGGTCTGGAATAAGCGTTTCGTCTCGTTGTTTATATAGCGTACATTGAAGGACTGCAAAAATTTGCCTGTTGCAGTGAAGACCGCATCATTATTATTTACAGTTCTTCAAGGCTATAGTGAATAGGCTCTTAATAAATAGTTAGCCTCACCATCAACAATTGTACTAGTTTTTTTATTTTATTTTTTGATTATTGATAGGTTCGCGCTTGACCGCTATCTCACCTGATGGAAAGCGACGATGCGGTCGACGATGGATCGCGCTTACCTAGAAGAAACCTATTCACTCTTGACTTAAAGATTCCCGGGTTGTAGCCATCAGGAAACACAGACTCCGGCAGGGAATTTTATATGAATAAAAAAAAATCCCTTACCAGGTGTACACTCCTATAGGGCTGATGACCCATAGATTACTCGTGAACAGATATTGGTATAGTAGGACTATAAAACAGTGATTTAACTAGGTTCATATTGCACGGAAGGGCTCAATAATGTCTCCAAAAAAAAACGATAATTTAAAAAACTAAAAACCCCGAATGCTTTTCTCTGAGTATTCATGAAAAAGCCCTAAAACAAGAAAGTCGTTGTACCCGATTGCACTGTATTTGTAGCAGTCTGGACCCATTCTAGAAATGAAGGCTTAGCGAATTGAGAGCACATACCTATATTAAATTGCAGATTATTCCAATCTACTGACTAGACGGCTGACTTGAAAAACATAACCCTCCTTCTGGCGCAGTCGGGTAAAAATAAACAGAGCTATGAAAAATTTTGTGTTAAAGAAATTCGTTTATATTTTTCGAGACAATAATCCTAAAAAAACGGTGAAAACGAACATTTTTTGTATTAAGACTAATCCGTACTTAACGGACAACTTAAGAATTTCTTATTTTAGGGTTCCGTCGTCGACTGAGAACCTTTATAGGATCGCTTAGTTATCAATCTGTCCGTCTGGGCTTGCGGACGACAGGCAATGGGTAGGTTACCTGTCCGTCCGGTAACAGACCGGTCCGAGACCAAGTCGTTTACGGCGCGCACTGTTTCCGCGCGCCTCAAGGAGTTGTCAGCAAACTGTAGGGGCGCAGTAGGGCCGAAGCTAAGGCCAAGGGTTAGGTGAAAATGAATACCAGGGCCCTGGAACGAAGGCAATGAAAGGAGCAGGGTAAGTTTTTAGTCAGTAAGAGTCTGACACTATCTCTCGCTTCATCAGAAGGCGGGATTTGTCATTTGATGATTTTACCTACCAAAAAAAAAAAACTGTCCGTCTGTCAAGAACTTTTTATCAAGAACACCTAGAGGTATCGAGCTGAAATAATTAATATTAGGTCTTTACCTGTGAAATTAATTGCCGTTTCTTTAAACGGTTTGCTTTCAAATGTTATATCTTTGGATTAACTTGGAATTACAAGTTAAAATAAACTTTATATTTAAGGTACGTTATTGTTTTTTCGAAATTAGGTATTTATTGTTTTCTTTGTGTTTTGTATTTTTACCCGACTACGGCAAAGCCAAAGGAGGCTTATGATTTTGACAAGCTATGTAATACGTGTATGTATGTGAGTATGTTCATCTGTTCCCTCATAGCTCCTAATCTACTTATCGGAACTCGACGTATGAGGTATCGTTAGAGCCGTCTTATTCGTCCGCTGAACATAGGCTACGTAACATGTCACAAAACTCGGTATAGCGCACTCGGACAAAAAGTAATGTGGACTTAACACCAAAATTTTTTAAATAAAAAAAGACGACGTTGAAAATGTATGAAACAAGATGTTTTTTGTCGTAGTCGGGTTTTAGTTTTTCTATTTTTTTTCTGTAATATCGCAGTTCTTCTAACCTGAAAGTTAGGATCACTTTATTGTCCGACTGTCATCTGTCTGTCAAGACCCTTTACCTCGGGAACGCGAGGTACCGAGTTGAAATTAACAACATATACTCAAGTCTATGGCTCTTTGAAGCTGTAAAAAAATCAAACTTCTAAGTTAACGGGAAAAATAGACACGGCCGTTTTTGTCGCAAAAAACGTATATTTCGACACTTTCTGTGAAATCAAAATTCTTAAGGTACTTCCCGTTGACCAGAACCCTGAAATTTGGCATGAAGCAAGATCTTATAGCATAAGTACTCGTAAGTATAGGAAAAAATCTGAAAACCGTAAATTTGTAGACTTTACGTCACAAAAAAAAAACTTTATTGCGATTCGGAAAATCTTCGAGACTCAATTTGTGGATTGAACTGTTACGGAATCCTCAGTGGGCGAGTTCGACTCGGACTTGCCCGGTTTTTTTTTTACATTAATCTTTAACGAGGATTAGCAGACAGTGGTCTATTCTAAGGAGATTTTAAAATATTTTTCACTTTTCTTAAAGCTTTTTAGTAACATAATATTTAACTGTTTTTTTTAAACGAAAACTTATGGTATAGACATTTTAGTTATACATCATGTGGACACATAAGATATAATGATTTGGAAAAAAATCCACGATATCACATTAATAATATAATTATTAGGCTTTGGAGGTATATGGAACAGACGATCGTCCGGTAACGTCTGGTCCGAGCCCAAGTCGTCGACGGCGCGCACTGTTCCCGCGTGCCTCAAGGAGCTGTCAGCAAACCGTAGAGGCCCAGCCTGCTAGCTGCAGGCAGGGTCGAAGCCTGCTTGGGTCATGGGTCAGTTTCTTTCAGGAAGGCCCGGCCTCGGCACGATAGGCAACAAAGAAACGGGATAGGTTTTTAGTCAGTAAGAGTCTGACACTATTTCCCGCTCCGCCCGAGGGCGGGATTTGTCATTGTATTTTTATTTACTTACCATAAAAAAAGTAATGTCACGCAGATCTCTTTTGGAAAGGGAGGATACTCCGAACCGACGAATGTTATTATAATGTTGTTCTGGTGGTTTTATATGTTCAAATTGTGCGGAGAACTTTACTAGCGCGATGTAAGATTAGTTCTTATGTGACGCCATAGATGTCGCTAGAAGTCTCTTAATAAACTATTGCGCTTCGCCATTTGCGATTGCATAATACTTGAATGGCCCCTTACCTTACTATTCAAAACAGAATATTCAATTTACAAAACAAAAATTAATCTAAAGGGGTATTACTACCTTCACAGTATACTTCCTTTGTGCAAACATTACCAGTAAGATCAAAGGAGACGTATCTGTTAAAATTTAAGTATTTTGTTGTTTAATTATTCTGTTTGAGAGTTTAGCAAATGTCTGCGGACTGTAGAGGCGAGGCGGGAGTTGGACAAAAGAAAGAAAATAAATTACTTTATCCTAATTGAGATGCCCTTAAGCTGACTAAAAACCTACCCTTCCATTCATTGCCTTTGTCCCGGAGCCCGTGGTGACATTCTCACATAACCTTTGGCCCCAGTAGGCTTCGGCCGTGCTGGACCCCTACAGTTTTCTGACAACTCCTTGAGGCGCGCGGGAACAGTGCACGCCGTAGACGACTTGAGCTCGGTCCGGTCTGTTACCGGACGGACGGACAGCGAGCTACCCATTGCCCACAGTCCGCGAGCCCGCGCCTACGGTGGCCGGAAATCGGGATCGGAATCCCGGCGGTGGCGGCGGCGTGTGCGCCTTTGCCTAATGCGGTCGGCCTCCTCCTTTACTAGCTATGCCGTTAAGCTAGGTTTTGTTATATTGATATAAACTAATGCTTGACTGCGATACCACCTGGGCCTCAAGTCTGCTATTTCAATAGTGTCAGTACGGTCTATCATTGATTTCAAAATTGTTGATTTTGACCAGTTTTGTAATCTACTAATATAATGGCGTCATTGTGACTTTCCAATGATCAACTACTGACACTCCATTGAAGAAAATGGCATAGAATGGTAATTTCGTACATAATATACATAAACAAATGAATGTCTGACGTATTTTTTTTTTGGTAGGTAAAATCATCCAATGACAAATCCCGCCCTTGGGTGGGGCGGGAAATAGTGTCAGACTCTTACTGACTAAAAACCTACCCTGTTCCATTCATTGCCTTCTGAGTATAGTTTCCGCACTTAGTCCTATGCGGACCATTGTACGTGGGCCATGGCGGCCATAATCTCTAGTGGGCTTATTCCAACCAGCCCACCTCTCTCCAGAAACTGATTAGGCCTCTCAGGTTTTTCAGGGCGTCAATATGGGAGTTCAGGGATCCTAAGGTCCGTGTGCGTGTATCAGTGATTCCCGTGTAGTTCAGGAGCACATGCGCAACTGTCTCCTCCCCCCCCCCCCCAAGCACGCTCTGCACAGGGGACTATCCGTGATGCCTATTGTGTGAAGGTGCTTATTCAGTGTACAGTGACCAGTAATGGTCCCCGCCACCAGGCGCAGGCTGCCTCTGTCCAGTCGCAAGCGTTTTACCCTCGATATACTATGTTATATTTAGTATACCTCATTTTTAATGTGACACTTACGTTCATTCTTGGGCGCTGGCGGCTTCCGCGTGGCCCAGTTGGTCCGGATAGATCTCGAGCCTAACCATTGTCCGTTCATAGACGTGATGGCAGATTCAGCCTCCTGAAACAAAATACAATAACGTGTTTAGAAAAATGTTTAGAATGAGAAGCGGGGTAATATGTGTTTAGAGATTGTTCTGTAATACTGCCGTCGTAATTAAAAAGGGCACAACTAACATTTCTTTTCGACTTTTTTTTTAAATACATATTCGGAATCAGTGTTTTTTTCTGATCCCAAATATGTATCTAACTTAGTGTCTTTAAAAAATGTTAGTTATGCCCTTTTTAATTACGACGGCAGAATAAGGGTTTTTTTTTTTTTAGGTTTGGTAGTTCAGAGTTCATACGTTGTGTGTATGTAACGTGTGTCACTGTAGTTTACTATTTTAGGGTTCCGTACCCAAAGGGTAAAAACAGGTACAAAAAGGGACCCTATTACTAAGATTTCGCTGTCTGTTCGTCTGACCATCTCTCTGTCGACAGGCTGTATCTCTGAACCGCGATAGCAGTGGACAATGTCCAACTGTCAAATAACAATGCCCTGCTGTCAAACAACCATTGTTATAGCTGTCACTTTACTTCATCTAATAAAAAAATCATAGTATAGACGGTTGGAATTTTCACAAATTATGTATTTCTGTTGCCGCTATAACAACAAATACTAAAAACAAAATAAAATAAATGTTTTAAAGGGGCTCCCATACAACAAACGCGATTTTTGGGCATTTTTCAAATAGCTACAGATAGGTACTTGAAATATTTACAAAATACTTAATTGTATATTTACTTAAAATAAAAAAAAAAATATTTAGGGGGTCTCTCATACAACAAAAGTGATTTTTCTAGACAATGGTACGGAACCCTACGTGCACGAGTCCGCCTCGCACTTGGCCGATTTTTAACTGTAGTTAAGATTTCATTTTTAGGGTTTCAAACCTAAAAAGTAATCCCTTTGTTGTCCGTCTGTCAAGACCTTTTATCTCAAGAACGCGTGGAGGTATTTAGTTGAAATTAAAACCATAAACTACCTACAACAAAGCTTTTATTGATATCGACATTTTTGTATGCTCTAAGTCCAAATTTAAGCATGATGTATTGAAACTTTTGTCTGATAATTGCATAATTTGAATTTATACATTTTGTATGGTTTTCTTATTGTATTGTTTTATTATTTAATTAATTGAATTAATTTGATATAGGTATGATTAATTGTTTTATTAATTGATGAATTGTGTTGATATAGGTTTGATTTTATTGATGATGATTTGATTTTGTGTTGTATTGTTTTGTTTTATTTTAATTGATAAATTATATTGGTGTAGTTATGATTTTAATGTTTATAGTGATTTTGATGATGATTTGATTTTGTTTTGTACTGTAATGTTTTAATTAATGATTTATTTTTATTTTTTATATTTTTAAAGTTTTTAATACCATTAAATATGTTAATTGATCAATAATGCTCATTTAGTGGCGCTCATTACCAAATATTTTTGTTAAAATGCGGATAATGCAGTGGGCCACAATATTGTAATCACTTACGTTCATTTTTAATTTATTAGTATGCATTGTATATTGTGGTTGTTAATTGTCCCTAAATAAACAAAATAAATAAAACTCAGATTTGCGGTCCCTTGCAGCTGTGAAAAATTCAAACTTCTAGGTTAACGAAAAAAAAAGAAATGGCTCTCAAGAAAATCAAAATTCATAGGGTACTTCCCGTTGACATCAAACCCTGAAATTTGACATGAAGCAAGGTCTCATAGCAAAAGTATAGGAAAACATCTAAAAACTGTAAATTTGAAGGTCCGTAACAAAAAAAAAAAAAAAATCTGTTCGGAAAAATAGAAAATCTTTGACTCTCGATTTGGGTATTGAATTATTCACATAAGTTACTTTGTAAGTAAACCTTAGTATGCGAGTATTTAAAATATACTTTATACAACCTTATTTTTAGTATATGCGAAACCCAAAACCGTGTCTAGTATTTTTATGTAAAGAATCTATGTACAAAATTTCATAACTGTATCAAAATAGTTGTACACTCAAACTCATGGTCACCGGACCGGGCGGGCGACTGAGGGGTTTTTTTACCCCCGCACCCAGTTATGTGCTGGCGTCTAATACCCGCTATGACCTGCCCTGACCTGTGTTGTACTTGAGTCGGTACTGACTTTCTTTAAATATTTTTGGGAAAAAATAATAACTTGGTGTAAAAATGATTGGAATCGATTCAGTTACTGATACTGAACAAACTATATTCAGCTTTCGCATATACTAAAAATAATGTTATATAGAAACACAGGAAAAAACCCAACACTAGAAATTTACCACGAAAAACATGACATGACGCTTTCAATCGATAGACTTCATTAATTATTCACGCAAACTGCACCCGTTCCCACATTATTGGTTCGTATTAATCGAAATACGTGGTAATTTTACAATACTATTGAAATATTGATTCATTGCAATGCTGGTGACTAAATAATAACGTATACTGTTAAGGGGATTACATCGCCCAAATTCAAAAAAACACCTAGTTTGATTGAAGTTTATAGATTATTCCTTATGTACGATTACCATATAAAAAATGAAGGGGATACTTAAGGATATTACTAATAAATTGTATTGATTACGTTTCTCAAAAAAATACCCTAACTCTAGAAAAAAAATCTGGTAAATAGGCCTTTTTTGAACATTAATTTCATATTTTCTCGAAAACGGCTCTATATTTATACATTGAATTTATACCAAAATATATGTTACGATAAATTGAATAACTTGTATTGTTTTTTTTTTCTAATTTCATTGAATATCGATAAGTAATCAAGAAAAAATCGAATCAGTGCTAACACCCCCTGCAATGCCTGTGTAGAGGTCAATTCTTCTCTACTAGTGTAGAGGTAAATTTTTCAAGGTCATTGATCAATGTAATACCCTTAAACACCAAGAGGACACCGGTGTCCGCACACCTATTGTCTTTCTATTGTGTCTCTAATTACGGTATTCAAAAGGGCAAAGCAATCGTCAGACAGAAATCTGCCTCTTTGCTCTGCAGAGTACGGGCTAGCTTCAACTCCATCCTGAAGACCAAAGCGAGGTACGGTTCTCCTCTGTTGGGTGATGTTGCTTACAGATGCATCGTGAACAACAACCTAGTTTCAAAATAAATTACTCGTAGATTGATAGTATTAAGTTTTACTAAAATAGGGTTATTATTCTTTGTTTACTAACCTTTATGGATGTAGCTTATCCGAATTAAAGATTTTTTTATTTTTTTTTCATCTGTATTGTCCAACATACCACAGTGTCTCAAGATGAAAGTCTATGACCAGTGTGTGTTACCAGTGATGACATATGGCTTTGAGACGTGGATTGTGAGTCCGAATCGCACTTGGCCGGTTTGTTACGATTTAAAGATTAATTAACATTTTTATTTAATTCTATTGTTTGTCCTGTGCAAGACAAATGTATGGATGGAGAGGGAGAAGGAAAGTGAGGGTAAAGAAGAGTTGTATGAATTGTGTGAGGAGTGATATGAAAGAGGAAGGAGTTAGTGAATGGCCTGTTGCTCTAGTGGTTAGTTTAGTGGTGGTTAGTTTGGTGGGAATCGGTTAGGATTCGATTCCCACGACAAATATTTTGTGTGATGAGCACGATCATTTATCCTGTGTCTGGGTGTAATTTATCTGTAATAACTATGTTTATCAGTTGTCTAGTACTCATAACATAAGCTCTGCTTAGCTTGGGACTAGACGACGTTGTGTGATAGTTGTGGAATATTATTATATTATTATATTACTAGCTGTGCCCGCAACTTCGTTCGCGTGAACGACGATACTTATCAATGAGTTTTTTGTGGAAAGTGCTATTTGTGTAGAACGTTATCTATCGAGCATACTTACCGGTATTAATACTTCTGTCTCGGCGCGGGCCCTTTGTGGCTAATTACAATAGAAACGGGTGACGTAACTTGCGACATACTTATTATTTGCGGTTGGTACAGTAATCGGGCTTAGCGATCGAACCGCAAAATTAAGTTTGTTTTTTATTGTATATACTTTTCCGGGATAAAAAGTACCCAGTGTGGTGCCCAGGATATTAAAGAATAATTATACCAAGTTTCATCGTAATTGAACTGGTAGTTTTTGCGTGATGCCTGAACAAACAGACAGACAAATTTTTTTTTAATCACATTTTTGGGTTCGGTGTCGGTCTAGTAACACCCCCTGCCATTTATTTTTTTGATATTTTCAATGTACAGAATTTTTACTCCTACAGATTTATTATAAGTATAGATTATACTACATTATCTCAAGACAAAAAGTCTATGACCAGTGCGTGTTGCCAGTGATGACATATGGCTCTGAGACGTGGTCGCTTATTATGGGCTTTATCAGAAGGCTTAAAGTCATCCAAAGGGTAATGGAAAGGGCTATGCTCGGAGCTTCCTTGCATGATCGAATCAGAAATGAAGATATCCGCAGTAGAACAATTCAATTGTGACGTCACAACATGGCATTCGATCCTATTACTATTTGGAACGCATTGTACACAATGAAAAAAAAAGAAAGTTATACTCACCGATTTTTTCAAAAAAGATACGAATCCATATCCCTTGGACTTCAGGGTTTGAGGGTCGCGCACCACACGACAGTCACTGTGAACAAAGAGAAACAAATTATTAGTGAAACTTCAGAATATTCAAGTTAAGCAAAGCTTGCAGACCTTGGTTGGGTGACCTTTTGTTACGTGTAATCTTACCTACTAAATTCCTTTTTTACTAAAAAAAAAGTGAGCAAGTGCAAGTCAGGCTCGCACACTGAGGGTTGGGTTCCGTACAATATTACCCATGAAAACAGTTCAATAGACAAATTGAGTTCCGAAGATTTTCCGCAACGCAAAAAAGTAATTTTTTGGTGACGTAACTAATTCAAATTCATTTATTCACTTGTGCTATGAAACCCTAGAAGTACCCTATGAATTTTGATTCCCTTGATTGTCAAAATGTACATTTTTTGCGACATAAACGGCTGTATCTTTTTTTTTTTGTTAACATACAAGTTTGATTTTTTCACAGCTTTAAGGGACCGTAGACCTAAGTATAATATGGTTTTCATTTCAACACGATACCACTACGCGTTCCCAAGATAATGGATCTTGACAGACAGACGGATAACAAAGTGATCTCTCATAGGTTCCGTATTTTCCTTTTGAGGTACGTTACCCTAAAAATATGAAGTACATTGAGGAGTACGACGCAAGGAGGAGGACAAGTATAATGTGTCGTGACGGCCAAGTAGTTGAGGCATCCGCCTCTATGTATGAGGTAGCGAGTTCGAAGCCAATGTGATTTTTTCAAACACTCAAGCCCCAAGAGGACACCGGTGTCCACACACCTATTGTCTTTCTATTGTGTCTCTCATTACGATATATGAACTGTTCTATGTTTATCTAGGACATTATTGACACTGAGAGCAGTGGTGGCAGAGTGGTAACGCCCCGTGACCCGCGACCTACGACTCGTAAGTCGGGACGACTTGCGAGTCGTAGGTCGCCCTTGGGCTGAGTGAAAGATCATGTCAGACTTTTACTGACTAAAACTCTCTCCTCTTTCTTCTTTGTTATCGTTCCAGGGTTCCAGGGTTCTCTTCCGCATAACCTATGGCCCCAGTAGGCTTCGACCCTGCTGGGCCCCTACGGTTTGGCTGACATCTGCTTCAGCCGCGTCGAACAGTACGCGCCGTCGACGACTCGGGCTCGGTCCGGACGGTTACCGGACCGTCAGACAGTGAGGTACCAATTGCTCACCGTCCGCAAGCCTGCACCTGCGGTGGCTAGAAATTAGGATCCCCGTGGCTGAGCCGTGAGGGCCGTTACCTCGCGCGTGCAGCCGCTTCCTTCGCTAGCATTACTGCTTCGCAGGAGGCGACCGCCTGCCACTCCTCCTCGCTCAAGGAAGACGAGTACAGGGTGTGTTGGAGCGTCATCATCACACAACACCACAGCCGGACAGACATTCCTCAACTTTAGAACGCCTGATGAATACCACATAGCAGCAAAGCGTCCAACTAGCTATAATTAGTTCGCAATTTGTCTGTTCTTAATGACATTTCATCATCATCATCAGCCTTTTAATGTTCCCACAGCTGGGACACAGGCCTCCTCTCTAAGAGAGGGAATGGGCCGTAACCCACCACGCGGGCCTAGTGTTGCTTGATGAATGGCATATGTCTTCGAATTTTTGGTTCTAGGACATGCCGGTTTCCTCACGATGTTTTTCCTTCACCGTTTTGGGAGCAGTGGTGATGAAATAAATTACACAAAGTAATGTGCCTGGCTGGGTTTGAACCTGCGACCTACAACTCGTAAGTCGGGGCCGTTACCCTCGGCCACCACTGCTTCTGACACCTCCTGAACACCGAGTTCAATTCCATCTAACTTTCATTGACCATACAGAGTTTATTTTCTCCCAGAATATCCCTTTATTCTCGCTCAGAGTGTATTAGACCTATTGAACATGTCAACCTCAAAACTCATCTCTTGCTGCACTTATTACTTAGCTTGGGGCCTATTATTCAACCGTAAGTGTAAAATATTGATATTCACCCAGCGAGACCCAAAGATACCTACAGAGGAAAAAAGATAAAAGATAAAATATTTGCCAGAGTCTCAAGATGGGCATAAAGCAGCATTTTTGGCTTATTGACAAATATGAACTATGTCACTGGGGTAGGGGCGTGGTGCGACTGACAGCGGGCACATAAGCAGAGCGGAAAACGTAAAAGTATTTGTTTTTACAAACATTTATTTAGTTTCACTTGAACAATGTTTGTCTGTGGTCAAATCTTGCAAATTAAATTTGATCCACTTCCCGGTTACCGATTGAGCTGAAATTTTGTATGCATGTGTAAATCACGTGACAATAACAAAACAAATATTATGATGACATGGAGCTGATCTGATGATGGAGCTAGAAGGTGGCCTTAGGAACTCGGCCGTAAACGACACAATCCCTTCGAGTTTGGGCTCGTTTGATTTGTATTGACGAGTATTTAGGTGCTAGATGGTAACCAGGGTCTGATGATGGAACTGGAAGATGGCCATAGAAACTCGGTAATAAGCGCAATAAGATAACCACATCGTGTCTGAACTTTTTGGAGTGGTCTTGATTAGTATTAATTATATAAGTATATACCGCGCTATAAAGCTTGCTATGAAAAACATGTTTTCATTGAAAACTTGTTTGTAGAGATAATTATTACAATGTGGAAATAAAACCCACTGCGATACTGTGAAAGCTGAAAGTTTACTAGTAATTTTATACTGAATAGGTTACTTCTAGGCAAGCATGCTCCATCGTCGACCACATCATCGCTTACCATCAGGTGAGATAGTGGTCAAACGTAAGCCTATCGATAATAAAAAAAAATCTGTTTGGGCTAAAGTAGCCATGTACTTTTGGAGGTAGTGGAACAGAGAGTAAAGTCCCACATACCTCCGTTGAAAAGGGAGGATCCTCCGACCAGACAGGTGTTATATCTGGTGGGCTACTGCCCGATAGATGATTTCGGGTTTGTTCTATATGTTCCAATTGCACGGAGAATCTTACTTGCGCGATGCAGGATTAGTTCTTATGTGACGACATAGATGTCGCTACATACTTAAACAAGTGGACTTACAAAAAAAAAAAATACAAAAATGTTTATTTTAGAACTAAATATTTTTCTAACAAAGGTTTTCTAAAAAGGACTGGAGCCTCCTTTTAGGCAAATAATGCCTGAATTAGGAGACTCAGCTCTTCAGTTGCCTAGACTTATATTGCAAAACAAAAAAGTCTGTTTTTTTTTGTTGTGTAAATCATCCAATGACATCTCCGCGCCCTCGGGCGAGGCGGAAGATAGTGTCAGAATTTTGCTGACTAAAAACCTACTCCTGTTTCTTCATTGCCTTTCATACCAAGGTCGAACCTTTCTTTTAGAAATCGATCCTTGGCCCAATAAACCCTGCTTGGTACCTATGGTCTGCTGACAGCTCCTCGGAGGAGTAAGCGATTTAAACTCAGTGAGCGATCTAAACTCAAGCAACCGACATTTCCGCTGTCACTGAGGCTCCACCCTGTTGGCGGTAATCCAAGCACTGTCGCGCGCGGCGTGTCTTGTCGAACTCCGAGCACTAGCCGGAGATGAGTCCCAACTTACTGTTGATTTACTAATGCAGATATTAGCTTTCAAGTTATTTTATAAATGAAAGAGGGTTGTTATTGAATGAAAGATTAACGTACAATTTGAAATAGCATAGCATATTAAAGCATATTCAGCCTTTTAATGTTCCCACTGCTAGGACTCAGGACCCCTCTCTAGGAGAGGGAATGGGCCGTAATCCACCACGCGGCCCCGTGCGGGTTAGTGAATGTCACATGACTTCGAATTTTTTGTTCTAGGACATGCCGTTTTCCTCAAGATACCGTTTTGAGAGCAGTGGTGATGAAATAAATTGCACAAAGTAATGCGCCTGGCTGGGTTTGAGCCTGCGACCTACAACTCGGTAAGTCGGGGTCGTGACCACAACTGCTCTCAAGTCAAAGTCAAGTCACAGGACATAATAGCATAATAACAGGACATTATTTTTTTATATTCAGCGTTTTATACATTATGTGTATGAAGTGCACAATTACCATCCTCCTTTGCTAGCATTACTGCTTCGCAGATCACTACAATTACATAAAAAAAAACTTCTTTGAAAAATCTACACCGCTAAATTTTGGTTGTTTTATGATCCGGTAGATGAAACACTATCGATTTGTAAAGATAAAATAAAAAAAGTAAGTTTTTTTCTAAAATTCGAATTAATTTACGCATGTACCAAATTAATTTATCTAAGTAAATGTTTGCTGGGCAAGTTCAGTGCCCTGTAGGAAGTTAGTACGCAACGATCAGCATCTACCTACAAGGTCATTAACTCTTTTACTTAAAAAAAATCTTACATGCTTATATTAATTCGAATTTTAAAAAAAGTACTATATTTTTTAATGTTATCTTTATAAATCGATAGTGTTTCATCTACCTAATCGACCCTCCACGGGATTAAAACGATCAAAATTTAACGGTGTATGGGTACATTGGTCTTATCGCTGATAATCTTATCTGCGGTGTACTGCTAGCAAATTTAATACACCACTATTTTTTAATTATGGCAAATACTTAAAGGGTTTATTAGAAAAGGTCTTGTTATTATTTAATTAAAGTCTCAATGCATAATATTCATAAACAGCAAAGTTATGAGCGTTTGTTTATATCCCAAAATCACACTCAATTTATGGAAACATTGTACAGGTTATTGTTTATGAATGAAAGAATGTCAATAAAAATGGAAAAACACTGCGCTTAGTATTTTCTAGTAGTAATCGTTATGAATAATGATTCAATTATGAATTTACGAATAATGACAAATTTTCGTGGACAACTTTGGAATTTCATTTTTTGTACTTTTGACTACACAAATATGATCAGTAACGGGTACTGATTGAGCACCATTTTTTTGTGCACTAATTAAAAAATAGGGGTGTATACTTACGAAATCTCTCCAAAAGGCGCGAAGGCATCTCTCAGGCTCTGGGTCTCGATCTCAGGACTCAGGTCTCCAACGAAGATGTGGTAGTGCTCTGGAACAAAAATATTTTTTTTTTAAACTTTTTATGTAGTAAAAAATAGCTGGGCCCTGTTGGACGCAAATAGCCAGGATAGAGATAAATGTAATTCTTTAGAGGAGGCCTTGACTTTCAGCTGAGGAGGGGTTCGTACAGCATTTTTTATTTATTCTACAACATAGTAATTAAAATTAACCGTATCTTTTTCTTGTATTCCTACTTTTGTAATGCAAGAAATAAAACACTTTTTTTTATATACATCGTTAAATTTTTATCGTTTTAATCCCGTGGAGGATCGATTAGGTACATTGTTTTTTTTTTGGTGGTGGGTAAAATCATCCAATAACATCTCCCGCCCTTGGGCGGAGCGGGAGATAGTGTCAGACTTCCGGGAACCGTTCAGAATCGTTTTATTAATTATTACTGAGATCCTTTAATTATTACTAAATTCCTATGGCCATCTTCCAGCTCCATCATCAGACCCTGGTTACCATCTAGTACCACAGTACTCAACAAGACGGATCAAATGAATCCAAAGTCGATTGATGGTTTAGCATAGTGAGCTACGGCGTAGCGTTCCTTGAGCTGTGTCGTAGCACAGCGATCTACGCAGTACCCTGTATGCTACGACATAGCACTTTAGGAGTTATAATCGTAGTACAGCAACTTAAGTCGTATTACAAGTGGTCATAGATATTGCTACGTCGTAGTACAGATGGTGCTACGGCGTAGCATATCATGAGTCACGTCGTAGTACTGTAGTACTCTATCTGCTACGACGTAGCACATCATAAGTTATGTCGTAGCACATTGAGCTACGTCGTAGAAATCTGGGTGCTACGACGTAGCACATCATAAGCTATTTTGTGACGCAGTAAAATAGTCTCCTACGAAGGCGATAAAAATTAAAAATAAAGTACTTTTTTTTAACTCGAATTAATTTATAATGTATAGGAACGCATGCACGAAATTAATTTCTTTAAGTAAAGAGAGTCAATGACCTTGTAGGGAGTTGTCGGTCGTTACGTACTAACTACCTACAGTTCATTAGCCTCGATCAGCTGACGTTTACTTAAAGAGATCAATTTCGTAGATGCGTAAATTAATTCGAGCTAAAAAAAGTACTTTATTTTTCATTTTTATCTTTACAAATCAATAGTGTTTCATGTACCAAATCGACCCTCCGCGGGATTAAAACCGACCAAAATTTAACGGTGTATAAATAATACTCATTACGACCATTCCAAAAAGTTCAAACACGATAGGGTTAATCTTATTGCGCTTATTACCAAGTTCCTATAACCATCTTCCAGTTCCATCATCAGACCCTGGTTACCATCTAGCACCAAAGTACTCGTCAAGACGAATCACACGAGCCCAAACTCAATGTGGTTGTGGCATTGAAGTTCCTATGGCCACCTTCTGGTTCCATCTTCAGATCAACTCTACGTCATAATAATTTTGCATTGTCATCTGATTTACGCATGCATGCAAAATTTCAGCTCAATCGGTAACCGGGAAGTGGATCAAATTTAATTTGCAAGATTTGACCACAGACAAACATCAGGTCAGGTGAAACTAAATAAAAGCTGGTTTTATTATTATTATTATTTATTATGAGCCCGTTGTGTCCCACTGCAGGGCAAAGGCTTCCCTTTAACTAAAACGGAACTGGGCAGGTCACATCTGCAGCATGTCGGAACGAAATTGGGCGAAGGCAACTACTGATTGGATTCCGAACAGCAGGAACCGGCGACGCGGCAGGCCCTGAAGGAGATAGCGTGACGAATTGGACTCCTTCTGGGGCTCTGGGAAGGTATGAAAATGCATATCAGGGCCCTGGATCCAAGGCAGGGAAGGAACAGGGTAGGTTTTTAGTCAGTAAGAGTCTGACACTATTTCCCGCTCCGCCCAAGGGCGGGATTTGTCATTGGATGATTTTACCTATCAAAAAAAAAACCTTAGGGATTGGCCAGAAGTGGCTAAGGACAGAAAAAGCTTGTAATAAATAAAAATTGCACTCTAAAGTTAACATTAAAGAAATAATCGCCAAAGCCACCTGAACCACAGATTTAATTCAGCAAAGCAAACAGTTTGAAAGCAATATCCTTGTACACAAGTATGAATGTATACCCCGGTTCAATCTTCGCCGGTCTGATCAAGAAATGCTTGTATTATGAATATCCCACTCGCTAGGGCTGGCAAATACCGCTCGGTTAATTCTTAAGTAAAACTTTGACGGCAAAAGGAAAGTGCAGATTCAATTCTGGCTTGAAACAAATATTGACAGGCCTGTTGGTCTAGTGGTTAGTGGCCCTGACTGCTATGCCGGAGATCGTGGGTTTGATTCCCACCCAGGACAAATGTTTGTGTGATGAACACGATCATTTGTTCTGTGTCTGGCTATAATTTATCTATTTATTTATCCATTCTGGAATAGTTTGACTGCTGCGGTCTTCTAGTAATATATATTCCAAAATTATCACACAACGTTGTCTATTCCCATGCTAAGCAAAGCTTTTGTTATGAGTACTAGACAACTGATAAACATATAAGGTGACTGGTAATTAGTGAACGATACTTAAACACGTGATTGTAGTCATGATAACAAACAACTTTTACTATGGGACCACACCTGAAATCGCGAAAAAACAAAACTGTTAATCAGTACATTTGTTTTCACCTAACTGGTTAAAATCTACTGAACTAGGCTGATTTTTTTTCGCGATTTCAGGTTTGGTCCCATAGTAAAAGTTGTTTGTTATCATGACTACAATCACGTGTTTAAGTATCGTTCACTAATTACCAGTCACACTATATATTTCTAAATACATTACATATTATAGATAGATAAATTACGCCCAGACACAGAACAAATGATCGTGCTCATCACACAAACATTTATCCTGAGTGGGAATCGAACCCACGTCCTCCGGCATAGCAGTCAGGGCTACTAACTACTAGACCAAACAGGCCAGTTGAAGTCACTAACCAACAGTCTGCTTATAATTTTAGTGTCTGACTAAATAGGCTCTTAGTAAGCTAATGCGCCTCACCATCAACGATTGCATCACTACTAACCATCAGGTTTTTTTTTTAAAATCATCCAATGACAAATCCCGCGCTTGGGTGGGGCGGGAAATAGTGTCAGACTCTTACTGACTAAAAACCTACCCTGTTCCATTCATTGCCTTCGTCCCAGGGCCCCGGGTGTCATTTTCACATAACCTTTGGCCCCAGTAGGCTTCGGCCCTGCTGGGCCCCTACAGTTTGCTGACAACTCCTTGAGGCGCGCGGGAACAGTGCGCACTGTAAACGACTTGAGCTCGGACCGGTCTGTTACCGGACGGACGGACAGCGAGCTACCCATTGCCTGCCGTCCGCGAGCCCGCATGCTTAACATCAGGTGGAATCGCAGTCAAGCACTAGCTTATATAAATTGGTGTATATGTTTTTTTCGTCTTCACGCTTGCATGGCATGAGACATGAGTACATTATGTCCTGGCGTTGCCCATAAGATACTTTTAATTCTGGAATTATGTTTCCTTGGGATATTTTTTCTTATCATACGAGCGAAGTCGCTGACGGCAACTAATAGTTAGAAAACTGTTTTTTTTTTTGGAAGTAATAGTTTTTTATTTTGTAATATTAATTAGTTAACTGAAAATTCAGAAATAATAGTAAATTTTACACTTTATACATAGGTATGTATATTTTTTGAATTTTTTTTTGACTTAAGGTGTGCAATAAATAAATATATAAATAATGTAACAAATATAAGGGTATTTTTAATATCATGCGCATTTCATCATGCATGAGAGATAACCCCGCATGTGGGTTGGCCCCGCATGCGGCCGCTTCCCGGTATTGCGCACCGCGTCCCATGTACGTATCCCACGCATTACAATAAATACTTGTATGAAAAGGAAATTTGCAGGGATTACGCGTGCTTTGTCGAGGTTATTACCACTGCTCCATATATTTTATTTTTATTTGCAAAAATATATATTATTTTTTAACTTTGTACCTTAAGTAGCAGCCCTGTATAAGCTCCGGAGCTTTTAGGGTTTGTATTAAATTCAATCGGCGCCCGGATTATATAATAAAATGTTACTCTCTATGAGCGCGATGCATACTACAGCTGCTTATGTCGGGAGGTAAGCAGACTTCGAGGTTAAATCGATAAGATACCGCAGAACTTATTAACTCAGAATTATATCAAATGCTCCGAGTGTGCGTTGGAATTGCAAAATCATTATGCGTACAGCTAAGGAGAGGAATTCCCTGCTAGCGTCTTTATTTCCTGATAGCTACAACCTAGGGGTCTTTAAGTCAAAAGTGAATAGGTTACTTCTAGGCACATCGTCGCTCACCATCAGGTGAGATAGTGGCCAAACGCGAGCCTATAAATAATAAAATAAAGCATACAGGAGGAACTAGAACTCAGATCAAAGTCATACAAAGACCAGCTAATGATATAATATAATAATAATATTTCCACAACTATCACACAACACCGTCTAGTCCCAAGCTAAGCAGAGCTTGTGTTATGGGTACCAGACAGCTGATAAACATACTTATATATTTCTAAATACATACATATTATAGATAAATTACACCCAGACACAGAACAAATGATCGTGCTCATCACACAAATATTTGTTCTGAGTGGGAATTGAAACCACGACCTCCGGCATAGCAGTCAGGGCCACTAACCACTAGGCCAACAGGCCAGTCAGACCAATGACATATATACACGCTACAGGTCTAAGTGGACCCAACCCGACGTACGGCGAGTATCCACCCTTACGTTGTTGAAACCTCTACGGTTCGGACTAAGCGTTTTGCCTCGTCTTTTATACCGCGTACATCGAAGGACTGAAACAATTTGCCTATTGCTGTTTTCCCATCCGAATTATAATTTGGGTGTTTTCAAGGCTCAAACTAGTGTGTCACTGCTTACCATCAGGTGGAATTGCAGTTAAACACTAGTTTATATAAAACAAAAAAAGATCAAAGTGATTGAAAGACCGACCACTGATACATAGTAAACCTTAGACACGCTCTTAGGACTTTGTTGAGTAGAACAAAGTAAACAAAATATTGACTGGCCTGTTGGCCTAGTGGTTAGTGGCCCTGACTGCTATGCCGGAGGTCGTGGGTTCAATTCCCACCCAGGACAAATGTTTGTGTGATGAGCACGATCATTTGTTCTGTGTCTGGGTGTAATTTATCTATAATATGTATGTATTTAGAAATATATAAGTATGTTTATCAGTTGACTAGTACCCATAACACAAGCTCTGCTTAGCTTGGGACTAGACGGCGTTGTGTGATAGTTGTGAAATATTATTATTTCATTTATTTACTTTATACACTTACTAATTACATTATGAAATATTTTTTTAAAAGCTTACAAAAAAAAAACATTTAAAAATATAAAAAATAGTAGACCACCGGCATCGGGAACAGGGTCCAAGCTACCGGTGGCCAGGGCTCCTGAGAGAGACACCTCCGGACAATACGCGCCGTGTCCAGGAGTACTGCCTTCTGAATCAGACCCTTGATCCAACTGCCTAACGAGAGCCTCCGCAGATGTTGGTCGAGGCTCTTGGCTATTAAGCCATTGGCCGTCACGACTATCGGCGATTATTATTATTATTAATATTGAGAGGCAGATTCTTCGCTGGATGAATAAACGTTATCATCTACCAATTCTCACAAAATAAATCTACTAATGGTTCGTCAAACCGATTGCAGGATACAAATTAAAAAAAAACCAGGCAAGTATGAGTCGGATTCGCGCACTGAAGGTTCCGTACTACTTACCCAGAAAAACAGTTCGAACCACGAATCGAGTCACGAACATTTTTCCGAAACGCCCTTTTTTTGACGTAACTACAAATATACAGTTTTCAGATTTTTCCTTATACTTGTGCCAAAATGTGAAACACTTGTGTTTTTCTTATACACATGCCAAATTTCTGAATTCTAGTAACGGGGAGTACCTTATGAAAATTTCGATTCCCTTGAGAATGTTGAAACATAATTATGTTTTTTGCGACGTAAACGGCGGTTTTTTTTTCGTTGACTTAGAATTTTGATTTTCCACCACTTCAAGGTTAACGATCTATGTGTAGGATGTTAGTACATGCGAAACCTGAATATAGTTTGTTCAGAATCAGTAACTGAATCGATTCCAATAATTTTTACACCATGTTATATTTTTCCCAAAAATATTTATAAAAGTTCACAAGTTGGACACCACCGACACTAAGTACAACACAGGCAACACACAGTCATAGCAGGCATTAGTTGCCAGCGCACAGTGGGGTACGGGAGCAAAACAACCCCTCAGTCGCTCGGATGCCCTGGTGACCATGTGTTTATGTGTACTTTGTGATTTTTCATGATACAGTTTTGTTTGTACATTCTTTACATAAAAATACTAGACACGTGTTTCGGGTAACGCATATACTAAAAATAAGGTTGTATAGGCACTATCATTTACCCTGAACGTCTAAACCAATTGCATTTCCATCATGATGCAAATTGATTTGAGAATGGACTGTTATCCCATGAATACAAATGGACAATATTAGGGTCAGATCACATGAGACGCTATGCGATATTACTAGCCAGTGTTTTATGTACCGTGCTTCAAAACGAAAAAAAAAATTAGCTCAATCGGTTGAAGATATCTGCTTCAAAATTGAGTTGCAAGATTTTTGCCGAACAGACATAGTTACATACAGTGCAAGCTAATAGAAAGCTTGTAAAAAAGAGAAGCCCTTATAGCCACACTTTGTTGTCTGTCTTTCTGTTACGATCTTTTATCTTGAGAACGCGTGGAGATATCGAGTCGAAATTAAAACTATATATTCAAGTCTGCGGTCCCTTGAAGCTGTGAAAAATCAAACTTTTAGCATAGCATAGCATAGCATCAGTCTTATAATGGTCCCACTGCTGGGACTCAGGCCTCCTCTATAGGAGAGGGAATGGGCCGTAATCCCACGGCCGGGCCCAGTGCGGGTTGATCAATTTCACATGTATTCCAATTTTTAGTTCTTGGACATGCCGGTTTCCTCACGATGTTTTCCTTCACCGTTTTGAGAGCAGTGGTGATGAAATAGATTACACAAAGTAATGCGCTTGGCTGGGTTTGAACCCGAGAATTACCACTTGTAAATCGGGGCCATTACCAATCGTCTTTTTATATATATACCAGCAAAAATTTCCACCACTGGGGGGTCCAACGAGGCGGCGACCCTCCTTGCTGGCCAACCGCCATGGGATCTGGAGGCAACAGTCCTTGCACACATGCACGACAAGCGCATGGAGATGCAACGCCGGGGCGAAATTCCGCTGCCACGACAAGTCGAGGCATGGCGGACGGAGCTCCGGCGGGATCTCATGGCGAAATGGCGTCAGCGACTATCGCAACCTCGTTCGAGGCGCGTCACAATTGGGGCGATAAGGCCTATCCTTGGGGCGTGGTTGGAAAGACCTCACGGCGTTCTCAACTTCCGCACGACGCAGGTGCTTACCGAACACGGAAAGTTCGCTAAGTACCTGTTCCGGATTCGTGCGGAAGATTCGCCCGGGTGTCGCCACTGTGCGGAACACCCGGAGGACACGGTGGAGCACACTGTAGAGGTGTGCCCCGCCTGGGCGGAGCATCGCCGTGTCCTCGTGGGGGCGATCGGCGGCAGCGATCTCTCTCGCCGGGCCTTAGTTCAGGCCATGGTCCGTAGTGAGGAGGGATGGCAGGCGGTCGCCTCCTTCTGCGAAGCAGTAATGCTAGCAAAGGAGGAGGCCGACCGCATCAGGCAGAGGCAACGGGGCGCTCGCCCCAGCCGCCGCCGGGATTCCGATCCCGATTTCCGGCCACCGTAGGCGCGGGCTTGCGGACGGCGTGCAATGGGTAGCACGCTGTCCGATCGTCCGGTAACCGACCGGACCGAGCCCAAGTCGTCGACGGCGCGTTCTGTTCCCGCGCGCCTCAAGGAGCTGTCAGCACACCGAAGAGGCCCAGCCTGCTAACTGCAGGCAGGCAGGGTCGAAGCCTACTGGGGTCATGGGTTTATTTCCGAAAGGAATGCTCGGCCCCGGCACGATAGGCTACGAAGGAACGGGGTAGGTTTTTAGTCAGTAAGAGTCTGACACTACTTCCCGCTCCGCCCAAGGGCGGGATTTGTCATTGGATGATTTTACCTACCATAAAAAAAAAAAAACCACTGGGGGTCCAGAATCTTGTACTAGATTCATGGTATTCGTTTGTACCGCGATCGAAGCCTACTGGGGTCAAAGTTTATGTGAAAATGTCACCACGGGCCCTGGGACAAAGGCAATGAATGGAAGGGTAGGTTTTTAGTCAGTAAGAGTCTGACACTATTTCCCGCCCCACCCAAGGGCGGGATTTGTCATTGGATGATTTTATCTACCATAAAAAAACCCTGTATAAATGTATTTTATATAAAATCGCTTCGCGTCGCGTCTTTATGTGAACTGACCCTTATAAACGATTCAATGATAATAGCGTATTTTCATTATCAACACGTGTAAGTAAGTAATTTGGTGTTAATTTATTTGTTGATTCGTAGAAACTGGCCAAGTGCGAGTCTTACTGGGACTCAGATCGCAAGTTTTTGCGCAATTGACGATTCAGGCTCAGGTCGGACGACTACCGGACGGTCGGACGGTGAGCTACCCTTTGCTCGTCGTTGGTAATCGGTTTAACACGCAACCAAAAACCAACCAACCGACCATCCACTAAATCTATCATTCATCGTACTTTAAATCGAAGCGATTTTTTATTCGACTTTGCCGAAGAAAATAGGTTCACGCTTGACCACTATCTCACCTGATGGAAAGCGATGATGTTGTTGACGTTACCTATTCAATCTAGACTTAAAGAACTCCAGGTTGTAGATATCAGTAAAAACACAGACTCAGGCAGGGAATAATAATAATATTCTACAACTATCACACAACGTCGTCTAGTCCCAAGCTAAGCAGAGCTTGTGTTATGAGTACTAGACAACTGATAAACATACTTATATATATATAAATAAATTAATATTTTAGATAAATTACATCACCACATAGTATAAAACAAAGTCGCTTCCCGCTGTCTGTCCCTATGTATGCTTAGATCTTTAAAACTACGCAACGGATTTTGATGCGGTTTTATTAATAGATATAGTGATTAAAGAGGAAGGTTTATATGTATAATACATGCATAATATATTTAATATCACCATTGCATCCGTGCGAAGCTGGGGTGGGCCGCTAGTTTTTGATAAATTACACCCAGACACAGAACAAATGATCATGCTCATCACCCTAACATTTGTCCTGGGTGGGAAACGAACCCCCGAGTCATAGCAGTTAGTACCACTAACCACTAGACTACCAGACCAATAGAATTCCTCTCCTTAGCTGTATGCACAATGAACGTATTCCTAGAATGTTTATATAACATTATTTTTAGTATATACGAAACCTGAATATAGTTTGTTCAGAATCAGTAACTGAATCGATTCCAATCATTTTTACACCATGCTATATTTTTAATGAAAAATATTTAAAAACTATTACAAGTTGGAGACCACCGACACTAGCTCAGAGCACAGCTGGGTCTGTAGAGACTCAGCCTGCTAGCTGCAGGCAGGCCGGGTCGAAGCCTACTGGGGCCAAGGGTTTGCTTCCGAAAGGAAAGCCCGGCCCTGGTATCTAAGGCCACGAAGGAACGGGGTGGGTTTTTAGTCAGTAAGAGTCTGACACTATCTCCCGCTCCGCCCAAGGGCGGGAGATGTCATTGGATGATTTTACCCACCACCAAAAAAAAAAAGAGCACAGCTGGGTACAGGAGCAAAACAACCCTTCAGTCACTCGGATGGCTCGGTAACCATGTGTTTGTGCGGATAAACAGGTAAAGAAAACAATAACTCATAACTTTCTGATTTTTCATGATACATCTATGAAATTTTGTACATAGATTCTTTACATAAAAATACCAGAAACGTGTTTCAGGTTTCACATATACTAAAGCTGATATTGTATACACCTTACCAAAACTGAATATACATGTCATGTATATTCAGTTTTGGTAAGGTGTTACAGCGTTCAATTGTTTTTCAACAAAGCCCATGAATTTTCATAGAAACATAACAGACACTGTTTTAATGTAATTGCAAATTCCATTGATTTGAAAATCTATTGTATTTCTGCTTTCTTCTATTACTTTTTAAACACAATACAAAATGACTTCGGTGTCTACTATAATATTACATTCGTTGATAATGAAAGAAAAAAAAATTAAATGATGAATTCGTTTGATGTTCATTTTAATTGCAATTGGTTTGGATGTAATTAGGTCAACATTTTTTTTTACAACTATCACACAACGTCGTCTAGTCCCAAGCTAAGCAGAGCTTGTGTTATGAGTACTAGACAACTGATGAACATACTTATATATTTCTAAATACATACATATTATAGATAAATTACACCCAGACACAGAACAAATGATCGTGCTCATCACACAAACATTTGTCCTGGGTGGGAATCGAACCCACGACCTCCGGCATAGCAGTCAGGGTCACTAACCACTAGACCAACAGACCTGTTTCCATTCAGAGCAAACATATGATTACAATATTGAATAAAGTATGTTTTAAGGTTCCATCCCTCAAAAGGAGAAAACTGGGCAAGTACGAGTCGGACTTGCGCACTGAGGATTCCATACAAACATACCTATGAAAACAATTCAATTTCTGAATCGAATTTCGAATATTTTTCCGAATCGAAAAAAGTATTTTTTTTGAGGCGTAACTACAAATTTACTGTTTTTGAATTAATTCCTGGATTGGAGCAGTGGTGGCCGATTGGTAACGGCCCCGACTTACAAGTTGTAGGTCGTGGGTTCAAACCCAGCCAGGCGCTTTACTAATTTATTTCATCACCACTGCTCTCAAAACGGTGAAGGAAAACATCGTGAGGAAACCGGCATGTCCTAGAACCAAAAATTCGAAGACATGTGACATCCACCAACCCACACTAGGCCCGCGTGGTGGATTATGGCCCATTCCCTCTTCTCGAGAGTAGGCCTGTGTCCCAGCAGTGGAAACATCTAAAGGCTGATGATGATGATGGATTTATACTAAACTTACTTACTATACTTGTGCTATAAGACCTTGCTTCATGCCAAATTTCAGGGATCTAGGTTGTCGTATAGTGTCGTGTAGTGTCGAAATGTACGTTTTTTGGGACATAAACGGCCATATCTTTTTCTTTTCGTTAACTTAGAAGTTTGATTCTTTTACAGCTTCAAGGGACCGTAGACTTAAGTATATGGTTTCAATTTCAACTCGATACCTCCACGCGTTCCCAAGATAAAGGGTCATGACAGACAGACCGACGGACAACAAAGTCATCTTGTAAGGTATTTTTTTTATATTTGTTTAGCACTTTAAATTAGATATCGTTATCTGTCTACTGGGGTCAAAGGGTATGTGAAAATGGCACCCGGGGCCCTGGGACCAAGAAGAAAAATGGAACGGGGTAGGTTTTTAGTCAGTAAGAGTCTGACACTACTTCCCGCTCCACCCAAGGGCGGGATTTGTCATTGGATGATTTTACCTAACGAAAAAAAAAAAAAAAAAAAAAGATATCGTTATCTGCAACAGTATTCTATCGAAACCTATGTACGTCAAACGAGGCAATAATTTTATATAAAATATATTATAATCATTTTAAATAAGTTAAAATTCAAAGTTTGGCTTTGATGGAGCGTCATAATCATTATAGTGACCAAGCTTCCTAATTTAGATTAAAAAAAAAGGTTTTTTTTTTCGGTGGGTAAAAATCAACCGAGGGTTCCGTTTCTTGTTTTTAAGGTATGGAACCTTAAAGAAGGCATATTTTGTGTCTAAGACCTGGTTTCCATCAAAGCGGAGAGGAGATGAGACGAGAGATGTGTTGCGAAGCTGGCAGGTTATTTCCACCAAAGCGGAGAAGAGAAATGTAGCGGAGAGACGTGAGCTTTGTGTAGCAGAAATGTGAGCTGTGAGAGAAGAGGCGCGGGGAGAAGACAGCGGGGTGCGCGAGTGCGTGCACCACCCGACTAGACACTTCTCCGCTCTGCCGCATCGCTTGCTCGCTCGCTGTACAAAATTCTGTAGAAAAATGAGACATCTCCTCTCCTCTCTGCTTGATACATTTCCACCAAAGCTAAGCGGAGAAGAGATGTGGAAATAACGAAATCGAATTGGTTTATTCAAACACATCTGCTCTCGTCTCCTCTCCTCTCCGCTTTGGTGGATACCGGGCCTTTTTTTTTTTGATGGTAGGTAAAATCATCCAATGACATCTCCGAGCGGGAGATAGTGTCTGACTCTTACTGACTAAAAATCCACCCGTGGCTTCGTTGTCTTACCAGACCCAGCTTTCCTTTCAGAAGCACCCTGCCTGCCTGCAGCTAGCAGGCTGGGTCTCTACGGTTTGCTGACAACTCCTTGAGGCGCGCGGGAACAATGCGCGCCATCGACGACCTGGGCTTGGTCCGGATGGTTACCGGACGGTTGGACCGCGAGCTACCCATAGCTCACCGTCCGCAAGCCCGCGCCTACGTTGGCTGGAAATCAGAACCGGAATCGGAATCCCCGCAGCGGCTGGCCCGTGAGGGCCGTTGCCTCTCACGTGCGGCCTCCTCCTTTGCTAGCATTACTGCTTCACAGAAGGTGGCGACAGCCTGCCATCCCTCCTTGCTTCAGACCAGGGCCCGTACCAGGGCCTGGCGGGAGAGATCGCCGCTGCCGATCGCCCTCACGAGAACAAGGCGATGCTCTACCCAAGCGGGGCACACTTCGACCGTGTGCTCCACCGTGTCCTCCGGGCAGTCCACACAGTGGTGACACCCGGACGTCGGTTCCGCACCAAAACCGGGTCTTAGTCCCTTTCTAACATAACATCTTCTTAAAACCCACTCTAACACAAGATACAAGGTAAAAATAACAACATTTCGTCGACAAGTAAGTAACATCAACGTACCTGTCACCTTGTAATGCAAATATCTGCTTAATTATGAACCAGCATGCGTCTGTAGGTGACCTGAATACATAGCGATGAGCTCAGTGCTGGCAGGAGATGGATTTGTTGCAGATTTGAGAGAATTTCTACGTAGTTGAAGGGTTATTACGTCTTTTGGATGAAGTTTACTTTCTTTATTTCATTTACAAACTTCTTAATGATATTTTTAAATATTTCTTAAAAAAAAAAAACAATAACATTTAACAAGTATAAAATTAAAAAGTTTAAAAAAGCCCCCGACAGTCCTTGACCTCAATATGAAATATTTTTAACTGGTCAAGACGAATCTAATGAGCCCAAACTCGAACCACCTTATTCCAAAACGCGATCTAAAATAGTTCCGGGACTATTACTAGTTTCAATTGGCATTAAATCTAATAATAGTCCTGGAAATACATTTAGATCGTGTTTTGGAATATACCGGCAAGGATTTACTAGTAGGCATTCCAAAGTTCCATCAGCCACCTTCCAGTTCTAGCATCAGGTCCTTGTCATCATGAGAAATGTATAGCACTGGTTAAGGCGAATCTAATGAGCCCAAACTCGAAATCATGGGTACCACACCCGAAACCGTAACAAGCTAGAACTCAGACCACCCAGAACCAACTACGCCTGGGCGGAGCATCGCCGTGTCCTCGTGGGGGCAATCGGCGGCAGCGATCTCTCTCGCCGGGCCTTGGTTCAGGCCATGGGCCGTAGTGAGGAGGGATGGCAGGCGATCGCCTCCTTCTGCGAAGCAGTAATGCTAGCAAAGGAGGAGGCCGACCGCATCAGGCAGAGGCAACGGGGTGCTCGCCCCAGCCGCCGCCGGGATTCCGATCCCGATTTCCGGCCACCGTAGGCGCGGGCTTGCGGACGGCGTGCAATGGGTAGCACGCTGTCCGATCGTCCGGTAACCGACCGGACCGAGCCCAAGTCGTCGACGGCGCGTTCTGTTCCCGCGCGCCTCAAGGAGCTGTCAGCACACCGAAGAGGCCCAGCCTGCTAACTGCAGGCAGGCACGGTCGAAGCCTACCGGGGTCATGGGTTAATTTCCGAAAGGAATACCCGGCCCCGGCACGATAGGCTACGAAGGAACGGGGTAGGTTTTTAGTCAGTAAGAGTCTGACACTACTTCCCGCTCCGCCCAAGGGCGGGATTTGTCATGAGGGAGCAGTGTTATATAATAAATTACCAGATGATGTGATTAATGTAAAAAGTACAAAAATCTTTTAAAATATTTTAAAAACTTATGTGTCTAAAATTGTATAACTAAACATGTTACCTATCTAAATTCTTTAAAACACTATATGTACCTACATTTGTTTTTATTTTTCTATATAATCGACTCACGGAGTTACGATGTATTAGTATAACTGCATGATCTATTTGTAATAGTCTCATATTTAAGTGAACTATTTGTGTTCTTTATGAGAATAAATATCTTTAACCGATGTTAATAAGCAATCTAAGGTTCTTACCTTCGAGCTTCATCATCAGACCAGCTCAATGGCACCAGATTGTACACGAGTATTTCAAATATTACGTCACACATATGTTTAAAATAAAGTAAATACCCATTAAGTGTTTAAAAACCCTACCGCAGTTAACAAACGAGCTGGTGACCTTGAACACCTGGACAGATCTTCATAAATTGTAGCTAAGAACCATCTCGATTAAGCCAGCTTTCAAACAAAAAAGACCGCATCAAAAATCGGTCCATTTGTTTGGGTGCTACGATGCCACGGACAGACACACAGACAGACAGACAGCTCAAATTTATAACACCCCGATGTTTTCCGTCGGGGTTTAAAAAAGGGTCAAACGGAACCGACTTACAATGCGAGAAGAAGCATCATCATCATCATCAGCCTTTTAATGTTCCCACTGCTGGGACTCAGGCCTCCTCTCTAGGAGTGGAATGGGCCGTAATCCACCACGCGGGCCCAGTTTTGGTTCTAGGACATGCCGGTTTCCTCACGATGTTTTCCTTCACCGTTTTGAGAGCAGTGGTGATAAATTAAATTACACAAAGTAATGCGCCTTGCTGGGTTTGAACCCGCGACCTACAATTCGTAAGTCGGGGTCGTTACCACTCGGCCACCACTGCTCTTTATGAAACTTTTAATTTACTCTAAGTAGTAAATACGGCCGTTTCCCCTCAGGCAAAAGTCAACAAAATCTCAGGTTTGAAACAAAAATAAATACGAAAGAAAATTTTCAACGAATTGTCAATCCTACTGTGAAATTTCCCCAGTGTGTCAAAATTACATGATTGGACAATTTTTTTTTATAAAGTTTCGTATATATATGGTCTTTACGGTGGGTTGTTTTATTTTATTTGTATATCATTTATTTTTGTGCCAAAAATTGTCGAGTTGTGCAAGCTACAAGGGTGTTGTTTGGTTTGGTTTTGATGGTTTTAAATAAAATGCTTTTGGCTTTTTTTAACCCCCGACGGAAAAGAGGGGTTTTTTTTTATGGTAGTAAAATCATCCAATGACAAATCCCGAGGGGTGTTATAAGTTTGACAGGTCTGTCTGTGTGTCTGTCCGTGGCATCGTAGCGCCCAAACGAATGGACCGATTTTGATGCGGTTTTTTTTGTTTGAAGCTGGCTTAATCGAGATGGTTCTTAGCTACAATTTACGAAGATCTGCCCAGTTGTTTATGGTCACCAGCTCGTTTGTTAACTACGGTAGGGTTTTTAAACACTTACTGGGTATTTACTTAATTTGAAACATATGTGTGACTTAATTTTTGAAATACTCGTATACAATCTGGTGCCATTGAGCTGGTCTGATGATGGAGCTTGAAGGTAAGAACCCTGGGTAGAACTTTTGCTATGGGACCAAACTTGAAATTGGGTAATAAATCTGCCAAGTTCAGTACATTTTGACCAGTTAGACGAACATAAATGTACTGAACTTGGCAGATTATTTTCGCAATTTCAGGTATGGTTCCATAGTAAAAGTTGTTTGTTATTATGACTACAATCACGTGTTTAAGTATAGTTCACTAATTACCAGTCACCCTATATACTATATTATGCTCTTTTTAATGATTTATTTTTCTATTTCAGTCTACCTTTTTAGTTTATAATTGCATGCGTGTTTTTTTTCCATTTTGTATGTAATTTTTTTATGGTTATAATCTTTTTTATCTCTTTTGATAAGGAATACGTATGTGTGTATAATGTGTGTGTATGTGTATTTTTTCACATTAAGCAAATGTTTCTAAAATCAACATCTAATATTGTGACTGTACATTAATATTGATTTTTTCTTTCTTTTTTTTTTGTCCAATCGTATGCATTGTATAATTATCCCAGTTAGAAAAGGAAACCTGTTATTAGCCATGGTTTACTGTAAATCACTTACTCTGTAACATAATTTTGTTCGTCGCTGTTGGTTACCTAAATAAAATAAAATATGGTGTAAGCTGTGCGTACTTAAAATAGACATGCATACCAGTGTCATGATTTTAATATTTTATTTCTCAAAAATCCTGTATGCAATGCTGTTAAAAAAAATATAAGATACTGTGTTTAAAACGAAGATGCCTCTAAATTGATTGAAAACGAAACTAATATACATGTAATCAATAATTGTTTGCTAGATTATTCTACAAGTAAAGCTTTACCGTTTTGATTTTATATGATAAATAGCTAATATGCTTCATATTTTGCAAGATTTGTCTTCCATCTCTTTCTTTTGTATGCAGTCTGAGAGTGACCGCTATTTAAGTCTTGTAATCCTATTAAGAGAGCAGTGGTGGGCGAGTGGTAACGGCCCCGACTTACGAGTTGTAGGTCGCTGGTTCAAACCCAGCCGGCGCATTACTTTGTGTAATTTATTTCATCACCACTGCTCTCAAAACGGTGAAGGAAAACATCGTGAGGAAACCGGTATATCCTAGAACCAAAAATTTGAAGACATGTGACATCCACCAATCCGCACTGGGTCCGCGTGGTGGATTACGGCCCATACCCTCTCTTAGAGAGAAGGCCTGAGTCCCAGCAGTGGGAATATTATAAGACTGATGCTATGCTTCTCCTCTTAAACAAACATAACATACAAACATTTCAAGTTAAATAAAACCTTATAAAAACACATAAATGCGTGCCTTTCTTAGGGTTAGAAACGGAACAAAATTCTGTAAAATATGTTTTTATTATGAAAAAAATCGTTGCCTCCACGAAACCTACCCTACCCTTCACACGCATGTCTAGTTAGCAAACAGTCGAAGAGCTTTGACCTCGATAATTAAACTGAATGTTTCATAATCACGCGACCAACATAGTGTTAATAGGCACGGAAAAAATTAACGATATACTCAGGGGCGTGAGCCGTAGCTAGGCGACGAAACGGCCCTGGGCCAAAATCTGGGGCCTCGAATTCTTCAGTCTTCGAAGCCTTTTTTTGGAGGGGAAAATCATCCAGTGACATCTCCCGCTCTTCTGCGGAGCGGGAGATAGTGTCGCAATTTTACTGACTAAAAACACACCCCATTCCTTCGTTGCCTTTTATACCAGGGCCGAATCTTCCTTTCAGAAGCAGACCTGCAGGGATCCTACGGTTTGCTGACAACTCCTTGAGGCGCGCGTGGAACAGTACGTTCCGTCGACGACTTGGGCTCGGTTCGGACGTTTACCGGACGGTCGGACAGCGAGTTACCCATTGCTCGCCCTCCGCAAGCCGCGCCTGCGGTGATATTCGCAGGACTGGAACAATTTACCTGTTGTGGTCCTCCCGTTCGATTATAATTTAGGTGTCTTCAAAGCTAGAATGAATAGGCTCTTAATAAACTAGTGCGCCTCAAAATCAACGATTGCATCACTGCTTACCATCAGGTGGGATCGCAGTCAAGCACAAATTTAAATGATTAAAAAAAACTTCTGCTCTGATCACACTTTTTTGACTAAAACGATTTCCCATGATTAAGGTAGTATTGTAATTTATTTTATTTTGATTTCGAAGGAGGGAGAATTTTTTGCAACTTCATAAAGAGGTATGGAAAACATCGTGAGGCAAACGGCATGTCCTAGAACTAAAAATTCGAAGACATGTGACATTCACCATCCCGCACTGGGCCCGCGTGCTGGATTACGGCCCGTTTCCTTCCTAGAGACGAGGCCTGAGTCCCAGCAGTGGGAACTTTATAAAGCTGATGCTATGCTGTCAAGAGGTATGCTAATCAGGTTTGGAGGCCCCCTAAGCTTGTGGGCCCTGGGCCGTGCTGTAGCTACGCCAGTGGATATATGACCCACAGTAAAAGGCCCGTCCCAAGCGGTCAATTATCAACGTGTGCATGGATCAGGTTGTTGGTTCATCCAACGCAATCAAGAATTAAATCATTGATTGTTAGAATCATTGTGCGTACAGCTAAGGAGTGGAATGAGGGTTTTTAGGAAAATTCCCACCACCAGTTGGCGCCATTTAGCCGGAAGGCCACTTACATTAGAAAACGTCTTAATGACATAGACGTCAATTTAACTAATGTCATTAACATAAGCGTTTTGACAGGTGCCTGGACCTGACGACTCAATGCTGCCACCTGGTGAATGTCATTTTCGAAAACCCTCATTCCCATCCGTACTCTGTATATCCTGATGGCTACAACCCGGGAATCTTTAAGTCAAGAGTGAATAAGTTTCTTCTAGGTAAGCGCGCTCCATCGTCGACCGCATCGTCGCTTTCCATCAGGTGAGATAGCGGTCAAGCGCGAACCAAGCCTACCAATTTTTTTTTTAATTAACAATTGAAAAAAAAACAATGCTTTTATTTCAAATAGACCATTTACAGGCACTTTTGAATCATCAAGAAGTTAATTATTCAAAAAATATTCTGGCCATGAGCGACTCAAAGGACAGACAGACAGACGAAGAACAAAGTGACTTATAGGATAATATAGCCAGAGTGCATCATGGGAATTTTAATAATCTTCAGTCAGTTTGAAGTCCTTATAGGATCACATTATTGTCCGTTTGTTTGTCTGTCTGTCTGTCTGTCCTTTATCTCGGGAACACGTGGAGATATCAAGTTGAAATTAAAAACATGTACTCAGGACTGCGGTCCCTTGAAGCTGTGAAAAAATAATCTTTTGAGTTAACGATAAAAAAAGATACAGCTGTTTATATTGCACAAAAAAAATATATATTTCGACACTTTCAAGGGAATCAAAATTCATAGGGTACTTCCCGTTGACCTAGAATCCCGAAATTTGGCATGAAGCAAGATCACATAGCACAAGTGTAAGAAAAAATCTGAAAACTGTAAATTTGTAGCTACGTCAATTCATTCTTATTCGGAAAACTCTCCGAGACTCGATTCGAAAATGGTTTTCATAGGTAAGTTTGTACGGAGCACTCAATGCGCGAATCCAACTCGCATTTGCCTGGTTTGTTTCACCAAGAGGTAGCAAAAACCATTCCTTAATACAATATCTCAAGGTGTATCATGTCACCCTGGGGTATTGCATGCCCTGCCGTTGCCATGGCAACGGGAAATACACAGAAAGTTTTTTATTATGATCTAAGCGACATTTATTACTACCCCCTTGGTTGTAATATAATTTCAAGGGGCTTAAACAGGGTTCTTGTAACGTGAAACGTTTTCCAATAAGTACCTTTTTTAACCCCCGATGAAAAAGAGGGGTGTTATAAGTTTGATGTGTCTGTGTGTCTGTCCGTGGCACCGTAGCTCCTACAAGAGTGGACCGATTTTGATGCGGTTTTTTTTGTTTGAAAGCTGACGTAATCGAGATGGTTCTTAGCTACAATTTATGAAGATCTGTCCAGGTGTTCAAGGTCATCAGTTCGTTTTTTAACTGCTGTAGGGTTTTTAAACACTTAATGGGTATTTATTTTATTTGAAACATATGTGTTAACAATCTGGTGCCATTGAGCTGGTCTGATTAAAGGTAAGAACCCTGAACTGCTTATTAACATAGTAAGGCTATCGAGTCTTGTTAGATTCGCCTTAACCAGTGCTATACATTTCTCATGATGACAAGGACCTGATGCTAGAACTGGGAGGTGGCTGATGGAACTTTGGAATGCCTATTAGTAAATTCGTCAAGTTTAGGCTCATTAGTAGTCTTGAACAGTTCTGTACATTTCATATTGATGACAAGGACTGTCGGGGGTCTTTTAAATTTTTTAATTTTATAGTTATAAGCTAAATTAGTGAGTGTTTACCACGTGTTTATGTTTTCATAACGAATTTTCGTTTCTAATTTTATGGGTGAATTACAAATTCATCGACATTTCCATTTCATAGGCTACATAGTATAAAACAAAGTCGCTTTCCGCTGTCTGTCCCTATCTATGCTTAGATTTTTAAAACTACGCAACGGATTTTGATGCGGTTTTTTTTAAAGATAGAGTTATTCAAGAGGAAGGTTTATATGTATGATACATGCAGAATATATTTAATATCACCATTGCACCCGTGCGAAGCTAGGGCGGGTCGCTAGTTACAGAATAAAATATTCACAACAATATATTATCGACATCTTTCCCATACATATGAATATTCGTATAGAATTGAATTATGTGCGCCCGCGGGTCGGGCGGGCAATCAATACCCTCTATCTCTCGGGATCGGATTCAATTCCATCCCGAAATATATGTAGAACTACAACTATTACAAAATTGACGTTTCAAATAGAATATGAAATTGGACTCTAGGTATACTTATTGAGGCGATAAGGCCCATCCTTGAGGCGTGGTTGTTGAGAACGCCGTGAGGTCTTTCCTCACGGCGTTCTCCACTTCCGCATGGCGCAGGTCCTTACCGAACACGGCAAGTTCGGTAAGTTCCTGTTCCGGATTCGTGCGGAGGAGTCGCCCGGGTGTCGCCACTGTGCGAAACACCCGGAAGACACGGTGGAGCACACTGTCGAGGTGTGCCCTAGCGGCAGCGATCTCTCTCGCCGGGCCTTGGTTTAGGCCATGATCCGGAGTAAGGCAGGGATGGCAGGGGACGCCTCCTTCTGCGAAGCAGTAATGCTAGCAAAGGAGGAGGCCGACCGCATCAGGCAGAGGCAACGGGGCGCTCGCCCCAGCCGCCGCCGGGATTCCGATTTCCGGCCACCGTAGGCGCGGGCTTGCGATTTTCTTCGACGACTTGGGCTTGACCAAGCCCAAGTCGTCGACGGCAAGTACTGTTCCCGCGCGTCTCAAGGAGCGGTCAGCGAACCGTAGAGGCCCAGCCTGCTAGCGGCAGGCAGGCAGGTTCGAAGCCTGTTGGGGTCAGGGGCCGTTTTCTGAGAGGAAGACTCAGCCCCGGTATGATAGACAACGAAGGAACGGGGTAGGTTCTTTTTTTCCTTTTGATGTATTTTTTTTTCAATGTATGTAAAATCATCCAACGACATCCCCCGCCCTTGGGCGGACCGGGAAGTAGTGTCAGACTCTTACTGACTAAAAACCTACCCTGTTACTTCTCTGCTTTTTGTTCCCGGGCCCTGGTATGCGTTTTCATACCTTCCCAGAGCCACAGATTAGGTTAGATTATTAATTTACTCACTTTAGTTGATTTTATTTCTACTCAAATGGACCACGGACAGCAAGTGGATGTGCTGTATTTTGATTTCCGCAAGGCTTTTGATAGAATTAATAATGACATTTTGCTACGTAAGTTAAGTGCCATAGGATTTTCACCAAGTCTTCTTCTTTTTATTTCTGACTATTTTCGAGATCGCCAGCAATTTGTTCGTCTTGGCGTATACAACACGCATGTCTATCATACACGATCAGGCGTGAGTCAGGGTTCCATTTTAGGTCCCCTGCTATTTTTGATTATGATTAATGATCTCCCACAAATAATAAAACACGCGAAGTGTTTACTTTATGCTGATGATCTAAAGATTTTTATTAATGTTAACTCTGTGTCTGACTGTATAGCTCTCCAGCATGATATAGATGCCCTGAGTGAGTGGGCTACTACCAACAAGATGGAATTTAACATCTCCAAATGCCAAATAATGAGCTTTGGCCGCATGCGGAGTCCTATACAGTACGACTACAGTATAAACAATGATCTTATAACTAGAGTTTCGACTGTGAAAGACCTTGGTGTCCAATTTGACACAAAACTAACTTTCCATACGCACATATTAAGCCTGGCTAAAGAGTCATTTAGACGTTTAGGATTTGTTTTGCGTAACAGTCAATGTTTTAAAAACCAAGCAGTTATAAAGCTTCTCTATAATGCTTTAGTTCGGTGTAAACTCGAAACCAGCGCTTGTGTATGGAACCCTCATGAGGTTACATATACACTTATGCTGGAGAAAGTTCAAAAAGCTTTTCTCAGGTACCTATACAAGCGTCTATTTGGATATTATCCATACATGTATCCTACGAAGTTTATCCTCGGATGCTTAAATTACAACTCATTGAAGGTAAGACGGGCTGTTGACCAAATTACAACAGCCTATAAAATTATCAATGGTTACACTGACGCATCCGACTTACATGCGGAGTTGTGTCAATTATTTGTTCCAAATAATTACAATCGCTCTAGGAAACATAAATTATTTAATGTCCCATTTTGTCGCACTGTAGCTCGATCCACCTCTCCTATACCGCGTATGCTAACGATGTTCAACGCGCTCGTGGAGACCAACCCTGGATTGGATTTGTTTGCTGATGAATGGAAGACGATATTACTAGAAAGTTTAAGGTTCTGTGAGAAGACAGAGTGAAAGGTTTAATTTAATTTAGTATTAATGGCTATTTTGCTGTACTGAATGAATAAATAAATAAAATAAATAAATAAATAGGCTTGGAACCCTAAAAAATATCCCTCCGGTAGCACTGACTGGACAGGTCCACTTAAATCTGTGTGGTTCTTCCTCAAAAGACCATCTCAGACACTAATCTGCATGGTTCTCATACGATTTGACCATTACATGTTTGCTGGATGGACTTCAAAAGAAACTTTGACCCCTGAGTTTGTTTCGGTGTTTCTTCTCAGGGTAGTCAGCTAGGAAACACCGGCCTCATCTAGTTTAAACTGACGAAAAAAAATTACGTGTAAAAGTGGTTATGAAAAACCTATTTGCAAAATAAGTATCATTTATGATTTATCAGGATCAGAGTCCACTTCCAAAGTATATTTATAAATAAAACAATATTATACAATGTTATGTTCCATATATTTACAGGCATTCCAAGTCTTATACATAATATATGAGTGTTTGTTTTCAATACAACATAATGTTTTCTTTACTGCGGAACTCGCTCTGAAGCAACAGTTCATGCTTGACTGATTTGCTACATGTTAACCTACCCACGGTTAGTAGGAAACCTTGGTTTGCTAAAAGCGACCTTATTGTTAGGGAATAATGTAAAATATAATAATAATATATTCCACAACTATCACACAACGCCGTCTAGTCCCAAGCTAAGCAGAGCTTGTGTTATGGGTACCAGACAACTGCTAAACATACTATAGATAAATTACACCCAGCCACAGAACAAATGATCGTGCTCATCACACAAACATTTGTCCTGGGAGGGAATCGAACCCACGACCTCCGGCATAGCAGTCAGGGCCACTAACTACTAAACCAACAGGCCCGTCAATGCCAATCTATGTATATATAACAGCAAAATATCACTCACTGATTAATCACGCAATCTCAGAAACTATAACACCTACAAACTTAAAATTTAGCAGGTAGGTTCCTTATAGGGTGGAGACATCCGCTAAGAACGGATTTTACCAAACACCCACACTACACACACCAGGGGTAAGAAAGCAACGAAGGATCAGGAGTGGGTTTTTAGTTAGTAAAAGTCTGACACTATCTCTCGCTCCGCCCAAGGGCGGGAGATATCATTGGATGATTTTCCCTCCTAAAAAAGAAAAATATGTTTGAAAGGCCAACCTCTATCGTGATGGCCTCAACATCTGGGCCATCATGACACTTACATAGATGCATAAAGTTTAAAAATATTTAAGAGCCTTTCAACTCAAAAGATTTACGTCTGTAATAACAGATTAACTTTTTGGACCGAGTTTCGAACAAAAACTTTACATTCTCGAGGAACTGAGCGTCCAGGAACGCTTGTCTACGCTGGTGCGCAGTTTTTGGCCATATTTGTCGTCATATTTTTAAATACTTTGGCCATATTTGTCGACGTGGAAGCGAACGCTTTGTTCTAGAAGGGAAGGTGGACGGAACAAGGCCACGTGACAGATCACCGTTGCGATGGACTCACAGATCAAAACGGCTGTTGGTAGACCATTGAACGAGTGCGCCCAGATGATTGCCAGCAGGCAAAAGTGGCTGGAAATCGTACGGCGTACCCTGAAGGCTTCCGGAGAGCTACTTTCGCGATAAGCACGACCACTCTGGCAAGAGTGAAACGCCCAAGAAGAGAGGAGATATTCCCTTGGTATAATTGTCTATTTTCACACAGGCAAACCAGTGGGTTGGAAGCTAGTATGTTGTATTAATGACCGGGTACTGATAGCATACCATTTTTTCTTTCTGTTATCTTTAAGGCAAGTTGTAAAAGTAAATAACCTCACTTCAGAGCTCCGCATCTTTAGAATTGACAAAATTTGTAAAAGCGCCATCTATCGTCTGCCCCTCAACAACTCTGGTTTATCAGCGCAGTTTATGTCGTCACAAAACAAAATGGCGGCCTCAGGGGCTGTTATAGAGTTCCTCTTTTTGCATAAAATATTAGCGTTTTAACAAAATACTGAACTTCGGCAGTTTGAACATTTATTTTTTTATAGCTGTTTAAGAAGTTCAGTTTTATAACCTTGGACTTTGATGGTTGATTATTACAAATGTGTTTTTATAAACGCTTGTAATATACGATTATTTTGTTTGAAGAGTTCAGGAAATAATGATTATGTTAAAAGTTTTGTTTGATGTGTTGAAGAAAACGCGTTTTATGGACGTTCTTTTAAAAGAAATGGTGTCAAAAGGTTCGATATATTGTCACCTCTATCAGTCAAATCCAGAGTTTGGGCTATTATTGAGAAATCCCATTTATTATTATTACTATATCTAGCTTGTGTGGATGGAGAGGGAGTTGGATGGCAAAGAAAAGATGGATGGATTGTATGACAACTGATATGAAAGAAAAGGGAGTAATATTTAATCACGCGTACCGAGTCATCATCATCATCATCATCATTTCAGCCAAAAGACGTCCACTTTTGGACATAGGCCTCTCCCAAGCGTCGCTACAATGGCCGGTCCTGTGCGTCTCGCATCCATTGAACTCCAGCAACCCTGACCAGGTCATCGGTCCACCTTGTGGGAGGCCTTCCAACGCTGCGTCTTCCGGTACGCGGCCGCCACTCTAGAACCTTTCGGCCCCAACGGCCATCTGTTCTGTACCAAGTAAAAGGGCGAAACAGTAAAATATTGCTCGGCCGAGACAGTGATGTAAGCGAGCTGTAGAGATAATCGCTCGGCCGAGCAGACACTTTATGTTCAGACGTACCGAGTATTTGGCCGAGAGCACTATCTCGCCTGTATTAGCATGGGGTTTTTTAAGGTAGGTAAAATCATCCAATGACAGATCCCGTCCTTGGGCGGAGCGGGATATAGTGTCAGACTCTTACTGACTAAAAACCTAACCCGTTCCTTAGTTGACTTTCGAGCCGGGGCCAGGCCTGCCTTTCAGAAGCTGACCCATGACCCAAGCAGGCTTCGACTCTGCCTGCCTGCAGCTAGCAGGCTGGGCCTCTACGGTTTACTGACAGCTCCTTGAGGCGCGCGGGAACAATACGCGCCGTCGACGACTTGGGCTCGGTTCGGTCGTTAGCATGGGGGGTGACAGGACAGAAAAACGTGTTACGCCGACCCCTAATAAAACGTGAGAAAGGCAGGAAGATGATTCTATCTAGCTTGTACTTTTCTATTGCCGTGCAAAGGCCACCCTCCATTGATTCTTTTGTTTACAGCTCTGGGTCACTTGCTCTGGCACGCCTGCCAATTCCTGAGTTAGATATCTAAGTCTTCCAGCCATCTCCTTTGTAATCTGCCGCGATTAGATTGAAATTTCAGGGCTTCGATTTTTTGTTTCACGAGCTCCACTGCTCGATCAGCATGCGGCAGACATGTAAAGCCCAATTCCACTTAATCTGAGCAGTGTCACCACAACGATCATTCCTGTGATCATCGAATTCTCGCGACCCTCGCTAGATTATGGGGACCAGTAATGTTAGCAAAGGAGGAGGCCGACCGCATCAGGCAACGGCGCTCACGCCGCAGCCGCCGCCGTAATTCCGATCCAAATTTCCGGCCACCGTAGGCGCGGGCTTGCGGACGGCGGGCAATGGGTAGCTCGCTGTCCGTTTGTCCGGTAACAGACCGGACCGAGTCCAAGGTGTTTACGGCGCGCACTGTTCCCGTGCGCCTCAAGGAGTTGTCAGCAAACCGTAGGGGCCCAGTAGGGTCGAGGCCTAGTCTGGGGCTCCGGGCAGGTATGAAAATGCATACCAGGGCCCCGGATCCAAGGCAGGGAAGGAACAGGGTAGGTTTTTAGTCAGTAAGAGTCTGACACTATTTCCCGCTCCGCCCAAGGGTGGGATTTGTCATTGGATGATTTTACCTACCATAAAAAAAAACCTAGTGGGAGGCGTTTCGTGATAAAATGTCAGGTGTGCAAGAGAAAGTGGTGAGCTATACACCCTGTATAACTCCATCTTTTTAACAATTTAGGTTAAGTCGTAAAATGAATAGCATTAAGAGCTTGAGGTAGAGCTTCAGTGCTACTAATTCTACATTCTTCTTCTTTTTTCCGTGTAGAACTGACTCATATCTTATACGACCAATACTTAGCCACCTGGACAGCTCTGTCGTTGGCCTCGTACAAGTCATTGAAGGTGCAGGTGGTAGTGCACGCTGGGCAGGGAAGGAGATGACGCATATCTTGTGAAGGGGCCACACACTGGCACTGTATTTGCGACGGGTCAAGGAAACCACATTTCATTTCTTCATTTTGTTCTAGCCTTTTGAATACCGTAATTAGAGATACAATAGAAAGACAAGAGGTGTGCGGACACCGTTGTCCACTTGGGGATTCACAGTTTAATTCTACATTTTTTATCTCCAGAAAAGTCTGCAGTAAGTTTTGAAGCTGACAAAAAACCATTACGTTCTGCAGATTAGTGCTGTCAAGATAAAAAGTTTTCAACTTAATCTTTTTTTTCAAGGGATCTTCTTATCTTTTCCGCTGGCATAGTGAAGGAAAGATATCGAATTATCTTTTTCTTAAGTAGGTACTAGGAACTGTTAACACTTAAAAAGTAGCACATTACGTGCTTGTCGAAAGACGGTGACATTATTTTCTTTGTCTTTGTGACCTACTTTTAGCATCCCTCATTAAGGCGTGGCTGGAAAGACCTCACCGCGTCCTAACCTTCCGCATGACGCAGGTTCTCACCGGATATGGCAAGTTCGGGAGGTTCCTGTTCCAGATTCGTGCAAAACCGACGCCTGGGTGCCACCACTGTGTGGACCAGCCGGAGGACACGGTGGAGCACACGGTCGAAGTGTGCCCCGCTTCGGCAGAGCATCACCGTGTTCTCGTGAGGGCAACGGCGATTACTCGCGCCAGGCCCTAGTACGGGCCATGGTCCAAAGCGAGGAGGGATGGCAGGCTAGCAAAGGAGGAGGCCACACGCGAGAGGCAACGGCCGTCACACCCCAGCCGCCGCGGGGATTCCGATTCCGATCTTGATTTCCAGCCAACGTAGGCGCGGGCCTGCGGACGGCGAGCGATGGGTAGCTCGCTGTCGCCCAAGGGCGGGAGATATCATTGGATGATTTTACTCACCGTCGACGACTTAGGCTCGATTTGAATTGAAATTGCGGTTGCCTGATGCGGTAGTCCTCCTCCTTTGCTAGCACTACTGCTTCGCAGAAGGAGGCGACCGCCTGCCATCCCTCCTCACTCCGGACCATGGCCTGAACCAAGGCCCGGTGCGAGAGATCGCCGCCGATCGCCCCCACGAGGACACGGCGATGCTCCGCCCAGGCGGGGCACACCTCTACAGTATGCTCCACCGTGTCCTCCGGGTGTTCCGCACAGTGGCGACACCCGGGGGCCTCGCACAGGTCTTTTTTTATCTCTTTTAATATTGATTTCTTTTTCCTAGTATTTTTGTTTTTATCTTTTTTATTTCTATGTTAAGATTAAGTGTTTGTTCTGTGCGAGTCACAAATAAATGATTTTTATTTTTCTTTTAATATATATCTTCTTTACTTTTTAAATTTATGAGTACATTATAAAGGACCAGATTTCACGCAATATAGCAAATTTTCAGAAGTTTATCCTCGATTAGTTTCATACGAATTTATGATTTGATTTCAATAGAAACCAATATAATGTCCGTAAGATATCTGATATGTGTTCCCAAAATATCTGGAGAAAGATGTGTAATAACATCATAATCGAGTAAGAGCGGTTGTATGAAAATGTACCTCGGGTTGGGCGCTCTTAACTTATTGAAAGCTAAAATTGGTTACTCGGTAAAAGTTGATTGCCACCTTACATTTCTCTTTAAGGATATATCCGTAAATGGCAACAGTGAAAAAATTGCATACCATGATTTTTTATTAGACGAAGTAAAGTGACAGCAGTGGACAATGCCTAACTGTCAAATAACAATGCCCAACTGTCAAACAACCATTGTTATAGCTGTCACTTTACTTCGTCTAATAAAAAATCATAGTATACACGTACAATTTCGGGGATTCGGCAAACTTGTTAGATACCCGCCCCACACTTTTGTCTCCTAAAGAAGTCCTATGTATACACCGTTAAATTTTGATCGTTTTAATCCCGTGGAGTGTCGATTCGTTTACACATGAAACACTATCGATTTGTAAAGATAAAATTAAAAAATAAAGTTTTTTTTTAACTCGAATTAATTTACGCAAGTACGAAATTAATTTCTTCAAGTAAACGTCAGCTGGGCGAGTTCAATAACCTGTAGGTAGTTAGTACGTAATGACCGATAACTACCTACAAGGTTATTGACTCGTTTACTTAAAAAGAAATTAATTAGTTTTAGAAAAAAAGTAGGTACTTTATTTTTTATTTTATCTTAACAAATCGATAGTGTTTCATGTACCCAATCGGCCCTCCACGGGATTTAAACGATCAAAATTTATTCTGCCGTATACGAGAATATCCGTAGTCAGCATTAAATGCGTTAAACCGACTTTGCCCGGATAATTCAACAATGGGGAGGAAGGGTATAAATTATACAAACATAACGGACACAAAAAACAACCGGACATGTTTCCGGACAGAGGGGGAGAGTGGGGGATGAATTAATGAAATTGTCAGTACCTTGGACAGATATTCCGTGTTGACCCCAGCTATGACCAGGGCGTCGCATTTCTTCCCATCCTATTTTGGACAAACAAAAAACTCGAATTTTATATCAGATGAAAAATCACACTTACTAACTTATTCCGTGTTATAGACATCCATACCATAGATCTAGTATACCGCATTATTTTTAGTATATGCGAAACCTGAATATAGTTTTTTCAGAATCAGTAACTGAATCGATTCCAATAATTTTTACACCATGTTATATTTTTTCTAATTTTTTTTTTAAAAAAGGTCCCAAGTTGGACACCACCGACACTAAGTACAATACAGGTCATTGCGGGCATTAAGTGCCAGTACTCAGTTGAATACGGGTGCAAAATAACCCCTCAGTCGGTCGGTGACCATGTATTTGTGTGGACAACCAGGTGACATAACAAGCTTATAACTTTGTGATTTTTCATGATACAGTTATGAAATTTTGTACATAGGTTCTTTACATAATAATACTAGACATGTGTCTCGGATATCGCATATACTAAAAATAAGGTTGTATATAATTCTGAACTTTCCAGTAGTAGAATTTTTCGTACGAATAAAAAAAAACTTTTTTATTTTAAACTGTATTACCCTAATCAATGATATTTTTTAATACAAAGTAATTAAAGCATTTTTTTTCCATTAAAAAAACAATTTAAATAAGACTAGCCAATTTATGACCGTTTCGCTTCGATTCTCTTGTACCCAACGCCTCGAGTCGGCCACGCCTCCAATTCCTTAGTTCCGACGTCATCTCAACGCTCAGTCACGTGGTTAAAACAAAGGAATTGGAGGCGTGGCCGACTCGAGGCGTTGGGTACAAGAGAATCGAAGCGAAACCGTCGTAGCTTGGTTAGGAGGGCAGATGGTTTGGTGAAAAAAGCGAATGTTATTCTTTGTTACACAATTTTTTAAATTTTATTTTATACAGTACAAAATCGCTATCCTAATCAACCCCAGTGATATTTTTAATTAAAAAAATAATAAACTCACTCTTTCACTAACTCACTGTTTTTCACTAAACACGCAATAAAAACAAAAGAAAACCAAAAAGGAGCTATCTGCTCATCTAAGCTCAAATTCTCAGATCAAAATAACGAATTGATTACTTTTTAATAATTAAAAATAATTTGGGTTGATTAGAATAACGATTTCATACACAAAAAAAAAAAATAAAAAATGTACAGTTTTTTTATTTATTTAGAAAGCGTCGACGAAAAACTCTACCACTGCTGGTCCATAATCATGTACTGTGGTGCTATTGTCTAAGAAAACGCAGCGCTGCCGCAAAGACGAACATCCAAATAGGATACATTGAATTAACAATCCTATTTATAGGTATATTAGGTTGACAATCCAATGTATCCTATTTGGGTGTTCGTCGTTGAGGCAGCGCTGCGTTTTCTTAGAGAATACCACCACTGGATCCATATTACATTTTCTAAGTCGATGTCTGTAAAACGATTTATTTCTAAACAAGTAACTAACTACAACACAATTTAGATTCATCATGCTTTAGGATTGGGAAGCTTATTTTACACAAATAAAGTTCAATTTCGATTGTATAGGCAATCGTTTAGGGCGCCACTAAATGCCAGCAACTTTGAGCGAGCAAAAGTGGAGCTAGCGCCGCTCCCCGCGCATCAAGATTATTCGAAAACTAGCTGTGCCCGCGACTTCGTTCGCGTGGACCAAGAAACTTATCAATGAGTTTTTTGTGTAAAGTGCTATTTGTATAGAACGTTATCTATCGAGCATACCGGTATTAATACTTCTGTCCCGGCGAGGGCCCTTTGTGGCTAATTACAATAGGTGACGTAACCTACGACAAACTTATTATTTGCGGTTGGTACAGTAATCGGGTGTAGGGATCGAACCGCAAAATTAAGTTTGTTTTTTATTGTATATACTTTTCCCGGATAAAAAGTACCCAGTGTGGTGCCCAGGATATTAAAGAATAATTATACCAAGTTTCATCGTAATCGAACCGGTAGTTTTTGCGTGATGCCTGAACAAACAGACAGACAGACAAACAAAAAATTTTTTTAATCACATTTTTGGGTTCGGTGTCGGTCTAGTAACACCCCCTGCTATTTATTTTTTTTGATATTTTCAATGTACAGAATTTTTACTTCTACAGATTTATTATAAGTATAGATATAGATATGTCCTTCATTTATTAAACACGATATGAATGAAAACCGTATATAAAAAATTGGTAATTAAATTATATTTTAGTTTGTGAATGTTTAATGAAAATATACCCAATAGTTTTTGCCTGATCTTCGCTTTTTTGTCTGTGTTAGACACAACTTTGAAAATAAATCACACCAAGTTCTATGACAAAAAATGTAAATATTCGTATATCAAATTATTAGGCAAATAGTCTAGTTTAACATATATTTTTTTCGAAACATACGGATGGATTGTGTGAGGAGTGATATGAAAGAAAAGGAAGTTAGTGATAGTGTGACGGCTGACAGGATAGAGTGGAAGAAAAAAACGTGTTGCGCCGACCCCAAGTAATATGGGACAAGGGCAGGAAGAAGAAGAAGAAGAAACATACGGACTAGCCGTTTAGGTGTGATGTTGGATTTAAAATCATCATAGTGATGTATGTGGTGAAATATTATAATACACTGTTAAATTTTGGTCGTTTTAATCCCGCGGAGGTTCGATTCGGTACATGAAACACTATCGATTTGTAAAGAGAAAATTTAAAAATAAAGTACTTTTTTTAAACTCGAATTAATTTACGCATGTACGAAATTAATTTTTTCAAGTAAATAACAGCTGAGCGAGGCCAGTGAACTGTAGGTAGTTAGTACGCAACAACCGACAACTATCTACAAGGTCATTGACTCGTTTACTTAAAGAAATTAATTTCGTACATGCGTATATTAATTTGAGTTTTAGAAAAAAAGTACTTTATTTTATAATTTTGTTTTTACAAATCGATAGTGTTTCATGTACCGAATCGACCCTCCGCGGGATTAAAACGACCAAAATTTAACGATGTGTAGTGGTGATGGTGGAATGTTATAATCATTTGGTAAGAAACAAGACATAATCGACGGGATGGCGAGTTGACCTCAAGCAGTGAGAGCAGTGGCTTCTCGCGCCAGTTTGTGCCTATTATTCTGTTTCCTTCTTGTTGTATTTCATTATACGTACAGATCGCGCGGCGAGTGTTTGGCTTTGACCTTCGGGTGGAAGGGATTACTGCGCATCGCAACGACTGGAGCGCCAATCAGAGCACCGCGTGCGCTAACACAACCGCCCCGCACCCCGCTAATTGCCCGTTGATACCCAATTTCTGATTTCTGCGCAATAACGGTCAAAGCCAAACTCTCGCCGCGCGATCTGTATGTGTACTTAAATGGCTAAATAAATAAATAAAAACCGGGCAAGTGCGAATCGGACTCGCGCACTAAAGTTCCGTAGAAACTTACTGAAAACATTTAAATTCCCGAATTGAGTTTCGAAGATTTTTCCAAATCGCAAAAAGTCTTTTTTTGACGTAACTACAAATTTACATTTTGCAGATTTTTTTCCCTATATTTGCGTTATAGTACCTTGCTTGATGCCAAATTTCAGGATTCTAGGTCAACGGGAAGTATCATAAGAATTATGATTCTGTTGAGTGTTGAAATACACGTCATTAGCGAAATAAACGGCCGTATCTTTTTTTTATGTGAACTCAGAGATTTGATTTTTTCACAACTTCAAGAGACCGTAAACCTGAGTATATTGTTTTAATTTCAACTCGATACCTCCACGCGTTCCCGAGATATGGGGTCTTGACAGACAGACAGACAACAAAGTGATCCTATATGGCTCCCGTTTTGTTTTTCCTTTCTAGGTACGGAATCCCAAAAACACACAGGTGGTTTACCCTCTCGCTCCACCGAGAGTGAGAGACGTTATTCGATATTCCATCCAAAACAAAGGAAATAAAGAATGAACAAAAATTTTTTTAAAATTATTTTTGTCGTCCAAACAAATTATAAAGTGCCTTATTTATACCTATTACTGTTTTGCTTATATTACAGACAATATCGAGATCCCCCTCTTGAAGATAATTTCAATTATATTGTCTTTCTTGGGGCCTTATTTTAGTATTTCAGTTAGGGTAGCGGCCTTTAAGTTATAAGCGGTGAGCGATTTTCAATATACACCGTTAAATTTTGGTAATTTTAATCCCGCGGAGGGTGGATTCGATTCATGAAACACTATCGATTTGTAAAGATAAAAATGAAAAATAAAGTACTTTTTTTTAAAACTCGAATTCTTTCCTAAAAATTTTCTATATATATAATGAGTCCCTCGTTTTCCTCCTGTTTGTATTGATAGTTTGTCGGCTCTATTACTTAGGTACTTCCTTGACGCTATTGGTCTCTTTTTTTTTATATATTTATATTGTATCTGTAAATAACAAAATATTTGATTAATTATGCATTATTCTACTTTCATTTATAGTTCCCATTGTTTTAATCCCATATTTATAAGTTTAGCCCTAGCCATCCTTACCTTTACTCGTATATGAGCTGCTGATATTACTTTTGTGGCTTGCCGACCTCGTCTTTCCCTAATTGTCGTCTAAATGCATCTAACAACACTCACTTAACACTTCTCAAAACAATACAATTAACAACACAATCACGTAAACAAATTGATTGCGTAGGTTGCGTGGGTCAGGAATCTGGTTTTTTGCATAATTATTACGTAATTATAATCTTTTGTCATTGTGAACCTTGTGAACCATCGACCTGCCATTTTTACCATTTTTTTTTCTTCTTACCACAGACGCAAAATATGTTTTTGTGCCAGCAATATCTCTTTTTAGTTTTTATAATAATTGACTAAAACAATCGATTAATTTATAGATTATTTGATTACTGCGTTTTGTTTTGTTTTCTTTTTTTTTAATATTTTTAGTTGTGTTATATAATTTACGTATATATTCTATTAATTTTATAAATAATAACAGTTTGTCCTCCTAAACCTATTTGTTTATGGTTACGCCGATCAGCGTCTCACTGTCAACGACGGCTAGCGCTGAAAATCAGCGCTGTGGCTCTGTCTTGCACACGAGCTCCAGCATTTTGCTGAGCGCTGGCCGTTTTGTGCGGATGTGACGCATATCTTTTTATGTACTTTTTTATTTTATTATATAGAGTCAGTGTGTGTAGCTGTTATTCTAAGATATGCGCCATGTTTTGGCACAAATAAAAAAATTAATGCACGCATTTACGAAATTAATTTCTTTTAGTAAATGTTAGCTGAGCGAGGCCAATGAACTATAGGTCAACAAGCGACAACTACCAACAAGGTCATTGACTCGTTTACTTAAAGACATTAATTTCGAATATTAATTCGAGTTTTAGAAAAAAAAGTACTTTATTTTTAATTTCATCTGTACAAATCGAAAGTGTTTCATGTACCGAATCGACCCTCCTCGGGATTAAAACGACCAAAATTTAACGGTGTAGATCAAAAGATTAAAACTGTTTTTTGTATATGTTACCAGCCATCTGTATAATTCAGGTATTCTATACAATAACGAATGCGCAGCCGGTAATGTATGTAAAAGACGAGAGCAGGGAAGGAGGTGATGTAATTTTAGGGCACCCTGACACGGACAGGTTAGGTTAGGGTTATTTTTTTATCACCACCTGAAAATAAAAGCCTAAACCAAAGTATTGTATAGAATACCGGATTATATAGATTGCCGGTAACAGATACACTTAATCGAAAATCCGCTCTTATCAAAACCGCTTTTTGGCATGGCAGGCGGTCGCCTCCTTCTGCGAAGCAGTAATGCTAGCAAAGGAGGAGGCCGACCGTATTAGGCAGAGGCAACGGGGCGCTCGCCCCAGCCGCCGCCGGGATTCCGATCCCGATTTCCGGCCACCGTAGGCGCGGGCTTGCGGACGGCGTGCAATGGGTAGCACGCTGTCCGATTGTCCGGTAACCGAATGGACCGAGCCCAAGTCGTCGACGGCGCGTTCTGTTCCTGCCCGCCTCAGGGAGCTGTCAGCACACCGCAGGCAGGTAGAGTCGATGCCAGCTGGGGTCAAGGGCCGTTTTCTGCGAGGAATGCTCAGCCCCGGCACTATAGGCAACGAAGGAACGGGGTAGGTTTTTAGTCAGTAAGAGTCTAACACTACTTCCCGCTCCACCCAAGGGCGGGATTTGTCATTGGATGATTTTACGTACCAAAAAAAAACCGCTTTTAGGCAAAGCAATTTGTATTTATTTCGCACTAGTGCGAAAAGTGCGCGCGCTCGTCCTCGCCAAAATTTTATTGTATCAGATTTATTGTATCAGGCTGGGCGCTAAGTCCACGTGTCGCGCGTCACGCCATTTTATTTATGTCTTCTTAAGTGTATTGAAAAATATTGTTCGATTCGGTAGAGCTATCATGAAATAAAGCTAACTAAGTATTCCAAAGAAAAAAGTAGTTTTTCCGGTACTCGTTTATTATTTACTAGCTATTTCCCGCGACTTTGTCGATATTAATGTATAAAGTTCAACACTATTTGACCCGTAAAAGCTGACGCTAAGCAATCGCAATAACTGATTAACGATGCATGAAGACCTATTTTTTAACCTCCGATGGAAAAGAGGGGTGTTATAAGTTTGACCTGTCTGTCTGTGTGTCTGTCCGTAGCATCGTAGCGCCCAAATGAATGGACCGATTTTGATCCATTTTTTTTTATAGCTTGCGTAAGCTAGATGGTTCTTAGCCGCAATTTATAAAGATCAGTGCAGGGATTCAAGGTCATCAGCTCGTTTGTTAACTGCGGTAGGGTTTTTAAACATTTAATGGGTATTTACTTTTTTTTTAAACATATGTGTGACCTAATATTTGAAATATTCGTGTACAGTCTGATACTATTGAGCTAGTCTGATGATGGAGTTCGAAGGTAAGAATCCTGGATTGCTTATTCACATATTAAACCTATCGAGTTAGGGCTTTAGATTCGCCTTAACCAGTGCTATACATTTCTCATGATGACAAGGACCTGATGCTAGAACTTGGAGGTGGCTGATGGAACTTTAGAATGCCTACTAGTAAACCCATCGAGTTTGGGCTCATTAGATTCGTCTTGAACAGTTATAAACATTTCATATTTATGTCAAAGACTGCCGGGGTTTTTTTTTGATTTTTAATGGATGACTGCCAGCAGGCAAAAGTGGCGGGAAGTCGTGCGGCGTATCCTGACAGCTTCTGAAGAGCTTCGTGGTAACCACGACCTCTCTGACAAGAGTGAAACGACCAAGAAGAAGAGAAGAGTCTGACACTATCTCCCGCTCCGCCCAAGGGCGGGATGATTTTTATCACAAGATAAAATAAGCGTGATATATAGGTATTAACTGTTGACATAATTTCTTTATATATAACAGGCAGGGTCGAAGCCTACTGGGGTTATGGGTTACCTTCCGAAATGAATACCCGGCCCCGGCACGATAGGCTACGAAGGAACGGGGTAGGTTTGTAGTCAGTAATAGTCTGACACTACTTCTCGCTCCGACTAAGGGCAGGATTTGTCGTTGAATGATTTTACCTACCATAAAAAAAAACCACCAAAAAAAAAACAACTCGCTTCCGCTCATCACTCGGACCGCCGCCAACCGGCGAAGCGTGCCAGGACGTACGTTTCTTTTTTTCTAAAAGGTTTGTTTTTTTAATGTTGCGCTGCGAATCTTTTCTTTGACAAAGGCACACTGGCTTATTCAGTAAAAACACACGGCCATAGAATTGTGACGGAAACGTCAAACGAAGCGGTTTCGCTGTGTTATGAATGCGAATGTGAAATGGCAGTTGTTTTTTTGTTGAACGTCTTCTTGCCTCTTTTTGAGCGTCTATGAGTAATTTTTAAGACGTTTTTTTGACGCACCAAAAGGAAAATGAGTGTATAAGAGTGACTTACAGACGTACAATACAGTTTTTGGCTCATTAAAAGTGGAACGAGTGTCTATGAGTCATGTTTGACTGGTTGGTCTGTTGGTCTAGTGGTTAGTGGCCCTGACTGTTTTGTTTGTTTTTCGTGGGTTGGTCAGTGCAATCGGGTACAACGACTTTCTTGTTTTAGGGCTTTTTCATGAATACTCAGAAAAGCAATCGGGTTTTTTATTTTTTTAAATTACTGTATTTTATTTTTTAGTTTTATTTTATTACGATAACACTTTCAAAGTAATTACGAATCTAAAGACACCTCTCAAACTAAAATCCATCGAGCCGTTCAGGTCGCAGAGCGTGCCAAACATTTGAATTTGGCACTAAAAATCCGCCATTTTGTTTTTTTTTTATTTTGATAAACCCAGTGTCACTCTCACAGTAAATACGAATCTAACGACACCTCTCAAGCTAAAATCCATCGAGCCGTTCAGGCTGCAGAGCGTGCCAAACAATTAAACATACATACTCTCGAAAAACATAGCCCTTTTCTGGCGCAGTCGGGTAAAAAAAAGTGATAATATCCTAGTCTAAGTCTCTTGAGCTACCAGTTATACTTCTTTCATGGATTATGTTCTTTGGCTGGATTCCAGCTTCTTAGACTTAGCAAGAGAAGTCGTCACCACAACTTATACTTGCTAATAATAAATTGATATAAAAGAACTGACGACTTTCATGCAGTAATTCGCAAGAAGATAGCATCACTGATGCACAGGACGCGGGTCAGTGACAATAGCATCCTGAAAACAGTGGTTGAGAGTCCATATTCCCCTATTCTGAGGCATTATGTGGAGAGAATGGTTAGGTAGTTTACTGCTTGCTATATCGTTCTCTGCACATTTTGTCTCAGATATCTACACATATTTTCTTTGTTTTTACTAACAATAGTTTTAAGTAATTTTAAGCTAACTAACAAAGTGGACCATACTGTTGTCTTATTAAATAAAATTATTATTATTATTATTATAAATTCCGTTAAAACTTAGTACCTAGTAGATAATAAGTTTTTGTTACTAAAAAAGAGTGTATACCATTATACAGCATTAAATTTTGGTCGTTTTAATCCTGTGGAGGGTCGATTCGGTACATGAAACACTATCGATTTGTAAAGATAAAATTAAAAAATAAAGTACTTTTTTTAAACTCGAATTAATTTTCGCATGTACGAAATTAATTGATTTATTTAAGTAAACGAGTCAATGATCTTGTAGGTAGTTGTCAGTCGTTGCGTACTAACTACCTACGGTTCATTGGCCTCGCTCAGCTGATGTTTACTTAAAGGAATTAATTTCGTACATGCGTATTTATTAACTCGACTTTTAGAAAAAAAGTAGGTACTTTATTTTTTAATTTTCTGTTTACAAATCGATAGTGTTTCATGCACCGAATCGACTCTCTACAGGATTAAAACGACCAAAATTTAACGGTGTATACCGCGTACATCAAAGGACTGGAAAAGTTTGCCTGCAGCGGTCTTCCCGTCTGATTATAATTTGGGTGTCTTCAAGGCTAGAGTGAATAGGCTCTTAATAAACTAGTGCGCCTCACCATCAACGATTGCATCACTGCTTACCGTCCAGGTTTCGTTTTTGTTTTGGTGGGTAAATATAATTCAATGACATCTTCGGCGCTTAGGCGGAGCGGGAAATAATGTCAGACTATTACTGCCTAAAAAACCCACCCCGTTCTTTCGTTGCCTTTCATACCGGGGCCGAGCCTCCTTTTCAGATGCCGACCCTAGGCTTCGACCCTGCCTGCGGGCTGAGCCTCTACGGTTTGCAACACAACAACTCCTTGAGGTGCGCGGCAACAGTACGCGCACGGCACCACACAGTGGCGACACCCGGCTGTCTCTTCCGCACGAATCCTGTGCAGGTACTTACCGAACTTGCCATGTTCGGTAAGAATCTGCGTCATGCGGAAGGTAAGGATGACGTGAGGTCTTTCCAACCACGAATCAAAGAAGAGACTTACCGCCATAAAGAAAATTTTGAGGAGGAAAATCATAAACAACTCCTTCTTTTTTGTTACACTACTGAAATAACACAAACTACCCCTACTGGGACTCAATCCTCCTCTCTAGGAGAGGGAATGGGCCGTAATCCACCACACGGGCCCAGTGCGGGTTGGTGAATGTCACATGTCTTCGAATTTTTGGTTCTAGGACATTCCGGTTTCCTCACGATGTTTTCCGTCACCGTTTTGAGAGCAGTGGTGATGAAAGAAATTACACAAAGTAATGCGCCTGACCGGGTTTGAACCCGTGACCTAAAATCGTAAGTCGAGCATTGCCATTCGGTCACCACTGCTCTCCAAAGTTTTCAAGTATCAATTAAACTTCTACCTACTAAGGTTAAGCAAAATCGAGCGCTTGCTGCTTCTGGTTTAAAAAAGGTATTTATATTTCTAAAGTTATTGAACATTCCACAGGCCTGATGGTCTAGTAGTTAGTGGCCCTGACTGCTATGCTAGAGGTCGTGGTTTCGATTCCCACTCAGGACAAATGTTTGTGTGATGAGCACGATCATTTGTTCTGTGTTTGGGTGTTATTTATCTATAATATGTATGTATTTAGAAATATATAAGTATATTTATCCGACGCTGGTACCCATAACACAAGCTCTGCTAAGCTTGGGACTAGACGGTGTTGTGTGATAGTTGTGAAATATTACAATAATATAAATATTATATATATAACAGTTTCTTCAAAGTTCAATTTCGCTATATAAGCTGTACATATAAGATAGTAACTTTTGATCATGGCTTTGCCCGCGAAATATATTTTTTTAATGTTTTTTTTTGCTATTTTCAGGTCAGAGAAGGTCAAGGTGCTATCATCACTACACAGTATAAAACAAAGTCGCTTTCCGCTGTCTGTCCCTATGTATGCTTAGATCTTTAAAACTACGCAACGGATTTTGATGCGGTTTTTTTAATAGATATAGTGATTCAAGAGGAAGGTTCTTATGTATAATACATGTATAATTTTTTATTGATATACACTAGTGCTTGACTGCGATCCCACCTGATGGTAAACAGTGACGCAATCGTTGATGGTGAGGCGCACTAGTTTATTAAGGGCTTATTCACTCTAGCCTTGAAGACACCCAAATTATAATCGGACGGGAAGACCGCAGCAGGTAGACTGTTCAAGTCCTTCGATGTACGCGGTAAAAACAACGAGGCAAAACGCTTAGTCCGGACCACAGGAGTTTCAACAACGTAAGGATGGATATTCGCCATTTTTTTTCTTTCTTCGTCTTTGATTCACGGTATTTTCCTCGGGATACTAACTAATGCTATAATGAGTAACTAAAGCCACTTTTTATTTTACCACAGGAACGGGACTTAATTCCCAGGGACAAAGACGATGACAGACAAGAGTAATGTACTAAACTCCACGCAAACAAACCTGCAGTGAACAGTTATATTCAAATAAAAACACAATAACAATAAAGCTAAGATTTCAAGCCAAACAAATAGGTTTTCACTTATAATAGTGATCCTGGGGTGTGTAGCAAAGCGCGGGTAATGCGCCCCTTTAGCGGTGTAAACCATAGAGTTTGGAACACGCTGAGCAGTTCACGCATAAGAAATACGCAGTAGAAGTTTTTTTTATGGTAGCTAAAATCATCCAATGACAAATCCCGCCCTTGGGTGGGGCGGGAAATAGTGTCAGACTCTTACTGACTAAAAACCTACCCCGTTCCTTCGTTGCCTATAGTGCCGGGGCTGAGCCTTCCTCTCAGAAAACGGCCCTTGACCCCAGCAAGCTTCGACCCTGCCTGCCTGCAGTTAGCAGGCTGGGCTTCTTCGGTGTGCTGACAGCTCCTTGAGGCGCGCGGGAACAGAACGCGCCGTCGACGACTTGGGCTCGGTCCGGTCGGTTACCAGACAATCGAACAGCGTGCTACCAATTGCACGCCGTCCGCAAGTCCGCGCCTACGGTGGCCGGAAATCGGGATCGGAATCCCGGCGGCGGCTGGGGCGAGCGCCCCGTTGCCTCTGCCTGATGCGATGCAAACCATAGAGTTCGGAACACGCTGAGCGGTTCACGCATAAGAAATAAGCAGCAGTAGTTTTTTTTTATGGTAGGTAAAATCATCCAATGACAAATCCCGCCCTTGGGTGGAGCGGGAAATAGTGTCAGACTCTTACTGACTAAAAACCTACCCTTCCTTTGTCCCATTCATTGCCTTTGTCCCAGGGCCGGTGGTGACATTTTCACATAAACTTTGGCCCCAGTAGGCTTCGGCCCTGCTGGGCCCCTACAGTTTGCTGACAACTCCTTGAGGCGCGCGGGAACAGTGCGCGCCGAAGCAGCAGGAGTGTCTTCGGTTTAGTCCCGTGTCTTTCCCTATGAAATATCATCATCTCCTGTGCCTTTTTTAGGTTCTTTACCCGAAAGTAAAAACATGACCCTGTTACTCGTACTAAGACTTCGCTGTCTGTCCGCATGTCTGTCACCAGGCTGTATCTCAAGAACCGCGATAGCTAGACAGTTGAAATTTTCACAAATTATGTATTTCTGTTGCCGCTAAAACAACAAATACTGAAAACAAAATAACATAAATATTTAAGGGGGCTCCCGTACACCAAACGTGACTTTTTTTTTGCCCTTTTTTGCGCGATATCAATAATGGCAGCAAGTAGGCACTTGAAATATTCACAAAATATTCAGTTACTTTAATAAATAATAATAAAATAAATATTTAAGATACGATGAGAGCAGTGGTGGCCGAGTGGTAACGGCCCTAACTTACGAGTTGTAGGCCGCGGGTTCAAGCCCAGCCAGGTGCATTACTTTGTGTAATTAATTTCCTCACCACTGCTCTCAAAACGTCGTGAGGAAACCGGCATGTCCTAGAACCAAAAATTCGAAGACGTGTGACATCCACCAATCCGCTCTGGGTCCGCGTGGTTGATTACGGCCCATTCCCTCGCTAGGGATGAGGCCTGAGTCCCAGCTGTGGGAACATTATAAGGCTGATGCAATGCAATGTAATGGCGCGAGCCCGATTCGCACGTGGCTGGTTTGTCTTAGGTGGAAAATCATCCAATGACATCTCTCGCTTCTTCTCGCAGTGTGCCTTCGTTGCCTTTCATACCAGTGTCAAATCTTCCTTTCAGAAGCAAACCCTTGGCCTCAGTAGGCTTCGACACTGCTGGACCTTAAGGTTTGCTGACATCTCCGTGAGGCGCGCGTGGAACAGTACACGCCATCGAAGACTTGGATTTGGGTCCGGACGGTTACCAGACGATCTTCTAGGAGGAAACTTCCTTTTTGTGGAGGTCTGATAGGCAGCGGCTCCATATAAAACACTTGATCTTATATTATCTTGACTTGGTTAGACTGCAAGCCGAACCAAAGGTAGTTGGGAAATCGGCGGTAACGACCTCTCGCGTCGGGCCCTGCTACAGATCACGGTCTGAAGCAAGGAGGAGTGGCAGGCGGTCGCCTCCTTCTGCAAAGCAGTAATGCTAACGAAAGAAGCGGTAGCAAGCGCAAGGGAACGACTTTTACAGCTCAGCCGCCGGCATCCCGATCCTGACTTCCAGTCACTGAAGCCCCGGGCTTGCAGTGGCTGAGGCGTGAGCACTGTTGCCTCTCGAGCAGAAGGAGGCGAACGCCTGAAAGGTTGACTGGTAGAGAATGCCTTGTTGCATTAAGTCCGCCTATGTACCACTACTGTAATGGTGATATTAACTATATTATACATATAAACCTTCCTCTTGAATCACTCTATCTATTAAAAAAACACCGCATTAAAATCCGTTGCGTAGTTTTAAAGATACAACCGGTTGTTCTCGTCTTGCTAACGGCGAGTATTTGCATAGGCACAAGCTTGTAGCCAAGATTATCCATAAGCAACTTGCTTTGAAATACTCTCTTGTCGGATCGGAAGTGCCGTACTACAGGTATGAGCCCGACCCAGTTCTTGATAATGGTCATATCACTTTGTACTGGGATCGGTCCATCATCACTGACAGGACTATTGTAGCCAATAAGCCTGATATAGTGGTGGTGGACCGAAACGAGAGGCGTGCATTGATTGTTGACATATCCGTTCCGCATGACGAGAACCTCGTGAAAGCCGATCAAGATAAACAAATCAAGTATATTGACTTGGCTCGCAAGGTTGTCAACATGTGGGAAGTGGATTTGGTGATCATTGTACCGATAGTCGTATCGGGTAATGGCTTAAATAGCCAAGAGCCTCGACCAACACCTTAGGAGGCTCTCGTTAGGCGGCTGGATCAAGGGCTTGATTCAGAAAGCGGTACTCCTGGACACGGCTCGTATTGTTAGGAGGTTCCTTTCTCTGGAGCCCTGACCGCCGGTAGCTTGGACCCTGTTCCCGATACTGGTACCGATACGGCATACATAGGGACAGACAGCGGGAAGCGACTTTATTTTATTTAAAAAAATATAAATTCCCTATTCTAAACTAGTCTAGAGATTGTACCGTTTCTAGTAAATAAATTGTTTTTCTTTCTATATTTATTTCTATTCCTACAAATTCCTATTACAGTGGCAGCCAAGGCCTTTCAAAAGTCTATGGATTTAAGGGGACCGAGAGAGCTTTCGTGATATCGATTGAGCGGGAATTCAATTTCGAGAGAGTGTAGGGCGTTGAAAATGATGGTAAATAAATAATTTTACTTAAGAGATTTTGTGTCTGTTTATGTTTTAAAGTCTATCTCCCGACTTCTGTGTTGAGTATAGGTCAAAAATCGTCCAATATACCAGTGTCTCAAGACGAAAGTCTATGACCAGTGCGTGTTGCCAGTGATGACATATGGCTCTGAAACGTGGTCGCTTACAATGGGCCTCATCAATAGACTTAAAGTCACCCAAAGGGCAATGGAAAGGGCTATGCTCAGAGTTTCCTTGCGTGATCGAATCAGGAATGAGGATATCCGCAGGAGATATTGACCAAGGTTACCGACATAGCACGAAAAATTGACAAACTTAAGTGGCAATGGGCAGAGCACATTGCTCGCAGAACGGATGGGCGTTGGGGCCGGAACTGGAATGTCGACCATGTACCGGAAGACGTAGCGTTGGAAGGCCTCTTACAAGGTGGACCGAAGACCTGGTAAAGGTTTCGGGAATCCGGTGGATGCAAAACGCACAGGACAGTTAATTTTGGCGACACTTGGGGGAGGTCTTTCAGCTGAAATGATGTTGAATGGTAGGGCCAAAACAGGTTTTTTTTTGTAGTGGGAATTCTTCTACTGACTTGGGCTACTCCTCTAGGGCAGAGCGCGAGGGTCTCAGACTTATACTGATTAAACTAAAATAAAACTGGGCAAGAGCGAGTCGGACTTGCACCCTAAGGTTTCCGTACAATTAAACTAACTTATGTAAATAACTAAATAGTTTAATTCAAGAATCGAGTTTCGAAAAAATTTCCGAATCCAAAAAAGTGTTTTTTTTTTTTACCTGAATAATAGAAATATTTTTGAAAATTTTTATGCAATTGATTTGTAATTTGTAATTTGGATGGATTGTGTGAGGAGTGATATGAAAGAAAAGGGAGTTAGTGATAGCGTGACGAGTGACAGGAGAGAATGGAAGAAAAAACGTGTTACGCCGACCCCAAATAAAACGGGACAAGGGCAGGAAGAAGATGATGAAATTTGTAATTTACAGTTTTCAAAAATATTTCTATACTTGTGTTATAAGACCGTGCTTCATGCCAAATTTCAGGGTTCTAGGTCAACAGGAAGTAAGTACCCTATGAATTTTTGTTCCCTTGAGAGTGTGGAATTTTACATTGTTTGCGATATAAACGACCGTATCTTTTTACCGTTAACTTAGAATTTTGATTTTTTCACAGCTTCAAGGAACCGCAGACTTTAGTATTTTGTTTTAATTTCAATTCGATTCCTCTACGCGTTCCCGCGTAACGGCCCCGACTTACAAGTACTAGGTCGAGGTTTCAAACTGTGTGGGTGTATATTTGTTTTTTTTTTATTATTTATTTATTTATTTTAATAAAGGGGTTCAATGCCCTCTCAATGACCCCTGGGGTTAAGTGTTTTCCCAGTTCAAATAAAACTGGTCAATCATCCGATGACTTTTCCCGCTCTAGGCTTCGGCCCTGCTGGCCCCTTAGGGTTTCGCTGACATGTCATTGAAGTGCGCGTCGAACACAACGCACTGTTATCTGCGGCCGAACGGTGAGCTACCCATTGCTCGTCGATGAGGCACTCTTGCCTAAATGTAACCTATTCACTCTTGATTTAAAGACCCCTAGGTTGTAGCCATGAGACATCCACCAACCCGCACTGGACCCACGTGGTGGATTACGGCCCATTCCCTCTCTTAGAGAGGAGGCCTGAGTCCCAGCAGTGGGAACATTAAAAGGCTGATGATGATGATGATGAGGTTGTAGCCATCAGGAATCTCCTTACTTGTCCGTATAATAATTTTTCTTAATAAATATAATCTAATGCTTGACTGTGCTTTCTTTCAATCGTTGATGGTGAGGCGCACTAGTTTAATAAGAGCCTATTCACTGTAGCCTTGAAGACACCCAAATTATAACCGGACGGGAAGACCGCAGCAGGCAAACTATTCCAATCCTTCGATGTATATACGCGGTATAAACGACGAGGCAAAACGCTTAGTACGGACCGTAGAAGTTTCAACGACGTAAGGATCGATATTTACCGTTAAATGAAGGCATTGAAGTTGCAATCCGATTTGTCGTGCGACAACTCGCTACCCGACAAATCGCTCGACTGGTCGCAACTGTATGAGCGAGCTCTAAAGCCATGAAGCTAAATTCATTTCTCTAAGTATTCATTATAATTAATGGTATAGTTAGGAAATTGAAGATGTGCTTATGTACATAATATCTATATTAATTAGGTATAGTAATAACTGTATGTATCCCATTAATATTTAATACCAAAGAGATTAAAGAGCAGTAATACTAGCAAAGGAGGAGGCCGACCGTATCAGGCAGAGGCAACGGGGCGCTCGCCCCAGCCGCCGCCGGGATTCCAATCCCGATTTCCGGCTACCGTAGGCGCGGGCTTGCGGACGGCGTGTAATGGGTGGCACGCTGTCCGATCGTCCGGTAACCGACCAGACCGAGCCCAAGTTATCGACGGCGCGTACTGTTCCTGCACGCCTCAAGGAGCTGTCAGCAAACCGTAGTGGCCCAGCATGTTAGCTGCAGGCAGGCAGGGTCGAAGCCTGCTGGGGTCAAGGGCCGTTTTCTGAGGGGAAGGCTTAGCCCCGGCATGATAGGCAACGAAGGAACGGGGTAGGTTTTTAATCAGTAAGTGTCTGACATTATTCCCCGCTCCGCCCAAGGGCGGAATTTTTCATTAGATGATTTTACCTACCATAAAAAAAGATGTGCTTAGGTATAGAATATCTATATTAATTAGGTACAGTAATAACTGCATGTATTTAATTAGAATTAAATACCAAAGAGATTAAAGAGATACAATAGAGCGGACATCAGAAGAAATGTCTTAGAAAAACTGTCATCCTATGTCAGCTAGCTTTCAATAGTAAACATGTGAATTAAATTTGTAATTTATATGTTTTTACACTATTTTCTAGAACTATTTTCAAAAATTATTGAATTCTAATTCATTACAGAGTAAATACGAAAAATATTTACGAAAATAAACTGAAGTTAGATCCAGTCGTCCACACTAGAGTGAGCGACTTACTACTCCTAGGTAATAAATCCCGGATTACGATTTTGTTCGCTATGTCCTGTCTATTGTGTTAGGTATTGATACGTAATCAGATGATTGAGTCTGTTTTTTATAATTAAAAATATTAATCGATTATACTGTATTCGATTATTCATTGCAATCGACTAATTGTACTGGCAACACCGAAACGTATTTGTGATTATCTGTGAAAAAGTGGGGGATGTAGCGCGATGGCGGGGACAGTCTGAGTTCGGCAGCCGTTGAGGCAGGACGCACATTTAGTCTCTTGAATTTATTATAGTGTTAAGAACACGATGTAACAGAATAATTTAATAAAAAACGGTAATTTAAAAAACTAAAAAGCCCGACTGCTTTTCTGAGCATTCATGAAAAAGCCCTAAAACAAGAAAGTCGTTGTACCCGATTGCACTTATCTATGTAATATTTTAAATACTGGCAGTCGGGACCCATTCTAGAATTGAAAGCACATACCTTTATTACATTGCAGATTACTCCAATCTATTGACTAGACGGCTGACTTTCTAGAATGGGTCCCGACTGCCAGTATTTAAAATACCTCCTTCTGGCGCAGTCGGGTAAAAAGAGTGTCCACGGAGTTTCTTGAGTAATAAATATATTATTTTATACTGAAGTGAACAGTTTTATTACAATTGGTCTATATTTAATGTCTTTGTTAAATACAGAGTGATCTCTTGAGAATATTTTTTAGTTCTACCCTCAGTGTGTGAGTCCGACTCACACTTGCCCAGTGTTTTTTTTACAGTTGATACACAAAGCCATCTAGTCCCAAACTAAGCAGAGCTTGTGCTATTACTAGACAACCACAGGACAATAGATATCTCACACAGTTCTTTAAGAAATGGCCTAGGTTTCACTTTTGGCGAAAAGAAAGAAAAAATATATGCATGCAATGTATGGCAAAAGACTTGGGCTCGGCCTGGACTGGTTACCGGACGACAAGCTACCCATTGGTTGTCATCCGCAAGCCCACAATTACTCGCCGTTCACTTAGATTTGGTCCGTTTCGGACGGCACGGTAGCCAAAAGCTATAGCATCAGCCTGCTAATGTTCCCACTGCTGGGACTCGGACCTCCTCTCTAGGAGAGGGAATGGGCCGTAATCCACCACGCGGGCCCAGTGCGGGCTGGTGGATGTCACATGTCTTCGAATTTGTTCTAGGACATGCCGGGTTCCTCACGATGTTTTCCTTCACCGTTTTTGAGAGCAGTGGTGATGAAATAGATTACACAAAGTAATGCGTCTGGATGAGTTTGAGCCCGCGATTTACCACTCGTAACTCTCAGCGAAAAGCTATATTCAGCGTCAAATATTGTTTCTAGAAAAAAATTCTCTGTCAAAATATTTCAAAATCATCAAAAATTTTGCTCCACTAACTTTGAGAGAATGGGGCAAAGCTAAAATTATATTCTATCTGTACCCGGTCAAAAAAGTCTTATCTACCTTCGGCGAAAGCTTAATCCAGCGTGAATATACCCCACCTACAGTAACCAACCAACCCCCCTATTCAAATTTACACCTTCACATTATTGACTTAAAGTCCAAATATCATCAGCAGGATCCACCCCTTGAAAATTTCGGTAACACTACATTGGAATATCGACTTTGTAGTTTCAACGTTAAGGTTGAAAATTGAGTGGAGTTTGATGTTGGCAGGAGATATACAGCATGAATTTTTTATGTACCAACTTGCGGATCTTAACCAACTTGGAAAATGGAAGTTGTGTAATTTCCAAGCTATAGTTTATGTATGGTGTTTAAATGTTTGATTATGGCGATATTAGTACATGATTTATATTAATTTGGTTTGTTTTCGTGTGTTATAATTAGGGTATATCACAAGCGGTTCCAGTCATAAGATTTTGAGAATGATAAATTGAGGCACCCTGATTCATAACAAACTAGTTTTGGCTCACGGCTTCGCCCACGTAAGTATATAAAATATTTAAAAAAAACTGGCCAAGTGCGAGTCGTGCTATACAACCTTATTTTTAGTACATCCGAAACCTGAATATACATAGTTTGTTCAAAATCAGTAACTGAATCGATTTCAATCATTTTTACATCATGTTATATTTTTTCGCAAAAATACTTATAGAAATTCATAAACTACCGATACTAAGTACAGAACAGGGGGCTTACTCTCGAGTTTAATTCCGATTGATTGACATTGGAATTTTGACGTTAGGTACTCTTGAATTCGATGCTAGGGCCAAATTGCGTGACCTTTTTGGTAAACTAAGTAAAATGGGGGTCGGGCTTGGCATGTGGTCACGCAATTTTAAACCAATTTGGCGCTAGCATCGAATTTAAGAGTACCTAAAGTCATAATTCCAATGCCGACCGATCGTAATTAAACTCGAGAGTAAGCACCCAGTTCATGGCAAGCCATTGCGGAAATTAAGCACCAGCGCACAGCTGGATGGGGAAGCAAAACCACCCCTCAGTCGCCCAGATGGCTCGCTGACCATGTGTTTGTGTGAACAACCAGGCAACACAACAAGCTTATAACTCTGTGATTTTTAATGATAGAGTTATGAAATTTTTTACATATACTAAAAATAAGGTTATATAAAATCCGCATAAAAAATTACATTCGTTGTACGAAAGCCCCCATTTAAATATTTATTTTATTCTGTTTTTAGTATTTGTAAAATTTCAACTGTTTGACTATCACAGTTTTTATAAATAAAATACAGTATGGTGACAGATAGATGGGCAGTGGATTCTTAGTAATGAGATCTCGTTTGTACACAACCTCATGCATGAGGTTCAGGCACAGTATGAAAGCAATTTTAACAAAGTATTTACGTCAAAAAATTTAAATCACCAAAACGCAACAAACCAGTATGAAGCTGAGAAGCGACTTTTTAACATGTAACATGTAACTCTTTTTTGTATTATTTCCATTCCTGTGGTACGAGGCGTTTAAGACCTCGTATAAAACTATCATTATGACGGTAAGGGGCTTACTAGACCCCGTAACTTTTAAGAAATCAAAAGCTTTTTTTAGTTAAATGCGGTGAAAGGTCAAAGTCACCCAGTATTAAAGTGGATACACCACTGCATTCTGTACTTTTTTCATTATGCATAGCCTTGTGTTTGACCACTAATTCACGTTGATGTGGCAGACGATGGAACACGCTTGCCTAGAAGTAACCTATTTACTCCTGACTTAAAAGGATATACCTATCAAGAAACACAGACTCCAGCAGCGAATTAGCGATTTAGGACTTTTTGTTATTGGGCATCTTAGAAATATATTCATCTCTTTTCTAAACTAAACCAAAATGAAGTTATAGCCAGAGAATATAGGCAGAGAATATTTCTTAGCCGCACCGCAAATCACATACGGGGCATATTAGACCTCGTACCACACCGAAAGTTCACACTACAGAAGACACATACAAATATTAAAATCAAAATGATTTTCAACTATCCGCCCGAATAACCAACTGAACTGAATTTTAAAATAATCCCCCACAATAAAGGCGCACACCCTGTATATATGTAAATTATAACATCAAGCGGCGTTCGGTTCGTTAAGCCTTCCTTTTACGACCACCCTGTATAAGTGACGAGAGGCGGCGGGAATCATCCTGTATATGGTTAAAACCTTTTTGGTGAATAACACATAAAATATAATAGTTTTACGGGTATGAGCGTGGTTTTTTTAAGTTAAGCTGCGCAGATAAAAGTCTATGACCTGTGTGTGTTCATCATCATCATCAGCCGTTTAATGTTCCCACTGCTGGGACACAGGCCTTCTCCCTGAGAGAGGGAATGGGCCGTAGTCAACCACGCGGGCCCAGTGCGGGTTGGTGAATGTCACATGTGTTCGAATTTTTTATTCAAGGACATGCAGGTTTCTTCACGATGTTTTCCTTCACCGTTTTTGAGAGCACTGGTGATGAAATAAATTACATAGAGTAAATTAAAACATCTGCTGTTACAGTGGTAAGACAATAATAACAAAAAAAAAAAATAGTAAAACCACCAGTGATAATATAAAATAACCATTAAATATATACCGCTAGGCTATACTTATATTTTTAATGATAGTTTTATATTTTATTTTTTACTTATTTTACTGTTTTGTCTATAAAACATGTAACTGGAATAAAACACCCATATACAATCCAATTAAAATATAATTGCCAATCATGATTTAAGTGCCAACAATAAAGTGTATCATAAATAAATAAATGTTTAACCACTGATATTTTACTTAAATGCACTTATGTAGTGTTTTTTACAAAATCTATTTAAAGATCGGTCAAGTTGTTTCGAAGGCGTTCGTAAACTAATACTAGATATTTATATATTATCTTTTCTATTTATATGTGTATCTAAACAGATGGGCAGTTTTGGATCAATGAACTAATTTGTTCAACTTAATTGATTAGTCATGTCTAAATTAATCGCGATTGATTTAATTATGACCGATTTAATCATGACTAAAAAAAAATCAAAATCACGATTTAGCCTTTTTTTTTATTTACCCTGTACTTTCCCACTGCTGGGCAAAGGCCTCCCTCCATTCTTTCCAATTATCACGGTTACTCGCTTTCTCGTTCCAATTCTCAAGGAAGACATCCAGTTCGTCCCGCTATCTCCTTCGTTGTCTGCCGCGGCCACTGTGTTCGGGCACCAATTCATAATTCTGATTATATTTTTTAGTTATGATTCAATCATCAATCATTAGTCATGTTTTTTTTTCTAGCCCTTACTGTCCCACTGCTGGACAAAGGCCTCCCCCAAGTCCTTCCAAACCTTCTTCTCCCGCGCCGTCTCAAACCAGTCCTCGCGGTACGCGTCCAGTACCTCTAACATGAGTTTTAAGCAATAGTATTCGTCGCTACTCGATATCGACGCCGTAAATATTTTGTATGGCAAATTTTGGTTCTGCAATTGACCGCTAGAGGCGCTGCAAAATTTGCCATACAAAATATTTACGGCGTCGATATTGAGTAGCGACGAATACTATTGCTTAAAACTCATGGTAGAGGTACAGATCATCCCGCCACCTCTTTCTAGTCATGATTGATTAGTTTTAATTTCATGTCAGTCATGATTAAATATTTTATTCATTCAACATCAAACATAAAATTTTGCCTAACACTGCAGATGGGTTCTTTAGTGTATCTAGTCGTTCCTTGCTCTATGACTATTTCGGTCAATATTCATACGAGCTGGGCATTGTGGATTGTCACATAAATTTCTATAGATTTTTAAGGAGCTTAACGTGTTGATAGGCGCTTTTTAATTAAAAATGTATTTTGTTTGTGTCGTTCAAGATAAGAGAGGTAGCGTATGTTTTAATTGATTTCTGAACGATTATATTATTGTATGATAGGTTTGTAAGTTGGTCTAGTGGTTAGTGGCTCTGAATTTTATGTCGGAGGTCGTGGGTTGGATTCCAACCCAAGACAAAATAATGTCTTTGATAAGAATACGATCTTTTGTTTTGTCTGAGTGGAAATTTTGCTATTATAATAATTAATAGTCGGATTTTATTTTTCGTGAATTTTTCCATACTTTCTCAACGTTTAAACCTTCCCTGACGTATCACGAATATTTCAAAATGAATATTTATTGAGACAAAGATTCTTTTTTATATATACACCGTTATATTTTAGTCATTTTAATCCCGCGGAGGGTCGATTCGGTACATGAAACACTATCGATTTGTAAAAACCAAATTATAAAATAAAGTACATTTTTTAACTCGAATTAATTTACGCATGTACGAAGTTGATTTCTTTAAGTAAACGAGTCAATGACCTGTAGGTAGTTGTCGGTCGTTGCGTACTAACTACCTACAGTTTATTGGCCTCGATCAGCTGACGTTTACTTAAAGAAATCAATTTCGTACATGCGTAAATTAATTCGAGTATAAAAAAAAGTACTTTATTTTTCATTTTTATCTTTACAAATAGATAGGGTTTCATGTACCGAATCGACCCTCCACGGGATTAAAACGATCAAAATTGAACGTTGTATACCGCGCACAAATCGATAGGGTTTAATGTACCGAATCGACCCTCCACGGGATTAAAACGACCAAAATTGAACGTTGTATACCGCGCTATGAAACTTTAATTGAAACTTGTTTCAATATCTCACTCATCCCTTTTTACCACAGAATAACAACTAAAACTAAGATAAAAAACATTCGCATGAAATTCACGTTCATTAAATAAAACAATGGTTAGCATGGGCCAGCGTGGACGCCCGCGTGTAGTATTGATCAACGCAGGCCCTACCAAGCGACGCGGGTCGTTCTATCTGTTGCATGGTACACAGCTCGTATATACACACTAGTGTGTAGAGTGTAGACAGGGATGCAGGTTTGAATTTTTAATAGGTTTTGTAGTGTAGATTCGGTTGTGTCTGAAAATTTGGGGTCAAAGAATGATGTGGTATCTATGAAATCTGGATCCACCTATAACTATGTGTTATATCGTTGGATAGGTAATATTGAACTAAATAAAAGTTCATCATCATCAACCTTTTATTTTTCCCACTGCTGGGACTCAGGCCTCTTCTCTAAGAGAGGGAATGGGGCGTAATCCACCACGTAGGCTCAGTGCGGGTTGGTGGATGTGTGGTGAATTTTTGGTTCTAGGACATGCCGGTTTATTCACGATGTTTTCCTTCACCGTTTTGAGAGCAGTGGTGATGAAATAAATTACACAAAGTAATACGCCAGGCTGGGTTTGAACCCGCGACCTACGGCTCGTAAGTCGGGGCTATTACCACTCGGCCACAACTGCTCTACAACAGAAGTTCTAAATCTTAGTCTATTTTCTAATTTATCATGTTAGTTATGGCAATAACGAAAGTCAAAGTTAAAGTACTTTATTTGCCGGAAACATGGTAATAAGGGTGTTGAATAAAGTAATCAATTTCACGTTTTATTTATTTAAACTTCGTGTACAGCAGTGGTACATAGGCGAACTTAATGCAACAAGGCATTCTCTACCAGTCAACCTTTGGGTTAAGAAAGACAACACTGTGGTAGGTGTGCACAGTAAATAAATAAAACATAACTTTTAATAGAAGTTATAAATGAATTTTATCATCATTATTTTTTTTAACACCCCACTTTTTGCGTTGTAACTTAAAAACAAAAAGAATTGATTGCAAAACTGTAATCTTATCGACCGTAATATTTTTTAAACTATACCTATAGTTACATGTAATAATTATATGTCTGTTAGTTGAAGTTAACACGTCTGTATCACGCAGGCACGCCCAGTTAACTCATTTATAATTTTAACTAAGAGGGTAATTCTCATTTTTTTGTTTAATTGAATTTTTTTTTTGTTTATAATTTTGTAGTTACACTTGTGAGGCTAGGGAATACAAATAATGAAACTATTTTATAAAGAAAAAGGTTAAAATTGTGTGAATATTTTGCATATTAAACATAGACTTTTTTTTTTAATGGTAAGTAAAATCATCTGATGACAAATTCCGCCCTTGGGCGGAGCGGGAAATAGTGTCAGACTCTTACTGACTAAAAACCTACCCTGTTCCTTCCCTGCCTTGGATTCAAGGCCCTGGTATACATTTTCGTACCTCCCCAGAGCCCCAGACTAGGCCTCGACCCTACTGAGCCCCTACAGTTTGTTGACAACTCCTTGAGGCACGCGGGAACAGTGCGCGCCGTAAACGACTTGGGCTCGGTCCGGTCTGTTACCAGACAAACGGACAGCGAGCTACCCATTGCCCGCCGTCCGCAAGCCGGCGCCTACGGTGGCCAGAAATTGGGATATTTAAAATACAAGGGTTGGCTAAACTCAAAATATAGGTACCACACAAAAAGGCATCTTAAACTGCTCTAGAATTTAAAATAATACAAACTTTTAAACTTTTTTCTTTCCAAAATTATTTACTAAGAAAATTATCACTTTAAACAAAAAAAAAAAAAAATATCTTCAAAAAAAAAAGAGAGTCCACCAAAAAAATAACAACTTATAATTAAACTGTATGAGAATGACCCTCGTCGGGCACACAATATAGGTCGCGTTTATAATTAGTAAAATTTACGATGTTGCCCTGCCCTGGGGGGTAGCGGGTGGGGGTGAACTCACCCTTCCACGTAGGGAACATATTTTTAACCCACTAGTTACTAGTTTTTAAAAGTGATCTGAGTGACTGTGCTAGCCTGATAAATGTAAATTAAAGTGTCATTAAAAATCAAGAGAAACCGGGGCTTGTTCAAGCCATGCTCCGGAGCGAGGAGGAGTGGCAGGCGGTCGCCTCCTTTTGCGAAGCAGTAATGCTAGCAAAGGAGGAGGCCGACCGCATTAGGTAAAGGCGCACACGCCGCCGCCGCCGCCGGGATTCCGATCCCGATTTCCGGCCACCGTAGGCGCGGGCTCGCGGACGGTGGGCAATGGGTAGCTCGCTGTCCGTCCGTCCGGTAAAATACCGGTCCGAGCTCAATTCGTTTACGGCGCGCACTGTTCCCGCGCGCCTCAAGGATTTGTCAGCTTGTGTTATGAGCTTGTGTTATGAGTACTAGACAACTGATAAACAAACTTATATATTTCTAAATAAATACATATTATAGATAAATTACACCCAGACACAGAACAAATGATCGTGCTCATCACACAAACATTTGTCCTGGATGGGAATCGACCCACGACCTCCGGCATAGCAATCAAGGCCACTAACCAATAAACCAACAGGCAAGTCAAAATACGTCTCAACATGAACAAATACGACTCGAACTTGGCCGGTTTATAAACAACGCTTGGAATAAGACACATATGTATAACCCTGTAATTATCTTCATAATGATCACAATCAGGGCGTAATTTTTAACTATAATTAAGTTCTAAAAGCCCAGATTAAAATATAATATCTTCATAACCGTGAGTTACGTCTATGACATAAGGGTCGACTCACACGAGCCTCACGGCACTGGAATTAAGTGGGTGATAAAAATAACCGGCCCAATGCGAAAGGACTCGGGCACGAAGGGTTTCGTACCATTGACTAGGTAAACAACAGAACGGCAACAAAATAGACAAAAAATGGCGTTTTTTGTATGCGAGCCTAAATGTTATGGGATAAATAATAAAATTAAAATAAAATAAATATTTAAGGGGTTAAATATTAATTTTATTTTAATTTTGTTACTTCTTATGGAACGATAAGGAAACCGACATGTCTTAAAAGCAAAAATTCGAAGATATAATGACATTCACCAACCCGCACTGGCCATGGTTTTTTTTTTTATGGTAGGTAAAATCATCCAATGACAAATCCCGCCCTTGGGTGGAGCGGGAAGTAGTGTCAGACTCTTACTGACTAAAAACCTACCCCGTTCCTTCGTAGCCTATCGTGCCGGGGCCGAGCATTCCTTTCGGAAATAAACCCATGACCCCAGTAGGCTTCGACCCTGCCTGCCTGCAGTTAGCAGGCTGGGCCTCTTCGGTTTGCTGACAAAGCCTTGAGGCGTTCACGCCGTCGATGACCTGGGCTTGGTCCGGATGGTTACCGGACGGTCGGACAGCGAGCTACCCATAGCTCGCCGTCTGCAAGCCCACGCCTACGTTGGCTGAAAATCAGGATCGGAATCGGAAATCCCGCAGCGGCTGGGCCGTGAGGGCCGTTGCCTCTCGCGTGCGGCCTCCTCCTTTACTAGCATTACTGCTTCGCAGAAGGAGGCGGCCGCCTGCCATTCCTCCTCGCTTTGGACCATGGCCCGTACCAGGGCCTGGCGCGAGAGATCGCCGCTGCCGATCGCCCTCACGAGAACACAGCGATGCTCTGCCCAAGCGGGGCACACTTCGACCGTGTGCTCCACCGTGTCCTCCGGGCAGTCCACAGAGTGGTGACACTCGGGCGTCGGTTCCGCACGTATCCGGAACAGGAACCTCCCGAACTTGCCGTGTCGGGTGAGAAGTATCAGTAGTAGATAGAGTATTGGTAGTAAATAGAAGTATCAGCACAAAGAGCAGTGTTGGCCGAGTGGTAACGGCCCCGACTTACGAGTTGTAGGTCGCGTGTTCAAACCCAACCAGGCGCATTACTTTGTGTAATTTATTTCATCACCACTGCTCTCAAAAAGGTGAAGGAAAACATCGTGAGGAAACCGGCATGTCCTAGAACCAAAAATTCAAAGACATGTGACATTCACCAAGCCGCACTGGGCCCGCGTGGTGAATTACGGCCCATTCCCTCTCTTAGAGAGGAGGCTTGTGTCCCAGTAGTGGGAACATTATAAGGCTGATGATGATGATGATGATGATGAGAAGTATCAGCAGCTGATGATTGAAGTCCCACAGTTCGGTCAATATGGACTGGTAGATTTGATATTTGATTACTTTTTTAAGTTTTGTCACTGGTGCATTTTAAATTTTTAGTGATGATAGGAAATTGCACAGTTCCGTCTTTTTCTTCTCTGACTCGATGAGCGTCCGATGAGGTTAAAGTCATAACCGTAAGAGAATTGTAGTTCACTTATGTTAGACCCCTTCTCGGTAGATGTCAATTATTTATTTATTTATTTATTTAATACAGCTTAGAGGACTTACAGCTTATAAAAAAAAAAATATTAAAAAGAAAAACAATAATAGACGACATTTAGCCAATTACAAGTCCTCACGTGTAGTGGCAGAATTAAAATTGAGAAGTGAGCATAAACAGGCTTTAACACAATGAACTTGTTAAAAGGTTACAATTAAATACATAACTACACAAAATCAAAATTAAATAGTTAAAAACATATTACAGAAAAATAGGGAAGCAATTAGGTTACTTGAAAAATCTGAGGCCTATGCGTCTTCTGCCTATGTCACACTAGTCATAAAGGGGTCCAAGTCATGCTGTTTACATATATTATTGAACTGTCTACTTGCTCGTATAATAAAACTATTCTGTCTATAATTTGTTGATGCTAGAGGTACACGTAAGGGTTTTTTTTTTATGGTAGGTAAAATCGTCCAATGACAAATCCCGCCCTTGGGCGGAGCGGGAAGTAGTGTCAGACTCTTACTGACTAAAAACCTACCCCGTTCCTTCGTTGCCTATAGTGCCGGGGCTGAGCCTTCCTCTCAGAAAACGGCCCTTGACCCCAGCAGGCTTCGACCCTGCCTGCCTGCAGTTAGCAGGCTGGGCCTCTACGGTTTGCTGACAACTCCTTGAGGCGCGCGGGAACAGAACGCGCCGTCGACGACTTGGGCTCGGTCTGGTCTGTTACCGGACGATCGGACAGCGTGCTACCCATTGCACGCCGTTCGCAAGCCCGCGCCTACGGTGGCCGGAAATCGGGATCGGAATCCCGGCGGCGGCTGGGGCGAGCGCCCCGTTGCCTCTGCCTGATGCGGTCGGCCTCCTCCTTTGCTAGCATTACTGCTTCGCAGAAGGAGGCGACCGCCTGCCATCCCTCCTCACTACGGACCATGGCCTGAACCAAGGCCCGGAAGGTACACGTAAGGGTGGATTATAGCGGAATATTTTTTGCGGCACATTAAAATAAAATTTAGATAGAAGTTCAGGGCTGTCAATATTGTTATTGAAGATTTTTAAAACATACAAAAAGTCAGAAATGTCACGTCGATCTTCGAGAGGCAATATATGGAATTTTTATGACAATACACACACTCGAAAAACATAACTTTCCTTTTCTAGTGCAGTGGGGTTATGAAAAGGTTGACCAGATAATGTTTGAGTCTCGTGACATAGTTTGGCTGTAGCCAATCTTTCAGGAAATTAACTTTTAGAAGCTGCATGCAGCTTAGATTGGTAACCAGTTGACCCGCAAAGTGTGGGTGAGCTAGAAGAGATTGCACAAATTTGTGTGTGGATCCATACCAACTTGTGTCAAACCAAATTTGCTCTCAAGAGTATAGTTAAAAATCCTAAAGTATGTTTGGATATTTTCGCTTTTGACACAGGCAAAGCTGTTGGAAAAAACTAGTGTACTATAGAAAAAAAAGCAGGAAAATTCAAGCTCGCACCAAAATGGCGGTCAAAACGAAATGTTTCCAGGATCGGATGTAAGAACTCTCATCAAATTCTCATTATTCTCTTAGGAAATGTACTTCGTTGTCGTTTGTTTTTATTTCTACACTAGTGACCTGCCCCGGGTTTGCACGGGTGAAAAATTAAACCTTCCTCGTTTATTGTATTAGTGAAAACCGGTACTTATACATCCCACCCACACGCGCAAAATTTTTTAGGAATACATTAATTGTGCGTACAGCTAAGGAGTGGAACTTCTTGCTGAAGTTTGCGTTTCCTCATAGCTACAACCTTCGATCTTTTAGTCAAAAGTGAATAGGTTCCTTCTAGGCAAAAGATGATGCCATCAGATGAGATAGGTAGTGGTCAAGCGCGAGTCTATAATTGACAGAAAAATAAAAGTTTAAGCTTGTAGGCTTTTGGTAGCAAGTTACCAAAGCTTAAACTCTCTCGCGCCGGGGCTTGGTTCAAGCCATGCTCCGGAGCAAGGAGGAGTGGCAGGCGGTCGCCTCCTTCTGCGAAGCAGTAATGCTAGCAAAGGAGGAGGCCGACCGCATTAGGCAAAGGCGCACACGCCACCGCCGCCGCCGGGATTCCGATCCCGATTTCCGGCCACCGTAGGCGCGGGATCGCGGGCGGCGGGCAATGGGTAGCTCGCTGTCCGTCCGTCCGGTAAAATACCGGTCCGAGCTCAATTCGTTTACGGCGCGCACTGTTCCCGCGCGCCTCAAGGAGTTGTCAGCAAACTGTAGGGGTCCAGCAGGGCCGAAGCCTACTGGGGCCAAAGGTTATGTGAGACTGTCACCACGGGCCCCGGGATAAAGGCAAGGAACGGAAAGGTAGGTTTTTAGTCAGTAAAAGTCTGACACTATTTCCCGCCCCACCCAAGGGCGGGATTTGTCATTGGATGATTTTACCTAACCAAAAAAAAAAAAAAAAAAACCAAAGTTTAGACAAAATATCAATCAATGCAAAATTTATTCTTTATTTTGTGTAGCTTACATATTGTTACCTCTGAAACTACCTAGATTATAGATTCTGACTAAGTGTGTTTTTGTCTTCTGCATGCGGATTCGCTTCGCTGTCCGAAAATCGCCGTCGTTGGTATGGACACGTCCAAAGACGCAGTGAGGACCACATAGTTCAAATCGTCTTACGCCTACCAGAACAATAAAGAGTCGTAGAGGCCGCCTTTGACCTGGTGGTCAAATATAGAGAGGGACCTCAAGAAAGCCCAGTTGCCAAAATTGACAACCCAAGATAGAGCCACTTGGCTCAAGAAAGTGAGGAGACCCGACCCCCAATAATGGAACCAGGGAAGGAAGAAGAAGATGCAGATTCGCTTCGCATGCAGAAAATTTCAAAAGGCAAAAAAATGCGTCCCGCGTGCCAATTGCACGCATTACAATTAATACTTGTACGAAAGGATATTTGCAGAGGTTTAGAGGATATTTTAAGCGGTTTCTTTTTTTTTATATAAAAATAAAACCACTGTTTTAGGCCCGCAATATCGACAGATCCGTGTGGACTTACCACAGTGTTGTCTTTTTAACCCAAAGGTTGACTGATAGAGAATACCTTGTTGCATTAAGTCCGCCTATGTACCACTACTGTACATGAAGTTTATATAAATAAATAAAATAATCAGTTACTACAATCGGCCCCTAAAACCTAGATCGTAAAGAGTCATATATGTCAACAACTTATTGTCATGTCATTTCAACAGGTTTGTCAATAATATCGTCAAAATAATATAAATGCCCTGTACATGATTTATGGCGAAACTACCATGGTTAACGTTTCTACCTGGGCCATAAAAACGCCGTAAAAATACGTATTTTATGGCAAAAATGAAGCGCCGAGTCGCTCGTTGATTTTGGGCTTATTTTTACTTAAATTGAGTGGATATTTACTTTATTTTGGTATACCTATGTGTACAGAATCAGAATCAGAATAGTTTATTTCAACCAACCAACCAACCAACCAACCAACAACCAACCTCAATGTTGTTAAACGTACTCTATTAATGAAAACATTTAAAACATTTTTTCGATTTTAATTTTTTCATTTATTTCAAATAGACCAATTACAGTCACTCTTGAAGTGTCGAAATGTCAGTCAGTCCATAAAAAAGTGAAGCTAAATTGTACGTTCCAAAGCGTAGATCTCTATGGAGCAGAACGTGCAAGAAATTCCGTGGATACTCTTTTGAAATTTTAATCATATTACGAGTTGCATAAATCTTGGTTACATTTTTCTTGTCTCTTCTAAAACTAAAATAAAATAATTAAAAAATAGAAATTGAATTAAGCTACTGGCGCCCGTTCACGAGCATGACGCGTGCTTCAGCCCCACTCAGCTCAACCATTTTGAAAGGAACTAAATGACCTAATAACACGTGCCACCGTCAGCGAGACATTTGAATAAGTATGACAAACTCTCAACTGTCATGCTTTTAATGTCATCAGTTATAAACTAGACTACATGTAACCTAACAAAATCAAAAAAATCAAAATCAAATTATTTTATTTCCAATAGACCAATTACACTTTTGAATAGTCAAAACGTCGATCAGTCAAAAAAAAAGTGAAGCTAACGTGCACGTTCCAAAGCGTAGATCTCTATGGAGAAGAACGTGCAAGAAACTCCATGGACACTCTTTTAAAATCATATACTTAACCTATATCACCTTTTCCAAGTCAAATTCCAACAGAGTTTTCAGGCGTTATCTCTCTTGTTTCGCGTTGCCTCTTCATCAAACATCACGGTAGAAGTAACGAGTTTTTAAGCCATGCTCGACGTTGGCGAGTGCAGAAGGATCCTACTTAAAAAAAAAAAAAATTTCGTAACGTCATTCCTAAAATCACTTCCTATAATAAAACAAAACACTACCAAGCCGCCTGCTTGTCCCACAGAAGTAATGAGGGGTGATAATACGCAATATTAGTCTTAATGTGGGGGCAGCAAAATATATAACCCACTTAGAACTGCCACGAAGCAGGATATGTTTGTTTTTCGACGCCACATTACTTTGGTGGCTACAAGAGAATTTATTTTATTTCGTCACTTATTTTTTTTTCAGTCGAGTTTAATGACATCTCCCGTCTTTGGGCGGAGCGGGAGATAGTGTCAGACTTTTACTGACTAAAAAACCCGTTCCTATGTTGTCTTTTATACCCGGGCCAAGCCTTCTTTTCAGTAGCATATCCTTGGGCCCAGTAGGCTTCAACCCTGCCTACAGGCAGGCTGGGCGGTTGCTGACAGCTCCTTGAGACGCGCGGGAACAGTGCGCACCGTCGACGACTTGGGCTAGGTCCAGTCGGTTATCGGACGGTCGGACAGCGAGCTAATTATTGCTCACCATCTACAAGCCCCTGCCTACGGGATCTCAACCTCCTTCTTTGCTAGCATTACTGCTTTGCAGAAGGAGGCGACCGCCTGCCTCTCCTCCTCGCTCCGGAGCATGGCCTGTATTTCGTAACTTTCAGTCCACCGCGATTTCCTAGAACTGGCATGTCCTAGAACCATGAATTTGAAGACATGTGACATCCACCAACCCGCACTGGGCCCGCGTGGTGGATTACGGCCCATTCCCTCGCCTAGAGAGGAGGCCTGAGTCCCAGCAGTGGGAAAATTTAAAGGCTGATGATGATGATGATGAATATTTTTATTTGTCATTTTTTTTTTGCCCAGTTTTACCGAACTGTCACCTATTCAAAAGCGCGCACTATACTATGATTTTTTATTAGATGAAATAAAGTGACAGTAGTGGAAAATATCGATTACACTCCTGTGAGGATTTAAAATAGGTACCTGAAAATGAAAGGGCTTTTGCCCAACAGTGGGAATATAAAGGTAGTAAATACGACAACATTAATAGTCAACTAAATAAAAAATAACACAGTCTACATTTTATAAGTCATACAAGTATGGATTTAAAACCTCAGTTTCGAATATATTCAACTCAGCCTACAAAAATCAAATAAGATGCAAGTACCTTGCATCGTCTTGCATGCAAGTAGTGGCATTGTAGACAAATCTTGCATGTAAGTTAAGCTGTATAATCATTAATTGCATGGTGATATTTATTTTTTCATTTATATTTTGTGGGAAATGCTGTTGGTTACCCATTTTCCACCACTTTCTAAAAAATAATTAACACATCTTGCATGCAACCTATATTGACATGCAAGTTACTTGTTACTGATTGCAAGTACTTGCAGAGTTAAACGCGGTTTCCTTAGGCATCAGTTTTTAGAGGTGTTTTATATTACGTTATCAAACTTGTATGACAATATAGATTGTTATATACCTTCTGCATTTTAAGTAAAAAGCCCTCATTAACTGTATAAATTCGCAAGTAACAATGAATAATTAAATACGTTTCACGGGAACACTGACATTTGTCAATGTTACGTGAAATGGAGAGACAAGTTTTTTAGCATTAACATTTCGATACTTGCAGAACAAGATAGTATGGTTTTGATACTTGCGAGTTTGTTTTTGTAAATTAGGACTTTAAAATTAGTTTGCATGACATTTGTGTAGTACTAGACATATTGTTCCGGGTTCTAACCCAGCCAGGCGCATTACTTTGTGGAATTTATTTCATCATCACTGCTCTCAAAACGATGAAGGAAAACATCGTACGGAAACCGGCATGTCCTAGATCCAAAAATTCGAAGACACACATCCACCTACCCGCACTGAGCCCGCGTGGTGGATTACGGCCCATTCCCTCTCCTAGTGAATAGGCCTGAGTCCCAGCAGTGGGAACATTATAAGGCTGATGTTATGCTTTTCTTTATGTAATTTTATTATTGGTGTACAGTAAAGAATACATCTATCTATCTATCTATCTAGACATGTTAGACTGAGACTGAGAAATCTGTTTTCATTTTGATTGTGTACTAGCTGCAACCAGAAACTTTGGCCTCGTGGAGGTAGAAAATTGTCCTAAGAGAATATGTACACTCCGGTGACAAAACATCCAGTGTGCTAATCTAGGGCGTGATCTATTCGAGTGCCAATTAAATCTAAATCTTCGCAAGGATGTAACAAATTTTTGAGATACAAGTTTAAGTGTATTGTAGCACTGAAAAAAGAAAAGATTTGAATTTTTGTTTATAATTAATAACTACGGGATTGATTTTAAACATTCTTTCACCAATAGATTGACCCGAATCAATCACTGAACAATAATGAACCTGTCAGCGTAATTGCGACACCGCGCTCCATAGCTTCATTATTTAATATAAATAGAATCAGTGCGCAAAATATTATGACTGATCTAGTGGTTAGTGACCCTGACTGCTATGCAGTAGGTTGTGGGTTCGATTTCCACCCAGGACAAATGTTAGTGCGATGAGCACGATCATTTTGTTTTGTGTCTGGGTGAAATTTCTTCTTTGTTGTGACCGCCAATGGCTTCGACGACCATCTGTCGAAGCTGTCGTTGCGTGGTCGGATCAAAGACTTGATACATAAGGCAGTACTCTTCGACACAGCTCGCATTGTGAGGAGGTTGCCGTCTCTGGAGCCCTAATCACCGGTAGCTTGGACCTTGCTCTTGACACCGGCGGACTACTGTTTTTATATTTATAAATATTTTTTTTTTAGTTTTCGTTTTTTATTTCGATTAATGAAAATAAAGACAATACTTTCTTGGTTTCTTTCTTTAGTTTACAAAGTCGTTGCCGCCTGTCATACCCTAGCTAGCCTAGAAAGATAAACTGATCGATGTGTGTTGATCTAGGTTGGTGGTGAAATTGGAGACCGTACTAAAATGTACTGATCTTGTCAATGCCTCAAGGTCTGGCCGAATGTGTGCTAAAATTGTGTGTTTTTATACGTCTGATCTATGCTACGCAAAGCAAACATTTTTTTGTTATATTTTCTTGAAATTCAAGGAACTTAATCTTGATGTAGTTGGCAAAAGACTAGATGATCATGCACGCCATTTTTTTTTCGATGATTGGAATAATTCATCAAATATTTTTGTCAAATATTTTAGATTTTGCCTTTTGCGCTTATAGGCACTGTGATGCCTTAAAACTCATATTATACCCTAATCTAAAAAAAAAATTTGCGACTTGACTGCATGCATTTTTTTCATATTTGAAATATTTTTTTCAAATATTAATATTAATAGTTATTTATGTATTTTCTATCACTAATAATACTTCATTCTATTTGAAATTAATAAATTTTTCCATATTATTTTTTGTTTTTCGTGAGGAAATTTTCAAAAGACGCTTGGACTTTTGAGGAAAATATAAGGAAGAGTGAGATTTTCGCCTCACTAAAACTATTCGGTAATTACTATCAGCAAGTGGACCCCGTGATCGTTTACATAGGTGGTTAGTTAAAAATTCCTTCTACTTGATAAAATAATTCCTTTAGTTTAAGCCTAAATGATCTAATTTTACCTAAACCAAAAATTTGCATGTCATCATGACACGTTTGAATATGTTAAACTACTAATTATACTACTCGTACCATTGTTACATCTTTTGTGACCATATTTATCTGTAAATAAATCTTTGTCAATAGTCAAAGTGACTTTGACATTTTCACTTAGACTTACGATGTCATTTTTAATCATGCGTTTGTCTTATGTATGTGTATTTATAGACCTCTAAAAAGACCACGATGAAACGCCTTCACTGCGATGCCTGCTAGGTCATAACTCTGAAGTCTTGTACACAAAAATATCATCCAAATCAAAAGCCTTAAGCACTACTACTTACCAACTTTATTGTTGTTGTGTGGGTGTTGATGATGGTGCGGCTGCGGCTGTGGTTGCTGCTGCATCTGAGGCACCAGCGCTGGATGAGGAAGCTGCAGCAGTTTAGGTTCCAGTTTCGTTGCAGCAGCCACTGGTATCGGCCCAGCGTTGGTCATGGTCGTCATCGTGGCAGCAGGCATCATAAGAGTCGACATCGTTAGCATTTTGAATTGCCCGCAATTGTAACAGAACCGTACGACCGAATTCGATTTTCAAAAATCCATTTTTTGCCCCCAAAGGTTTTTTGTAACACTGCCTTTTTTTTTTGAAGATATATTTTTTAAATATATTTTTGTTGGATGTATATAACTACTGTTGTTTTTTTATATAGATAGCTAAATCACATAGTTTTATTCACTGACATAATTATGTATTTTTTTTATGTTAAACATCTAAACTATAGTTGATCTGAGGAATTAGAAATTTTGAAATTAGAAGCTGTATTTTTTTTTTTTTAGAAAATTAATGTTTAAAAATAGATTTCAGATGTTCTTGCTAACCCGTTCATGTACGAGTAAAGGGGACAGAGAGCCCTTGACAATTGCGACACTATGATATTATGATAACGACGAATCATTGAAATTCTACTAATCACCAGAACAAGGAAACCTTAATGCTGTTCTGTTACATTTACTTCACTATACTTAGGTTAGCACACACAATTTCAAAACGAACTTATTTGTTTTACAAATAAAACATCGCTAAATCACAATAAGATATCAAAAGAGACTGCTCTTTGAGCTTGTGTCAGTATTTCTTCTCAGGGTATTCAGCTAAGGATTGTAACTCTCTGCTGTGTTTTCTGATAGCTACAACCTGGGGATTTTAAAGCCAGGACTGAATAGGTTACTTCTTGGCAAGCATGCTCCATCGTCGACTACTTCGGCGCTTACCATCAAGTGACATAGTGGTCAAACGTGAGTTTAACATCAATAAAAAAAGGAAACTACGTCCTCATCTATCATAAATTAATGAAAAAAAAAAATTTGTAATTGTTATTTATTAAACTAACTTAACCTGTAAATAAAAGGAAAATCTGACTGACTGACATATCAACGACTATTGTGACTAAGAGCCTGGAATTTTGGACAAGGTTTCCTTTAGTGACGTAGGTGAGTAGGTACTAAGAAAGGATTTCCCAAAATGCAGCCCCTAAAAGGATGAAGTGAGAGTCTAAAGTTGTACGGTGAAACCTATTTTCACGCGAACGAAGCCACTCGCAGAAGCTAATTTATTGTAAAGAATCTCAAAGAGCTGTTTGGAGATCCTTTTCGCACTATGAAATCACTCCATTCATGAATAGCTCGTGAAAACTTACATTATAATTAATAACTATTATGTTATGTAACAACAGACCGGCAAGTTTGTGGGAGAACTTGCATAGAACTAAACTATTCGAGATCAAAAGGCTTAACTGTTGAATATTTAGCATAGTTACGAACGGGTTAGCGGGAATATCAGTGGCGTAACTATTATCGGGTACTTGCAGGTTGTGCAAGTATACTTGCAGAGTGTAACTTCTGAATTAGAAACTGATTGATTTACTTATATATAGTAGCAACAGAATTATTAGTGTAGACTACGCAATATTGTTGCATTGTATACACTGCATATCAAGAAGTAAATGCGTAGTTAATTTTGGGTCACTAACATATTTTGTATAACTAGAACACTGATAAATAAATTATTATTACACGTGTATATATAACACCTCAAAAAAAACACTCTGTATGATTGTAATAAATCTAATAAAGATTATTATTTCTCGATTTAATATACCTATTACAACAAAACCGCGATAAAACATATTCCAATTCATTTTTTTTCTATCATCATCAACCGTGTATTATTTATATAAAAAAAAGTTTGTAATGTCTCTTCATACTTTACAGTCTTACGGTGTTTGCGATTTTGCAGACTGACATATACATAAAAACATATACGGATATATAATAATAATATAAGTAAAAAGGTGCTGCTTATTTAAAAAAATAAATCTAGCAGACTTACTTAGGAGAGTTGGGTGAAGCACAATATATGTATAAATAGATTTAAGAAATTGAAAATTTCGGTAATATAAATTAATTTAAATTATTAAAATATAAGTTAATTTTAATAATAGTGATTTATTTCAAAGTAGCATGCATTAAAAGTTTTATTTTTTGTATAATGACAAGAAGATTACATTCTGCAAGCATTGCGATCCTGCAAGTATTCTATAAATGGTATTATATTTTATTTTTGGGCGCCGAATAAATATAATTATTTTATATATTATTAAAATCCGCAAGTTTGAAGACGAATTGTGGCTTTTTTATTTCGTTTTTTTTTTTTTATTAATTCATATATAAAACAATTTTAGTGAATTCTGTTTGTAGTAAGTGGTTTATGGTACTTAATGCTATATTTTTTAAATAGCCGCGGTTGCGGGCCCGCAGCTACTGTAGCATAGAGAATTAGAGATACCTATATTCTCATACTTCTGATTTTGTTCATTCTTCCTCTCATATACAGTCCATACTTCTGTGGAATGCGCTTCCTCTCGACATCAGGACGACCACCAGTCAGTATGCATTTAAGCGAAAGTTGGGGCTTTATTATCTACACAAATAATGGAGTCATCTCAAAAACTCCTTTCATTTAATTTTTATAAATAATATATATTTATATGTATGTAGGTTGTATTATAAGAATTATTATACATGTATGTTTATTTTATTTATATAAATTTGTATCCTTGTTTTCTTATTAATCTTTTTTTTTATGCACCTGATATGTTTTCTCTTCACTACCCTAGGTTGACTGGTAGAGAATGCCTAAGGCTTTAAGTTCGCCTATGTACATTTGTGTTGCATGAAATTTTAATAAAAAATAAATAAAAAATTAGAGCATATTTCCCGACGCGTTTTATGGCCTTGTGTAAGTAAGTTTACTTGTTTGTGAATGTACCGGTTATTTACACCGTTACAGTTAGGGTCGTTTTAATCCCGTATAGGGTCGATTCGGTATATGAAATACTATCGATTTGTAAAGAGAAAATAAAAAAATAAAGTACTTTTTTTTAAACTCGAATTAATTTACGCATGTACGAAATTAATTTCTTTAAGTAAACGTCAGCTGAGCGAAGCCAATGGTCATTAGCCTTACTCAGCTGACGTTTACTTAAAGAAATCTATTTGTATGTCCAGTAAACAACACATAATGAATCAATATTTTGTAACTAACACCATATACTCTAACATTCGTCATCCGTCATTTGTCTTTCGTCATTCGACGTTCATTTTCTTTCTTTGACTTTGGACTTTAACTAGATAAGAGTCCTAAAAATAGACACATGGCTTTCTATAGTTACTTCTTTATCGACTAGTTTGTGGTTATTTCAGTGTATTAATTATAGTAGTGTATAAATAAACAAATCACGGAAGAGCCACTCTAACACCAGTATTTATAAACAAGTAAGTAAAACTACATTCTTGAGTAAAAGTAACTACTTATGTAACAATTTGTATTCTATGGTTTTTTTTAAAAATTTTTTTTATGGTAGGTAAAATCATCCAATGACAAATCCCGCCCTTGGGCGGAGCGGGAAGTAGTGGCAGACTCTTACTGACTAAAAACCTACCCCGTTCCTACGTTGCCTATAGTGCCGGGGCTGAGCCTTCCTCTCAGAAAACGGCCCTTGACCCCAGCAGGCTTCGACCCTGCCTGCCTGCAGCTAGCAGGCTAGGCCTCTACGGGGCAGGCTGGGCCTCTACGGATATGTATTCTATAGTTAAGAAAACATTTGAATTTTGAATGAAGATTTCAAACGTCAAGTAATGACTTAATAAGATTTTACTTAGTCACAAGTAATTACTTCTTTATAAATACGGATGTAAGAACAGCTGTCATAGAAATCACACATCATAATATGGAAATACAATAACAGGACATTTTCAAGCATTATTTATTTCTGTAATTATGCGTATTTGCGTTTAACCGTGCCCTTAACCGCTGCACGTACAACATAATTATAGAACAAAAGTGAAGTAAGTTTATTAAAAATGGCCGTCTAGTACAGAATCCTTTTAGCAGCAGATCCCCTGCCGAGAGGCCATATTGTTAAGTTATTACAAGTCGGACGCCTAGTCTGTGAGCTAGGAAAACCATTTTAGTCTGTACAACATTAATCTTAGTATATGCGAGACCCAAAACACGTGTCTAGTATTTTTATGTAAAGAATCTATGTACAAAATTTCATAACTGTATCACGAAAAATGACAAAGTTATAAGCTTGTTCACCTGGTTGTCCGCTCAAATTCATGGTCACCGGGACATCGGGTGACTGAGGGTTTGTTTTGCTCCCGCACCCAGCTAGATATGACCTATTGTGATCAGTGTTGGTGGTGTCCAACTTTGGATCTTTTTTAAATATTTTTGAGACAAAATAAAACATGATGTAAAAATTATTGAAATCGATTCAGTTACTGATTCTGAACAAACCGTATTTAGGTTTTCATTATGAAGCTTTCTCAATTAAAAATGTTGAATGATACAACTAGCTAACATAACTTTGTGAAGTGCCCCAAGACACTCGAATTAATTTACGTATGTACGAAATTTCTTTAAGTAAACGTCAGCTGAGCATGTCACATGACCTGTAGGTAGTTAGTACGCAATGACCGGTAACTACCTATAAGGCACAAATATGTCAAACAGTAGAAATATGTTATCAATACTCATAGATTTTTAGGGTTCCTTCCCTAAAAAAGACCTTTCGGTATTTTACAAAAAGCATTTTGGAGAGCGTCCATTAGACAAACCGACGTACAACGAATATCCATCCTTACGTTGTTTTGGGACTCTGGGGAGGTATGAAAATGCATACCTGGTATAAAATGGGTCCCGACTGCTACAACTTATCTTGTATTTAAAATATTATATAGCTAAGTGGAATCGGGTAAAACGACTTTCTTGTTTTAGAGCTTTTTCATGAATACTCAGAAAAGCAGTCAGATTTTTAAATTTTTTAAATTACCGTTTTTTATGTCAGTGAGAGTCTGACACTACTTCCCGCTCCGCCCAAGGGCGGGATTTGTCATTGGATGATTTTACCTACCATAAAAAAAAAGAAAAACGTATATAGGATTATTTAATCGTCATCATCCTATACATATGAATTTTTGCATTCAATAGTGCTTCAAAATTTCAAAAAGGCAGGGATAAAAAAGTGGTTTTGTCAAAAGTGACACATAAGAGGTTTTAAAGTCGCAATGACGATATTCGATTTGAAACTTCCATAAAAATGTCATCATCATCTTCCTGCCCTTATCCCGTTTTATTTGGGGTCGGCGCAACACGTTTTTTTCTTCCATTCTCTCCTGTCACTCGTCACGCTATCACTAACTCCCCTTTCTTTCATATTACTCCTCACACAATCCATCCATCTCTTCTTTGGCCTCCCTCTCCCTCTCCATCTATCCACATGTAAACTCATAACTCTTTTAGTAACATGCGTTTCATCCCTCCTCTTCACATGACCATACGAAGACAAACGATTTCCTTTCAACTTTTCAGTCACTGGCGCCACTTTCAAACTTCACCTAATATACTCCATAAAAATGTGATCCATTTTAAAAATTAATTACATTTGTTTGCTGACCTACATTTTTGATTTAGGTTCGTGTCATTGCTTCAATTAATTAGTATGGCAACCCGAGACATTTTTACATGTTGCAATTTATTTTAGCTTGTTTGAACTCTGATCAAGTTTGTAATTAGTAAATCTGTCGAATTTTAGTCTTTTCATGACGTGTTAGAATGTCAGGCGTGCAAGTGAGAAAGAATGATACCCTAGTTTGTAAAAAATACTGTCCTTGTCTTTGTATATTGCGATTGGTCTGGCCTGTTGGTCTAGTGGTTAGTGGCCTTGACTGCTATGCCGGAGGTCGTGGGTTTGATTCCCACCCAGGACAAGTGTTTGTGTGATGAGCACGATCATTTGTCCTGTGTCTGGATGTTATTTATCTATAATATGTATGTATTTAGAAATATATAAGTATGTTTATCAGCTGTCTGGTACCCATAACACAAGCTCTGCTTAGCTTGGGACTAGACGGTGTTGTGTGATAGTTGTGGAAATATTATATTATTATTATTATATAATTGCGGCGCACTTCTATATAGGATAAAAAACTCATTACTGCCCGCTAAAAGTTTATATTATAAAACACCACCTTTGGGTGCATATAAAGGCGAACCAAGTCGTCCTTTTCGAATAGGTGGGATGAAAAAACATTTCCCTTTTTATCCATTTCATCCTGAATACAATTGTACTAGTTTTCACACAAAAACAAACGCCATAATTGTATATATTTGCATAAAATAGCTATTAACTGTTCTGTTAAGCGGCGACCGCGACGCGAATCGATAAAAAGGGGTAGCCATTCACCACAATCCCGTGTCACGACACGTCACGACACGTCACGACACGTCACAATTAAAAAACCACACCCTGTACATACACTTTTAATTTGACTTGTCCTATTACATAAAAAATTCATGCTGTATTCAACCTTTTGCCCGCCAAAGTCGGATATATGCGACAGGCACCCTCGCGTTTATTCCACTAGGGTCGCACATTCACGACCAAATACTAAAAGAAAGAAATAAAGAAAAAAATATTTTATTTGGCACGAATGAATACACACACTGTAAAACCAAATTTATAAAACTTAAGATAAGTTAATCCATCTCGTCAGCTCTTCTGTCACCTATATGGGGATTGAAGAGCTAAACGAGATGGAGTACCCAGTCGCAAACACACGACCCTGGCGGATAGGACACGAAAACACTCGTCGGACCAATAAAAAATAAAGTTAAATATGCAGTTTTGAAAAGGGGACACTTATACTAATTCATTTTTAACCCCCGATGGGGTGTTATAAGTTTGACCTGTCTGTCTGTCTGTCTGTGTGTCTGTCCGTGGCATCGTAGCGCCCAAACGAATCGACCGATTTTGATGCGGTTTTCTTTGTTTGAAAGCTGGCTTGATCAAGATGGTTTTTAGCTACAATTTATGAAGATCAGTGCAGGTGTTCAAGGTCATCAGCTCCTTTCTCCTTCCAATTCCAATGTCTACCAATCGGAATTAAAGTCAAGAGTAAGCCCTCTGGACTCGAAACTCACACATCTACACTACCTTTAGTCACTGATAGACGAGGACAGAGATAAGAGCAAGCGTTGTCGTACGAGCGAAATAGCGTTCGCCGTCCAATGTGTGTGATCGTTGCGACCGATGTGAAATTGTGGCAATTGTCACAATTTCAGCGGTCCACGTGCTAGAGGCCAGTCACCTATCTTCCGGTGTTTTGATATAATACAAGCTTGTTATCCACAAGCCCGCGCGATACTAAGCTATATTAGCATAGCATAGCATCAGCCTTATAATGTTCCCACTGCTGGGACTCAGGCCTCCTCCCTAGGAGAGGGAATGGGCCGTAATCCACCACGCAGGCCCAGTGCGGGTTGGTGGATGTCACATGTTTTCGAATTTTTGGTTCTAGGACATGGCGGTTTCCTCACGATGTTTTCCTTCACCGTTTTGAGAGCAGTGGTGATGAAATAAATTACACAAAGTGCGCTTGGCTGGGTTTGAACCCGTGACCTACAACTTGTAAGTCGGGGCCGTTACCACTCGGGCACCACTGCTCTACAAACCATATTAATATTATAAATGTGAAATAAACTCTACTTTCTCTGTGGGGCAGTCATTAAGAAAAGTAGAAAAAATACAATAAATTTATACTCCTGGCCTTTATCTGCAAAATCACAAATTCTAAAATTATAAAGTAATTGTTATTTACCTATTGGTATATTACAGAAAAATCTATAATAAAAATCGATGTTTTTTATTTAATTACTCAAGCCCCAAGCGAACGCCGGCGTCCGCACTCTTATTGTCTTTCTATTGTGTCTCTAATTACGGTATTCAAATGATTAAACAAAAATTATTCTTTCGAGCCTTTAGCCCAAGAATCGGACTCCTACTTGACAGTTTTTCTTTATCAAGTCTCAATGTCACTGAATGTTGTAATAAAATCCTTTGTATCATGTTGTTCTGTCGAATTCTGAAGCGCTTTTTTAGAGTCCCGTACCTCGGTCTCAAAAAAATCAGCTCCCTTACAGGAGCCCAAGTCGACGGCGCGTACTGTTCCCGCGCGCCTTAAGGAGCTGTCAGCGAACCGTAGAGGCCCAGACTGCTAGCTGCAGGCAGGCTGGGTCGAAGCCTGCTGGCTGGGTCGAAGCCTGCTGCTGTGGTCCTGGGTCAGCTTCCGAAAAAAATACCCGGCCTCGGCACGATAGGCAACGAAGGAATGGGGTAGATTTTTAGTCAGTAAGAGTCTGACACTACTTCTCGCTCCGCCCAAGGGCGGGATTTGTCATTGAATGATTTTACCTACCATAAAAAAAACCCTAACAGCTGGGTGGTGGCTCACCTGGTTGCCAGAGTGTCAACAAGGCCCTGTTTTGAAAAATACATGGAGGTATTAAGCTGGAATTAATATCAAACACTCAAGTCTTGAAAGAGTGAAAAAAAAACAAACTTCTAAGCATCTAGCATAAGTAGACAGCCAGGCCTGTCTGCCTGTCTAGTTAAGGCCTGGTCCGGAGCGAGGGGAGTTGGCAGAGGTCGCCTCCTTATGCGAAGCAATAATGCTAGCGAAGGAGGCGGCTGCATGCATGAGGGAATGGACATCCTCACGCCCCAGCCGCCGTGATACAGCCACTGTAAGCGTGTGCTTGAGGACGACGAGCAGTAGTTCGTCGTCTGGACCGAGACCAAATCGTCGACGGTGCGTAGGAATTGTTCCATAGCTTCGGCCCAGCAGGGTCGAAGCCTATTGAGGTCATGGGTTATCTGAAAGTGAAAATTAACCCCGGGGCGTTAAAACTTAGGTAAAGAAGGAACAGGGATTGGTTTTTAGTCCTTAAAAGTCTGACACGCCATCCCGCTTCACCTGAGAGCAGGAAAAGTCATTGGATGATTTTCTACTTCAAAAAAAGAAAAGGAAAAAGTCAGTTATCAAACCGTAAAATCAGCACATTATGACATTCGAACTATTTAGTTTAATAGGCAAGTTTGTACAGGACCGTCAGTGCGCGAGTCCGACTCTCACTTGACCGGTTTTACTCTTGAAAAGGGCCTTCGGATCATAAAATCCTGTTTATTACAGAATTTAGATTAAGAACAACTCAAAGTGTTTGTTAAGTGTTTCCTAAGACGGAAAGAAACTAGATTAACTTTAATTTTAAACATTAGAAATATTCATTCAATGTAGCGTTTAAAATGGGCCGATGACAAAATCAGGAATGAAGATAGTCACAGGAGAACCGATGTTACCAACATTTTTTCTTTATCTATTTATTTTGTATAGTTAATATGCTGTTCACCATTATGTGACATTTTTGTTATTTTTTATTTTATTTTATTGTTTGTCTCGGTGTAAGGGCTTAGTTTTGTATAATTTAGCTATGCTTTAGTGTGCGTTTTGTGTTGCAACGAATAATTTTTTTATATATCTATCTATCAACATAGAAGAATAATTGCCAAAATAAAGGTGGGCTTGCCCCACTCGCGTATCGTCAACGTGGAGAATGGTTTAAAACCTTGTTGCTTCATCTAACGCAATCCAACGCGATCTTTGATGGAGAGGCAACGCGAAAAAGAGAGATTGAAAACCCTGTTGGTTTTTGAGAAAAAATGTCGACATTTAGAATCTCAATTTTGCAAGGCTTCTATTAGCGTGCTTTTTTATATTTTCAATATGTGAGTACATTATGGAGGGGCAAGTTAAGTTTGAAAGTGGCACCAGTGACTGAAAAGTTGAAAGGAAATCGTTTGTCTTGGTATGGTCATGTGAAGAGGAGGGATGAAACGCATGTTACTAAAAGAGTTATGAGTACATGTGGATGGATGGAGAGGGAGAAGGGAGACCAAAGAAGAGATGAATGGATTGTGTGAGGAGTGATATGAAAGAAAAGACGAGTGACAGGAGAGAATGGAAGAAAAAAACGTGTTGCGCCGACCCCAAATAAAACGGGATAAGGGCAGGAAGAAAATGACATGATTATGGAGGGGCAAAAGTTTACGTCAAATAGCAGATTTTCAAAGGTCTTTATTGGATTAGTTTCACACAAATTTATATTTTGATTTCTATAGAAGCCTAGAAAATATCTAAAAGATATCTGTGTATCCAAAATATCTGGAGAAAGATGTGTAATAACATCATAATCACGTAAGAGCGGTTGTATGAAAATGTACCTCGGTTTAGTCACATTGGGCCGAAAGATCCTAAAATGGGGTCCGCTTTGGATGGCCTCTCACACGATGGACCGATGACCTGGTAAAGGTCACGGGATTCCAATAGATGCGCTGCGCACAGGACCGTTCATTATGGTGACACTTGGGGGAGTCCTATCTCCAACAGTGGACGTCTTTCGGCAGAAATGATGCTGATGATGACAAGGTGGAAGCTTGGTTTTCGATCCTGAACCAACTGCCGCTTTTAAAGCCATCCACCGAAATTGCCAAGGTTACCTTAAACCTATATTATGAATATTTAATATTACAGATTGTGGGCTGAATATAATATTCCATCTTAATTGAAAATAAACAATGTTTGAATCTACGTAAGGCAGAGTACCCTTCTCACAAATGGCCTGGAGGAAAATTATGTATTTGTACCCGCCATAGAGTTAGGAGGCGCTTCGGTTGATAGAGAAGACATTGGTAAAACTTTCCATATAATAATAAATAATAATAAAATTCCACAACTATCACACAACGCCGTCTAATCTCAAGCTAAGCAGAGCTTGTGTTATGAGAACTAGACAACTGATAAACATAATCGGGTCTAGGTATAGAACCGCAAAATTAAGTTTGTTTTTTATTGTATATACTTTTCCGGGATAAAAAGTACCCAGTGTGGTGCCCAGAATATTAAAGAATAATTATACCAAGTTTCATCGTAATCGAACCGGTAGTTTTTGTGTGATGCCTGAACAAACAGACAGACAGACTAATTTTTTTTTAATCACATTTTTGGGTTCGGTGCCGGTCTAGTAACACTCCCTGCCATTTATTTTTTTGATATTTTCAATGTACAGAATTTTTACTTCTACAGATTTATTATAAGTATAGATAAATTACACCTTGACACAGAACAAATGATCGTGCACATCACACAAATATTTGTCCTGGGTGGGAATCGGACCCACTACCAACAACAGGCCATTTGTGCTCCTGACTACTTGTATCTTATACGAGCAACCTTAGAAAAATTTTGAATGTATAATGAATTTATTATGCGAGTACAATTCACAGAGCTAGGAACATGACGTAGCTCGCTGTCCGACCGTCTAGTAACCGTCCGGACGGCGCCAAGTCGTCGACGACGCGTACTGTTCCCGCGCGCCTCAAGGAGTTGTCAGCAAACCGATTTCAAACCAAGACATTTGCGTGATGAACACTATCATTTGTTCTGTGTCTGGGTGTAATTTTTCTATAATATGTATAATTATGTACATTTTGGTATGACACGCAACAACACAATTCGGGAATTGAACGGCTTTCAATTCCCGAATTTTGTTAAAGAGATTTTTTTCGTATCGCTTTTTTTTTTGTGACGTAACTACAAATTTACAGTTTTAATTTTTTTTCCTATATGTGGACCTTGCTTCATGCCAAATTTCAGGATTCTAGGTCAACGGGAAGTCTTCTTCTTCTTGCCGCGTGGAATTTTAATCCCACGCGGGCCCAGTGCGGGTTGATGGATGTCACATGTCTTCGAATTTTTGGTTCTAGGACATGCCGGTTTCCTCACGATGATTTCCTTCACCGTTTTGAGAGCAGTTGTGATGAAATAAATTGCACAAAGTAATGCGCCTGGCTGGGTTTGAACCCGCGACCTACAACTCGTAAGTCGGGGCCGTTGCCACTCGGCCAAAACAGCTGTCATCTTCTATGATCATTAAAATATAATTTATCAGCATTTGCCTTGATACTTTTCAATTAGGAAAGACAAAATCCATATCTGCAAAAAAACAAAATTGCTTACGATGTTTTTCTTAAAAAGACTCGATGTCTCGTGTGACTCGGAAACGTTTTAATGCTACTATTTAGTCATTCCGTTTCAGTCTCTCTGACTGAAATAGATATTTGTTTAGCCTTTAAGAGCGCCCACCCAAGATATATTTCCATACAACTGCTCTTTACGTGATTATGACGTTATTTGACGTCTTTCTCTAGATATTTTGTGGATACAGTACACAATCATTTGTTCTGTGTCTGGATAAAGAAAGAAAGAAAGAAAAAAGTTTATTTGTATCAAAACATGGCGCATATCTTAGAATAACAGCTACACACACTGACTCTAAATAATAAAATAAAAAAAAGTACATAAAAAGCTGCAGCTGCTGAAGCTGCTGCTGGCATGTAGCTTATCTATAATTATACAGCCAAATAGTCAAATTATTTCGCGACTTTTTCCATATTCTCTCATCGTTTAAACCTTTCTTGGAGTATCACGAATATTTCAAGACCAAAATTGGCCAAATCGGTCCAGCCGTTCTCGAGTTTTAGCGAGACTAACGAACAGCTATTCATTTTTTTTATATAAGACTAGGTGACCCAGCAAACTTCGGACCGATATTCGTTTTTTTTTTTTTTGTGATTTTTCCCATATTTTCTTACCTTTTAAACCTTCCCTGGACCATCACGAATATTTCAAGACCAAAATTGTTCAAATCGGTCCAGTCGATCTCAAGTTTTAGTGAGTCTAACGAACAGCTATCCATTTTTATAAATAAGAAAATATGTATGTATTTATAAATATATAAGTATGTTTAACAGTTGTCTAGTACCCATAACACAAGCTCTGCTTAGCTATGGAATATTTTTTTTTTTGTTTTTTTTTTTTTTTTGCTTCGCCTTCTGGCATGTAACATTGTTTTAATGTATTTCTTTTTTTTTCTCTATACGTGAATTTATAATTTTTTTTAAAAATAAATGTTTTTAATCGTATATTATTATCATAGTAGGTTTTTATTGAAATCAAAACATAAAATCTGCTATTTTGCGTTAATTTTGGCGCTTAATAATAATATAGTTATAAATAATATCTAAAGAAACCTTGAGCATATAATCAAAATTCAAGTTTTCTAAAATATTCAGATAGATGACGGAATTATCGAATGCTAAAAGGACGCTCTGGCATTATTTATAATTTTTTCGGATTTGCTCCCATGTCAAACATTTTGTGGATTACGTTGAATGAAACAATACGTAAGCTTTTCAACGATCACGTTGACGATAGATGGGAGGAGAAGGACTCGTTTCAGGGTATTACATTGCTCAATGACCTTGAAGAATTTACTTCTACACTAGTAGAGAAGAATTGACCTCTACACAGGCATTGCAGGGGGTGCTGCGCGCGGGGTGTTAGTACTGATTCGATTTTTTCTTGATTACTTATCGATATTCAATGAAATTAGAAAAAAAATCAATACAAGTTATTCAATTTATCGTAACATATATTTTGGTTTTCGAGAAAATATGGAATTAATGTTCAAAAAAGGCCTATTTACCAGATTTTTTTTCTAGAGTTAGCGAATTTTTTTGAGAAACGTAATCAATACAATTTATTAGCAATGTCCTTAAGTATCTCCTTCATTTTTTATATGGTAATCGTACATAAGGAATAATCTACAAACTTCAACCTAGGTGTTTTTTTAGATTTGGGCGGCGTAATCCCCTTAAGAGAACTACATGACCTAGAACGCGGTTACTCTCGCTCTGCATACAAAAAGAAGAAATGTGCAAAGATATAATGCTTGTAAATATGCATACAAAACACTACATAGTATAAAACAAAGTCGCTTCCCGCTTTCTGTCCCTATGTATGCTTAGATCTTTAAAACTACGCAAGCAATTTTGATACGGGTTTTTTAATAGATAGAGTGATTCAAGAGGAAGGTTTATTCTTCTATTTGTATTTGTTCTTTTCTTTTTTAAGTATTTGTGTGTACATAAATAAATAAATATCTCATTACACCCGAGCGAAGCTGGGGCGGATCGCTAGTTTGATTATAAAATAAAAATACTTCAGCGCATGTTTGCGATTTTTGACTATATTTTGAGTTGACGCAAAATAAAATAGACATTTCAGTAAAATAATTCATATCACTATAAATTCTTTCCTAATCTGTATCAGTAAATATTTGTATCTTATCCCACGGCTATTAGGCACGCAATTGCCTGTTTTGCGCACTAGTGCAGAAAAGAGCGCGTGCTCGAACCGCCACATTTTTATTACATTTATCGTTTTAGGCTCGACGCGCAGTCACGGGTCGCTCGACAACAATCATTTATTTATGTCTTTATAAGTGTATCGAAAAACATCGTTTGATACACGTGGAGTTAGTCATTGCAGGCTAGGCTCGATCACTAAGCCAAACTTTCTCCACTTGCATCAAAATAATCGGGTCAAAAAAAAAAAATTGCATAAGATCAAAATATCTCGATTCCCAACACTATCTATTATAGCCCACCCAACATAGCCCCTCTAATATAACCCAAGGAACATAGCTCTCTTGTTTATTGTACTATATACCTACTTACTATAGTTTCACCCGTACCCGACTAAATATTCATTACCAAATTCACACTAGGGTTGGGACACTTACGTAACTAAAGTTATCGATAAAATTAAATTAATGTTTGGTCATATCGAAGTTTGTGACCATTTAGGAAAGTGATTGTCTCTCTAATTATAATAAAACAACGTACCTATGTTCCCGGAAGGGTGGGTAGGTGTATTTTAAACCTTCGAGTATGTAGGGATTACGTCTATTAAAAAGGCCTTAATGTGGTCGTATTTCTTGGACCCTAGTTATTGGATTTGGGTAATCATTTGCAAAAAAACATCATCATTAGATATATAGTCATCATCAGTGTTAATAGATATTAACACTGTATCGCACACTTGGTCGCCTACAATGGGCCTCATCAAAAGACTTCAAGTCACCCAATGGGCAATGGAAAGGGCTATGCTCGGAGTTTCGAGAACCAAGGTTACCGACATAGCACGAAGAATCGTCAACCTTAAGTGGCAATGGTCAGGGCACATTGCTCTTAGAACGGATGGTCATTGGGGCCGAAAGGTTCTGGAATGGTAACGTTGGAAGGCCTCCTACAAGGTAGACCAATGACCTGGTAAAGGTTGCGGGAATCCGATGGAGGCCGAGTGGCTAACTGAATGACCAACAATGGATATCTTTCGGCTGAAATGATGAATGATGAACATGAACACAGTAAACAACACACACATGGCACATAGCTTACAGAACAGATGGTCAATGAAGTCGAAATGTTTTGGAGTGGCGACTGCATACCAGAAGTTGTAAGGTGGACTGATGACCAGCAGGCCAAGCCAAGCTACGACCGTTTTGTTTTGATTCTCTTGAGTCGAACGCCCTGAGTACGCGACGCCTCTAATTTGTTCTGACGTCATCTCAGAACTTTTCATCTGTTCTGCGAGCAACGTGCCTTACCCGATTCTTCGAGCCATGTCGGTAACCATGGATCTCCTGCGTATATCGTCATGCCTGATTCAATCCTGTTTGTTTTAACACTGTGTCATAACAATATGTTTCTAAAGATTTTGTGTTAGATAATTTTAAACAACTATGTAAAAGTGGCGTAAATAATGTAACCTTTTTGAGCCGTTTGCGGTCGAGACGCTGGGTTCAAGAGTTCTGAATGCACGTCATCTTTGTAAACCTTCTTTCACTGTCTAATCACCACATTGCGTGACCAGAGGGCTGGTTTGTTCTGTGCTAAAGGATTAGCGTTGCTATTTGACACGGCATCACTGTTTCTGTGATGATAATAGAGTAACACTCTATTTATCTTACTAAAATCTATAGCTACATTTTTTTTATGGTTGGTAAAATTATTCAATGACATCTCCCGCCCTTGGGTGGAGCGGGAGGATAGTGTCAGACTTTTACTGACTAAAAACACATTCTTGTTCCTTCGTTGCCTTTCATACCAGAGCCGAATCTTCCTTTCAGAAGCCGACCCTTGGCCCCAGTAGGCTTCAACACTGCTGGGTCCCTACGGTTTGTTGACATCTCCTTAAGGCGCGCGTGGAACAATACGCGCCGTAGAGGACTTGGGTTCAGTTCAGACGGCTACCGGACGATCGGACTACGAGCTACTCATTGCAAAGGAACTCAGATGAGGTTCATTTTAGCCGAAAAAAATCCAGTGCTTGACATAAGGCTTCCTCAAGACCAGTTCGCAACCATAGGATTTCCGCAACCTTCACCATGTCATCGGTCCACCTTATGGGAGGCCTTCCAACGCTGCGTATCCTGGTACGCGGTCGTCACTTAGAACATCTTTGTACTCTACCTGACTTTAGGCGTATATCTGCTTATTAAAACTGCAATATCACGTAAGGCACGTACACACTTCAGACGTGTGTACCTGTTATTGCATTTCACACGTCAGTTTGACGCGAAATTAAAAAGTCTTCGTCTGTAATTACTCAGGTACTCTTCAAACTGGAACACAGTGAAGCTTCACTAAGTTTCATTAGATATACCTACACCGTGAAATTTTTGTGGTTGTTTTCCCGCATATATTTCACTATAAAAAACACACTAAAATTGATCATAATAACTTTCATTTCGGAAGTTGGTGTTAAATATGAAAAAGCAAAACCGAAATTAAAACCGAAATCAAAGTTATTTTGATAATTTTTTTTTGTGTGTTTTTAGTGAAGTATGATGTTTTTTTAAAAAAAATAAAACTAAAAACTAAAATTTGTGGAAAACTATCACTAAAATATCACTGTGTATATTATGACGGTGAAGTGAATAGTATTGAAGCCAAATTGACAATGAGACGAAGCGCTGTATGACATATAAGTTTTGCCAGAGTCTGAAATGACGTCCATAGTGATTCTTACCATTAAAAAAGTGATCAAGATCGTGATTCTGTGTTTCTGGATAACAACAACCTGAAGATCTTTAAGTTAATATAGATTACTTCTAGGCAAGCGCGTTTCATTGATTTTCGCTTACTATCTGGTGTGTCAAAGGTCAAAAGATAGTCTATCAATAATTATAAAAGTAAAAAAAAAAATATTAATCAAATTAAAACATCAATATAATATATTAGACTTAAAATTTGGCAAACTGACTTTCACGCGAGTGAAGCCGATTGCAGAAGCTAGTAATCAATATAATAACATAGCAGATATTTAGAGATATCGTTAAAATTCACCCTGTATATGTATATTCACCGGGTGACCTGAAAAGGCTGGACAAATTAAAACATCATCATCATCTTCCTGCCCTTATCCCATTTTATTTGGGGTCAGCGCAACACGTTTTTTTCTTCCATTCTGTCCTGTTACTCGTCACGCTATCACTAACTCCCTTTTCTTTCATATCACTCCTCACACAATCCATCCATCTCTTCTTTGGTCTCCCTCTCCCTCTCCATCCATCCATATGTAAACTCATAACTCTTTTAGTAACATGCGTTTCATCCCTCCTCTTCACATGACCATACCAAGACAAACGATTTCCTTTCAACTTTTCAGTCACTGGCGCCACTTTCAAACTTCCCCTAATATACTCATTTCTCACTTTATCCATTCTCGTTACACCACACATCCATCTCAACATTCTCATCTCCACTACGTGCAATCTTTTTTCTTCCGTTCTTTTCATAGCCCAACATTCTGATCCATACAGTATGACAGGCCTTATCATGGACTTAAATTAAAACATAATATTGACAAAAAACATCTTGCCCTACCCTTTATCGATATCTTTAGAGTTGTAGGTGCCTTTTGTAACGACCCGTGGGCCATTTCGTAATCATATACGCTATTATTATAATATAAGAGCTCATCAGATAATTTGGTAGATGGCCAGACCTCCCACAAGACGGACTGATGTGGCAATGAACAGGGGACACATTTGTCACAGAGCAAATGGTTAATAGAACCAAAAGGCTTTGGAGAGGCGGCCAGTTGTACCAGTGTTTTCATATATTATTGTATAATAATTGTCTCTACGTTGTATACTCCAAGGAATATGTAACTCGTCTTGTCAGTCAATTCTGACGTGAGTTATTGCTTCTGTGTGTGTATTGAGTGACAGACTTATGAAATATGTTTCGAATCCGCTGGTAAAGAGCAGCGAACTTCTAGTTTTTATTTAGGTTAAAATTTAAAAAGCGTATTTACCTAGTTTCAGATCTATTACGAGTGGTGAAGGGCTATTTGGTTTAAGTGACATCTAAAGCAATATTGAGTTATATATATTCTGAATCAGCGAATTTTTCTCCGTCGAATGGTGCCAGATTCATTAAAATGTTCAAAAATTTCGCTTAAACCAAGTAGCCTTTCATCCCTTGATTAGATTTTAAATAAGCTGTAAAATAAAATATCTAAAAAAAAAACCCAACGCACATTTGTAAACTCATTAATAATCCAGTTTATTTTTCTTTTTTTTTATTGTTACGCTCAAAGTCTTTGAGTGAGACAGTAGTCTAGCACCACTGACTCACTTAGAGACTCCGGCAAGGATTATGTGCTTTGCTCACTGCCACTTAATTTTGGTGATTCTACGGATTGTATCGATAACCTTGGTTCTCCTGCAGGTATCTTCATTCCTGATTCGATCATGCAAGGAAACTCAAGGTGGCTAGATATCTCTGACCGGAACAGTTATACTCGTACTGTTACTGAGGTCAGAATCACTGCTTACTAAGAGGTGGGATCGCAGTCAAGCAATAGTTTATACATCGTAAAATTTTGATCGTTATAATCTCGTGGAGGGTCTGTCCGGTATTGAACCACTATCGACTTGTAGTAAAAATAAAATAAAAAAATAAAAAGTACTTTTTTTTCTAAAACTCGAATTAATATAAGCATGTACGAAATTAATTTCTTTAAGTAAACGAGTCAATGGCCTTGTAGGTAGTTGTCGGTAGTTTCGTACTAACTACCTATAGGTCATTAAAATCGCTAAGCTGACGTTTGAGTTTGAGAAACTAATTTCGTACATGCTTTAATTAAATCGAGTTTAAAAAAATAAAATAATTTAACTTTACTAATCGATAGTGCTTTATGTACCAAATCGACCCTCTACGAGATTAAAACGATCAAAATTAAAAGGTGTATCTAAAAAAAAAATAACTTGCAAAATTATTGAAAATATCTTCAAAACCAGTATTATTACACATTCCACTCAACCCCATAACACAAAACCCGACATTTTTATAATTTCTCCCAAAAAATTAATTAACCTAAAACATTAAAAATTCGAACAAAAGTTAACCCGTTTCGGCGAACATTTATCGATATCGATATTTAACGTTAGCCCATGTCGCAACCCTACTTGTTCTAATTAGTGACTTGACGGCTTTTAGTAATGAAATTTTGAACAGCAGTACCCTAGGGACAGAGCGCGAAGTTCGCCCGTCAAATGTTTTGTTTATCGATAGTAATACGATGTTTTTAATGTGTCTATGGTGTCTACAGTGTGTTTCTAAAACTGAGGTCTTTTTACAAGCTTTTATTTAGTTTCCCCTGTTGGAATCTTCAACTTCAACTCTTCATTTAATGATTGTTTGAATAAGGTTTTCAAATGACAATGACACTTGTTGTCGTGTGTGATATTTTAAAGTTAGAAATAACTGTCGTCTAGATGGCGTTAGTTTTGATATCTATTTGTTTTGTCAAATGTCGATTTTACATTTAAAGTGATGCATTAATTAAATAATTCTTGAACTTTATGTGACATTAAATCAAATGTATCAGATATTTATATTTTTGTAAGGATTTTTCTGGTTGTCTTTATACATACACTGACTTGAATAAATAGTTAACTGTTTCTGCCAAGATGGCGGTAGATCCGGTCCTCACTTTTATTAATAGCGGGTGCTCGCACCCACTAGAGTATTCAGTGGTCAATTTTAGAACTGGTAAGTCAGGGAAATAAAAGTGGTGTGTGGATAAAATCAGTAATGTTGAATTAGTGATCCAACACACCTGTCCCGATGTTTGTCTGTGGTCAAATCTTGCAAATTAAATTTGATCCACTTCCCGGTTACTGATTGAGCTGAAATTTTGCACACATATGTATATCGCGTGACAATGCACTATTATGATGACATGGAGCTGATCTGTTGATGGAGCTGGAAGGTGGCCATTGGAACTCGGACGTAAACGACACAACCCCTTCGAGTTTGGGCTCGTTTGAATTGTATTTACGAGTATTTAGGTGCTAGATGGTAACCAGGGTCTGATTATGGAACTGGAAGATGGCCATAGAAACTCATTGTATAATTTATTTCATTACCACTGCTCTCAAAACGTTTTGATCCCGTGGAGGGTCAATTCGATACATGAAACACTATCGATTTGTAAAGATAAATTTAAAAAACTTTATTTTAAACTCTAATTAATTTAAGCATGTACGAAATTAATTTCTTTAAGCGAACGTCAGCTGGGTGAGTTCAATGACCTTTAGGTAGTCAATACGCAATGACCAACAACAACCTACAAGGTCATTGACTCGTTTAATTAAAGAAATTGATTTCGTACATGCGTAGGCTTAATTGCCAAGAGCCTCGACCAACACTAAGGTGTTGGTCTGTTGGAAGGTTTGGAGGTTCTTCCTTTGGAGCCCGGGACCACGGTCCAAGCTACCGGCAAGCTAGGACCATGGTCCCTTTATGTGTATCCCGTTATATTTATAAATGGTTTATTTGTTATTTTTTTTTTTTTAATATTTAAAAATGTCATTCATATGTACATACGAGTACAATGAAGTACAATGAGTAAAGAAAATGTAATAGTAAAGACTGTTATTATTAGTTTTTTTTTTTAATTAAGTAGTGTTAAAATTTTAATGTAAATTTTCTCGTGATCGAATTTATAATTATTTGTTTAAAAAATAATAATAACATTAGTTGTTTACTGTAGTTTGGTTTTCAAGTAAAGTTTTGTTTAATAATGTTCGTAGTTTTATAATAATATATAAAAATAACCTTGTTCCTTATTCCCTTTCGAAACTGGGCAGCAATCTGAAACAAGAAGAAAATAACATGAGTATTTAATAATAATAATTTTTATTTGTAATTAAAGTTGTACAAGTTATTGTAACAATAGCAATCCGGGCAAGTGGTAGTCGGACTCGCCCACTGAGGGTTCCGTACTAATGTCTCTATGAAAACAATTCAATTTCCGAATCGACTTTCGAAGATTTATCCGAATCGCTGGAGTCCAATGGATGCGAGACGCACGGGACCGGCCATTGTGGCGACGCTTGGGGGAGGCCTAAGTCCAACAGTGGACGTCTTTTGACTGAAATGATGAATGATGATCTGAATCGTAAATAAGATTTTTTTTTTGTGACGAAACTTTTTGTAATTACATCACAAAAAAAAAGTTTTTTTCAGTTTTATTCCTATATTTGTGCTATGAGACCTTCCTTCATGCCAAAATTCAGGATTCTAGGCCAACGGGAAGTACCCCCTAGGTTTTGTTTTCGTAGAGAGGATCAAAATATGCGCCTATACTTATATTTTGACTGACCTGTTGGTCTAGTGGTTAGTGGCCCTGACTGCTATGCCGGAGGTTGTGGGTTCGATTCCCATTCAGGACAAATGTTTGTGTGATGAGCACGATCATTTGTTCTGTGTCTGGGTGTAATTTATCTATAATATGTATGTATTTAGAAATATATAATATGTTTATCAGTTGTCTAGTACTCATAACACAAGCTCTGCTTAGCTTGAGACTAGACGGCGTTGTGTGATAGTTGTGGAATATTATTATTTGGATTATAAGTTTAATTTTTTCACTGCTGCTTTGGGATGCCTGGACCTGCCCTAGCCAAGTTACGATATTTTTTTTTCTATTCTCTTGCGTCAAACGCTTCGAGTTGGCAACGCCTCCAATTCCTTTGTTCTAACGTCATCTAACACTCAGTCATGTGAGCAAAACCAAGGAATTGGAGGCGTGGCCGGCTCGAGGCGTTCGACTGCTGTGCGCGGCGTGCTGTGTATTTGATATTGATTTTAGCTTTGTACCTCCACATGCGCCCAGCCAGGAGCATTACTTTGTGGAATTTCAAACATCACCACTGCTCCCAAAACGGTGAAGGAAAACATCGTGAGGAAACCGGCATGTCCTAGAACCAAACATTCGAAAGCTAGGCCCGCGTGGTGGATTACAGCCCATGCTCTCTCCTAGAGAGGAGGCCTGAGTTCCAGCAGAGAGAACATTAAAAAGGCTGATAATGATGATGACCTCCACATGATCCTGCGAAAAATACAGGTCTTTATAGAAGGGCAGAAGGACAGACAGACAGGATATCAAAGTCATCCTATTAAGGAGCGAGGGGGTGTGGATAGAGGTCACCTCCTTCTGCGAAGCAGTAATGCTAGCGAAGAAGGCGGACACAAGCGTGAGGAAACGGACTTCCTCACACCCCAGCTGCTGAGACACCAACCTTGACAACCAGCCATCGTAGGCGTGAGCTTGCTGACGATGAGTAATAGGTAGCTTACAGTCCGGGCCGCGCCTTAAAACCGTAGAGGCCAGATACCAAGGTAAACTAAAAGTACTTAACAGTTTAGAGAGGTAAATGATAAATGCTATTTATTTTGCAAATAGGTTTTAAAAAAACACTTTTACACGTCAATTTTTTTTTTCGTCAGTTTAAACTAGATGAGGCCGGTGTTTCCTAGCTGAATACCCTGGGAAGAAACACCGAAACAAACTCAGGGGTCACAGTCTCTTTTAAAGTCCATACAGTAAATTTGTAATGGTCAAATCACATGAGAACTATGCAGATTTGCCTGAAATGGTCTTTTGAAGAAAGAACCATACAGATTTGAGTGGACTTGTCCAGTCATTGTCATTGTCAGTATTCGTGTAGCTCAACTCAGGACTACTAAGGAGCACAACAATGTTAATGCCCAAGTCAAGATACTTAAAAAAACTAACTAAATAAGCCTTCTCTTTGAGAGAAACTCTTGAAAGGGCAACGCTCACTTCAGGCAAAGGTTTCGACCCGAAACTACTCAATATACAGTTAGGTGCCAATAATATAGTCCGGGGTCACAGAGGTTTGGAGCGGGTATTCTTCGCCAACTGAATGACCCCAGGAAAGATGGTGGCACAATTATCACGTGGTACCGTGCCGACTTAGGCTTAAGAGCCTTACATACAAAGAGGGCTTGAAAAAGAAACTAACTCTGTAATCACCAATTACCGAGGTAGTTTTAGTGGTTTTTTTAAGAAACCAACTAGATAGGTCAAACAATCTGTCCACACACACATCATCATCATCATCATCATTTCAGCTTAAGGACTTCCCCTTTTAGATGTAAGCCTCCCCCAAGTGTCTCATCCATCGTATTCCCGCGACTCTCACCAGCTGGTCTAAAAAGGCCACTTTTGTAGAATCATAATATGACTCATATTTTTTTTATGGCAATATTTACAAGGAATATGGTTCTGATATGCAGTGAATTGAGTATGATTCGACTAATTTGTGCAGCCATTTTACGAAGATTAGAAGAATTGCTTATGATCTGCTAGGAATTCGGAATATGATTTGCTCTAGATGAATTGCTCATGTGACCTTTTTAGGCCCGCAGATCATCGGTCCACCCTGTGGGAGGCTTTCCAATGCTGCGTTTTCCGGTGCGCAGTCGCCACTCCAGAACCTTGCAGCCCCATCGACAATCCGTTCTATGGGCAATGTGTCTACATACATAATTCTGTTAATAAACTCATTTATTCTAGATCATCATCAATCGAACGACGTCCAGTGATTGACATAGGCCTCACTCAAATGTTGCCACAACGAACGGTCCTGTATGAAACTGGGTCCCTACCCAACTGGCCCGAAGCCTATTGGGGTCACAGGGTACGGTTTTGCTGACATATCTTTGGAAGCGCGTGGAACACTACGCGCCGTCGACGACTCGGGCTCGGTCTAGACGGGTACCGGATGGCCGTACAGCGAACTAACCATTGCTCATCGTCCACAAAAACACGAATACGATAGATAGTATCATAGTAACAGTAGAAGTCACAGGATCTCCTAGTTTGAGAATCAGGGTTTACTCTATATGTGTGACCTTAATTCACTGAAATGCATTTGCGACTTCAGTATATTCGAAACCTGAATATAGTTTGTTCAGAATCAGTAACTGAATCGATTCCAATCATTGTTACACTATGTTATTTTTTTTCTCAAACATATTTAAAAAGGGTCACAAGTTGAACACCACCGAGACTAAGTAAAAAACAGGTCACAACAGGTCATAGCGGGTATTAGACACCAGCACACAGCTGGTTGCGGGAGCATAACAACCCCGCAGTGGCCCGGATGGCCCGGTGACCATATGTTTGTGTAGACAACCAGGTAAGATAACAAGTTTATAACTTTGTGATTATTCATGATACAGTTATGAAATTTTGTACATAGATTCTTTACATAAAAATACTACACACGTGTTTCGGGTTTCGCATGTACTAAAAATAAGGTTGTATAAGCAATGTCAAGTTCGTCCAATAATTGGACCACACAGACCTACGGTGTTGCCACCAATAAGTACATGATGGACATCCCATCTATACGTAAATCATTACTTACCATCAGGTGGGATCGCAGTCTACTATATTCTAATATTTAAACTAGTGCTTATTTGCAATCCCATCTGATAGTAAGATTTTTTTTTTCGATCGGTATAAATCATCCAATGACAACTCTGGCCCTTGGGTAGAGCGGGAGATAGTGTCAGACTTTTAATGACTAAAAACCCACCCCGTTCCTTTATTGCCTTCGCACCAAGGCTCTGGTGTACACTTTCACATCTACCCAAGGACATGATAGTATGTAGTGACACAATCGTTGATGGTGAAGCGCACTAGTTTATTAAAAGCCTATTCACTCTAGCCTTTTAAGGAAAATTGACTAAGTGTATGAATGTACCCGTAAATCTGTTTTTATAGGAATCTTATTTTTTTTTAAAGTAATTCATAGTTTTGTTTAAATTATTTTTTTGTTTATATTATCGACAGCGATATGATCATGTGATATGCTATATTTTAGTTTTAATCAGTTTAGAGATAGAGATTTTTTTTAATTGAAAATTAAATAAATAAATATCTTTTAGTAAAAACTCGTCATCGAACCTCCAACCAAGGAAAGATTAAAGCTTTGGGAAGAACATCACCTACCACCATCCGACTTCTTACAACCTCAAGAAAATCTCCCGAAAGGACGTGAATTGCAGTGGTCTGTATGGAAACCACTATATCGGTTGCACACCCAAATAAGCCGCTGTAAACATAACCTGGCGAAATGGGGTTTTATAGAACCGTCGGATACTCAATGTGAGTACGGTGCTTCTGTGCAAGACTAGCCACATGTTAAAGTGCGCAAGTGCCCATACACCTGCACTATGGACGATTTAATGAGTACCACCGATGCTGCAGTTAACGTAGCCACCTACTGGGCCAAAACAGATTAACGAGTTTATCATCGATTCGATAAAAAGAGGAGAAGAAGAGTAAAAAGTTTTTTACTTTTATTTTATTTTATTTGTTCGGAAAAAAAAAAAACAGTTATGCATTAGAATCTTTTACTAAGTTATAAATATACAGAACTTATAAATGTATAATCTACGACATTTTCCACAACATACTTGAGAGTTATATTTGTTTAATTATAACAGTGCGCTATTCTTAGCTGTATGTAAGCTTTGTGTGTGTTGTTTTAAAGCAATGGTGGCCCAGTGGTCAATAGTATGTAGTTGTAGGTAGTTAGTATTAAATATATTTTGTTTTAGGACTGTTTTTTATTGACAGTTTGTTCCAAATTAACTTCTAAATTAAACAGTAGGTGAAGACTCTGAATGATAAAAAAACACCAAAATAAAAGCACAATATTTATTTCATTTAAAAGTATTGCCTTCCAACATGGCAATGCTGCCAACGTTCTGAGCACTTTCCCATTGACATCGATATGGATGAATTTTTTGATGCCCAATAAGTTCCTTTTTTTACCCATTTGTAAATATTATTATTTTTAGTCTGTATTAAATAGTTCATTTAAATTTTCATTAAATATTAAAACCTTTTAGGATTTTTAAATTTAAAAGTATGATCATACTTTTACTTTAATTTAAATTTTCACTATCATACAAAATTATTTTACGTGACAGCAGTCCATAGAAAATAGGCATTTGGGCATTCTCCTTTAATAAAGAAAAATGACGTCCGACTTAAAAAAAAGCACCAATTATTTAGATGATACGTTTTAAAAACATTATCCTAACGCTGCAAACTCATAATAGATACATACGTATAAAATCTAGCTATATACCTACCGGCAAGGAACAAAGAAATACCTACCACGCATGCGCGACTAAACAGAGACCGCACTACGGTCGAACACTATAAGAGCTAACGCGCTAGACAAGGACAGCGAACCTCATAAATTTAAGAGAGAATTTGTTGGGTGTGTTAGGTATTATTATTAAATAATTAGAAGTTATGTTTTTTTTTTACAGGAAATATGAAGTTTTTCTTTGACGTGAACTTACTAAATCCATGCATTTTTGTAACGGCTAGCGTTGCGGTGCTCCATTTTTAAATGGTATAGTCGAAACATGAATCAAGTCTGATGTGTAAGGTCAATGCTTCGAGTAACCTTTTGGCTATTTACAGGCGGCTTAAGATGGAAGTAAGCCGTTTTTATCCGATAGGCTTTTCAGCCAGTGTTTATCTAGATATTTTTATTTTATTATATACTCGTATGTAACCTAATAAACGCAACTTCCTGAGTTTGGCTTTTTTAAGGTGGGAAATCATCTAAAGACTTCATCCGCTCTAGGGTGGAGCGGGAGGGTGTAACTTTACTGACTAAAACCACGCTTATGTTTCTTCTAAAGAGAATGGGAAAATCTAAGACTAAAATAATTTTACGATAAAAAATTATTATTTATTATATGATTTATTTTATGTTAGGGTCAAGGTGAGGACCGGTAGTTGCGGCGACTATTGGAGGAGGCCATGCCCAGCTGTGGAAGTCTTTCTGATGTAATGATGAATTTCTTAAAAAAAAACTATCTAAGTGCATTTAAGTAAAATAACAGAGATATATTGACCTCAATTTACTATTGAGGATCTCAAGAGATCTTGGTCCTTTGGAAGGCGTACGAGGAGCCGAAACCAACTGGCAGAGGCCCTTTAGATACTTTTAATGGAAAGTGATGCCAACCGACGATTATCCCTGTACGCGCAATGCTAGTGCATCCAAGGACAACCCCCGGTTGATGAAAACTATTGTGACATATTTTTTTTTTTTTTTTTTTCGGTAGGTAAAATCATCCAATGACAAATCCCGCCCTTGGGTGGAGCGGGAAGTAGTGTCAGACTCTTACTGACTAAAAACCTACCCCGTTCCATTCTTCGCCTTGGTCCCAGGGTCCCGGGTGCCATTTTCACATACCCTTTGACCCCAGTAGGCTTCGGCCCTGTCGGGCCCCTACAGTTTGCTGACAACTCCTTAAGGCGCGCGGGAACAGTGCGCGCCGTAAACGACTTGAGATTGTGACATATGGAAAACAAAGACAATAGAGCTATGGTTTTTAGAATCTTAAGTGGACTGGTTACTAGGAACTATGTTTAAAACTATGGCCGCTGCCTAAACAATGTTATTAATATCCATCAAATAACATCAACCCCATTCAGAAAATAAAATTTGATGTAAATAGTATTTTTAAAACTATCGTCGACCACATCATCGCTTACCAATAGGTGAGATAGCGGTCAAGCGCGAGCCTATAAATTATTATTATTATTATTCTCTTTATTCATTAATAAACTTATAAATTATATTTTTAAATATTTTTTAAAAAACTTACAAACAAAAAAAAAAAACATTTAAAAATATAAAAAATAGTGTCCCACCGGTATCGGGAACAGGGTCCAAGCTACCGGCGGTCAGGGCTCCAGAGAAAGGAACCTCCTAACAATACGAGCCGTGTCCAGGAGTACCGCTCTCTGAATCAAGCCCTTGATCCAGCCGCCTAACGAGAGCCTCCTAAGGTGTTGGTCGAGGCTCTTGGCTATTAAGCCATTACCCGACACGACTATCGGTACAATGATCGCCGAATCCACTTCCCACATGTCGACAACCTCGCGAGCCAAGTCAATATACTTGATTTGGCTTATTATTATTATTATTATGAGCCTGTAGTGTCCCACTGCAGGGCAAAGGCCTCCCTTCCATTCTTCCACTCTTCTCTATCTTTTGCCACTTCCGGCCAATCCTTTAGAAAGGAGTCCAAATCGTCACGCCATCTCCTTCTGGGCCTACCGCGTCGCCGGCTCCTGCTGTATTAAGGGGTTGTATTGCTCCTGCCTCCAGCCTATAAATATTTAAAAAAAAAATACCAGACAAGCGTATCAGGTTTCGCATATACTCGTACTTAAAAATAAGGTTGTATAGATTTGTACTCATTATCAACGCAATGACAGCCCCATTTCAAATCCTGACAATTACTGTCCATTCCAGACTTAGAAGAGATCGCGAAATGAGATATAGCCGCCCATTGAATGTATTTCAGTTTTTAGATACCTCCACAGACTCCGGCAGGGAATTCCACTCTTTAGCTGTACGCACAATGTGTTCCCAAAGCGCTTTGTACGTATGGGTGGGATGTCGACCATGTACCGGTGGCGCATCGCCGTAATGGTCCGATAATGGAACGGACTTGCTGAAATTAAATTTTGCAATTCCAATGCTCACTCCCCGAAATGTAATTGATAGAAAACTGATAGGCGAGCAACTCGGCGTCAAGCAAGACTTTGGAGTTTCGACTCAACAAGTGTATTTACCAATGAACTTTTGAGCTCGCTTTTCAATCGACTCTAGTCTGTTTATATGTAAAAAATCTCACAAAGTTATAAGCTTGTTATGTTAGCTGGTTGTTCACACAAACCCATGGTCACCAAGCCATCCGGACGACTGAGGGGTTGTATTGCTCCTGCACCCAGCTGTGCGCTGGCTCCTAATGCCCGTAACGACCTGTGACCTGTGTTGTACTTAGTGTCGGTGTTGCCCAACTTGTCGTCATCATCATCATCATCACAGGAGGAGGCCTATGTCCAACTGTGGACGTCTTTTGACGTCCACAAGTGTCACCACAATAAACGACGCATTCATCGGATTCCCACATCCCTTACCAGGTCATCGGTCCACCATGTAGGAGGCCTTTCAACGCACCATGTAGGAGGCCAACTGTACGCTTCCGCGTACAGGTGCCAGAGACAAGTACAAAGTGAATTTAGTGCAAATGTGAAGTGTTACTGACATAGCTAACTATAAATTGTATTTACTTTACATATGCTAGTCTGAGAGCAGTGGTTGCCGAGTGGTAATGGCCCCGACTTACGAATTGTAGGTCGCGGGTTCAAACCCAGCCAGGCGCATTACTTTGTGTAATTTAATTTATCACCACTGCTCTCAAAACGGTGAAGGAAAACATCGTGAGGAAATCGGCATGTCCTAGAACCAAAAATTCGAAGACATGTGACATCCATCAATCCGCACTGGGCCCGCGTGGTGGATTACGGCCCATTCCCTCTCCTAGAGAGGAGGCCTGAGTCCCAGCAGTGGGAACATTAAAAGGCTGATGATGATGATGATGATGTTAGTCTGTAAGGTATGTATCTATGGGCCAAGATGCCTGACAAAAGATATCAGTAGGGACTGGTCATCTCTTAGCTGCCAGTAGCTCAAATCAATTTCTATTTTTTTAATTAGTTCATTTTATTTTTTTATTACTTATCTGCATTGTGCTCACATAATAGAAGCGACAAGAAAAATGTAACCAAGATTTATGTAACTCATAATATGATTTTAAAAGAGTGTCCATGGAGTTTCTTGCACGTTCTTCTCCATAGAGATCTACGCTTTGGAACGTGCAATTTAGCTTCACTTTTTTTTGGACTGACCGACATTTTGACAATTCAAAAGTGCCTGTAATTGGTCTATTTGAAATAAACTATTCTGATTCTGATAAAATTATTTATAATTATAAAAAAAAAATCGACAACCACACAAAACAAAATTTCTATGTGCAAATATCAAACAGAAATTCCAGCGAGGTATCTATTCGTTCACTACCAACTAAATAAGGGTAGGGATCTTTTAACAAGGTATATCGGGTGTCCGAGAATCGGAGCCCTCACCCTACTTTCAAGGCCCGTACACATAAATTTCTTTAGGGTGAAGGGACCAACTCTCGTCCTTGGTTTGCAATTATGAGTGAATTTAGTTTGAAGTTTTGCTACCATCAAATTTTGAGGTGTACATAGTTGGGCTGAAGAATGTTTTAACTTGTAGTCTCATTACAAAGACTAGTGTGCGACCGCTGTTTTGTTTGCGTTTAGACTTATACACCGTTAAATTTTGGTCGTTTTAATCCCGTGGAGGGTCGATTCGGTACATGAAAATTTAAAAATAAAGTACTTTTCTTTGTCGGTCAGTAAAAAAAAAGTTAAGCTGAATAATAAAGTTATGCGATACAAATACAAGATAGCTATCGGATTCATTGCGGTCGCGCCGTTCCCGGCTCAATACTCAATACTCAATATTTTATTGCATTCCATAAGTATGCATAGATGGTATTGAAAAAAAAAATGCCATAGACCATTATGGACCCTGTCGGGCACAGCAAAAATTAGGAGAGAGGAAGATGGTTAAGTAGCAATTCATGAAATTCACTAGTACTGTAGATCTAATGGGTCACGTTTAATTGGGTTTATTATAGTATGTATATTCATCGTTATAATATGTCTATGCTCTGAGGGCTCTAACATCCAGTGTAGTAGGTATAAGGCCCAGTTTCCACTAAAGCGGAGAGTAGAGGAGACGAGAGATGTGTTGCGAAGCTGGCAGATTATTATCACCGAAGCGGAAAGGAGATGTGAGCTTTGTGTAGCAGAGATGTGAGCTGTGAGAGAAGAGGCGCGGGGAGAAGGCAGCGGGGAGCGGGGAGCGGGGTGAGCGAGTGCGTGCACCGCCCGATTAGACACTTCTCCGCTCTGCAACACAGCCTGCTCGCTCGCCGCACAAGTGCTACAGAAAAATAAAAAAAGGTAATTTAAAAAAATAAAAAACCCAACTGCTTTTCTGAACATTCATGAAAAAGCCCTAAAACAATAAAGTCGTTACCGATTGCACTTATCTATATAATATTTTAAATACTGGCAGTCGGAACCCATTTTCCTGAAATCTAATTCAGGAACTTAAGACAAAGAAGGAATATAGGAATGGGTTTTAGTCAGCAAAAGTCTGATACGCCCTCTCGCTCCGCCCTAGAGCAGGAGAAGTCTATGGATGATAATCAACCTAAAAAACACTGGCTTTATCTCCAAGGTTAAGCAACACTTGTAGATATCTAAGGAAAGGTGACCTGTGACCATTTTTATATAAAAAAGTAGTTCCTAAGGCTTAGCACGTATTGCGATTAAACGCCCGCGTTTTCCCACAGGTCTAAAACCGCAAAAAAATGTAACACATGGCTTTCTATACAAGCGTGGCACGCATTGGCGACTTTTTTCAGTAACCGATTTTAAGCGGCAGTGCGTGTTAAGACGCAGGTTTGCGTTTTCAGTTATTCATAAACTGCTTGCGTTTAATCGCAGTGCGAGCTAAACCTTACATAAGGCAAATATTTTATTTAAACAGAAAACAAATCTGTATCAAAACGGTTGTCCGTCCAGCGCTACTGTATGGGTCCGAATGTTGGACCGCAAAAAAGACGCATGAAAAGAAGATCCATACCAACGAAATGAAGATCTTTAGATGGGCGGAAGGTGTGACTAGGCTTGACAGAGTGCGAAATGAACACATTTATTTATTTATTTTATTTTATTAAAACTTCATGCAACACAAAGGTTACACAGGCGGACTTAATGCCTTAGGCATTCTCTACCAGTCAACCAAGGGTAGTGAAGAGAAAACGTGGCAGGTGCATAAAAAAAGGATTAATGAAAACAAGGGACATTCGAGGAATCTTCAAAGTCGCACCAATCTCCGAAAAGATGACCGAAAATCGCCTTCGTTGTTATGGACACGTCCAAAGACGCAGTGAGGACCACGTAGTTCAAATCGCCTTACGCCTACCAGAACAATAAAGAGGTAGAATCCGCCTTTGACCTGGTGGTCAAATATAGAGAGGGATCTCAAGAAGGCCCAGTTGCCAAAATTGATAAAATCAAAATCAAATTAAAATCAACTCTTTTATTTCAAATAGACCAATTACAGGCACTTTAGAATAGTCAAAATGTCGGTAAGTAAAAAAAAAAAAAATTTAGCTAAATTGCACGAAATTGAATTAAGCTACTGGCAGCAAAAAGATGACCAGTCTCATCTGACGGCGCCCGTTCACGAGCATGACGCGTGCCTCAACCCCACTCTGCTTAACCATTATGAAGGGAACAGAATGACTCAATAACACGCGCCACCATCAGCAAGACATTTGAGTGAGAATGACAAACTTTCAAGTGGTATCTTATTATAAAATTTTACACCGCACCCCATAAAAGAATTATATACTTTAGCCAATCTGAATCGAGGTTGATCTAGTTTGTGCCTATTCCTAGTATTAAAATTGTGCCTGTCACTTATCTTAGTAAAAAGATGAATATTTTTCCGAAAGTACATAATATTTTCATCTATTCTTGTTATGCATGGGCAAACGAGGTAAGCGAGGCCTAAGTTCGGGTGACATGTTGCGATATTCCCGAATCGCACACTCCAAAGCACTCCTCAGTTCGCTATTGTACTGGGTACTTACGTTAGCAGCCGTGTCAGTACTCCCTTCGTCAGCGTGGCTGGGAATTTGGTTGGACGGTGGTACCTCATCTGGTACCACAGACTGCGACGGAGGAGCAATGACACGGCTACTCATTTCCATACGGAGGCGATCAAGCACAGTATCATCCAACATATGATTACGCTGGATAACCCGTACCTGATCCGACAGTCGTTGGGTTGACACGTTGACGGCTGGCTCAAGCACCTGAAACAGAGAGAGCATCCGAACACGGTACGCGGTCAGGTTGTTTCCTCCCTCTGTAGCCCCATAGTATGCGCGCATGACGTTTTCGTTGATGGTTTGCGTCCATCGCATGCGCTGCACACTTCCGCCGGGAGCTGGGACCCTATCAGAGACCGGTGGGCCTCGAGGTCCTAAGCCGCTCGGCGGCCGGCGTCCTCTTCGTCGACGCGAAGGTGGTGGTGTCGTCGGCGGAGAGAAGAACTCGTCGCTGGAGCTCGACGCAACTGCCGCGGCCGGTGTCACAGCACTCACAGTGGGGCTGGGTTCCGGCGGCGGCGAGGCGGAGCTGAGCGACGAGGCCGGAGGTGATGGGCGTGCACGGCGTGCTGCGGCTCTCGTCAACATTGTTGTCTTATCATTCCATTTTTTTTTTTTTTTTTTTTTTTTTTTTTTAAATGGCAATTGAGCCGATTGCGACTATTCTGCCAGTGTCGCGTTGAGACGGTGACTCGGTGAGGTGAGGACCACCGAATTTGATTGTATTGTCCATTGTAGTGACATATGTCATCTGTCTGCTGTGTTCATTTTTCTCTTATATATGGTATTATCTTGGTTGACTATGGCTTTTATAGGTCCTTATTATGTAGCAAATCTTTCTTGTTATTTTTATTATGTAATTTGGGTTGAAATGGGTCCAGAAATCAGTGTTATAAAACTTAAATCTTTGGGAATGAAAAAATACACCTTTTGTTGACACCGGGTGTTGCCATATATTATTATTATTTCCTTTATTTCTTGTATTACATTTTTTTTTAGATTTTTAAATATTTTTAACATATATATATTAAAAAAAAAAAATTTAAAAATATAAAAAATAGTGTCCCACCGGTATCGGGAACAGGGTCCAAGCTACCGGCGGTCAGGGCTTCAGAGAAAGGAACCTCCTAACAATACGAGCCGTGTCCAGGAGTACCGCTTTCTGAATCAAGCCCTTGATCCAGCCGCCTAACGAGAGCCTCCTAAGGTGTTGGTCGAGGCTCTTGGCTATTAAGCCATTACCCGACACGACTATCGGCACAATGATCGCCGAATCCACTTCCCACATGTCGACAACCTCGCGAGCCAAGTCAATATACTTGATTTGGCTTATTATTATTATTATTATGAGCCTGTAGTGTCCCACTGCAGGGCAAAGGCCTCCCTTCCATTCTTCCACTCTTCTCTATCTTTTGCCACTTCCGGCCAATCCTTTAGAAAGGAGTCCAAATAGTCACGCCATCTCCTTCTGGGCCTACCGCGTCGCCGGCTCCTGCTGTATTGAGGGGTTGTATTGCTCCTGCCTCCAGCCTATAAATATTTAAAAAAAAAAATACCAGACAAGCGTTTCAGGTTTCGCATATACTCGTACTTAAAAATAAGGTTGTATAGATTTGTACTCATTATCAACGCAATGACAGCCCCATTTCAAATCCTGACAATTACTGTCCATTCCAGACTTAGAAGAGATCGCGAAATGAGATATAGCCGCCCATTGAATGTATTTCAGTTTTTAGATACCTCCACAGACTCCGGCAGGGAATTCCACTCTTTAGCTGTACGCACAATGTGTTCCCAAAGCGCTTTGTACGTATGGGTGGGATGTCGACCATGTACCGGTGGCGCATCGCCGTAATGGTCCGATAATGGAACGGACTTGCTGGAATTAAATTGTGCAATTCCAATGCTCACTCCCCGAAATGTAATCGATAGAAAACTGACAGGCGAGCAACTCGGCGTCGAGCAAGACTTTGGAGTTTCGACTCAACAAGTGCATCATTACCAATGAACTTTTGAGCTCGCTTCTCAATCGACTCTAGTCTGTATATTTATGTAAAGAATCTATGTACAACATTTCAAAGTTATAAGCTTGTTATGTTAGCTGGTCGTTCACACAAACGTATGGTCACCAAGCCATCCGGACGACTGAGGGGTTGTATTGCTCCTGCACCCAGCTGTGCGTTGGTTCCTAATGCCCGTAACGACCTGTCGTGACTGGTGTTGTACTTAGTGTCGGTGTTGCCCAACTTGTCGTCATCATCATCATCACAGGGGGAGGCCTATGTCCAACTGTGGACGTCTTTTGACGTCCACAAGTGTCACCACAATAAACGACGCATTCATCGGATTCCCACATCTTACCAGGTCATCGATCCACCATGTAGGAGGCCTTTCAACGCACCATGTAGGAGGCCAAAAGGTTCTGGAGTGGCGGCCGCGTACCGGATGACGCAGCGTCGGAAGGCCTCCCACAAGGTGGACCGATGACCTGGTCAGGGTCGCTGGAGTCCGATGGATGCGAGACGCACAGGACCGGCCATTGTGGCGACGCTTGGGGGAAGCCTATGTACAATAGTGGACGTCTTTTGGCTGAAATGATGATGATATCTTTACTTGGAATAATATACTACATATCCAATCTTTTATCGGACATAGTTAGCCCCTGCCCACAGTAGGGTCGAAGCCTGCAGGGGCCATGGACGCAAGGCAAAGAAGGAACATCAGTGTGTTTAGTCATTAAAAGCCTGAAACGCCCTCCCGTTTCGCCCTATGCAGGCCGTGGTGTACCGTCGCTTCCGCGTACAGGTGCCACAGAACAGTACCTCTACCATGAGTTTTAAGCAATAGTATTAGTCGCTACTCGATGTCGACACCGTAAATATTTTGTATGGCAAATTTTGCAGCGCCTCTAGCGGTCACTTGCAGAATCAAAATTTGCCATACAAAATATTTACGGCGTCGATATCGAGTAGCGACGAATACTATTGCTTAAAACTCATGGTAGAGGTACAGCACGAAGTGAATTTAGTGCAAATGTGAAGTGTTACTAACATAGCTAACTATAAATTGTATTTACTTTACATATGTTAGTCTGAGAGCAGTGGTGGCCGAGTGGTAACGGCCCCGACTTACGAATTGTAGGTCGCGGGTTCAAACCCAGCCAGGCGCATTACTTTGTGTAATTTAATTTATCACCACTGCTCTCAAAACGATGAAGGAAAACATCGTGAGGAACCCGGCATGTCCTAGAAACAAAAATTCGAAGACATGTGACATCCATCAATCCGCACTGGGCCCGCGTGGTGGATTACGGCCCATTCCCTCTCCTAGAGAGGAGGCCTGAGTCCCAGCAGTGGGAACATTAAAAGGCTGATGATGATGATGATGATGATGTTAGTCTGTAAGGTATGTATCTATGGGCCAAGATGCCTGACAAAAGATGTCTGTAGGGACTGGTCATCTCTTAGCTGCCAGTAGCTCAATTCAATTTCTATTTTTTTAATTAGTTCATTATATTTTTTTATTACTTATCTGCATTGTGCTCACATCATAGAAGCGACAAGAAAAATGTAACCAAGATTTATGTAACTCATAATATGATTTTAAAAGAGTGTCCATGGAGTTTCTTGCACGTTCTCCTCCATAGAGATCTACGCTGTGGAACGTGCAATTTAGCTTCACTTTTTTTTGGACTGACCGACATTTTGACAATTCAAAAGTGCCTGTAATTGGTCTATTTGAAATAAACTATTCTGATTCTGATAAAATTATTTATAATTATAAAAAAAAAAATCGACAACCACACAGAACAAAATTTCTATGTGCAAATATCAAACAGAAATTCCAGCGAGGTATCTATTCGTTCACTACCAACTAAATAAGGGTAGGGATCTTTTAACAAGGTATATCGGGTGTCCGAGAATCGGAGCCCTCACCCTACTTTCAAGGCCCGTACACATAAATTTCTTTAGGGTGAAGGGACCAACTCTCGTCCTTGGTTTGCAATTATGAGTGAATTTAGTTTGAAGTTTTGCTACCATCAAATTTTGAGGTGTACATAGTTGGGCTGAAGAATGTTTTAACTTGTAGTCTTATTACAAAGACTAGTGTGCGACCGCTGTTTTGTTTGCGTTTGGACTTATACACCGTTAAATTTTGGTCGTTTTAATCCCGTGGAGGGTCGATCCGGTACATGAAGCCCTATCAATTTGTAAAGATAAAATTGAAAAATAAATTACTTTTCTTTGTCGGTCAGTAAAAAAAAAGTTAAGCTGAATAATAAAGTTATGCGATACAAACAAAAGATAGCTATCGGATTGAGGTCACGCCGCTCCCGGCTCTGAGGGCTCTAACATCCAGTGTAGTAGGTATAAGGTCCAGTTTCCACTAAAACGGAGAGGAGAGGAGACGAGAGATGTGTTGCGAAGCTGGCAGATTATTAACACCGAAGCGGAGAGGAGATGTAAGCTTTGTGTAGCAGAGATGTGAGCTGTGAGAGAAAAGGCGCGGGGAGAATACAGCGGGGAGCGGGGTGCGCGAGTGCGTGCACCGCCCGAACGCCCGACTAGACACTTCTCCGCTCTGCCACACAGCCTGCTCGCTCGCCGCACAAGTGCTACAGAAAAATAAAAAAGGTAATTTAAAAAAATAAAAAACCCGACTGCTTTTCTGAATATTCATGAAAAAGCCCTAAAACAAGAAAGTCGTTGTACCCGATTGCACTTATCTATATAATATTTTAAATTCTGGCAGTCGGGACCCATTCTAGAATTGAGAGCACATACCTATATTGCATTGCAGATTACTCCAATCTATTGACTAGACGGCTGACTTTCTAGAATGGGTTTTTTAGTTTTTTAAATTACCGTTTTTTATTTTTCATTTTTTTAGTTTTATTTTATTACGATATCACTTTCAAAGTAATTACGAATCTAACGACACCTCTCAAGTTAAAATCCATCGAGCCGTTCAGGCTGCAGAGCGTGCCAAACAATTATACATACATACATACTCTCGAAAAACATAACCCTCTTTCTGGCTGCTGGGGTCAAGGGCCGTTTTCTGAGAGGAAGGCTCAGCCCCGGCACTATAGGCAACGAAGGAACGGGGTAGGTTTTTAGTCAGTAAGAGTCTGACACTACTTCCCGCTCCGCCCAAGGGCGGGATTTGTCATTGGATGATTTTACCTACCATAAAAAAAAACCCTCTTTCTGGCGCAGTCGGGTAATGAGACATGCCCTCTTCTCTCCGCTTGATACATTTCCACCAAAGCTAAGCGGAGAAGAGATGTGGACTGGAGAAGTGTGTTAGTTCAAACACATCTCCTTTCCTCTCCTCTTTGGTGAATACTGGGCCTAATACATAAGTTTGTTTATTATTAGGATAACGCACCTCAAAAAAAAAAATAAACGGAAACCTTATAGGATATCACTTTGTGGTCCGTCTGTCAGCCTGTCTGTCCCTTTATATCAGAAACGCGTAAAGATATCGAGTTGAAATTAAAACTACACCACTATTTTTAATTATGGTAAATACTTAAAGGGCTTATTAGAAAAGCTCTTGTTATTATTTAAGCAAAGTCTCAATGAATAATATTCATAAACAGCAAAGTTATGAGCGTTTGTTTTTATCCCAAAATCTCACTCAATTTTTGGAAACATTGTACAGGTTATTGTTTATGAATGAAAGATTGTCAATAAAAATGGAAACACACTACGCTTAGTATTTCCTAGAAGTAGTTGTTATGAATTATGATTCAATTATGAATTTACCAATAATTACAAATTTTCGTAGACAATTTTGGGATTTCGTTTTTTTTACTTTTGACTACACAAATATGATCAGTAACGGGTTCAGATTGAGCCCCATTTTTTTGTGCACCAATTAAAAAATAGGGGTGTATACATGAGTGTATGTCAAAGGTTCCTTGAAGCTGATAGAGAGCAGGGCCAAAGCCTACTGGGGCGTGGGCTTCTCAAAGAAAAACTTAGATTTCAGGATCGTAAGACAAAGTAGGAATATAGGAATGGGTTTTAGTCAGCAAAAGTCTGATACGCCCCTCGCTCCGCCCTAGAGCAGGAGAAGTCTATGGATGATAACCAACCTAAAAAAAACTGGCTTTATCTCCAAGGTTAAGCAACACTTGTAGATATCTATGGATGGGTGACCTGTGACCATCTTTACATACGAAAGTAGTTCCTAAAGTAAGATAAATATTTTTTTAAAACAAAAACAAATCTATATACACCGTTAAATTTTGATCGTTTTAATCCCGTGGAGGGTCGATTCGGTACATGAAACACTATCGATTTGTAAAGATAAAATAAAAAAATAAAGTACTTTTTTTCTAAAACTCGAATTAATATACGCATGTACGAAATTATTTTTTTAAGTAAACGTCAGTAGGACGAGTCCAATGACCTGTATGTAGTTAGTACGTAATTACCGACTACTACTACAAGGTCATTGACTCGTTTACTTAAAGAAATTAATTTCAAAATGAAATAAAAATTTTGAAATTTATTTATTTAATTTTATCTTTACAAATCGATAGTGTTTCATATACCGGATTGACCTTCCACGGGATTAAAACGATCAAAATTTGACGGTGTATATATATATATAATATAATAATATATATATATAATATATTCCACAACTATCACACAACACCGTCTAGCCCCAAGCTAAGCAGAGCTTGTGTTATGGGTACCAGACAGCTGATAAACATACTTAAATATAAAAGCAAAATACCACTCACTGTTTAATCATGAAATCTCAGAAACTATAACTACTATAACTATAAAATTATTTAGATAGGTAAGTTAGCGGATGTCTACACCCTATAAGGAACCTACCTGCCAAAATTTAAGTTTGTAGGGTTTATAGTTTCTTGGATTTATGTTTTTGTTGATTAGATTTTGTGATTAATCAGTCAGTGGTATTTCGCTTTCATAAATATAGTATATATAAACCAGTGCTTGACTACATCATTATCATCAGCCTTTTAATGTTCCCACTGCTGGGACACAGGCCTCCTCTCTAAGAGAGGAAATGAGCCGTAATCCACTACGCGGGCCCAGTGCGGGTTGGTGGACGTCACATGTCTTTGAATTTTCGGTTCTAGGACATGCCGGTTTCCTCACGATGTTTTCCTTCACCGTTTTGTGCTTGACTAAGATTTCACCTAATCGTAAGTAGTGAAGCAATCGTTGACAGCGAAGCGCACTGGTTTCTAAAGAGTTTTGAAGACACCTAAAATATGATGTGACACCAACGGGAAGACTGCAGCAGGCAAATTGTTCCAATCCTTCGATGTACGCACTATAAATGATGAGACGAAACGCTTAGTAAGGCACCGTAGATGTGTCAAGAATGTAAGGCTGTGACGAAATAAATCACGAAAACAAAGCGCTTGTCTTGTTGTAACCTTCAAGTTTGAAATCAAAATTTAACTTTCAAGTCGCAGAGTCATTTTTGGCGCCATCAATGTCAAAAACTTGTCAAAAAGCGGGCAAAGTTTAAAGCAGTTCAGACTGATTGAGACAGAGATGCGAGTGTTCGTTACAGATTGCTTGTCATTTCTGTTGTAATGAAATGATAATATTATCACATCATACTTTCAGCTACCTCGACAGAAGACGCCTCGGGCGTCGGGAATAATGTAATATTTATAACCATGAAATGTACTAAAAAAGGTGTTTTTAATGTTCCGTACCTCACCTCGGATATCTGGAGGCATGCACACATGCACGACAAGCGCATGGAGATGCAACGCCGGGGCGAAATTCCGCTGCCACGACAAGTCGAGGCATGGCGGACAGAGCTCCGGCGGGATCTCATGGCGAAATGGCGTCAGCGACTATCGCAACCTCGTTCGGGGTGCGCCACAATTGGGGCGATAAGGCCCATCCTTGAGGCTTGGTTGGAAAGACCTCACGGCGTTCTCAACTTCCGCACGACGCAGGTGCTTACCGAACACGGAAAGTTCGCTAAGTACCTGTTCCGGATTCGTGCGGAGGATTCGCCCGGGTGTCGCTACTGTGCGGAACACCCGGAGGACACGGTGGAGCACACTGTAGAGGTGTGCCCCGCCTGGGCAGAGCGATCTCTCTCGCCGGGCCTTGTTTCAGGCCATGGTCCGGAGCGAGTAGGGGTGGCCTCCTTCTGCGAAGCAGTAATTCTAGCAAAGGAGGAGGCCGACCGCATAAAGCAACGGCGCTCATACCCCAGACCCCGCGGATTCTGATCCCGATTTCGGGCCACCGTAGGCGCGGGCTGGCGGACAGCAATTGGTAGCTCGCTGTCCACCGTCTGGTAACCGTCCAGACCTAGCCCAAGTCGTCGACAGCGCGTACTGTTCCACGCGTGCCTCAAGGAGTTGTCAGCAAACCGTAGGGACCCTGCAGAAGGGTCGAAGCCTACTGGGGCCAAGGGTCGATTACTGAAAAGAAGACTCGGCCCCGGTATGAAAGGTAACGAATGAACAGGGTGGGTTTTTTAGTCAGTAAGAGTCTGACACTGTCTCCCGCTCCGTCCAAGGACAGGGGATGTCATTGGATGATTGTCGCCTACCATAAAAAAAACCTTGTCTGTCTGTGTGTCAAGACTCTTTATCTCGGGAATGCGTGGAGTTATCAAATTGAAATTAAAATCATATACTCAGGTTTGCAGTTCCTGGAAGCTGTGACAAAATCTAATTTCTAACTTCGCAAAAAACGTATATTTCGACATTCTCAAGGGAATCAAAATTCATAGGGTACTTCCCGTTGACCTAGAACCCTGAAATTTGGCTTGAAGCAAGGTCTTATAGCACAAGTATAGGAATAAATCTGAAAACTATAAAATTGTAAATACATCTTTAAAAAAAATTATGGTTCGGAAAAATCTTCAAGACTTGAGTCGGGCATTGAATTGTTTTTACAGGTAAGTTGGTAAAAAACCCTCTGTACGCGAGTCCGACTCACACTTGACCAGTTTTTTTTTTAATTCTAGGATTTCCAACAGCTAGCGTTCAAAAGGCAAGCAATATGGGTATGATCCTCAGCACACAAGTTGAATCATCATGGCGGTTGACCTTGAATGCGCATAACCGAATTTCGGGTCTCAAATGAAGCGGGGGGCTGCACGTAACTATAGCAACGGGTTCAACTTATTTGCCACGTACTATACACGATCGAACTTGCGCTTAATACAGAGCTTAGTCATCAAATCTGCACAGGTTTCAATTTGAACCAAATCGGATCACGGGAAGCGTCTGAAAAATCGATCAAAATAGTCGACGGGCGTGAAACTGTTTGTAGCCATTGTCAAAGAGGGCAGGGGCGTAGCTACTAAGAGGCTAGGCGAGGCAACGCCCCGGGGCCCTCAAGCTCCAGGGGCCTCCAAAACCTGAATAGCAAACTTCTTATTGATCGAGCGAAGAATTCTACCATCTTTGAAATCTAAATAAAATAGGTAATAATACAACTCATATTCCGTCTAATTAAAAATATATTTTTTTAAAGTTAAAGTTGCTTTGCATTTTTAAGTATATTGATAAAGCCTTAAAGTTTAAGGGCCCCCAATTTGATTTTTCCCCAGGGCCCTTAGTCACATAGCTACGCCACTGAAAGAGGGGTTCTATTACGCCCAGCTTTTCCCAACTGAGCTGTGGACAGCTACCAAGTATGAGCAGATGAAGCTGAAATAGCGCTCGTGCTAGCAATGGACATGAGGAACATGTTTTTTTTTATGGTAGGTAAAATCATCCAATGACAAGTCCCGCCCTTGGGTGGAGCGGGAAGTAGTGTCAGACTCTTACTGACTAAAAACCTACCCCGTTCCTTCGTTGCCTATCATGCCGGGGCTGAGCCTTCCTCGCAGAAAACGGCCCTTAACCCTAGCAGGCTATGAGGAACATGTGAAGGAACTGACGTCCTCACGTCCCAGTCGCCGCGAGCCGGACCCAAACTACCAACCACGATAGGCGTAGACTTGCGAAGTATGAGCAATAGGTAGCTCCCATTCGCAACGATCCGAAGGTGCCCAAATTAATTTACGCATGTACGAAAATTTCTCTAAGTCAACGTCAGCTGACCGAGGCCAATGAACTGTAGACAGTAACTACGCAACGACCGACAATTACCTACAAGGTCATTGACTCGTTTACTTAAAGAAATTAATTTCGTACAAGCGTATATTGATTCGAGTTTAAAAAAAGTCCTTTATTTTTCATTTTTATCTTTACAAATCGATAGTGTTTCATGTATCGAATCGACCCTCCGCGGGATTAAAACGACCAAAATTTAACGGTGTCTAATTATATTATTATAAAGAACTGTGTACTTAACTATGACTATTTCAACACAATAAAATAAAAACTAAGATTGTACATTTTTGACTAATATTTGATAAAGAGTAAATTGGTTGAATGCGTGACTAAAACACATTATATTTGGGTTCCTAACCTAACTTCAAGTTAAACGAATCGCGTTTTTTCTTCGACGTCCATATTTCTCAGTTTGTATAATATGGCGTCGTTTATATCACATTTCCGCATATTTTCTTATAATCAAATTGTTAGTGTCGATGGAGGGCAAAAAGGCCAATGACCGAGGGAAAAAAGTTCTCCAAATCCAATTTTGGGTAAATAATCCAATGACATCTTCAGCTTTGACTGGCCTGTTGGTCTAGTGGTTAGTGGCCCTGAATGCTATGCCAGAGGTCGTGGGTTCGATTCCCACCCGGGACAAATGTTTGTGTGATGAACACGATCATTTGTTCTGTGTCTGGGTGTTATTTATCTAAATAAATAAGTAAATATATAAGTATGTTTATCAGCTGTCTGGTACCCATAACACAAGCTCTGCTTAGCTTGGGGCTAGACGGTGTTGTATGATAGTTGTGGAATATATTATAATATATTTAAAAAAAAAAAAGCTAATGGGCACAGTGTGAGTGTGTGACAGACTTTTACTGACAAAAAACCCCACTCCTGTTCCTTCGTTGGCTAACATGCCAGGGCCGAGCTTTTTTTTTTAACCCCCGAAGGAAAAGAGGGGTGTTATAAGTTTGACCTGACTGTCTATCTGTCTGTCTGTGTGTCTGTCCGTTGCATCGTAGCGCCTAAATGAATGGCACGATTTTGATGCGGTTTTTTTGTTTGAAAGCTGGCTTAATCAAGATGGTTCTTAGCTACAATTTACAAATATACACCATTAAATTTTGGTCGTTATTATCTACTATCGATTTTTAAAGAGAAAATTAAAAAATAATGTACTTTTTTTAAACTCGAATTAAATTACGCATATACGAGGTTAAACTCTTTAAATAAACGTCAACTTCAAACAGAAGGAGAGGAGAGGAGGAGAGGAGGCCAGAGTCCCAGCAGTGGGAATATTATAAGGCTGATTATACTATGCTAATATTAGATTATGAAAACAGTACATACATTTTGATACAAGTGGAGAAAGTTTGTCATTGCAACCGACACGGAAAAAGCCTGAGCTGCAGGCGAGGGTGAGGCCAAGTGCTGCAGTGTTTTTTCACGTGTATCGAACGACGTTATTCAATACACATAAAGTAAGTAGCTATTCCTTTTTCTAGAGAAGAGGTCTGAGTCACAACAGTGAGAATATTTTAAGGCATCAACTCAAATACTACGTATTTAAGTGTTTGCTTCACAAACAAGCGTTTTATACGCGATTCAACATACCCTCTTCGACCATTTGACCTTTTGACCGCTGGATAAACACCTCTATAACCGATGCAAATTACTTCAAAATGCGTAGAATGTGAAATTGAAATTGAACAATTAAAAAAAAAAAAATAATGTGGACTTAGCGATACAATGGTACCGATATACGTGTCAGGTAATGGCTTAATAGCCAAGAGCCTTGACCAACACCTTAGGAAGCTCTCGTTAGGCGGCTGGATCAAGGGCTTGATTCGGAAAGCGGTACTCCTGGACACGGCTCTACTCTACTATTAGCGAAGTTTGGAGTCATAGTCATGGTTTTATATCACTTAAATTTAACAAATACAATAGTACTAATTACCTAATCTCAAATCATAACAAATCTTTTCAAATGAACTTAATTTGATCAACTTCGTTCAATCAGTCTGTAACGGCTCTGCTAAGTTCGTTTTAAGCTTGGGTGATCAAACCTATATGACATTTTTCGCGCATAGCATAGCATCAGCCTTAAAATATTCTCACTGCTGGGACTCAGGCTTCTTCTCTAGGAGAGGGAATGGGCCGTAATCCACCACGCGGGCCCAGTGCGGGTTAGTGAATGTCACATGTCTTCGAATTTTTGCTTCTAGGGCATGCCGGTTTCCTCACGATGTTTTCCTTCACCGTTTTGAGAGCAGTGCTGATGAAATAAATTACACAAAGTAATATGCCTGGCTGGGTTTAAACCCGCGACCTACAACTCGTAAGTCGGGGCCATTACCACTCGGCCACCACTGCTCTCTAATACACAGATATAAATAATAATAATAACGCTCGTATTGTTATGAGGTTCCTCTCTCTGGACCCCTGACCACCGGTAGCTTGGTCCCTGTGCCCGATGCCGGTGGGCTACTATTTTTTATATTTTTAAATGTTAAAAATATGTATTATAAGGAATAAAGGGAATAATAATAATATTTTATTAAGCACATTATAGACACATACATCAGTGGTGCTCTAACTCTTGTACTAGAATAACCTGTGTTACAAGAACCAGACCTCTCAAAATACAGGATGTTTAATAAAAAGAAACATAATAGACTAACAGAGAAAAAATAGATATATAATATAATTTTATCTTTTTATAATATCTATACTTATAATAAATCTGTAGAAGTAAAAATTCTGTACATTGAAAATATCAAAAAAATAAATGGCTGGGGGTGTTACTAGACCGACACCGAACCCAAAAATGTGATTAAAAATTTTTTTGTCTGTCTGTCTGTCTGTTTGTTTGTTCAGGCATCACAAAAAAACTACCGGTTCTATTACGATGAAACTTGGTATAATTATTCTTTAATATCCTGGGCACTGGGTACTTTTTATCCCGGAAAAGAATATACAATAAAAAAAAAACTTAATTTTGCGGTTCGATCCCTAAGCCCGATTACTGTACCAACCGCAAATAATAAGTTTGTCGCAGGTTACGTCCCCCGTTTCTATTGTAATTAGCCACAAAAGGCCCGCGCCGAGACAGAAGTATTAATACCGGTAAGTATACTCGATAGATAACGATCTACACAAATATCACTTTACACAAAAAAACTCATTGAAAAGTTTCGTCGTTCACGCGAACGAAGTTGCGGGCACAGCTAGTAATGTAATAAAACATAAAGTGTAAAATTAAACCTCTGAAAAACTGCTATTTTACGTAAACTTTGGCTCTTTGTAAATAAACTATAACCCGACTACGACAAAAAACAAACGACGCTGAAAAAGTATGAAACAAGATTTTCAGGATACTGAAATAAACAAGGTAACTTGAAAAACAAGAACAAAACATAAAGAAAAGTCGTAGTCACACGTTGTAGGTACCAACCGAAACACTTTAATAACGTGACGCGTAACGCTAGAGGGCGCCATATAGAGTTTTGTGACACGTCACGTAGCCTATGTTCAGCGGACAATTAAGACGGTTCTAGCGATACCTCATATGTCGAGTTCCGATAAGTAGATTAGGAGCTATGAGGGAACAGATGAACATACTCACAAACATACATTCATACATAGCCTGTCAAAATCATAACCCTCCTTTGGCTGGCTATCGGCGGCAGCGATTTCTCGCGCCGGGCTTTGATTCAGGCCATGGTCTGGAGTGAGGAGGGATGGCAGGCGGATGCCTCCTTCTGCGAAGCAGTAATGCTAGCAATAGCAAAGGAGGAGGCCGACCGCATCAGGCAGAGGCAACGGGGCACTCGCCCCTGCCGCCGCCGGGATTCCGATCCCGATTTCCGGCCACCGTAGGCGCGGGCTTGCGAACAGCGTGCAATGGGTAGCACGCTGTCCGATCGTCCGGTAACCGACCGGACCGAGCCCAAATCGTCGACGGCGCGTTCTGTTCCCGCGCTCCTCAAGGAGCTGTCAGCAAACCGTAGAGGCCTAGCTGCAGTAGGCTACGAAGGAACAGGGTAGGTTTTTAGTCAGTAAGAGCCTGACACTACTTCCCACTCCGCCTAAGGGCGGGATTTGTCATTGGATAATTTTATCTACCATAAAAAACCCCCCTTTGGCTTTGCCGTAATCGGGTAAAAAGTACTTCTATAGAAGCCTTGCATATTTAACAGAGATCATAAATAATGTAAATTTTTCCAAAGAACTTTTAAGTAAGAACAAGTTTTGTGAAATATTCAAGTAAATCACGGAATGCCAGCAGAGTATTCAAGCTTTATATCTCTTTTGTCGCGTTGCCATTCCATCAAACATCGCGTTCAGGCGGTCGCCTCCTTCTGCGAAGCAGTAATGCTAGCAAAGGAGGAGGCCGACCGCATCAGGCAACGGCGTACACGCCGCCGCCGCCGCCGGGATTCCGATCCCGATTTCCGGCCACCGTAGGCGCGGGCTCGCGGACGGCGGGCAATGGGTAGCTCGCTGTCCGTTCGTCCGGTAACAGACCGGTCCGAGCTCAAGTCGTTTATGGCGCGCACTGTTCCCGCGCGCCTCAAGGTGTTGTCAACAAACTGTAGGGGCCCAACAGGGCCGAAGCCTACTGGGGTCAAAGGGTATGTGAAAATGGCACCCGGGGCCCTGGGACCAAGGCAAAGAATGGAACGGGGTAGGTTTTTAGTCAGTAAGAGTCTGACACTACTTCCACCCAAGGGCGGGATTTGTCATTGGATGATTTTACTTACCATACAAAAAAAAAAAAAAAACAAACATCGCTTTGGATTGCTTTATATGAATCAACAAGCTTTAGATAATCTTAATTAACGTGTAAAAGTGTTTTTAAAACCTACTTACAAAATAAATATCATTTATCATTTAAACCATGCTCGAAATTGACGATATGCGAGTGGAAAAAGGCCACCTTAAGTATAAAATCGCAAATGCAAAGTTCGTGCGCAAAAATTGAATACGCCCATTTTTCATGACCCCTTTAAAAGAACATTTAACATTATGTGACGGCTCTTGTCTGACAGTCCATTTTAAATGGAGCCCTCATATAGCAAACTTTGAATGATGGAGCGGGTGTTTTCAATTTGGGCTTGGTCTGGATATTTTTCATTGTGTAAGGAGGGTGATTTTTACTTAAATTCAACAGGTATATTGTCAGATGATATTATTTTATGAAAGTTTACTTACTTAACTAGATATCTTTAGGTGTCGTTTGACAACCAGACGATCCAAATTTGTGTGGTTCTTTCTTCAAAAGACCATCTCAGACAAATCTGCATGGTCCTCATTGTGATTTGACCATTACAAATTTACTGTATGGACTTTAAAAGAGACTGTGACCCCTGAGTTTGTTTCGGTGTTTCTTCTCAGGGTAGTCAGCTAGGAAACACCGGCCTCATCTAGTTTAAACTGACGAAAAAAATCTATTGACTAGTAAAAGTGTTTTTTAAAACCTATTTGCAAAACAAATATCATTTAGCATTCGTCACACTCAGGCAGAAAGTAATCATAGTAATTTATTGGTCGGTGGTTTATACGCTATGCTACTCTACCCTACTCTACCCTACTCTACCCTACTCTACCCTGCTCTACCCTACTCTACCCTACTCTACCCTACTTTACCCTACTCTACCCTACTCTACCCTACTCTACCCTACTCTACCCTACTCTACCCTACTGTACCCTACTGTACCCTACTCGACCCTACTTTACCCTACTCTACCCTACTCTACCCTACTCTACCGTACTCTACCCTACTGTACCCTACTGTACCCTGCTGTACCCTACTGTACCCTATTCTACCCTACTCTACTCTACTATACCCTATTCTACCCTATACCAATAAATGAGCAGGTATTGCATTTTTTGTTATTTAACGGGATAAAAAATCCTATGTCCGTCTCCTGGTTCTAAGCTACCTTCCCACCAATTTTCAGCCAAATCAGTTCGGCCGTTCTTGAGTTATAAATAGTGTAACTAACACGACTTTCTTATATAGATATTAATTATCCACAAAGCACCGTGCGATACATACTTCAAAATCGTGGAAGAATTGTTATAGCTTGTTTGAAAAATTTTCAAACTGGCGTCTATTATTGCGTCTATCTATTGTCGCTAGTTTTTTTCCTTTGTAGTTTTTTAGAATTTCTCCTTTACCATAGTAAACCACGAAGAGAAAAACCTTGTAAGTCTTGAAAGCTAACATTGAAGAAGAAATCGCCAATTTTGGGCGTCTTCAATAGCCGTGAAGTGTCACGCGACAGCAGCGCGACGGCAACGCTGTTGCCGCGCCGCTGTCACGCGGCACTGTGTAATTAGTAATTTATCTCTAGTATGTATGTATTTATAAATATAAGTATATACCCTGGTCTATTGGTCCTGGTCATTGCCTTTGTCCCAAGGCTCCGGGTAACATTTTCACATAACCTTTGGCCCCAGTAGGCTTCGGCCCTGCTGGGCCCCTACAGTTTGCTGACAACTCCTTGAGGCGCGCAGGAACAGTGCGCGCCGTAGACGAGTTGAGCTCGGTCTAGTAATTAATGGCCCTGAATGCCATGCCGGAGGTCGTGGGTTCGATTCCAACCCAGGACAAATGTTTGTGTGATGAGCACGATCATTTGTTCTGTGTCTAGGTGTTATTTATCTATAATATGTATGTATTTAGAAATAGATGTATAAGTATGTTTATCAGTTGTCTAATACTCATAACACAAGCTCTGCTTAGCTTGGGACTAGACGGCGTTGTGTGATAGTTGTGGAATTATAGTATATTATATTAGCTAATACCAGCAGTTTCGCCCGCGTGAAGGTCGGTTTACCCCCTTAGGGGTTTTTTTATGGTAGGTAAAATTATCCAATGACAAATCCCGCCCTTGGGCAGAGCGGGAAATAGTGTCAGACTCTTATAACTAAAAACCTACCCTGTACCTTCCCTGCCTTGGTTCCAGGGCCCTGGTATGCATTGTCATACCCCCCCAGAGCGCCGGACTAGGCTTCGACCCTACTGGGCCTCTACAGTTTGCTGACAACTCCTTGAGGCGCGCGGGAACAGTGCACGCCGTAAACGACTTGGGCTCGGTCCGATCTGTTACCGGACAAACGGAGAGCGAGCTACCCATTGCCCGCCGACCCCCTCAGGGGAGAAGTTTCTTGGTGTACAATAAAGTTATATTCTATTCTATTCTATTCTTAGCGGACGTCTACACCCTATAAGGAACCTACCTGCCAAATTTTAAGTTTGTCGGTGTTATAGTTTCTGAGATTTCGTGGTTAATCTGTGTGTGGAATTTCGCTTTTTTATATATATATATATATATATATATATATATATATATATATATATATATATATATATATATATATGTATATATATTTATATATTATATTATTAAGTTAACCCATTTAACTTGAAGTTTGACCATGGACTTTTACGACTAAACGTCAATTGTTTTGGCTCTAGTCCGAGGTTACTTCAAATGAACAAGTCTAGAATAATTCCCGATAGGTATTTCTATAAAACTTTTATCATCTGACTTGACCGCATGCCAGTAACATATAACTTAAGTTAATTTAAGAGATTTCGTCAATACTGCAATCCATTACTAGAGTCATATATCACGGATAGTGCAGTACGAGGTCTAATAGACCTCGTGGTGCGGCTAAGAAAAACATAGTCTTCTTTATTGTGTGGAGATGGTTAGTTTAGTTTAGAAAAGAGATAGATAGATAGATATTAGATAGTGTACGCAGGAATTGCATGACTTGATTCCGCCATCTTATTTCTACCATCGGACAACCGTACAGAGCTTCAAGTCTGCTATTACAATAGTATCAGAATGGTCTATCATTGATTTCATAATTGTTGATTTTGACAAGTTTGGTAATCTACTAATATAATGGCGTCACAATGATCAACCACCGACACTCCATTGAGAGAAATGGCATAGAATGGCATAATCTCGTACTTGCCGACATAATGACAAATGAATGTCTGCCTTATATTATAAAAAAAAAAACATAACAAATACCAAACACTAATACAATAACAAACATAAAACACTGAAAACGCCGACCGGCGGCCGCTCTAAATAAACAGTAATGTCACATTTGACTTTGACAGCTAAAAGACTACAGACCGACCAATGATCGGTTATTATGTTTGCAGATGACACTGGAATCGTGTTGGAATGACGAATTTATAAAAATAGCAGACATGGGCCCCAGCAAATCCACCCTTACGTTGTTGAAACTTCTACGGTGCTGACTAAGCATTTTGCCTCGTAGTTTAGCATAAATCGAAGGACTGGGACAATTTGCCTGCTACAGTCTTACCGTCCGATTATAATTTAGGTGTCTTCAAGGCTAGAGTGAATAGGCTCTTGCCTGACTGGCTCCAATAGCCTTCGACCCTGCTAGGCTCCTACGGTTTGCTGACAATTCCTTGAAGCACGCGTGAAACAATACGCGCCGTCAACGAGTTTGGCTCAGTCTGAACGGTTACAGGACAGTCAGACGGCGAGCTATCCATTGCTCGCCATCTGCAAGCCTGATGATGATGATGCGGGCTTTACGTAAAGAGTGAATAGGTTACTTCTAGGCGAGCGTGCTCCATCGTCGACCATATTGTGTCTGTATAAAAAAATATCGCTTTAATTCTATCAAATTTCAAGACCTTACTTCCTACTTCCCTATTATCATGATAAAATTAATTTTACTCGTGACCAGTCAAACGTTATTGCTGCTTTGACCAATCACTTGGAAAGTAAATAAAAAAATATTAGAAGAATTTATGTTCTTCCATAAGTTGTTTGACGGAAATCGTAACATTTTTTTAAAACCCTCGCCATTCCTTCGTTGTTTTTCGTACCAAGGCCGAGCCTTTCTTTCAGAAGCGAACGATTTGCCCCAGTAGGCTTCGACTCAGATCCTACCATGGTTTTTTTATGGTAGGTAAAATCATCCTATGACAAATCCCGCCCTTGGGCGGAGCGGGAAGTAGTGTCAGATTCTTACTGACTAAAAACCTACCCCGTTCCTTCGTAGCCTATCGTGCCGGGGCATTCCTTTCGGAAGCTGACCCATGACCCCAGTAGGCTTCGACCCTGCCTGCTTGCAGCTAGCAGGCTGGGCCTCTTCGGTGTGCTGACAGCTCCTTGAGGCGCGCGGGAACAGAACGCGCCGTCGGTTCCGTTCTTGCCAACTCAGGCACGGAACCCTAAATGGCAATGTCTGGTTCACACATGGCTGGCAGTTTGTTAGATTTTGTGCGTCTATTTGGGCAAAATAATTTTTTTTTCTTTTTTCTTTCTTTTCTTTAAAAAAGAATTTTGAGTCCCTTAACCCTAAATATTAAAAATATTAAGTCAAAAAGTGTGACTTCATCGCAATGAAAAGTTCGCAAACAGTTCAGCACGCTGCACGCTGTGGTCTGTCGCGTTCACCCCTTTTGTCCTCGTTAATAAGGGATGACGGGTGCTTAGCGATCGATACGAAACGAAACATTGTAGGGTTTGCGACGGCTCGAGTTTTTATATGATGCCCCTTTTTATATTCGCTTGACAAGTTTAAGGTGGGCAAATTCGATGTATACAACCTTTTTAAAGGTGTGCGGCAAATAAATTGAACTAAAAAACTTTTAACAAAAAAATACTGTTACAGTTCTGCTATGATTTTTGGAAGAGTTCCGTTCTATATCTTCGAAGTTCATTTTCAAATCAAAATAATATTTCTACGAGACCAACTCGGGAGTATAATCTTTCAAATAAAACAAAAATTTTCAAAATCGGTCCACAATTGACCGAGATATCGGTGAACATAGAAATAAAAACGACAGTTCTGCTATGATTTTTTGAAGAGTTTCCTTCTATACCTTCGAAGTTCATCATCAGATCAAAACGATATTTTTATGGGACCAATTCGGAAGTATAATCTTTCAATCAAAACAAAAATTTTTGAAACCGGTCCACAATCGACTGAGATATCGGTGAATATACATAAAAAAAATACATACATACAGTCAAAAATAGAACCTGCCCTTTTTCGAAGTCGGATAAAAAATGGCCGTCGTTGCTACGGTTATACGCAGCTCCCTGATGTGCTGCACTTCAATTGAGACCTGAAAATCTGTTACTGCCCATTGAACGTCCATCGCCATTTTAGTTCAAATTATATGCCGCGTATTGTACCTAAGCCGGTAAAAAAGAGAAATCTAATAGGATCATTTTTGTGTCTGTCTGTCAAAATAAAAAATTATAAATAATATAATATTATAATATTTCCATAACTATCACACAACACCGTCTAGTCTCAAGCTAAGCAGAGCTTGTGTTATGGGTACCAGACAGCTGATAAACATACTTATACATATATTTCTAAATACATACATATTATAGATAAATAACACCCAGACTCAGAACAAATGATCGTGCTCATCACACAAACATTTGTCCTGGGTGGGAATCGAACCCACGACCTCCGGCATAGCAGTCAGGGCCACTAACCTCTACACCGAGCTCAAGTCGTCTACGGCGCGCACTATTCCTGCGCGCCTCAAGGAGTTGTCAGCAAACTGTAGGGTCCCAGCAGGGCCGAAGCCTACTGGGGCCAAAGGTTATGTGAAAATGTTAACCGGAGCCCTGGGACAAAGGCAATGAATGGACCAGGGTAGGTTTTTAGGCAGTAAGAGTCTGACACTATTTCCCGCCCTACCCAAGGGCGGGTTTTGTCATTGGATGATTTTATTTACCATAAAAAAAAACCTTCGCACGGGTGCAATGGTGATATTAAATATATTATGCATGTATTATACTTATAACCTCTTGAATCACTCTATCTACTAAAAAACGCATCAAAATCCGTTGCGTAGTTTTAAAGATATACAACTTAGCAGAGCATAGCAAGCATACGACAGCGACACAGCGGACCACGGAAAGCGACTTTGTTTGATTGAAAATTAATTATCACTACATAGTAGATAATTAATTTTAAATTACATCTAATTATGTGCTGTTTAATATTTGTGACCCAATACAATCACATAATAGAAGCGACAAAAAATATGTAACCAAGATTATGTAACTCAAAATATGATTTAAAAAGAGTGGCCATGGAGTTTCTTGCACGTTCTTCTCCATAGAGATCTACGCTTTGGAACGTGTAATTTAGCTTCACTTTTTTTGAACTGACAGACATTTTGAAAATTTAAAAGTGCCTGTAATTGGTCTATTTGAAATAAACTATTCTGATTTCTGATTTACAATCACTGGTGAAACATGTATTTATCATTTTCATCATTGATATTATGGTTCTCATATGATTTGACCATTACATGTTTACTGTATGGACTTTAAAAGAGACTTTGACCCCTGAGTTTGTTTCAGTGTTTTTTCTCAGGGTAGTCAGCTAGGAAACACCGGACTCATGTAGTTTAAACTGACGGAAAAATTGACGTGTTTTTTTTAAACCTAGTTGCAAAATAATAGTACATTATGATACAAGTGTGTAATGTAGGAGGTTACCGTCGAGGCGGTATTAAGACCCGAGCCGTGGCGAGGGTCTTAAGAGAGCCAAGAACGGTAACCATTCATTACTCACGTGTATCATACGACATTTTTCAATACACTTGTGAAGAAAAATAATTTTGTTAACTAATATTACAACGGTAAAACTAGTAAAATTTTTCATAACATGGCGGAAAAAAATTAAATCTGTTGCCTATGAGCACGCGTTAGGCTATGGCTATATGGTCTTTTGATCGTATTACCTAGTCGTCGTTTGTCTTCTTGTGTGAAAAGATTTTACGTTAATGTCATTCGTAGTGACAATAGAATATAGATGTAACATTAATTTATAATGTAGTATTTGATTTTATTTAATTAATACAGACCATGAATTTCACTCGAAAAAATTACGCTAAGAACCGCGCGCATTTTAAAATGACGACCATAGACCACAAGCAATTTTTATTTTTTCGTATTCAAAATATGTTTTGCGAACAAAGAGGTTGAACAAAAAGGTTATAGCTACATTACAGCACTAGTGCGTAATGGTAATCAAAATGTCACAGTTTGGTAACAGGTGCCATTATATACCTAAGTGTAGTGCAATAAAAGCCACTTTCTGAGCAAGTGTATTGAAAATATTATTTATCATTTAATAGGTAGGTTCTATGTATCTGGCAAATAAATTACTTTGACTTTTTTGACTGTGGGACTTCATTCTGGGACGCCTAAAAAAAACAGCAAAAAAGACATTCTGATTTTTTCGAAGAAAAACAAAAATATAGAAACCAAAATTTTCAGCCAAAAAAAATTTCATAAAAACGTGTGCAAAAAAAACGAAAATTAAGAATTTTTCAAGGTCATTCAAGTTGTGCAGACGTATGCACCGTCGGCGCTCAAGGGGAAAATCAAAGCAATAAAAAAGAAGTGTTAAAAAAAATAAAAAAAAAATAACAAAAAATATACTACATCTCCTGGAACACATCAGTCTCAAGCCTTCTTTTGCTAAAAATACAAATTTTCAGTAAAAAAAAAACACTTCTAACAAACTCTTCATTTCACAAATGATTTGTATTCATTAAGGCTCAGTTCTTAAAACTCAATGACTCAAACAGTTTTCGCACGAAATAATGCGTTCGAAATTGCAAAACGCGGCTACATTTTGCTTACGGATACAAACTGATGTGTGACAGAGATGAAGCATACTCTTATATACCTGACTCTCTCATCATTGGGGGTAGCACGGTCGATAATGGAATGTGAAGACTCACAGAATCGGTTGAATGACTTTAGACAATATTTTTAGATCAACTTACTAAAGGTGATAAAAACTTTATAAGGATATTGTAAACAAATTTTTGTGTGTAGCGACCTCTGTTAGCTGTAGTTCCATATAAACACGAATACTGATGAATGATAAATGATATTAATTTTGTAAATAGGTTTTAAAACAAGTTTTCAATGAAAATATTTTTTTTTTAGCAAGCTTTTATAGCGTTGTATACTATCCAAAATATCTAGACAAAGATATGCAATAACATCATAATCACGTAAGAGCAGTTGTATGAAACTGTACCTCGGGTTGGCCGATCTAAATGCCATCTTACGAAGTACAATACAAGTAACAAGTTTTCAAATATTTTTTCACAGCACGCTTTTATAGGGTGATGAGTATAAATATATACGAGTATATATATACCTATATATATACTCGTATATATTTATACTCATCAAGACCACTCCGAAAAGTTCAAACACGATGTGGTTTTTTTATGGTAGGTAAAATCATGCAATGACAAGTCCCGCCCTTGGGTGGAGCGGGAAGTAGTGTCAGACTCTTACTGACTAAAAACCTACCCCGTTCCTTCGTTGCCTATCATGCTGGGGCTGAGCCTTCCTCTCAGAAAACGGCCCTTAACCCCAGCAGGCTTCGACCCTGCCTGCCTGCAGCTAGCAGGCTGGGCCTGTACGGTTTGCTGACAGCTCCTTGAGGCGCGCGGGAACAGAACGCGCCGTCGACGACTTGGGTTCGGTCCGGTATGGTACCGGACGATCGGACAGCGTGCTACCCACTGCACGCCGTCCGCAAACACGATGTGGTTATCTTATTGCGCTTATTACCGAGTTTCTATGACCATCTTCCAGTTCCATCATCAGACCCTGGTTACCATCTAGCACCTAAATACTCGTCAATACAAATCAAACGAGCCCAAACTCGATGGGTTTATGTCGTTTAGGACGGAGTAAAAGCAAAAGAGGCGATAGACATATTTATTTTAGCAAAAGAGGCGATAGACATAATTATGTTACAAGGCATAGACACAAACCTATCTAGTATATATTTTTCGCACAATAATTTATGTTTAATATGTACTCGGTTGAGCGGTTCGGGAAGCTGCGCGGTGTCTTCTCGTCCAATATACCACAGTGTCTCAAGACGAAAGTCATATATAACACGATCATAAGAAGACTTAAAGTCACCCAAAGGGCAATGGAAAGGGCTCGGAGTTTCCTTGCGTGATCGAATCAGAAATGAAGATATCCGCAAGAGAACCAAGGTTACCGACATAGCACGTAGAATCGCCAAACTTAAGTGGCAATGGGCAGGGCACATTGCACGCAGAACCGATTGCCGTTGGGGCCCAAAACGTTCTGGAATGGTGACCGCGTACCGGAAGACGCATCGTTGGACCTACAAAGTGGACCGATGACCTGTTCAGGGTCACTGAAGTTCGATGGATGCGAGACGCAAAGGACCGGCCATTGTGGCGGTTGGGGGAGATCTATGTTCAATATAGTAGGCATCCTTCGGCTGAAATGATGATGTACTTATTTAGAAATATAAAAGTATGCTTATCAGTTGTCTAGTACTCATAGCACAAGCTCTGCTTAGCTTGGGACTAAATGGCGTTGTGTGAGAGTTGTGGAATATTATCTCTATCTTTACAAAGGGTTTCATGTACCGAATCGACCCTCCACGGGATTAAAACGACCAAAATTTAACGGTGTATATGCCTTTAGACTGAAAATTTATGTAAATGCTGTGCACACTAGTAAGAGACAAATTCAGTCTAGATTTTAAGTTTCATAGTTTCATATAAAAATGTATTAGTGAATAGTAGTGTGCTATAAATATATTATTTCGTACGATTTTCTCGAACAAAACGTTCGAGAAATTCGTACCGTCTAAATTACCTCTCGCCGGGCCTTGGTTCAGGCCATGGTCCGGAGTGAGGAGGGATGGCAGGCAGTCGCCTCCTTCTGCGAAGCAGTAATGCTAGCAAAGGAGGAGGCCAACCGCATCAGGCAGAGGCAACGGGGCGCTCGCCCCAGCCACCGCCGGGATTCAGATCCCGATTTCCGGCCACCGTAGGCGCGGGCTTGCGGGCGGCGTGCAATGAGTAGCACGCTGTCCGATCGTCCGATAACCGACCGGACCGAGCCGTCAGCAACCCGTAGAGGCCCAGCTTGCTAGCTGCAGTAGGAAGCCTGCTGGGGTCATGGGTCAGCTTCCGAAAGGAATAACCGGCCCCGGCACGATAGGCAACGAAGGAACGGGGTAGGTTTTTAGTCAGTAAGAGTCTGACACTACTTCCCGCTCCGGGATTTGTTATTGGATGATTACCTACCATAAAAAAATCGTCTAAATTACGATTTATGCGTAGTAACAGCAGAGTGACGATATCCTCTCCCTCATGGTTTCAGCCTCCTTGCTTCACAGAAGTGACAGCTAGGCTTAAAAGGCTTTACGTTTCATCTAACTAAATACTCATACTTAACTCTACTATCTTAAACCTAAAATGTACTTAACTATAAATATCTAAAGTAATATCAAACAGACAGCCTTATCTGTAGGCGTATCGCTTTGATCTTGGAGCTTTGTCGGCTCTTTTGAAGTTCGACTTCGAGTTTATCTTAAGTTGTCAAGTAATGTTTAATTGTGGATAGTTAAAAATGTTAAGGGAAAGTTTTTTTTGTGAACAAATGGAAAGAAAGAAAGTGTTTTATTTTCGTTGTTATCATCATTTTAGACGAAAGACGTCCCCTGTTGGGTATAGGTCACATATTTATGTGTTTTTAGGGTACCTACCTCAAAAGAAAAACACGGTACCCTTACAGGATCACTTTGTTGTCTGTCTGTCAGTCCGTCTGTCTGTCTAATAATAATAATAATATTCCACAACTATCACACAACACCGTCTAGTCCCAAGCTAAGCAGAGCTTGTGTTATGGGTACTAGACAACTGATAAACATACTTATATATTTCTAAATACATACAAGACACAGAAAAAATGATCGTGCTCATCACACAAACATTTGTCCTGGGTGGAAATCGAACCCACGATCTCCGGCATAGCAGTCGGGGCCACTAACCACTAGACGAACAGACCTGTCAAACAGGCTTGTCTATCAAGACCCTTTATCTCGAGAACGCGTGGAGGTATCAAGTTGAAATCTAAACTATTGTAATAAAACTGCTCATTTCTGTATAAAATAATATATTTATTACTCAAGAAACTTCATGGATACTCTTTTTAAATTATGCTGTTACATCCTTTTAAAAACACTATAGTAAATGCAAGAGACCAGTACCTCTACCATGAGTTTTAAGCAATAGTATTCGTCGCTACTCGATATCGACGCCGTAAATATTTTGTATGGCAAATTTTGGTTCTGCAAGTGACCGCTAGAGGCGCTGCAAAAATTATCAAAATATCAAACTTCTTAAAAAAACAATTGGCGTTTCGGATAAATCTTTGTAACTTAATTCTGGATTTGAACTGTTTTCGTAGGTAAGTTTGTGCAGAATCCTCAGTGTGGGAATCCGACTCGCACTTGACCGATTTTTTTACATTGAAGTCGGTTGTAATTTTTTTTAAATTAATTTATATAAACCAATAATATTATTCATTCTAGCTTTGAAGACACCTAAATTATAATCGGACGGGAAGACCGCAGCAGGCAAACTTTTCCTTTGTACGCGGTATAAACGACGAGGTGAAACGCTTAGTCCGGACCGTAGAAGTTTCAACAACGGATGGGTGGATACTCACCGTACACCGTCTTTTAATATTCATAGATAATAAAGTTACCTAAACCTTATTTTTCACATAATACACAACAAAACATAATTATGAATAACTAGAATTCTTTGAAAATGGCGTCAAACTAATTATTCTAATTACTTACTGAGAATTCCCTAGCTTACTAGCTATTAAAACGAAATATCGTCGTTATAATGTGACCTTTATTTGTCATTTTTAGGATTCCGTACCTCAAAAGGAAAAACACGGAAACCTTATCGGATCACTTTGTGTTCCGTCTGTCTATCTGTCTGTCAAGACCTTTTATGTCAAGAACGCATGAAGTAATTGAGTTTAAATTCTGTCGTTGACTTAGGTTTGCGGTCCCCTTGAAGCTGTGAAAAAATCAAATTTTTAAGTTAAAGAAAAAAAAAAAAACTAATTTAAGTAACTAATTTTATTGATAATAAATTGTATTTGAAATATATGTTATTTATTTATTGTGCACACCTACCACAGTTTTGTCTTTTTAAGCTAAAGGTTGACTGGTAGAGATTGCCTTGTTGCATTAAGTCCGCCTATGTCATCATCATCATCATCATTTCAGCCAAAAAACGTCCACTGTTGGACATAGGCCTCCCCGAAGCGTCGCCACAATGGCCGGTCCTGTGCGTCTCGCATCCATCGGACTCCAGCGACCCTGACCAGGTCATCAGTCCACCTTGTGGGAGGCCTTCCAACGCTGCGTCTTCCGGTACGCGGCCGCCACTCCAGAACCTTGCGGCCCCAACGGCCATCTGTTCTGCGTGCAATGTGCCCAGCCCATTGCCACTTAAGTTTGGCAATAGGGTAGTGGACTAATTTTTTTTTACATCATATTTTAATAAAGGAGATAAAAACAAACAACTTTTCCAAAGTAAAGGTATTCCTACGATAATTATCTCCAGAGATAATACGGTCCGAAAGTAGCATTTGATCACGTGACCCAAAATCGCTCCATATAAAAGTACACCACGGCGTGACGTCACAGCGTGGAATCGACGCGTAAATGTATGGGATTTAATTTTAATATTAGCTTTATCTCCGTGGATTTAGCGTTTACATTGATACTTTCATAATGAAATATGTTTGTAAAGTGCTATAGATTCTAACATAATAGTTTTTTTCGTTATTGGAACATTTTGATTTTTTGAATTTTTTACGATTTTTAAAACCTCAAAAAACACATAAAACATGAATTTTTTATTTTTTTTTAAATCTACGTATTAGTTTATTGCTCATCTTCATCATCATCATCATCAGTCTATGGAATTCCACTGGAGGACACAAGCCTATTCTACGCACTATGTCGGCAACCCTGGTTCTCTTGCGGATATCTTTATTTCTGATTCGATCACGCAAGGAAACTCCGAGCATAGCCCTTTCCATTGCCCTTTGGGTGACTTTGAGTCTTCTTATGAGGCCCATTGTAAGCGACCACGTTTCAGAGCCATATGTCATCACTGACAACACGCACTGGTCATAGACTTTCGTCTTGAGACACTGTGGTATGTTGGACGAGAAGACATCGCGCAGCTTCCCGAACGCCGCCCAGCCGAGTCGGATTATACCACTACTATACATGGAGATTAAATAAAAAAACAAGAAAGCTTATATTTCGACACTCTCAAAAGAAACCCTGAAATCTGGCATGAATCAAGGTCTTATAGCATATAAGTATACCTAGGAATTACATGTATCCAGTCACGTCACAAAAAAATCTCTTTTCGATTTAGAAAAATCTTCTAGACTCGATTCGGAAATTGATCTATTTACATATTTAATTTTGGAATTTATACGAAACCCTCAGTTCGCGAATACGAATCGCAATTGCCCAGTTTTTTAAACTGTATGTTTTTTTAGTGCTTCACTGCGATCCCTCTGATGGTAAGCAGTGATGCAATCGTTGATGGTGAGGCGCACTAGTTTATTAAGAGCCTATTCACTCAAGCTTGAAGACACCTAAATTATAATCGGTAAGACCGCAGCAGGCAAATTGTTCCGATCCTTTGATGTATGCAGTATAGTTCCCAACTTCCACGCGAACGAAAGCTAAAGTAATATAATGAATAAATATTGTAACATTTTTGAATATCTCTACACTAACAAAAGGCAATATTTAGTAAACAGAGACGTTCCTACTCCCATAGACAAACAGGTGCTTGGCAGTAAGCCAGAAGGTAACAAACCTTATTTGAATATTGTCTATGGACAGTCTTATGAAAAATATAGAGTTATTATGTCTCTGGTTATTGGGTTTCGTAACTTGGATTGGTTATTGCGAGTGATAAGTCAGTTGGAGTGGGATGTGTTCCTATCATGAAGTTGAGCGTTGAGTTACAAATTGTTTTTGAAATCCATGTTTTGTTTTAGGGTTCCGAATCTCATAAGGAAAAGTCTATACCCTTATAGGATCACTCTGTTGTCCATCTGTTTATCAAGACCCTTTATCTCGAGAACGCGTGGAGTTATCGAGTTGAAATTAAAACCATATACTTAGATAGGCGGTCGCCTCCTTCTGCAAATCAGTAATGCTAGCAAAGGAGGAGGCCGACCGCATCTGGCAGAGGCAACGGGGCGCTCGCCCCAGCCGCCGCTGGGATTCCAATCCCGATTACTGGCACCGTAGGCGCGGGCTTGCGGACGGCGTGCAATGGGTAGCACGCTGTCCAATCGTCCGGTAACCGACCGGACCGAGCCCAAGTCGTCGACGGCGCGTTCTATTCCCGCGCGCCTCAAGGAGCTGTCAGCACACCGAAGAGGCCCAGCCTGCTAACTGCAGGCAGGCAGGGTCGAAGCCTACTGGGGTCATGGGTTAACTTCCGAAAGGAATGCCCGGCCCCGGCACGATAGGCTACGAAGGAACGGGGTAGGTTTTTAGTCAGTAAGAGTCTGACACTACTTCCCGCTCCGCCCAAGGGCGGGATTTGTCATTGGATGATTTTACCTACCATAAAAAAAAAACCATATACTCAGGTCTGCAACTCTTTGAAGCTGTGAAAAAATCAAACTTCTAAGTTAGCGAGAAAAAGAAACGGGTAAGTGAGTCGCACTCGCCTATTGAGAATTCCGTACAAAATTATCTATGAGAACAGTTCAAGTCCTGAATCGTGTTCCGAATATTTTTCCGAATCGCAAAAAAGATGTTGTTCTTTTGTGACATAATAACAAACAGTTTTCAGATTTTTTATCCCATACTTGTGCTATAAGACCTTGCATCATGCCAAATTTCAGGGTTCTAGGCGAACGGGACAGTTGAAAAGACTGCATGTAGCGGAGATGAGAATGTTGACATGGATGTGTGGTGTGACGAAAATGGATAAAGTGAGAAATGAGTATATTAGAGGAAGTTTGAAAGTGGTGCTAGTGACTGAAATTTTAAAAGGAAATCGTTTGTCTTGGTATGGTCATGTGAAGAGGAGGGATGAAACGCACGTTACTGAAAGAGTTCTGAGTTCACACGTAGATGGATGGAGAGGGAGAAGAGATGGATGGATTGTGTGAGAAGTGATATGAAAGGAGAGGAAGTTTGTACGGTGCAACACCGCACATACTGCTAGTCAGCATTTACGCCTAACATCATCATCATCATCAGTTCGCGTCGAGCCATCAAGTCGGGCGTTCTCATTGCGGCCAACAAGGGCCACGTGTCGCTCATTTCACATACATCAATTCATTAGCTCATTTTACTTAACAATACAGTCTTTTAAATTACTTTACCATCTTTTATTCTATTCTGTCCACATCATCTAATATAATAATAGTATTTCCACAACTATCAGACAACACCGTCTAGTCCCAAGCTAAGCAGAGCTTGTGTTATGGGTACCAGACAGCTGATATACATACTTATATATTTCTAAATACATACATATTATAGATAAATAACACCCAGACACAGGACAAATGATTGTGCTCATCACACAAACATTTGTCCTGGGTGGGAATGGAACCCACGACCTCCGGTATAGCAGTCAGGGCCACTAACCACTAGACCAACAGGCCAGTCAAAAAGTAGTGTGTGATCTAGCAAGAGATCATACATTATTTTTGGTTCTTCGAGCGGGATAAAATATTCCGTGTTCATTTCACACACATCAGTTCATTAGCTCATTTTACGATCTAGTAATAGTGGGACGGGTGACAGGATGGAGTGGAAGAAAAAAACGTAATATGGGATAAGGGCAGGAAGAAGAAGGAAGCCAACGGGACAGTTCCTTATGAATTTTAATTCTTTGCGATATAAACGGCCGTATGTTTTTTTTCCGTTAACTTAGAATTATTATTTTTTTCACAGCTTCCAGGAACCGGAGACCCGAGTAAATAGTTTTAATTTCAACTCGATACCTTCACGCATTTCCAAAATAAATGATCTTGACAGACAGACAGACAAGAAAGTGATCTTATAAAGGTTTCATGTTTTCCTTTTGAAGTACGAGACCCTAAAACATCTCAAGATGCATTAAAACAAAATAACTAAACGATATTTCAGTTAAATTGAACTGTATTTTTTCAGTAACCATCGTCTAAAAACAATCTACCGACCTACGCAAGTGAAACGAAAATTTTCTTTGAAAAGCCACTCTTTGTGCCAGCGGTCTTTGATCTTGCCGACAAGATAGGAATTAAGCTATGAATATTGTTACAGGTAGTGGGAAAGTTGAAATGTTGCCACCTTAACAAAGAAAATAATAATCGGACTATGATAGAAAAAAGGTTATGTGTTTGGAGTTAACTACCAGGCAACTCAAAAAGTTTTGCAAAACAAAAAAAAAGTTTTTATATATAAAGCACTGGCCACTTGTAATAATTTTGAAAACTGGCAATTTAAAAGTAAAAAAAAAATACCATTGTTAGAATTTTGAATTTCCCTCCACATTATTTTGAGGGCCAAATCAAATTATCGTGTCTCATTTAAAAATGGATCTGCATCGAGAATATTTTCGTGCAAATTGTAGCGGTAGCGAGCGCGTGTACATTTCCGCACTAGTACGAAAAATAGTAAATTTCGTGCTTTAAAGCGAATAACAGCGAATTTTCGAGTAGTAAGAGTATTTCGAGATAATAACGTTTTGCGTAAACATTTATTATTCTTACAGCTAAGGAGTGGAATTCCCTGCCACAGTCTGTGTTGCTGATAGCTACAACCTGGGGGATACTCTCCAAGTTCAAAACCGTGAAAACTAATAAAAATACGTTTTTTAGGGTTCTGTACATAAAAAGGAATAAAACGGAACCCTTACAGGACCACTTTGTAGTCCGTCTGTCTGTCTGTCAAGACCCTTTATCTCGGGAACGCGTGGAGGTATTGAGTTGAAATTTAAACCATATACTCAAATCTGCGGTTCCTTGAAGCTGTGAAAAAATCAAACTTCTAAGTTAACGAAAAATAAAAGATACGCCCGTTTATGTCGCAAAAACCGTATATTTCGACCCTTCAAAGGAATCAAAATATATAGGGTAATTCTTGTTAACTTAGAATACTGAAATTTGACTTGAAGCAAGGTCTCATAGCACAAGAATAGGAAAAAAAAGTGATTTCCTACGTAATATTAACATATTTATGATTTATTTCATCACCACTGCACTCAAAACGGTGAAGGAAAACATCGTGAGGAAACCGGCATGTCCTAGAACCAAAAATTTGAAGACATGTGACATTCATCAAACCGCACTGGACCCGCGTGGTGGATTACGGCCCATTCTCTCTTCTAGGGAGAAGTCCTGAGTCCCAGCAGTGGGAACATTATAAGGCTGATGCAATGCAATGCAATAAAAGCTTTAGAGATGGAAATAGCTAGCCAAACGCGGAACGATTATTTCATAAAAGCACTTTGATGAATGTTCAAAAAGAATTTTCAATATTACGATCTCAGTTTAATATATATCAGAAAATGCTGACCAATAGAAAATATTGTATTGCTCGGAAATACATTCTTATTGGTCCAATTTATTCTGGCAACGTTTGTGCTTGTAGGGAGGTTTAAAATTTTGCATAGCAAGATCATGGCTCTTTTTTGAAGTCCTTCTTAATCGTCTAATTACATCTCCCGCTCTAGGGTGGAGCAAGAGGGCGTGTCAAACTTTTACTGACTATTCCTTGAGCACAGGCGTAGAGTAGTTTTTATAGGATGCATTTTGGAGAGTGTGCGCGGGAATTGCATGAATTGATTCCGCCATCTCCGTTCTATCATCAGACAACCCAATGTACGGCGAGTATCCACCCTTACGTTGTTGAAACTTCTACGGTCCGGAATAAGCATTTTGCCTCGTCGTTTACACCACGTACATCGAAGGACTGGAACAGTTTGTCTGCTTCGGTCTTCCCGTCCGATTATAATTCAGGTGTCCTTAAGGCTAGAGTGAATAGGCTCTTAATAAACTAGTGCGCCTTACCATCAACGATTGCATCACTGCTTACCATCAGGTGGGATCGCAGTCAAGCACTAGTTTACATAAATTTAAAAAAAACCCGTATCGTATTCCTTCGATATTACGAGAATCAGCAAAGAACCAACGATGCTTATGAAAAAAGAGAGGTAACGCCTGAAAACTCTGTTGACATTCGGTAATTCCATGATTTTCTTGAATATTTCTCAGTACCCGTTCCAGGAAATACGTGTTTTTTTAAGACCTTTAAAAGTTTTTGAGAGAAATAGTCATTATTTAAATCTTACCCGAAAAAAAGCACAAAAGATTGCTGTTAGCAGACAATTGTGTTTGAAAAGTTTCAAATGGCAACCTGTAGGCTCCATTTGTATTTAAGTCCCAAAATATTCCCTTTATTGTATTAGAAAATGTAACTGGCGTAATGAGTTCTTAATCCCTTTGGAGAAAGGAAAAGGTATAGTGTGCTACATTTTTTTGGAAAGTAAACTCATTTAAAATACAATACAACTTTCAATACAGTTAAAAAATCAGACCTTGGTTCTTCTCCGGATTTCTTCATTTCTGATTCAATCAATTAAGGAAACTCCGAGCCTTTTCCATTGCCCTTTGGGTGACTTTAAACCTTCTGATGAGGCCAATTGTTATTAATTATACACCATTATTTTTTAATTATGGCAATTACTTAAAGGGCTTATTAGAAAAGGTCTTGTTTTTATTTAAGTAAAGTCTCAATGCATAATATTCATAAACATCAAAGTTATGAGCGTTTGTTCATATCCCAAAATCTCATTAAATTTATGGAAACATTGTACAGGTTATTGTTTATGAATGAAAGAATGTCAATAAAAATGTAAAAACACTGCGCTTACTATTTTCTAGTCGTAGTTGTAGAATGATGATTCAATTATGAATTTACCAATAATGACAAATTTTCGTGGACAATTTTGGGATTTAGTTTTTTGTAGTTTTGACTACACAAATATGATCAGTAACGGGTACTGATTGAGCCCCATTTTTTTGTGCACTAATTAAAAAAATAGGGGTGTATTTGTATACACCCCTATTTTATTATATGTGAAACACGAAACACGAGTCCATAATGAAAAATCACGAAGTTATAAGCTTGTTATGTTACCTGGTTGTCCACACAAATACACTAAATGCCCGCTATTACCTAACGTTACCTGTCGTGTACTTAGTGTCAGTGATATTCAATTTGTGAACTTTTTAATCTTGATTGGAAACGATTCAGTTACTGATTCTGAACAAACTATATTCAGGTTTCGCATATACTAAAAATAATGTTGTATATTTATCATATTGAAAAATATATCATGTGTATCCTGTATTGACGCGAAAACATAAAACAGCAATTCTTTCTTTTACACAGTCGATTAGAAATCATACCGTAACAGAAATACGTATATTGAAAGCTCCGTTCCAATTGACAGATGGAACTAAGATGGCGGCTTGCCAACTAAGATGGCTGACGTTCAGTGCCAACTTTCAAAAGTTAGTCAAACCAGTGGTGCTATTCTCTAAGAAAACACAGCGCTGCCGCAAAGACGAACATCCAAATAGGATACATTGAATTAACAATCCAATGTATAGGTAAATTAGGTTGACAATCCATTGTATCCATTTGGGTGTTCGTCGTTGAGGCAGCGTTGCGCTTTCTTAGAGAATAGCATCACAGTAAATGGTAGACGTTATGAGATTGATAATAAATATAGTAAGGCACTGAACTCACTAAGCGAATTTCTCCTGCGGCCGCCGCGTCAGAGGAAACGGCTATTATATTTCAAAACTCTCGAAGCGGTAGATTCGCCGCCGCCACCCCGAAGGCTGAAATTTTCGACCGCAAGCCCAGTGACCGACAACCGCGAACAACCGCGCACACCGCAGCCGTAAACCACGTCGTGAAAATTGCTTTAATTTTTTACATACATATTTGCATTCTACAGAAGCTGCGGGCCCGCAACCGTGGCGGCCGCGGGAAAAACCGCTTCGTGAGATTTCTCCCTTAGTAGTGGAAGTTTGGAAGACAGATGAAAGAAGATTGCATGTAGTTACTTTTTTTTCCCCTCTTACTCTCCTATGACATTGTTTTTGCAATGTTTTTTTTTATATTATTTTAAACATAGCCTACAAATTTTACTAATAATTTATTATTGTATACGAGTACATCTTTAATTTTTTGACAGGTTTATTTTTATTTTTGTATAGCTTCTTTTATAATGTGAATGTGAGAACACTGTAGACTCCGCAGATTCAATGACTATAATTTTTATCGTGCTTTTGGGTACAAAGCTGACCGGTCTACATTGTCCTCTCATATATATTAATATTGTAGTATGAACATATTGTAGAAACAATCACTTTTTTAAAAGAGTAACCAAGGAGTTTCTTGCCGGTTCTTCTCCATAGGAAACGACCAATTGAAATGGTGCGCTAGCTTCTGACGTTTTATAAGTACCTATGTAGGCCTATGTAAAATAAACGATTTTGAGTTTGAGTTGAGAATGGAAAAGGCTATGCTCGGAGTTTTCTTGCGTGATCGAATCAGGAATGAAGATATCCGCAGGAGAACTAAGGTTGCCGACATAGCACGAAGAATCACCAAACTAAAGTGACAATAGGCAGGGCACATTGTTCGCAGAACAGATGGCTGTTGGGGCCGAAAGGTTCTGGAGTAGCGACCGCGTACCGCAAGACGTAGCGTTCGAAGGCCTCCTACAAGGTGGACCGATGACCTGGTAAAGGTTGCGGGAATCCAATGGATGCGAGATGCGCAGAAACATTCACTGCAGCGACATTTAGGGAAGAACTATGTCCAACTTGGCTATATGACCAGGTCACAGGACGAAAAATGGGCCAAACAAATAGCCAAGTTGGCGGGCCCGAAAGGCAAACGCATACAGGGAAGACCTCAAGAAAGATGGGCCGACGAGAAAATCAAAGTGGCCGGGCAGGTATGGCTGACAGTGGCAAAGGGCCGAGACAGTTGGCACAAGCTGGAAGAGGCCTTTACCCAAAGAGGGGTCCTTATTCATTATTCCCCGAGCGAACGCCGGCGTCCGCACACCTATTGTCTTTCTATTGTGTCTCTAATTACGGTATTCAACAGGTTTAAAAAAAGTTAGTATAAGATGTTATTTATTTATTTATTTATTTATTTATTAGGAAACTCAACAGCTTATTAATTAAGGTACATGAGTTAAGAGTACACACCACCCTATCAGTGTACATCCCAATGCAGTTGCGCGAAAGTTACTAGCATGTAAAAGTGAGATCTGCACACGCTGCACACCGATAGCGAGATGATGACAATCATCACTTAAACCAATTATAGAGTTTCACGGCATTTACAGAACTAAGTTAACCAGAAAGTAGTGTAATCAAACATTAAAAGGTTAAGGTATATAATATTATATATATAATTATATCAATTCAGTTACGAGGAGAACAAAATATTATGTCGAGAACTCTAAACAGTAAGATTCAGTTTCAGTTTACACCCAATAATAAGATTATATACGGATTACTATTATATACTGAAATACTTATATTTAATTTATAGTTATTGAAAACGAATTGAGTTACGGTACAATTTGCTTACTAAACAAAATCTGCTTGACTTGTTTACAGTATGATTGTTTGGATAAATGAAATATATCGACATTTTCGAAATAGTCAGAGTATATGCGAGGCAGTCGGGTCATTACAGCGTTTCTCCCGTATTTAGTACGGCAGCCAGGGATACTGAATAATTTTGTATGTCTGGTACGCGTTTTAGGGGTACAGAAATGTATACATGATAGCAGATCAATGCTATCCAAGTGACCCCGTAGGATATCAAAGAGAAAAAGCATGTCCAGCAACTTACGCCTATCCACAAGGGGGAGTATATTGTAGTGTTTGCAGTCTAGGGCATAGGAATCATGACGTCTACGGGATTTGAAGTTTAGGAATTTGACAAACTTTTTTTGTAGACTTTCTATTCTTTTTGTATATACCTCATATTGGGGTGACCAGATTGGGCTGCAGTACTCCAATATGCTGCGCACATAAGCAAAGTATAAAATCTTTAGAGTATGGCAATTCCTAAATGGCTTACTAATACGCATTACGAAACCAAGGTTGCGAGAGGCTCTATTGGTGATGGTGTCAATATGTTGGTCAAAGAGTAATTTAGAATCTAGCATAGTACCAAGATCTCTCACTACATCGACTCTTTCGATCAAATTATGATTGAATGCATAGGGAAATTTAGTTGGGCTTTTGGAACGGCTGAAACTAATGCATTGACATTTCGAGACATTGACAGTGATATTGTTTTGTTGATAATACCTGAATAATGCATCAAGATCGCGCTGTATCAGTTCACAATCAAGTCTGGATTTTACACACATGTATATTTTCATGTCATCGGCATACATAAGATGTTTAGCGAATTTGAAACAAGCCTGAATGTCACATAGGTAAGCACAGTAAAAAAGAGGACCCAACAAAGATCCCTATGTTATATAAAAACTAAATTGTAATTAAGGAATTCATCATCAGCCTTTTTAATGTCCCCACTGCTGGGACACAGGCTTCCTCTCTAGGAGAGGGAATGGGCCGTAATCCACCACGCGGGCCCAGTGCGGGTTGGTGGATGTCACATGTCTTCGAATTTTTGGTTCTAAGACATGCCGGTTTCCTCACGATGTTTTCCTTCACCGTTTTGAGAGCAGTGGTGATGAAATAAATTACACAAAGTAATGCGCCTGGCTGGGTTTGAACTCGCGATCCACAACTCGTAAGTCGGGGTTACCTCTCGGCCACCACTACTTTAATTAAGGAATAAACAGGCTATTTTTATTTATTTATTTAGGTCCAACAGTAGACATTTTTGGGCTACAATGATCACCGTCGTTATTTCAGCCGAAAAACGACCAGTGTTGTACATAGGTCTCCCCCAAGCGTCGCCACAACGATCAGTCCTCTGCGTCTCGCAGTATCCAGGTCATCGACTGCTTTTAAAATTGAATAACCAACTAAAGCCCGGACGCGGAGCAGGAAGAATTTCGTACGTTGACCTATTATTACCTGTCCCTGTCACTCCCGCGTAAATAATTATAATGTGTCTCGCTCGCACAGATGCAATGGCCTCCGTCGTCAGGGATTGTAAACCCTTTACTGTAAACTTTTTATTGTTACCTATTTTAAGTTTTGTTATTTTTTGAATGTGGTTTTTTTTGGTTAGCATTTAGTCACGACAAAAAATCCTTGACGAAATTCATAAAAAATGATGAATGACAATTATATTTTTTATTTTATTATCATATTTCTACCGAATTCGTAATTTTAACTCGATTTTTAAATTGTTATAATATAAAATGTAAATAAATAATTTATATATTTAATAACAATAATTTATTTAGTAAATTAGTAATTTTTTTTCTCCTTCAGATATTTAATGTAAAACGCACTTAATATATAAATGTTTGTGACCACTGTCAGTAGGCCCAAAGGTCATTGTACGAAATTCTTCCTGCTCCGCGACCGGGCAATAGGTACTTTTCTTCACAATAATCCGGTAATCCACTTTTCCGATACCTCAAAACAAAAAGGGGTAACCCTTTTCTAACTGGAAGCCAGCTAACATCTCATTCAGGTTTGAGCCACTTAAAAATTAAGCAAACGAACAATTTGCATGGTTCTCCTTCTTTGCTAAACTTTTCCTTGGTGACTATTTTTGTGCCTCCATAGATCACGAAACGAATAGACAGGCCACTAGCGATGGTGACGCCATCTATAACATCCCTTTTTTTTAAAGTGGGAAATGATCCAATGACTTCGCCCGACGAATGCAAACGAATGAGACACCCTTTCGGTTTCAAATAATCCCCTTTAAGAGCGGCGTACCCGGGGTACAATTTCATACAACCGCTCTTACGTGATTATAATGTTATTACACATGTTTCTTCAGATATTTTGGATACACAGATATCTTGTGGATATTATCTAGGCTTCCATAGAAAGTTGAAATTTCTACAAAGATGTATTTCTAAAAACAAATAATAAAAACAGAATAAAATAAATATTTTTAAGTGAAGCTCTCATACAACAAACTTTATTTGTTTTTCGATTTAGCTATGGACGTATGGAACTCTTCGTGCGTGAGTCTGACTCGCACTTGACCGAATTTTTATCTCATACACAAGATACTAGATTATAAATATAAGATACATATAAATATGGTTGAGAAAATACCGTGTAGCCAAATATTATATATCTAAACTTTTTTTTAAACTAGTGCTTGACTGCGACCTCACTTGATGGTAAGCAGTGATGCAATCGTTGATAGTGAGGCGCACTAGTTTATTAAGAGCCCATTCACTCTCGATTTGAAAGCACCTCAATTATAATCGGTCGGGAAGACATAGCAGACAAACTGTTACAGTCTTTCCGTCCAGTCCTTCGATGTGTATGGCAAAACGCTTAGTCCGGACCGTAGAAGTTTCAACAACTTAAGGTTGGATATTCGCCATACGTGGGTTTGTCCGTTGTGAAAGTAACTCAAGTCATTACCGTCTCTGGCAGCATCCACTGAGCCGCTTCCTAACTCTATGATTCTTCCCATAATGAATTCAAAACTTTTCTACGAAAACTTTTTGGAGTTCTTGGATTCACATTTGAATAAACAATAATGAATTCAGATGAGCAGTACGTTCTTTTATTTTTGGGGCAAGTAAATAGCCGTATAGTACGCGGCAAATAAGTTGAATCTGTTGCTATGGCCTGTTGGTTAGTGGGCCTGACTGTCGTGCAAAAACATAACATTTAAAACGCTCTGGCCAGTTTTACTTAGGCATAACATGAAGTCATCAATTGACTATCACACAACGCCGTCTAGTCTCAAGCTAAGCAGAGCTTGTGTTATGAGTACTAGACAACTGATAAACATACTTATATATTTCTAAATACATACATATTATAGATATAAATTACACCCAGACACAGAACAAATGATCGTGCTCATCACACAAACATTTGTTCTGGGTGGAAATCGAACTCACGACCTGCGGCATAGCAGTCAGTAATTAACCACTAGACGATAGTGTTTCATGTACCGAATCGACCCAAATTGAACGATGTATATTAATATTATAAAGAAGAAAAATTTGTATTTTTGTAGATTATTATTTTCGTTTGTGATTAATGAATTCAACCAAAAAATTGAACTGGGAATTGCTTGAGTATTCTGAAGCAATTTACAGTTTTTGTAGCAGCATAAGCTATCTCATATAGCTCATACAAATATGACATAAGACGTTGTAACTGCTTACATATTCTGTCCACGATCATATATGTTTGGAGAAAAATATTGCAGAATCTTATGAGGGGAACAGATTGCCTAAATTATGGTTGACCATTAGACGTTACTCGTGGTGCGCATTACTTTGTGTAATTTATTTCATCACCACTGCTCTCGAAACGGTGAAGAAATTAATAAAACATCGTGAGGTATTTTAGTACAGATATATGAATAAATAAAACAGTAAAGGGGGATGCTGGATTTTGTATGGCCACTGTCCCCACCCTACTTTTATAAAATACTAGCGGCCCGCCGGCTTCGCACGGGTGGACCTGATTTTTTAATATTTTTGCTTTTCATTTATAATTTTTCGTTGTTTTATTTCTATATTTTTTTAAATGCAGTATACCTCCCGCACTCCGATTTGGACGGACGCTTGTTGTGCATAATCAACCTGCGGATCATATCTGAAAGCCAGTCTGTTGCTGTTAGCTAAAATTTGATTGCGAACTCTATTTGTGGACAACTGCTGTCTCTCTGCCTGAGCTCTAAAGGATCTATTTCACCACTCGATAAAACGCCCGGTTTTGTTGAAGTCGCGTAGTGTAATAAGGCTCAGACTGTCTTACTCGGGAGTAAACTTGCCTTAAAGTCTGTGCAACTTGTGCGGAATATCGAGTGGTGTAATAGACGCTTTAGTCGCTGCAAACGCTCGACACTCGACTCTCTTTCGCGCAACTGAGAGGTCCTTATATTTTGTTCATGAAGACGTTGGGAACGCTCCAGCCTCGACTCTTGAGATAAATGAAAACAATAAAGGAGGATGCTGGATTTTGTATGGCCACTGTCCCCACCCTACTTTTATAAAATATATATAAAATCTAAACCTTATAAGTAAGTTAATACAGAAACCTCAGTGCGTGAGTCCGCCTCACACTTGCCCGGTTTTTTTTTTAGTATCAGTAACATTTTCAGTTTTTTTTTTTTATATTAAGAGTTCCAACGCAGAAACTACACATTTATTTCTTTTTGGTGATTTCCCACGTAATATTAACGATTGTGTAATTTATTTCATCGCTACTGCTCTCAAAACGGTAAAAGAAAACATCCTGAGGAAACCAGCATACGGTCCGGAGTGAGGAGGGATGGCAGGCGGTCGCCTCCTCCGGCGAATCAGTAATAGCAAAAGTGGAGGCCGACCGCATCAGGCAGAGGCAATGGGGCGCTCACCCCAGCCTCCGCCGGGATTCTGATCCCGATTTCCGCCCACCGTAGGCGCGGGCTTGCAGACGGCGTGCAATGGGTAGCACGCTGTTTGATCGTCAGGTAACCATCAAGAGACTTGAAACGGGTGTCAGTTTTGGAGACAGTTTTACGCAATGCCCTTTGCAAATATTTATATAGGATCGTATAGGGCTCGCCGAGCCAAATTCAAAAATGTATGATAGTACTATGTTATGAGTATATTTCAGGTATTTAAACCCTTAGGTTAGGTTAGGTTAAAATATAATGGCTTATAAAATTTAAACCCCATACTATTCAGGTATGTCACCTGAGTAAAAACAAAACTCTATTCAACTAGACGCTTCGAATGGCAACTGTTTCAAATTTGTTGATGGGTGGGGACAGTGGCCATACAAAATCCGGCATCTCCCTTTACAGTGTACAGATTTTTTTCTATAATTTAGTAATGAGACCTTGCTTCATACCAAATTTCAGGGTTCTAGGTCAACGGGAAGTACCCTATGAATTTTGATTCCCTTGAGAGTATCGAAATATACGTTTTTTTCGATATAAAACATCCGTATAATTTTTTTCCGAATTTCTCACAGCTTCAAGAGACGGCAAATAATATAATATATATTCCATAACTATCACACAGCGCCGTCTGCTAAGCTAAGCAGAGCTTGTGTTATGAGTACTGGACAATTGATAAACCTACTTATATATTTCTAAATACATACACATATTATAGACAGATTACACCCAGACACAGAACAAATGATCGTGCTCATCACACAAACATTTGTTCTGGATGGGAATCGAACCCACGAGCTTCGGCATAGAAATCAAGGTCACTAACCACTAGACCAGGCCTGTCAATGTGTGATTCTATAAGCGTTTCGTATTTCCCTTTTGAGATACGGAACCCTAAAATAACAATAGCTTGATGCCAAATACCGTGTTTAGTAAAAGCTAGCCTAATATCTCCCCTCCCTCATTTAGCCATGCAAGCTAAACAAAGGCTGGCAACACCAAGGAGTTAATGTAGTCTGACCTAATTTTTTAATGGGCAACCCCACCGCTCTGAAACGTCGCGTAGATATGGCTTTTAGAGGCAAGCAGAGAGCTACGTTCACTTTGCTGTTATTTTTTTTTATTGTAGGTAAAATCATCCAATGACAAATCCCGCCCTTGGGCGGAGCGGGAGATAGTATCAGACTCTTACTGACTAAAAACCTACCCCATTCATTCGTAGCCTATCGTGCCGGGGCCGGGTATTCCTTTCGGAAGCTGACCCATGACCCCAGTAGGCTTCGACCCTGCCTGCCTGCAGTTAGCAGGCTGGGCCTCTTCGACGTGCTGACAGCTCCTTGAGGCGCGCGGGAACAGAACGCGCCGTCGACGACTTGGGCTTGGTTCGGTCGGTTACCGGACGATCGGATAGCGTGCTACCCATTGCACGCCGTCCGTAAGCCCGCGCCTATGGTGGCCGGAAATCGGGATCGGAATCCCGGCGGTGGCTGGGGCGAGCGCCCCGTTTCACTTTGCTGTTTTTTTTTTTCGAGGTTATATTAATAGCATAGCATCAGCCTTATAATGTTCCCACTGCTGGGACTCAGGCCTCCTCTCAAGGAGAGGGAATGGGCCATAATACACCACGCGGGCCCAGTGGGGGTTGGTGAATGTCAAATGTCTTCGAATTTTTGGTTCTAGGACACGTTCCTCACGATATTTTCCTTTCGAAATTTTAGTTTTCGATTTTTTCCTTCACCGTTTTGAGAGCAATAGTGATGATAAATTACACAAATTAATGCGCTTGCTGGGTTTGAACCTGTGATCTATAACTCTTAAGTCGGGTCCGTTACCACTCGGCTACCACTCCCATGTAGCACAAAAGTGCTTTAGAAGAGCATTTTCACAGCGCACTGTGAAATCATTAGCTGCATAAACTTGCTGTATAACAAAGTAGCGCATCCTCTGATGACATAACTCTAATTTGGGCACAAATTATTCAGCACATAGCTGTATAAGAATTCCAATTATCAAATAATTAAATTAAATCGACATCATATTAGCATTTATGTGTGTCATTGACATGACAACAGTCTCCCAAAAGCTGTAAATAACTAAATAACAAAACACATGTTACCTTATAATACAGCAAAAAGATGTATAATGTACATTATAAATGCTTTAACGAAGTTGAAAGTACACTCTAGAGTGAAATTGTGAATTGCAATAACTTTATTATTTATTTTTCCCTATTGAAAACTGCCAATTTGTTAAACATGAAATGTTTGTGCTGTGTAATAGATCTCAAGCGCCATTTGTAAAAAAAATAATTGTGCTTAAGTTACCGATGTTACTCACGGTCTGCAGTTGTACTTACGACCAGAACACCAACCTTATTTTCCGCAACACACGAATCAAACTTAGGACCTCAATTTACAGTGCCTCCGAGACTCCGAGGTCAAAAATAAATGTGGATAATATAATAATAATAATATTTCACAAAGAAAGAAAGGAAGAAAAAAAAAATATTTGCCGGATAAAGGCGCAAGTTACAGGTTAGCAGAGAATAATTAATTTTGTGAGGTATGCGCGAGCAAAAACGGCCGAGCACTTAGCTTAATGCCGTGACCACACGCAGAATCAACTATCACACAACGTCGTCTAGTCCCAAGCTAAGCAAAGCTTGTGTTATGAGTACTAGACAACTGATGAACATACTTATAATTTCTTAATACATACATGTTATAGATATAGATATAGATACTTAGATATAGATAAATTACACCCAGATACAGAACAAATGATCGTGCTCATCACACAAAAAATGTCCTGAGTGGGAATCGAACCCACGACCTCCGGCATAGCAGTCAGGACCACAAACCACTAGACCAACAGGCCAGTCAAAAAAACATAACACGAAAAAACCTTTTGTTCGAAATATAATTGGATAACAAAAGATAATTCATCTCCCATTACATTTTATTATCTTTTCACGAAATGTTTTCATTAAAGAGAAAGATTAAAAATAAATTGTTTGAAAATTAATTAATTTTTTTTTTGAAGAAAGGAACGTTGTTACTGCTATTTTTTTTCACAGACTTTTTCACAGACAAAAAAGGTTATATCTTTTATTCTATACACCGTTAAATTTTGGTCGTTTTAATCCCGCGGAGGGTCGATTCGGTACATAAAACACTATCGATTTGTAAAGAGAAAATTAAAAAATAAGTTACTTTTTTTTAAAGTCAACAAATAAATATATAAACATATTTAGTAAGTAATGACTAAGCTATTTTAGTCAATTAATTTTAATGATAATCAATTTTAATCGATTAATTTTAATGAAAATATTTTTTTATTTTTATTAATGTTATTTTATGTTATTAATAAATTACTTGTAGTAATAGTTTAATTGACTCAGTACTTCATGTAATAAAATATATTGTGACCTGTAAATTTAATTTTTAATTAAAACAAATTGTTAGCTTTTCTGTTACCACTCCAGATCTAACTAACCTCCAAAACACAGTAACTGAGTAACACAATACCCCATAACAAAATTGATCAAATATAATCCTATAACAAAAATAAATAACATGAAATATTTCTCGCGTAGCAATGTGCTACGCTTTTCGTAGCACTTACTACGCGCGTAGGCGCTAAGCTACGCCGTAGTAAGTGCTTCAATATATTGTGTTTGATATTATATTTTGTGGTAGTCTAGTTTTGGATGTTTAAGGTTAAATTTCATTTATTCTTACATTTAAATTTAGTGATAATGTTAGTTACAGAAGCACGTAACTTGACATATTTATTTTCATTATCATCATCATCATCAGCCTTTTTAATGATCTCACTGCTGAGACTCAGGTCACCTCTCTAGAAGAGGGAATCGGCCGTAATCCACCACGCGGGCCCAGTGCGGTTTGGTGGATGTCACATGTCTTCGAATTTTTGGTTCTAGGACATGCCGGTTTCCTCACGATGTTTTTCTTCACCGTAAATTACACAAAGCAACGTGTCTGTATCAACTCATAAGACTGGCCTGTTGGTCTAGTGGTTAGTGGCCCTGACTGCTATGCCGGAGGTCGTGGATTCGATTCCCACCCAGGACAAATGTTTGTGTGATGAGCACGATCATTTGTTCTGTGTCTGGGTGTAATTTATCTATAATATGTATGTATTTAGAAATATATAAGTATGTTTATCAGTTGTCTAGTACTCATAACACAAACTCTGCTTAGCTTGGGACTTTTTTCAGCCAAATCGGTTCAGCCGCTCTTGAGTTATAAATAGTGTAACTAACACGACTTTCTTTTATATATATAGATTATAAGTCAGGGCCATTATCACTCGTCAACCACTGCCTTCTTCGTCCATCATCAAATTTCAAATTAGAAAAAAAAAACAACCTTTCTCTATAAGCTATGTTATTTACCTATTTCGCAAATAATCGATTTTTGTTCGGAAATGCCATCAAAAATGGCTGAAACATTAATAAGAGAAATTTGCATTTAAACGCAGGACTTTGAACTAAAGTGGTTCTGAACATGATATCGGAAACATTTTTTTAAACAAAGCGTTTATTTATTTTATGTGGAAAAATCATCTATTGATATCTTCGCCCTTGGATGGGGCGGGAGGTAGTGTCAGACTTTTACTGACTTAAAACCCACTCCTGTTCCTTCTTGCCTTCGTTGTCTGATGCCTGAGTTTGTATGAAATCTGGGCCTACTTTCCAATATCTATATATGGTATGTCGTTGGATGAAACTTTTAAGCTAGCACCAATTGCCAAATATTAGTCTGTTCGGAGTCCCAAGATAAACAGAGCTTGTGATATGAGTATCTAGACAACTGATAAACATACTTATATATTTCTAAATACATACATATTATAGATAAATTACACCCAGACACAGAACAAATGATCGTGCTCATCACACAAACATTTGTCCTGGGTGGGAATCTGACCCACGACCCCTGGCATAGCATTCAAGGTCACTAACCACTAGACCAACAGGCCAGTCGAAAGTTATTCTTGGTTTAACATGTTAGTTTTGCTAATAACCAAGTATTAATAGTAAGCAGCATATAAGTTGAACCAAAATAACGATCAACCTTCAATGCACAGCAACAGATTTTCGAGTCTCAATCGTAGCTGGGAGCTGTTCGTAACCATAGCAACGATGGCCATTTTAGTTCAAGTTATTTGCCGCGTACTATTCATACTTGGTTATTGAAATCATACAGGTCAGTCAGTTTGATCGTTAATACGAGTATTTCTAAAATTTTACCTAATTTACCAACATAACGTACTTCAAAGCTAAGATATACAGATATACACCGTTAAATTTTGATTGTTTTAATCCCGTGGAGGGTCGAGTCACTCAAACGTCGGCTATGCTCGGATTTTCCTTGCGTGATCGAAACAGGAATGAGGATATCCGCAGGAGAACCAAGGTTACCGACATAGCACGAATAATTGCTAAACTTAAGTGGCAATGGGCAGGGCACATTGCTCGCAGAACAGATGGCCGTTGACCCTGGAAGGTCCTGAAATAGTGACCACACTGAAAGACGCAGCGTGTTTTTTTTGTGAGGAAAACAATCCAATGACATTTCCCGACCTTGGGTGGAGCGGAAAATAGTTTCAGACTTGTACTGACCAAAAAACCCACCCCGTTTCTTCGTTGCCTTCGTTCCAGGGCCCTGTTGGTTTCACAATACCCATGGCCCAAAGACGCAGCTATGGAAGGCCTCCTATAAGATGGACCGATGACCTGGTAAGGGTTGCGGGAATCCGATGGATGCGAGACGCACAGGACCGTTCATTGTGGCGACACTTGGGGGCCTATGTCCAACAGTGGACGTCTTTCGACAGAAATGAAGAAGTCGCCGGTAGTTAACATAGTAAAACAAATAAAGAAATATACTGCCGTTCTTTTTCCGTAGTAAATTAGCATCAGGCATCCATACTAACCTAATGCGGCTTTTTTTTTCTGATAGTGATGAAACCTGATGCTGCTGAATATCCGAGTTTTACATAGAGCAATTGCCTATCAGACCTCCTTATTAAATTTTTTATGGCACCTTTTACGCATATAAATTAATACCGGCATACAATACAAGAAATATTATATTTATTTTGTATTATATGAGTATAGTTTATAGGTCTGTTAAATCATACAAGGTGGCTACATGCAAAATTAATCGCAAAAGACAAACAATGAAAAACAAAACACAAAAAATACTAATAAACATAAAAATAGTATAATTGAAATAAATTAAAATATCAAAATTGAAATAAATCAAAACGTCAAAATTGAAATTAACTGGATATCAAAATGTCAAAATTAATTGACAAGAGCAATGTCATAAAATCTGTAATTTTTTTTCATAGTTATTATTAATTTATTGATATTTTAAATAAGTAAGATGCTAATGGATACACAATAGTTTTTAGACGCATATAAAAAAATAAGACAATAAATTATGCATATTTTTTTGTAAAAACATACCCGCAAAATAAACTTTTCGTAAACACGTAAATGTGTACCAAATCTGTATTTTTTTTAACATACTTAAATCTATAAAACTCGGCAGTCACATAGACAAAAAGATAAATCGAAATATACATCCTGAAAAATATCCTTAAAGGATGCAGAATCCGTAGGAAAAGCCTGGAAAAATGTAAGTTTAAAACGAAATCCAAGATGGCGGTTTTGAACTGAAAATGATACTACTTATTACCTTTTAGAATTGCGCTCGGTGCATCGGGGAACAAAGGATACTCCACTGCCTTCATACGGCTCAAAAAAACCATAAAGTCACTGAAGTTTTTTCTTAAACGATCCACAAGGCTAAACAAAACCGTATACCTAAACCACGAAATTTTTTTACACGCGATTTAAAAAAAAAAGCCACAATTCGCCGCGGTCTTTTGTTAACCGTTCAAAATTTGAATTTCGAATATTCGTTCCGTGCGCATTCGAAACGAGATTTGAATATTTTTCCTTCGAATTAGAATAACGGACGCATCGAAAAATATTTATTTTAGTATTTTTTTTTAATATTTTATTTATTTATTTTTAGAACGAACGACCGTACCGTTTACAGCGACGTACAACGAAACACTGGCTGCAGAGTATAAGGCTCCATGCATTGATTGGGCGTAGCTAACAGCTGTATGTCTCTCTCTTTTACTCTTGTACATCTTTTGTCTCCCTCGCACTCGTGAGTTGGTTGTGTTAAGCGAAATTTGGCTTGGCAAAGCGTGTGGTTCTCAACGTTGGGCAAATTAAATATATTACTGTTTTTCTTTTTGCATGATCGATTATATGAGGGGTGGTTGTCAAAGTGTTTAGGGGTAGTTTTTGCTGGTACGTGAGGGTACTTTTGTGATTGATTGTGAATTGGACATACATGTTTATGGTATAGTTTTTATCATTATATATTTATCTGTGAAAATAAAACTTAATTGCCGTATAAGAGATGAAATATACTTTATATATATATACAACCTCATTTTTAGTATATGCGATACCCGAAACACGGGTCTATTTTTCTATGCAAAGAACCTATGTTCATAAATGTATCATGAAAAATTACCACACAAACACATGGTCACCGGGCGATCCAGGCGACTGAGAGATTGTTTTACTACCGCATCCAACTGCACTCTGGTTCCTAATGCCCACTATGACCTGCAGTGACCTGTGTTGTACTTAATGTAGGTGTTGTCCAACTTGTAACCTGTCTTAAATATTTTTGGGAAAAATATATAACATGGTGTAAAAATGACTGGAATCGATTCAGTTACTGATTCTGAACAAACTATATTTAGGTGTCAAATATAATATACAAAAAATAATGTTGTATATGTAGAGGACACGGAAAATCAATTTCTGTTTTCAAAAATCAAGAAAAAAATCTAGCTCGTACCCGCGACTTGGTCTACGTCAAGTAATTTACAAGTAAAATCGCACATTCCAATTAATTTACCATTTCATAACATTCATTTTCATTCCAGTTTTAACTGAGTGTGAATGTGTGTCAGATTTTTACTGACTAAAACCCCCCTATATTATAAATGCTTACACAACATTATTTTTAGTATATGCGAAACCTAAATATAGTTTGTTCAAAATCAGTAACTGAATCGATTCCAATAATTTGTACATCATGATATAATTTTTCCCAAAATTATTTAAAAAAGGTCACAAGTTAGATACCACCGTACAATACAGGTCACGACAGGTCATAGCGGACATTAGATGCCAGCGCACAGCTGGGTGCGGGAACAAAAAAACCGCTCAGTCACCCGGATGGCTTAGTGACTAAGTATTTGTGTGGACAACCAGGTAACATAACAAGCTTATAACTTAGAGATTTTTCATGATAGAGTTATCAAATTTTGTATTTATTCAAGTGACAAGAATACTAACCAAAGACGCAGGTAAAACCGCGAGAGGCAGCTAGTTTAACTCACAAAAATAACTAGTTTAATACAAACGTCAATTTAATGACACCTCATTGACAGCTGTCAAAAAACTTGTAAGTATCTCAATTCGAAATCCTGGAAAATTTATTAACCATCTTTCCACATCTTACAAACCCTTTTTCTTCCGATAAGGTTTTACTTCTGTCTAAAGTTTATCAATCTTTAAAATACTAGGGAAATACCATAGAGTTCGGAAGCATCATCGACGGCAACTGCTTTTTCAATACCGTTAATCGAAACTCCGGTCTTATTGCACTGCGTTTAGGGACTACTGTAGAAACGTGCGCCTGCTCTCCCCGCCAAAAATTGTTTATCGTATGAAGCTGGGCGCGCGTCAACTCCACATGGCGAGGGTCAACCCCCCCCCCCCTCGAGTCGTAAGTGTATTGAAAAGTCATTTCATATTTATCTTTATTTTTACAAATCGCTAGTGTTTCAAGTACCGAATTGATCCTCCGCGAGATTACAACAACCAAAAATTTATTATTGTTTCTAAAAAGAGCTTATTTTAAAAACAATAATAAATTAACATTCCGTATGACTAAACTTAAGCACAAAAACTGAAAAATGAAATATATATAATAACTAGATGAGGCCGGAGTTTCCTAGCTGACTACCCTGACAAGAAACACCGAAAGAAACTCAGGGGTCAGTCTCTTTTAAAGTCCATACAGCAAACATATAACCGTCAAAACATATGAGAACCATGCAGACTTGTGTCTGAGACCGTCTTTTGAAGAAAAAACTACACAGTTCTGAGTGGACCTGTCAGTATTCGTGTAGCTCAACTCAGGAATACTTTTTTTTGATGATTTCTGCTGCATGGCAATCTGTTTTCCAACAATAAGCCACTTCTTTGTTTGATTTCTCAGTTTATGTTTTCCTCAAGAGTCATACTTGTGTGAAAATTCTTTTCACACGACTCTCTTGTTGTCAAGTGGTAAATCTTTTAGAGGTATGCTGAAGAGCATCTTTTCCACATAGAGCGTGTGCCAGTTGGTTTACATGGACGGTCAGCTTCTCCTGATATTTCAGGCTATTTTGAGCTATTTCCTGCCGAACTCTTCAGGATATCTATATTACTGTTGCTGGCCGTTCCCCACAACTGGACTTCAGGACTACTAAGGAGCTCAACGACTTGACGAACAATATCAAAGAAAGGACATTTGGGTAGGTCGCAAAACGTACCTGTAACTGTCAGACGATTATATTTTAGGGATATGCGGAACAGAGAGTAAAGTTCCACATACAATGCGGTCCAAATGAGAATAGGATCGATTGCCATGTTGTGACGTCACGTCGAACTGTCAAATTGAAGAAATTGGGTACGACGAGTAAAAAAAGATTTAATTTATTTACGAATCGTGAACAAAAATAGTTTTATCAGAATTCAGTTCTTCAATTTTACTCATCTCTGCGTCACTATGAGAAGTGTCTGATTAGTGGCAAATGGAAAAAGAAGGAGAATTGTTCCTTACAATGAAAATAAGAAAGAAAATAGTTTTTATTTTTAACTAATTATGACTTAAAACAATATATTTAGCTAATTTATAATAAACAATAACGTTTTTACTTCACCTAAACTTAACTAAGACTATGTAATACAAAGCAAAAAAAATCTTTATTAATACGCAAATAAGTTTTTTTTGCTAACCGTACTTTTCACTCAAAATTTGACAGATCGAGATTATTGGCTTTCCTATTCTTATTTGGAACGCATAGTATCTCCGTTGAAAAGGGAGGATCCTCCGACCAGACAGGTGTTATGTCTGGTGGGCTATTGCCCGATAGATGATTTCGGGTTTGTTCTATATGTTCCAATCGCGTGGAGAATCTTGCTTGCGCGATGTAGGATTAGTTCATTTGTGACGACATAGATGTCGCTACAATATTATTATTCGAATGCCAATATGACGTTCCTTAGTCTATGGGAAAAACAGAACTCGAAATGTACTTTAAACTTTGAAGGGAATTGGTTTGCCCTCTTGTAATTACTTTCCTTAAGTGTATATTCTATTGACCGGCCTGTTGGTTTAGTAGTTAGTGGGCCTGACTGCTATGCCTGAGATCGTGGGTTTGATTCCCACCCAAGACAAATGTTTGTGTGATGAGCACGATCATTTTTTCTGTGTCTGGGTGTAATTTATTCTGGGTTTAATGTATTTAGAAATATTTATGTATGTTTATTAGTTGTCTAGTACTTATAGCACAAGCTCTGCTTAGTTTGGGACTAGATGGCGTTGAGTGAAAGTTTTGGAATATTATTTCCTTTATTTATTTTTTGTACATATTTTTAACATTTTTAAATATTTTCTAAAACAAATGTGAAAAACATTAAAAAATATATAAAAACAGTAGTCCGCTGGTGTCGGGAGCAGGGTCCAAGCTACCGGTGGTTAGGGCTCCAGAGACAGGAACCTCCTCACAATGCGAGCCGTATCGAGGAGTACTGCCATCTGTATCAGGCCCTTGATCCAACCGCGCAACGACAACTTCGACAGATGGTTGTCGAAGCTTTTGGCTATAAGGCCATGAGGCTCACAGTACCTTACTGGATTATATATCCTTCTCCTGATCACGTTTGCTCTTGCAAGTCAGCCAAAAACGAGAGAAGTAGGAACTCCGTTCCTCGTCAGTGTTCACTACGGCCGGCCATTATTATTTATTATTATTAATATTAACCCAAACGGCTGTTTTAAGCTCAAAAGAATATAAGTTTAAAAAACTTTGAGTATCCTTGTCTCCAGTTTTATTACTGAAACCGGGGTAAGCAGAAATCCTAAAGTAATCATATAAGACTAGCTCTCCTCAATTATCTATGCTGTATCTCTAATAATTTCTTAGTTCTTTTCTCAAAAGACCATCTCAGACACCAATCAGCATGGTTTTCACATTAAATGTTTCTTTAATTGACATAAACTAGTGCTTGACTGCAATCCCAACTGATGGTAAGCAGTGATGCAATCGTAGATGGTGAGGCGCACTAGTTTGTTAAGAGCCTATAATTATATTATTATTATTCCTATATTCTCCTCCACAAACTGAAGGTGGGCAAAATCAAGGAGGTTCGATTTCTGCTAAGACAATAGATTTTGCTATTTCTTAGTAAGCACGCCGCGGCCGCCGCTGTAATTCCGATCCCAGTTTCTAGCCACCGTAGGCGCGGGCTTGCGGACGGCGCGCAATGGGTAGCTCGCTGACCGTTTGTCCGGTAACGGACCGAACTGAGCCCAAGTCGTTTACTTTAGCTAGCTAGTCTTTATGTAGTAGAGAGTAGCTAAGCTTTCGGCATTTTACAGGATGCATTTTGGAGAGTGTGCGCAGGAATTGCATGACTTGATTCCGCCATCTCATTTCTACCATCGGACAACCGACGGCGAATATCCACCCTTACGTTATTTTTCCGGCCACCGTAGGCGCGGACTCGCGGACGGTGGGCAATGGGTAGCTCGCTGTCCGTCCGTCCGGTAACAGACCGGTCCGAGCTCAAGTCGTCTACGGCGCGCACTGTTCCCGCGCGCCGCAAGCAGTCAGCAAGTCCAGCAGGGCCGAAGCCTACTGGGGCCAAAGGTTATGTGAGAATGTCACCACGGGCCCTGGGACAAAGGCAATGAATGGAAGGGTAGGTTTTTAGTCAGTAAGAGTCTGACACTATTTCCCGCCCCACCCAAGGGCGGGATTTGTCATTGGATGATTTTACCTATCATAAAAAAAAACCCTTACATTGTTGAAACTTCTACGGATCGTACTAAGCTTTTCGCTTCGTTGTTTATAACGCATACATCGAAAGATTTGAACAATTTTGCCAGCTGTGGTCTTCCCGTCCGATTATAATTTGGGTGTCTTCAAGGCTAGAGTGAATAGGCTCTTAATAAACTAGTGCGCCTCAGTAGCAACGATTGCATCACTGCTCTGATGGTAAGCAGTGATGCAATCGTTGAAAGTGAGGCGGTTTTTTTTTATTGTACGTAAAATAATCCAATAACAAATCCTGCCCTTGGGCGGAGCGGGAAAAAGTGTCAGACTCTTGCGGACTAAAAACCTGCCTTGATTCCAGGGCCCTGGTTTGCATTTTCATACCTCCCCAGAGCCCCAGACTAGGCATCGACCCTACTGGGCCCCTACAGCTTGCTGACAAGTTTTTGAAGCGCGCGTGGAACCATCGCGCCGTCAACGACTTGGGCTCGGTCCGGGCTGTCACCAGACGGACGGACAGCGAGCTACCCATTGCTTGCCGTCCTCAAGCCCAGATAGGTACACATTTGCTCACCCCTCTGGCAGTGTAGGCGTGATATTTTGAAACAAATGCACGCTGATTGCAACTCAGAACGGGACTACAAAACTTCCAAACATAGTTTGGCACAACGATAAATCAAGTTTGATCGAATGCACAGCGTTGGATGAATCTCTATGTGTTGTGAACACGGGTAGTAAATTTCAGAATCGCATACAAAATATCAAGGATTGTTTCAATCGTATAAATCTCAGAAAAACGAAACAAATATAGACTTATTGATTTAACTTATTAAGAGAAAGAGGTTTTTTTTATGGTAGGTAAAATCATCCAATGACAAATCCCACTTCCTGCTCCGCCCAAGGAGCAGGAAGTAGTGTCAGACTCTTACTGACTAAAAACCTACCCCGTTCCTTCGTTGTAAACGATCGGTATAAACGACGAAGCGAAAAGCTTAGTACGATCCGTAAAAGTTTCAACAACGTAAGGGTGGATATTCGCCGTAGGTTGTCCGATGGTAGAAATGAGATGGCGGAATCAAGTCATGTAATTCCCGAACACACTCTCCAAAATGCATCCTGTAAAACACCGAAAGGCTGGGTACTCTAAACCTGTGCTCAAGGCTTTGTAGATTGGACTTAACCAAATCTGGATCACCAATTAGCCTCTTCGCACGCCCTTCCACCGAGTCCAAAGCTGCTAGGTGGCATTTTGCAGCACCAGCCCATAAGTGGCTGCAGTACTTCATACACGATCGGACCTGTGCTTTGTACAACATTAGAAGCTGTCCCGGTGTGAAGTACCATCAAACCCATCTACCGTCGTATCTAACAGGAAACACAGACTACGATGTGAAAATAAATTACTACGTTTAATATATCAGATGTTGTTAGGTACAAAATATATTTTTTGTTTTCTCGTCGCGACTCATATCCTTCGGTGACTTATTATTTGCTTCATTTATGAGTACAAGGTCAAAAGCCTTGTGTATGTTTTCATATAGTCACATTCCTTTGCTCACGTTTATGTTGCAGGTATGTTACTGGAAATCTGTCTTTTATCAAACATTCTAACATGTACTAGCTCAGTGATTCTAACCTTTGATGCTGCGTGTTCAGTACGTGGTCGCCACTCCAGAACCTTTCATCCCCATCGATGAAAAGTTTAATTGATATATAGGGTTTTTTTATGGTAGGTAAAATCATCCAATGGCAAATCCCGCCCTTGGGTGGAGCGGGTAATAGTGTCAGACTCTTACTGACTAGAAACCTACCCTGTTCCATTCATTGCCTTCGATCCAGGGCCCCGGGGTTCATTTTCACCTAACCCTTGGCCCTAGTAGGCTTCGGTCCTGCTGGGCCTCTACAGTTTGCTGGCAATAAAAAAAAAATATGATTCGAAAAAATATTCGTAAATCAATTCGGGAATTGAATTGTTTACATAGATAAGTTTGTGCAGAACCCTTAGTGTGCGAGTCTGACTTGCCACGTTTTTTTTCTTTTTGATAACCCAAAAAACTAACTAACTATTAGACCCTGCTGGGGCCATGGGTCAACCCTGCTGGGGTCATGGGTAAGCCCTGCTGGGGTCATGGGTAAGCCCTGCTGGGGCCATGGGTCAGCCCTGCTGGGGTCATGGGTCAGCTTCCGAAAAGAATACCCAGCCCCGGCACGATAGGCAATGAAGGAATGGGTTAGGTTTTTAGTCAGTAAGAGTCTGATACTACTTTCCGCTCCGCCCAAGAGCGGGATTTGTCATTGGATGATTTTACCTACCATAAAAAAAAATTTAGACTTTTAACTAAACCACTATATTGATCACAATTCCCTGCAACATACAGTCATTGTCAGAAAATTCTGCGAATACCTGTGTACCGGTAGACAACGTGGAATGTTATTATTGAAAGAAATATCATTTCATTATATTTCTTGATAAGAGGCTATATAACAGCCGGGGACGCATCGATTTTCGAAGTAAAGCTCCGTGGAGGCTGGTTTGTGAGTGGACCAATTTTACCTATAGGGCAATGGAAAGGGCTATGCTCGGAGTTTCCTTGCGTGATCGAATCAGAAATGAAGATATCCGCCGGGAACCAAGGTTGCCGACATATATCACGACGAATCGCCAAACTTAGTGGCAATTTTTTTTATTTAAATAATTATTTATATTTGTGACATCTATTCTTTGACAATTGTAATAATAATGATATTTTAAATTAAATAGTAAAAATATGTTATATTTGTAATAGTAATGATATATTATAAAATTTATGATAATGGTATGACATTTGAAATAGTGCGAGATATAAAAATCTATGTAAAAATATGTAGTAAAGTTAAAAAAAACCTATAGGATTGAATTTGTAATGAAATGTTATATTATAATCTAATGATAATTAAATTTGACACATACGTATACTTGATTAAATTGATAATATAAAATTAAATAATAATAATGTATAAATTAATCTAGCAATTTAAAGAAAAAAATTAAGTATAATATCTAATCAGATAATAATTTTTAAATATTTGCATGCTGAACGGTAAAATGTGGCTAAGCTGTAATGTAATCCTAAGAACTACTATGTACTACCCATATTTGCAAAATAAAATTCTATTCTATTCTATTCTATTCTTAATGGGCAGGGCACACTCGCGGAACAGATGGCCATTGGGGCCGAAAAGAGTGGAGTGGCGACCGTGTACTGGAAGACGCAGTGTTGGAAGGCCTCCTACAAGGTGGACCGATGACCTGGCAAGAGTTGCGGGGATCTGCTGGATGCGTGATGCACAGGACCGTTCATTGTGGTGACACTTGGGGGCAGGCCTATATCCAACAGTGGATGTCTTTCGGTTTACATGATGGACCAATGTTATATCGCGGCTCTTCTACGTCTATTTTTTTAAACGTAAATAGGAGCGCAGTAAAAGGAATAAGTCCTGTATTGGAAATGCGTTTACTAACGTCAGAAATTCACGTAGACGTACAAAATGCCAAATACAGAGTGACCGACGTATTTGCATAATACGTTCATCATCATCAGCCTTATAATGTTCCTACTGCTGGGACACAGGCCTCCTCTCTAGGAGAGGGAATGGGCCGTAATCCACAATGTGGGCCCAGTGCGGTTTGATGGATGTCACATGTCTTCGAATTTTTTGGTGCTAGGACATGCCGGTTTCCTCACGATGTTTTCCTTCACCGTTATGAGAGCAGTGGTGATGAAATAAATTAGCGCCGCGTGGTGGATTACGGCCCATTCCCTCTCTTAGAGAGGAGGCCTGTGTCCCAGCTGTGCGAACATTAAAAATGATGATGATGATGAAGTGCGCTTTGTACTCACACACAGAGGACTCCGTACAAACTAACTTATATAAATGCATAGTTTTATTCCAGAACGGAGTTTCGAAGATTTTTTTGTGACATAGCTACAAATTGACATATTTCAAATTTTTCCATATATTTGTGCTATAAGACCTTGCTTCATGCCCAATTTTAGGATTCTAGGTCAACAGTAAATACATTCAACATACACATTTCAATATAAAAAGAAAATATTTTTTTCAGACCTCTTAGAGTAATCGACAAAATGATCACATTCATCTCACAAACATTTGTCTTGTCTAGGATTTGAACCAACGGACTTCAGCATAACAGTTAAGGCCACTAACCATTAAACCAACAGGCCAATCAGAAAATAAAACGGCCCTTTTTGTAAAAAACACATGACATAAACAAAAAACAGTAATTTTTAAACAAAAAAAAAACTGAATTGTGAAATCAAAAAGCTTACCGACTTCAAAGAGAAAGTAATATGTTTAATAAGTTGCGAATTAAAAATCTAACAAGCCCGCAGGGTTGTGAGGCCATTTAATCCCCTGCCGTTGACAAGGGGGTGTTTGGGGGTGTTGAAAACCAGTACCGACAAGCTACACGAGTTTTTAGGTCGAAAACTTAAAGTATTAAGGGGATTACATCGCCCAAATCCAAAAAAACACCTAGGTTGTTTGAAGTTTCCTTATGTACGATTACCATATAAAAAATGAAGGGGATACTTAAGGACATTACTAATAAAATATATTGATTATGTTTCTCAAAAAAATGCCCTAACTCTAGAAAAAAAATCTGGTAAATAGGCCTTTTTTGAACATTAATTCCATATTTTCTCGAAAACGGCTCTATATTTATACATTGAATTTATACCAAAATATATGTTACGATAAATTGAATAACTTGTATTGATTTTTTTTCGAATTGCATTGAATATCGATAGGTAACCAAGAAAAAACTCGAATCAGTACTAACACCCCGCGCGCAGCACCCCCTGCAATGCCTGTTTAGAGGTCAATTCTTCTCTACTAATGTAGAGGTAAATTCTTGAAGGTCATTGAGCGATGTAATACCCTTAAGTGTACTTTTTTAACAAAGAATAATAATATTTCGTGACTATCACACAACGTCGTCTAGTCCCAAGCTAAGCAGAGCTTGTGTTATGAGTATTAGACAACTGATAAACGTACTTATACACCGTTAAATTTTGATCATTTTGATCCCGTGGAGGGTCGACCCGGTACATGAAACACTATCGATTTGTAAAGACAAAATAAAAAAAAACTAAAGTACTTTTTTTTCTAAAACTCGAATTAATATACGCATGTACGAAATTAATTTCATAGAATAAACAAGTCAATGACCTTGTAGGTAGTTGTTGGTCGTTGCGTACTAAATACCTACAGGTCATTGAACTCGCTCAGTTGACGTTTACTTAAAGAAATTAATTTCGTACATGCGTATATCAATTCGAGTTTTAGAAAAAAAGTACTTTATTTTTTAATTTTATCTTACCGAATCGATAGTGTTTCATGTACCGAATCGACCCTCCAAGGGACTAAATCGATCAAAACTTAACGGTTTATACAACTTTATTTTTTGTATATGCAAAACCGCAAACACGGGTGTAGAATTTTTATTCAAAGATCGGTGAACGAAATTTCAAAACTGAATCATGAAAAATCATAAAGTTATAGGCTTGTTATGTTATCTGTTTGTCCACACAAACACATGGTCACCAGGCCATCCGGGCCACTGAGGGGTAGTTTTGTTTTCGCACCCAGCTGTACCCTGGCTCCTAATGCCCGCTATAACCTGCCGAGACCTGTATTGTGCTTAGTGACGGTGTCCAACTTGTCACCTTTTTTAAATATTCTTCAGACCTTCCTCAACGAATTTTTGGCTGAAAAGTGTCGTGTATCGACGATTTCGTGGAAGGATTTAACCGACCTCGCAACGTAACATGATGATGTCACTTCGTATACGATAGTTTGTTAAAATTAATAGATTAATGCTCCACTGCTGGGACTCAGGCCTCCTCTCTAGGAGATGGCCCGTAATCCACTACGCGGGCACAGTGCGTGTTGGAGGATATCACATGTTTTCGATTGTTTTGGTTCTAGGACATGCCGATTTCCTCACGATGTTTTCCTTTACCGTTTTGAGAGTAGTGGTGATGAAATAAATTGCACAAAGTAATGCGCCTGGCTGGGTTTGACACGACCTACAACTTGTAAGTTGGGGGACGTTACTACTCGGCCACCACTGGTCTACTCACGCAGACCTGAATATATGGTTTTAATTCATTATTCCCCGAGAGGACGCCGGCGTCCACACACCTATTGTCTTTCTATTGTGTCTCTAATTACGGTATTCAACAGGTTAATTTAACTAGTTACCTTCACGCATTCCCGAGATAAAGGGTCTTGACAGACAAACAGACGGACAACAAAGTTATACTATAAGGGTTTCAATTTTTCCTTTTGAGGTACGAAACAAATTGACCCTATAAGGGTTCCATATTGGGATGGCAAAGAGCGCCTCAAAGAAGGGTTCGTCTGAGCTGGATCGCATCTGTAGGGGTCCAGCAGGGCCGAAGCCTACTGGGGCCCAAAGGTTATGTGAGACTGTCACCACGGGCCCCAGGATAAAGGCAAGGAATGGAAAGGTAGGTTTTTAGTCAGTAAAAGTCTGACACTGTTTCCCGCCCCACCCAAGGGCGGGATTCGTCATTGGATGATTTTACCTACGTTAAAAAAGAAAAAAGATCTGGGCCGACAGGAACATCTCGCGTAAGACCAAAAGAAAGCTCGTCACTACCCTCATTTTCAGGTGGAGAGACCCCTCAAAAAAGCTGACCGTTGCCGGATTGACGCTTTTAAGATGTGGTGTTGGAGGAAAATGCTACCCACGGTATTTCTTTCAAAAATTCCAGTGGTTATGACGATGAAGTTTGTACTAAGGTTGCTGCGTTGCCGACGGCGAGCAATGGTTGCAGATGGCGAGCAATGGGTAGCTGGCCGCCCGACCATCCGGTAACCGTTCGGATGGAGCCCAAATCATCAACGGCGCGCACTGTTCCCGCGCGCCTCAAGGAGCTTTTTTCAGCAAACCGTAGAGGCCTATGAAGGCCGAAGCCTACTAGGGCCATAGACTAATTTCTGAAAAGAAAGTCTGGCCCCGGTATGAAGGGCTAAGAAGGAACGGGGTAGACTTTTAGTCAGTAAGAGTCTGACACTATCTGCCGGTCCCCCCAAGGGCGGAAGATGTCATTGGATGATTTTATCTACCATAACAAAAAAACCCTAAAAAACTAGACTTTTAAGACTTTTAACAAAAATACTATAAATATATCATTGAATGATTTTACCTACATTAAAAAAAAGGTTGCTGCAACACGCTACGCTAGACGTTACAGTAGATGTTGCAGCTAAGGTCAGTGGTTAGCGTAACACGGCAAAGTGCCAGTTACTTAAACTTGGGTCAAGTTTGAACTTAGTTTAGGCTGTGGTAAGAGTTATGAGAGGTGGTTTGAAGATAGTTAAACTATTTTTTTTTTTGTGACGGAACGACGAAATACGATGTGCAGCCGAAACTAAAACCGTCGAATATTCGACGAAGATGGCCGAAACTGGAAGAGGGGCCAAGGTAACAGATAAAGTAACAAAAAAATATATTTTGATACAGTTATTCACAAAGATAATTCGATGAATAATTATGCTAGCCTGTTGGTCTAGTGGTTAGTGGCCCTGACTGCTTTGCCGGAGGTCGTGGGTCCGATTTCCACCTAGGACAAATGTTTGTGTGATGAGCACGATCATATGTTCTGTGTCTGGGTGTTATTTATCTATAATATGTATGTATTTAGTAATATATAAGTATGTTTATCAGCTGTCTGGTACCCATAACACAAGCTCTACTTAGCTTGGGACTAGGCGGTATTGTGTGATAGTTGTGGAATATACGAGTATATATTATTTATTATAATTATGAAATGTTAGATGATATTTATTATGCAAATAAGTACAGAACACTTTTACATGTAAATTTTTTTTTTCGTCAGTATACTAGATGAGGCCGGTGTTTCCTAGCTGACTACTCTGAGAAGAAACACCGAAACAAATTCAGGGGTCAAAGTCTCTTTTAAAGTCCATACAGTAAACATGTAATGGTCAAATCACATATGATTTACCAAATCTCATAAGATTTGGTTATCCGCAAAAATACATGATCACCGGGCGATTGATTTTGTACCGCACCCAGCTATGCGCTGGCTACTAGTGCACGCTATGACCTGCCGTGACCTGTATTGTACTTAGTGTCAGTTGTGTTCAACTTGTGATCTTCTTTAAATACTTTTGGGAAAAAAAATCTAACATGGTGTAAAAATGATTGGAATCGATTCAGTTTTGGGTTTTTGGGACAGAGAGTAAAGTCCCACATACCTCCGTTGAAAAGGGAGGATCCTCCGACCAGACGGGTGTTGTGTCTGGTGGGCTATTGCCCGATAGATGATTTCGGGTTTGTTCTATATGTTCCAATCGCGCCGCGAATCTTACTTGCGCGATGCAGGATTAGTTCTTTTTGTGACGACATGGATGTCGCTACATCACTCCCCTCCGGAGATCGGAGATCGATGGTTCTTGATGCTTCTTGAGGCGTCGTGATGCGTGCCAGGCCAATGGAGGTTGGTTCCAGTGAGTCGGAACCGGATTCCGCATAGTTCTCGGTGAGTCGGAACTGTCTGCGGTGATGCCACAGTGAGTCGGGGCGGTGCTATCCCAGTGAGTCGGGATATGATGCTGCAGGCTCCAGTGAGTCGGAGTATTGCGGCTGGCTCCAGTGAGTCGGAACCGGATTCCGCATAGTTCTCAGTGAGTCGGAACTGTCTGCGGTGATGCCCCAGTGAGTCGGGGTGGTGCTATCCCAGTGAGTCGGGATACGATGCTGCAGGCTCCAGTGAGTCGGAGTATTGCGGCTGGCTCCAGTGAGTCGGAGCGGTGCTGTGCGACGTAGGGCTTGACTGCTGTCGTCGACCAGGAGAGGTTCTTCAAGGCTCTTCAGGTGACTGGCCGAAGGTGCAGGTGTTTAGCCAAGGTCGCTGATGAGGCTGAGGGTGATGACCAGGTATGACCAAGTAGGCATGCTGGTGGTCAGGATACCAATATAGCCATGGGTGCTGGCTGTATGGCTCGCTGCTCGAAAGCTTGAGGAAGTGATGATGACGTCACGAAGTAGTAGCTGCACGAAGGCTGCACTGACGTTCTTTTGTCGAGGGTCACCAGTTTGGAGGTAGTGGAACAGAGAGTAAAGTCTCACATACCTCCGTTGAAAAGGGAGGATCCTCCGACCAGACAGTTGTTATATCTGGTGGGCTATTGCCCGATAGATGATTTCGGGTTTGTTCTATATGTTCCAATCGCGCCGCGAATCTTACTTGCGCGATGCAGGATTAGTTCTTTTTGTGACGACATGGATGTCGCTACACAGTTACTGATTCTGAACTAACTATATTCAGGTTTCGCATATACTAAAAATAATGTTGTATACACCGATAAATTTTAGTCGTTTTAATCCCGCGGAGAATCGATTCGGTACATGAAACACTATCGATTTATAAAGATAATATTAAAAAATAAAGTACTTTTTTTCTAAAACTCGAATTAACATATACGCATATACGAAATTAATTTCTTTAAATAAACGAGTCAATGACCTTGTAGGGAGTTGTCGGTCGTTGCGAACTAACTACCTACAGTTCATTGGCCTCGACCAGCTGACGTTCAATTAAAGAAATCAATTTCGTACATGCGTAATTAACTCGAGTTTAAAAAAAAAGTACATTATTTTTCATTTTTATCTTTACAAATCGATAGGGTTTCATGTAACGAATCGATCCTCCGCGGGATTAAAACGACTAAAATTTAACGGTGTATACACCACTATTTTTTAATTATGGCAAATACTTAAAGGGCTTATTAGAAAAGGTCTTGTTATTATTTAAGTAAAGTATCAATGCATAATATTCATAAACAGCAAAGTTATGAGCGATTGTTTATACCCCAAAATCTCACTAAATTTCTGGAAACATTGTACAGGTTATTGTTTATGAATGAAAGAATGTCAATAAAAATGGAAAACCACTGCGCTTAGTATTTTCTAGTAGTAATTGTTATGAATAATGATTCAATTATGAATTTATCAATAATCACAAATTTTCTTGGACAATTCAGTTTTTTGTACTTTTGGCTACACAAATATGATCAGTAACGGGTAGGTACTGATTGAGCCCCATTTCTTTGTGCACTAATTAAAAAATAGGGGTGTATAAATATAACGAACCAAACCACGTGCAAAACTTATAGCGTTCTAATAATTTCTTGTTTCACTCTCACATTACAACCACCGCAGGCGATTCTGTTGGGAAATCAGAGTGTAAACACGGACGTCAGAGCGCGGCTTTACATGCGTGGTACAAGTGAAGACCGCAGGCGGTGCGGCTTCGATACGCATTGTATTTTTCGTGTGGTTTTGGCTTTACTTTCCGACGACGGCCTGGCTGAGTCTCCGCTGTCCGGGCGAGTTCTCCCTCCCCAAGCTCGTAGCGTAGGTGATAATGTCACTGACTCTGTCAAAGCGCGCCACCTCTCGTTCTTTTAATTGCCTCTAGATGGCGTGCCTTGTTTTGTTGTTAGATAGAGTGATTCAAGAGGAAGTTTTGTATGTATAAGTGATCGGCTACAGTGGCAGCGTGGGTGCGGGGCGGGCGCGGCGCGGCAATCTCTAACACAAGAACTTCCTTTGAGTGGCCACAGTGGGCACGCGGGCGCGGGAAGCGGCGCGGTCTGGTTAACACGGGACGCGCGCGGGCTGCGCGCGGGCATCTCACGCCATACAGAGTTCATACAAGTGGCCACAGTGATTGCGCGGGCGGTGAGCGGCAACACGTACGGGAGCGCGGATCTCAGTCTGATTTTAACTGTATTTACAGTTTTTACTCGGACATCACTGACAGTGGATCAAAAAAATAACTCGCTTTATTTTAAGATTTAGATTTATTTTAAAAGAGGTTATGGCTAACGCCGCTACCCGCACGGCGATGCCAGTGTGGCTAAGCAAAACGCGCCCGTTTCCGCGCCCGCGCCGCTGCCCGCACCGCGCTCCCACTGTGGCCTAGCATTTACTCAAACGACACTTGTCAAAGCGCGCCACCTCTCGTTCTTCTAGTTGCCACTAGATGGCGTGCCTTGTTTTGTTGACAACTAATTAATGCCGCATACGACAAATCACTACAAAGTTTAGAAAAAAGTCGCTTCCCGCTGTCTGTCCCTATGTATGCTTAGACCTTTAAAATTGCGTAACGGATTTTGATGCGGTTTTTTTTTAATAGATAGAGTGATTCAAGAGGAAGGTTTGTATGTATAATACTTTCATAATATTGCATTGCACCTGTGCGCAGCTATTTTTTTCTTTTTTGGTGTTGTGTAAAATCATCCAATGACATCTCCCGCCCTTGGGCGGAGCGGGAGATAGTGTCAGACTCTTACTGACTAAAAACCCACCTCGTGCCTTCATTGCCTTAGATACCAGTTGCCTTCGACCCTGCCTGCCTGCAGCTAGCAGGCTGGGTCTCTACGGTTTGCTGACAAGTCCTTGAGGCGCGCGAGAACAGTGCGCGCCGTCGACGACCTGGACTTGGTCCGGATGGTTACCGGACGGTCGGACAGCAAGCTACCCATAGCTCACTGTCCACCCACGCGCAGCTGGGGCATGTCGCTAGTATTACATAAACAAATCATAATAATTTATACCACACGAAATTTCAAACTTAACCCGCTAGCTCTCCTAACTTGAACCATATTACAAACTCACACACAGTTACTGGGCGGTATAAAATTCATGAAGTACAGAATTATGTTGCGAGGTACTTGTAAACGTGTAAGGATTGTTTTGTATTATAATTACGCATAGTTAGCATAACATTACATAATTAACAAAATAATTATTATTCATCGGCAATTCTGATTTGCTTAAGTTCAATCTACAAAGAGCAGTGGTGGCCGAGTGGTAACAGCCCTGACTTATGAGTTGTGGTCTCAGGTTCAAACTCGGCCAGGCGAATTGCTTTGTGTAATTTATTTCATCACCACTGCTCTCAAAACGGTGAAGGAAAACATCGTGAGGAACCTGGCATGAGGACATGCCGGTTGGTTTGGTTAGATCCACCGGCTAAGTGCAGCTCATTCACTCTCATAGAGAGGAGGCCTGAGTCCCAGCAGTGGGAACATTATAAGGCTGATGCTAATCTAAAAAGCCTTGAGCACAGTCTTAGAGTAGCCAGCCTTTCGGTGTTTTACAGGATGTATTTTGGAAAGTGTGCGCGGGAATTGCATGACTTGATTGCGCCATCTCATTTCTACCATCGGACAACCCGACGTACGGCGAGTATCCACCCTTACGTTATTAGGAGGAGTGGCAGGCGGTCGCCTCCTTCTGCGAAGCAGTAATGGTAGCAAAGGAGGAGGCTGACCGTATCAGGCAGAGGGAACGGGGCGCTCGCCCGCTCGCTCGGTGCGGGCTTGCGCACGGCGTGCAATGGGTACCATGCTGTCCGATCGTCCGGTAACCGACCGGGCCGAGCCCAAGTCGTCGACGGCGCGTTCTGTTCCCGCGCACCTCAAGGAGCTGTCAGCAAAACGTAAAGGCCCAGCCTGTTAGCTGCAGGCAAGCAGGGTCGAAGCCTGCTGGGGTCATGGGTTAACTTCCGAAAGGAATACCCGGCCCCAGCACGATCGGCTACGAAGGAACGGGGTAGGTTTTTTGTCAGTAAGAGTCTGACATTACTTCCCGCTCCGCCCAAGGGCGGGATTTGTCATTGGATGATTTTACCTACCATAAAAAAAAAGATTTTCTGGTGGGAAATTGTCCAATGATTTCTCCCGCTCCAGGGCGCAACGGGAGGGGTTTTTACTGACCAAAACCCACTCCTATTTCCTTCTTTGCCATTATTCCAGGGCCCTGAAGTTCTCTTTCGCACAACCCATGGTTAAGCAGGCTTCGACCCTGCTAGGCCCTTAAGAAGGCATTGGATGATTGCCCGCCTCATTTTTTTTTTGTGAGGAAATATTGGCCAGTCCAATCCATTGAAGAACGGACTAGTATAAGCATAAAACAGTTGGCCAGTGGGCGGTATATTCTTTGCCTCCAGGGAAGTATAGAACAAAAAATTAAACAAAAGTTTGAATAGAAAAACTATACGCAATATAAACACGGGTTGAATTAAGATATAATGTTAATTGAAAAATAACTTTTTTCGCTGTAGAGAAATTGAGTTTTTCAAATAGACTAAAATAATACTCGTAGATGTTATTTTTCATTCAGTAGTGGTTTTTTTTTGGGACTTTGCTTGCGATTCTTTTGTTTAGGGTTCCGTGGCAAAGATTTAAAGCACTTTATACACCGTTAAATTTTAGTCGTATTAATCCCGTGGAAGGTCGATTCGGTACACGAAATACTATCGATTTGTAACGAAAAAATTAAAAAATAATGTACTTTACTATCACACAACGTCGTGTAGTCCCAAGCTAAGCAGAGCTTGTGTTATGAGTACTAGACAACTGATAAACGTACTTATACACCGTTAAATTTTGATCATTTTGATCCCGTGGAGGGTCGATCCGGTACATGAAACACTATCGATTTGTAACGAAAAAATTAAAAAATAAAGTACTTTTTTTCAAAATCTCGAATTAATATACGCATGTACGTAATTAGTTTCTTCTCAGGGTAGTCAGCTAGGAAACACTGGCCTCATATAGATTAACATTACAAAAAAAAAAATGGCGTGTAAAAGTGTTTTTTAGGTAATATCGCAGCATGCTGAGATAAAGGCCCTTTTGACCTAGCACAGGTATTTTATTTTCAATCTTTTTTGTTGTGTTCTTTTATTTATTGTTTTTTTTTGTGTAAGAACTTTTTATAGATTTTGTTATTGTTGTTGTACATATTTTATGTCCTGTGCCAGTCACAAATAAATGAATTTCTTTCTTTCTTTCTTTCTTTCTTTCTTTCTTTCTTTCTTTCTTTCCTTTTTCCTTTCTTTCTTTCCTTCTTTCTTTCTTTCTTTCCTGCTTTCTTTCTTTCTTTTACAACCTATTTGAAAAATAGAATTTCAAAATTCCCACATTCGACCAAAATCATTGGATAAGTTCCAAATTTTCAGTATACGTTCAGCTCATCTCAGGACTAGTAAGGAGCTCAATAATTATCTTACTATGAAAATATTTCATAAATTCTATACGCCATTTTATAACACATAATTATGGGATGAGATTATGATGGATGTTGAACTACAACGGACAAGCTAAGCCGCAGCAAAACATAGTCAACCCATCAATCTGAGTTGTACCGTTTTGAATATTTAACAACTCAATTAACCTAATTTTGTGTGTTCAACTAGAGTTGGGACTACGAGCTACCGAATCGACAGGATGTCCTACAATCCTGTCAGCTTACGCATTAAGGGTCGAGACCAGAGATATAGATAGACATAGATAACGCAAGCATCACGATCTGTATGAAAACCAAGCGTGCCATTTTTTGACTACCTATTATGACGTCACAAGCACTGTTTAGTGAAGACGCCGCCGCGTACGGCGTCCCCCTCGCTCCACCCCCACACCAACAGCACAATTAACCATTTTTATATTTTAACTGCCGTCCGACTAGCGCTGTGCTCCGATGCAGACTGAGCGCGAAAGTGACCACTTACGATTTTTGTACGTAAGCTAGGCACGCGAAGTAGTTGCTCTTGCGTTATCTAGGTATATCTATATCTGTAGTCGAGACACATAACCGCGTTGCGGCGCCGTGCCTCTAATATCGGCAGTGCCAACCGCTGCAACGCAGAATTTTGCGGTGTGCACCGCGGCGTGAATACCATAGCCTTACTGGAAATAACCAGTATCTTCTTTGTCGTTCATTTAAAATAGAGTTACGTCTTCTTAATTGTAACAATAGTACATTTTGTTACAAGTGGGGAAAGTTTGTCATTGCAGCCGAGGCGAAATTCACCCGAGCCGTATAGGCGAGGGTGTTATGGAGCCGAGTGCTGCAGTGACAAATCTCCACGTGTATTAAACGACGTTTTTCAATACACTTACGAAGAAATACCATGAAAAATCCACTAATAACCTATCTTCTATCGGAAAATTACGACGCATTTGTGTTCATTTTGTTTTGAAGAAAATTTTCCAAAGTTACCTTACAATATAGTTTTGATTTGATGGCAGCAGGCTATCGCAAGTATTTTTTACTTCAATCACATAATCTGGCGACGTAGCATGTAAAGGATTGTCTTCAAATCTTCTTTTTCACAACTATCACAAATGAATAAGTAAGTTAGTATTAGGTGCACTTTTTTTCCCGCGCATAACCTTTGCAGGTTGAAGGAGAAGCAAAGGTATCAAACCGTATACTCGTACATACTAATATTAAAAAAAAAACAAATAATTTTGAATTTAGAACACATTACTAGAACATATTATGAAAAAATATTGCTTACGTAATCATGTCTATTTATTATATTCTATTCAAAAATACAATTTAAATTTTCATTAAATATTAAAACCTTAAAAATATCCGCCTCTTTGCTTTAAAAAAAAAATTATAACCACCCTTGATCGTGACGAAATAGGAATGAAAAAAAGCCCTTGTTTTGATAAATTCAAAAAAAGCACGCGGGTGATAAACATCCCATATCGAACCAAATCGTAGTGCGATACAGGGCAGTTTTCGAGTAAGTGTATTGAAAATTTTATTTAACCATTAGTCTTTGAATATGACTCAAATACAAAATTAACACTTTTGAAGAAAAGTGCCTGCTTTTGCCAAGTTGTATCTCTGCAATCCATAGACCTAGAAAGCTGAGGTTAAGCTCAAATTATAGTAAATTTAATTAGCTTTATTAAATTATAAGCAAACATACTTGAAAAATACTTTCTAAGGGTAGCTTTTTCGAAAAAACTGGAGCAAGTGCTAAAACGCAATTTTTTGAGCATCATGGAGGTAGCTCAGGGATTTTAGGGCTGCAAATTTGGGAGTAAACTACTCTCAAAGGACCTAACAACATATAAAAAAAATCGTAGATACATGCACGTTTGCGATATTTGACGTCGATATTGACTGGCCTATTATATTACAAATTAGGAGCAGAATAATACGTCTTTCGCGGTCCATATCAAGACAAAAACTGAACGATGGTTGTGGCCTTGTGCCCGCGGTGCTGGAGACGTGCCGTAGACACGTGTCCACGCCCTTAGAATGTGCAATTGTAGCGACATCTATGTCGTCACAAATAAACTAATCCTGCATCGCGCAAGTAAGATTCGCAGCGCGATTGGAACATATAGAACAAACCCGAATTCATCTATCGGGCAGTAGCCCACCAGATCTAACACCTGTCTGGTCGGAGGATCCTCCCTTTTCAACGGAGGTATGTGGGACTTTACTCTCTGTTCCATTACCCCCAAACAATTAGCATCATTTTTCTGACAGAACATGGTTTATCTATATGTATAAAAGAAAGTCGTGTTAGTTACACTATTCAAGAACGTCTGAATCGATTTGGCTGAAAATTGGTGGAGAGGTATCTTGGAACCAGGAAACGGACTTTTTAACCCGTTATGTTGCGAACAATTTATCAGTAAAAAAAATCAGTTTATCCGTTAAAATGGTGTAACAAAACGCAACTGACATGGAATAATAAAACGCTACTGACAGCTAAACGTAATGTTTGTCTATGGTTAAAATTAGTCATTTTGAAGTTGACCGGTTATGCAAGGCCTATCGTTTCTTCACAATATTAATCTTTATTTGTATGTATGTATCTAAGTACATATTTATTATTGTTCTTTTGTCATTTCTGTCTGTCTTCTTTTAAGTTGCACCTGCCATATTATGTCTCTGCACCACCCTAAGGTCCCCCGCTTGGGAAGAGCATCGCCGTGTCCTCGTGGGGGCGATCGGCGGCGATCTCTCGCGCCGGGGCTTGGTTCAAGCCATGCTCCGGAGCGAGGAGGAGTGGCAGGCGGTCGCCTCCTTTTGCGAAGCAGTAATGCTAGCAAAAGAGGAGGCCGACCGCATTAGGCAAAGGCGGACACGCCGCCGCCGCCGCCGGGAATCCGATCCCGATTTCCGGCCACCGTAGGCGCGGGCTCGCGGACGGTGGGCAAAGGTTATGTGAGAATGTCACCATGGGCCCCGGGACAAAGGCAATGAATGGAAGGGTAGGTTTTTAGTCAGTAAGAGTCTGACACTATTTCCCGCCCCACCCAAGGGCGGGATTTGTCATTGGATGATTTTACCTACCATAAAAAAAACCCTAGGTTCGACTGGTAGAAAATGCTTAAGGCATTAAGTCCGCCTTTGCACTCTGTATATTAGTGCATAAAGCTTTAAATAAATAAATAAAAAATTGAACTTAATAACATCCAAAATCTACTCATTTAGTGTCTTTAAAACGAAACAAATTTCGCCGGGTCAGCTAATTTGAAATATGTAGATGCTTCGATCTACAAACTCATCGACAAGCACCACATCACTAAAATCCTTATACTTAAAGTAAAGTAAACAGAATACATTAATAACAAGTCTTACAGCATATTACAATATACCTTTTTGTTGCTAATCAACGTTATTTTATGAATCTAAAGTGTAAATCTTACTTTTAGGCAAGCGTGCTCCATCGACGACTACATGGCAGCGGCCTTTCGCGTCCTTCTCTGCTCCCTAACCAAGTTACGAAGGTTTCGTTAATCGTGAACGCTTGGAGTTGGCCACGCCCCCGATTCCTTTGTTCCGACCACGCGAATGGGCGTTGAGATGACGTAAGAACAAAGGCATTGGGGGCATGGCCAACTCCAAGCATTCACGGTTAACGAAACGATATTAGCTTAGCTAGGGAAGCTGGTTTAGGCCATCATCCGCAGTGAGAGGACACCTCTTTCTGCGATGCAGTAGAACCGTGAGGGAATGGATGTCCTCACGCTCCAGACGCTGCCACAGGGAGGATTTACAGGTCTATTTCCGAAGATGCGTGCTTGTGGGCGATGAGTAATAGACAGAAAGAAGAGAAAGAAAGAAAAAGAATGTATTCGGTATGGCATAAGGTATATTTATGTTGTTGTACACTGACAACCCCAAATCTTTTCCTTTCTTCCAGTCCATCCAAAGGTTGTCTGGTAGAAATTGCCCTGTGCAATAAGACCGCCTATTGTACTCTTATTTTCTTTATAAATGTTTGTCTTAATAATAAGTTAAGGTGTGCAATAAAGAAATAAATAAATAATAATAAATAAATAAACACAATCATTAGACAACACGAAAAAAATAAAATAACAAAAAAACAATAAAAAAAATAGTTGTGTGCCTCATGGCTGCACCAAAATAGGTATACACCATAATAGGCAGCTCACCGTCCGGCCAGCTAATGAGGACTTAAGCCGTTCGTTTACGGAGACGCGGCGCGTTGCGCGGCCTGTTTGGCGTTCGTCGTACATTGCAGCAGCGAACCGCGTCATCGCTCGTGCAAACACAAACATATGACAATGTACAGTCAGGGCTCAAAAGTGCAGTTGCACTCTACCGATACTAAAGTATGTAAAATTTCTTTGTAAAAGAGGGTCATGACCGATTTAGTTTGTAGCATAGAATCTAAAATATTGAATAAACTAGTTGCTGAACACTAGACTTCTACTACAACGAAATTATAGACAGTTTTAGCATTGTTAGAGTGCAATTGCACTTTTGACCCCTGACTGTAAGTCGGACCAACCAACGCGCCGCGTCTCCGTAAACACGGCCTTAGTCGGCGGCGTGTAGAACGCCACCACGCCTGAATCGGAAAGATGTCGAGTCCTAGAGGAGCTTGTTTTATGGTTGGTAAAATCATCCAATGACATTTCCTGCCCTTGGGCGGAGCGCGAGGGTGTGTCTCGACTTTTACTGACTAAAAACCCACTTCTGTCCCTTCTTTGCCGTCGTTCTAGAGCCCGGGTTCACTTTCGCACAACCTGTGGCCCCAGTAGGCTTCGACCCTGCTGGGCCCCTACGGTTTGCTAACATCTCCTTGAGGCGCGCGTGTAACAATACGCGCCGTCAACGACTTGGACTCGGTCCAAGCGGTTACCTGATAAAAAAAGGACTTTTTGAGTATGTGTCATTACACAAACAATCCTTTTTCAATACACTTCCTCAAAAACCCACTCTTATGCTAACATTTTTAGGCACACAATGAACTGTTTTCCGCACTGGTGCAGAAAAAACCGCGTACTAGCCCCCGCTACAACTTTACTGTAGTAAAATTGTTCATCGTATCAGGCGCGCGTCGACCCCCACGAGTCGTAAGTATTGAAAAACGTCGTTTGACACACGTGCAAATTTGTCACTGCTGCCCTCGGCTCCATAACACACTTGCCTACGGCTCGTGCAAATTCAAGATGAACTTTCTGCACTTGTATCAAAATGTACTATTAAATTCAATGATCTTGCATTCGCCAGCCTAAATACTCGAATACCTAACGGTATTGGATCACCGCACAGATCAATTGATGAAGTTAAGCAATTATTTTCGGATGTGTGAACTCCATTTCCACATCAAGAAACTTTCCTTACCTTAGGGAAGCACTGAAATACATCTAGATCTATCTAGAATCTAAGTATGTTATACTGTCAAACTCTAATAGTAAAGGCGAACGCTTGTAAGTCTGTATACACGGCAATATTTTGACCGTTTTAATACTATGAAGGGTCCATCCGGTAGGTGAAACACTATCGATTTGTAAAAATAAACTCCAATTAATTTACGCATATATGTATGTCAATGACCTGTAGATAGTTAGGACGTAACAACCGACAACTACCTACAGGTCATTGACTCGCTCAGCTGATGTTTATTAAAGAAATTAATTTCGTAGATGCGTATATTAATTGGTGTATTTTTATCTTTACAAATCGATAGTGTTTCATGTACCGGATCGACCCTCCACGTGATCAAAAAGATTAAAATTTAGCGATGTATGAAAAAACTTTATTTTTAGCTTTCATCGTTATCAAAACATTGCTTTTTTGATAACGATGTAAACTAAAAATAAAGTTTTTAATAAAGCAATATTACAGGAAGTACAAAACACAAACAGACCAATAAATACCTAATTTCAAAAAAAGAATAATGTACCTTTAATATAAAGTTTATTTGAACTTATAATTCCAAGACAATCCAGAGATATAACACTTGAAAGCAAACCGTTTTGTTTTAAAAAATGGTAATTTTATGAGTATTTACATCATACATTTCGATAATGCTAGCAAAGGAGGAGGCCGACCGCATCAGGCAGAGGCAACGGGGCGCTCGCCCCAGCCGCCGCCGGGATTCTGATCCCGATTTCCGGCCACCGTAGGCGCGGTCGTCCGGTAACCGACCGGACCGAGCCCAAGTCGTCGACGACGCGTTCTGTTCCCGCGCGCCTCAAGGTGCTGTCAGCACACCGAAGAGGCCCAGCCTGCTAACTGCAGGCAGGCAGGGTCGAAGCATACTGGGGTCATGGGTTAACTTCCGAAAGGAATGCCCGGCCCCGGCACGATAGGCTACGAAGGAACGGGGTAGGTTTTTAGTCAGTAAGAGTCTGACACTACTTCCCGCTCCGCCCAAGGGCGGGATTTGTCATTGGATGATTTTACCTACTATAAAAAAAAAAACCATACATTTCGATTCATATAAAGACTTACCTTTCGGAGGTGATGACACGGGACCAGTCGGGATGACCATGGTTGGCAGCGCAGAAGTTTTCTGTAACAAAGAAATAGCATCTTAAAATATATGCAATTATTTATTTACTAACTATCTAATATAGTCAATGAATTTTGTGATACATTAGCAAAACTGTCAAAGGACAATGTCTACAATGACACCCGACGCTCGGGACGTCTCCTTTCGCGGTGACTGGCGCGTTCGGCCCGGTTACCACCAAAGCGGAGAGGAAGGAAGGAGGAGAGGAGACAGGAGAGATGTGTTGCGAAGCTGGCAGGTTATTTCCACCAAAACGAAGGAGAAGTGTAGCGGAGAGGAAATTTTAGCTGTGAGAGAAGAGAGCGTGCACCGCCCGGTCGCCCGACTATACACTTCTCCGCTCTGCCGCACCGCTTGCTCACTCGCCGCACAAAATTCTATACTATGCGTTCCAAATAAGAATAGGAAAGCCAATAACCTTGATCTGTCAAATTTTGAGTGAATAGTACGGTTTGCAAAAAAACCTTATTTGCATATCAATAAAGGGCTTTTTTGCGAAGTCTTAATGAAAACTTTAATGTTTAATTTAAATTAGCTGAATATTTTGTTTTAAGTAATAAATTAGTTATAAAAAAAACTGTTTTCTTTCTTATTTTCTTTGTTTGAATAATTCGCTTTTTTCGTCCATTTGCCACTAATCGAACACTTCACACAGTGACGCAGAGATGAGCAAAATTTAATAATTGAATTCTGATAAAACTTTTTTCTTTCACGATTCATAAATAAATTAAATTTAAAAAATTTCTTGTTTTGCTCGCCGTACCCAATTTCTTCAATTTGACAGTTCGACGTGACGTCACAAAATGGCAATCGATCCTATTCTCATTTGGACCGCATTGTAGAAACATGAGACATCTCCTCTCCTCTCCGCTTGATCCATTTCCACCAAAGTTAAGCGGAGAAGAGATGTGGAAATAACAAAATCAGATTGGTTTATTCAAACACATCTGCTCTCGTCTCCTCTCCTCTCTGCTTTGGTGGAAATCGGGCCTAAGGATGTCCATTACTCCTCGCGTGCGGCCCTCAGCTTCGTTAGCTTATTATTGCTTTACAAATTAGACGACCGCCATCTCGGATCGCTTGCACTAGGACATTTGAGGCCGCCGTGACGCCTCTCCAGGCATTCTTCAGCAGGGACTTAATACTTTCATGTTATGTCATGTCCTCACCTTCCACATGACGCTGGTTCTTACGGGAAAATGTAAGTTTGGGAGGATTTTGCACCTGATTCATTTAAGAAACGTCCAGGGGGCTTACTCCCGATCGGTCGACATTCGAATTGTGACGATAGGTACTTTTGAATTCGATGCTAGCGCCAAATTGGTTTAAAATTGCGTGACCACACGCCAAGCCAAATCCCCATTTTACTTAGTTTCCCAAAAAGGTCACGCAATTTGGCCCTAGCATCAAACTCAAACTCAAACTCAAACTCAAAAGCATTTATTTCAAATAAACCATTTACAGGCACTTTTGAAAGGTCAAGGTGTCAGTCTGTCAGAAAAAAAAAATGATGCTAATTGCACATTCCAAAGCGTAGATCTCTATGGAGAAGAATGTGCAAGAAACTACATCGAATTCAAGAGTACCTAACGTCACAATTCCAATGTCGACCGATCGGAATTAAACTCGAGAGAGTAAGCCCCCAGGTGTCACCATTGTGCAGACCGCCCGGAGGACACGGTGGAGCATACGGTGGAGCACCCGGTGAAGGTGTGCCCCGCTTAAGCGGAGCACCATCTTGTACTCGTGAGGCGGTCGGTGGAAGCAACCTCTCACGCCCGGCTCTAGTACCTATTGACCATGGACTGGAGCGAGGAAGAATGGCAGGCGGTCGCCATCTTCTGCGAAGTAGTAATGCTAGTGAAGAATTAACTGATACATATTTCGTTCTTGTCAATTCTGGGATTTTTGGCCATACAATTTAGGACATCTCCTATCCATATACAATATTATTTTTAGTATTTGCAACTGAAGTTGAATATAGTTTGTCCATAATCAGTAACTGAATCGATACCAATAATTTTTACTCAATGTTAGATTTTTTCCCAATTTTTTTTAATAAAGGTCACAAGTTGGACACCACCGACACTAAGGCCGTGTTTACGGAGACGCGGCGCGTTGGGCGGTCCGTCATGCATTGCCATATGATTGTGTTTGCGCGTACGATGACGCGGCTCGCTGCTGTGATGTACGACGAACGCCCAACGCGCCGCGCAACGCGCCGCGTCTCCGTAAACACGAGCACTCGCGCACTTATCGAGCACTAAGTATAACACAGATCGCGGCCATTACACGGCAGCGCACAGAGGGTGCGGGAGCAAAATAATCTCTCAGTCGTCCGGTCGGCCCGATGGCCATGTATTTGTGCGGACCACCAGGTAACATAACAAGCTTATAACTCTGTAGCTTTTCATGATACAGTTATGAAATTTTGTACATAGATTCTTTACATAAAACCTGACTGACTCTTTTGACTCGCCTTTTGGTCTAGTGGTTAGTGGCCCTGACTGCTATGCCGGAGGTCGTGGGTTTGGTTCCCACCCAGTACAAATGTTTGTGTGATGAGCACGATCATTTGTTCTGTGTCTGGGTGTTATTTATCTATAATATGTATATATTTAGAAATACATAAGTATAAGTATGTTTATCAGCTGTCTGGTACCCATAACACAAGCTCTGCTTAGCTTGGGACTAGACGGCGTTGTGTGATAGTTGTGGATATAATATAATATGCCGGTTCCGGCGTTGATTTGTTGACAACAAAACAAGGCACGCCATCTAGTGGCGACTAGAAGAAATAGAGGTGGCGCGCCTAGACAGCCGTTTCCGCTTTGGCTACGAGCTTGGAGAGGGAGAATCCGCCGAGTACAGCGGACACTCTCAGCCAGGCCGTCGCAGAGTCAAGACGTTCTGAAACTGTCCGTTTTGTTGTTTGTACCTACCTAATAACAGTGCACTGTACCGAAATGTATTGAGAAGTAAACTGATTCAGTTCCTAACCGTTTTTATTCATTGCACGATACCCACGTAGGCCCACCAGAGATGATCAGAGCTCGAACCATCCTGAACCAGCCGTCATATATAATAATAGTATAAGAATTAGACGTTTGAAGACTAATAAATAAAACAAAACCAAACAATTGTTTGCTTAACCGAACCTACCTGTTCTCAATATTTTTTTAAACAATACGCAGGTATATTTCTCTCCCTTGAGTTTAGCCGTTACTGTATAATGTTGAAATAACAGATGATATTTATATAGTGATCCCAGACCTGATTTTGACCGTATTTTTCTTTGGTAATTCGTTTCTTTTCTGTTATTAAAATAACATTGTTATTTTACATAGATTTGTTAGCTTTATTATTTGATATGGATCGTTCTGTGTTTGATTTGGGGCACGTGTAGGTACAAATAATATTGTACAAATTTTATCAATATGAGTGTCTATTAATATAGTTTTACAGCTATATATATATATAAAAAGCGAAATACCTCTCGCTGATTAATCACGATAAATTAGAGCCAAATTCACCAAAAAAACTAATCGCGATTCGTTCAAACAAAACGCAGTTTGAGCGACTAATCGAGATTATAGCTTCATTTTGCGTTTCACCGCTATGAATTGAACCTAGTTTACGCTAAATGCAGTTTCAATTCTTTTGTTGTCGCCCATGTTTACGAAACTAGATTACGCTGAGCTCAGTTTAGTTGAACTGAGTTTTTATATTGAATGGTGAAATCAGCCCTTAGAAGCTATAACCTATAAACTTAAAATTTGACAGGTAGGTTCAATATAAATAATAAACTTCTCCGCTAGAAAATATATCATTCAAAATCTATTTTAATGAGTGTTGACGATTAAAACCTAAATTAATGTTGTAGCTTCTCCGATTCAAAAGTTATTGTAAATGGAAATCTCATAATAGCGGCGTTTCCCCCTCCACGGTGCGCGATGCGTCTCCTTTTGCGAAGCAGTAATGCTAGCAAAGGAGGAGGCCGACCGCATTAGGCAAAGGCGCACACGCCGCCGCCGCCGCCGGGATTCCGATCCCGATTTCTGGCCACTGTAGGCGCGGGCTCGCGGACGGTGGGCAATGGGTAGCTCGCTGTCCGTCCGTCCGGTAACAGACCGGTCCGAGCTCAAGTCGTCTACGGCGCGTACAGTTCCCGCGCGCCTCAAGAAGTTGTCAGCAACTGTAGGGGTCCAGCAGGGCCGAAGCCTACTGGAGCCAAAGGTTATGTGAGAATGTCACCACGGGCCCCGGGACAAAGGCAAGGAATGGAAGGGTAGGTTTTTAGTCAGTAAGAGTCTGACACTATGTCCCACCCCACCCAAGGGCGGGATTTGTCATTGGATGATTTTACATAACAAAAAAAAAATCAGTCTGCACAGCCTTTTCTTGTTGACCAGGCTCGTGCTTGACCTCTTTTACTCCGTGATCTCACCTGATGGAAAGCGCCGACGTGGTCGACGACATAGCAAATTTGCCTAGAAGTAACCTATTCCATAGGTTGGCAAGAAGAAATGGCAGGTGGTCACCTCCTCCTGCGAAGCAGTAAAGCTAGCGAAGGAGGAGCCCGCACGTGGGAGAGGATGGACTTCCTCACGCACTAGCCGCCGGATCCACGACCCCGGCTTCCAGCCACCCAACGTCCGGGCTTGTAGATAAAAAGCCGAGCCGAGGTTTTTTTTTATGGTAGGTAAAATCATCCAATGACAAATCCTGCCCTTGGGCGGAGCGGGAAGTAGTGTCAGACTCTTACTGACTAAAAACCTACCCCGTTCCTTCGTAGCCTATCGTGCCGGGGCCGGGTATTCCTTTCGGAAATTAACCCATGACCCCAGTAGGCTTCGACCCTGCCTGTCTGCAGTTAGCAGGCTGGGTCTCTTCTGTGTGCTGACAGCTCCTTGAGGCGCGCGGGAACAGAACGCGCCGTCGACGACTTGGGCTCGGTCCGGTCAGTTACCGGACGATCGGACAGCGTGCTACCCTTTGCACGCTGTCCGCAAGCCCGCGCCTACGGTGGCTGGAAATCGGGATCGGAATCCCGGCGGCGGCTGGGGCGAGTGCCCCGTTGCCTCTGCCTGATGCGGTCGGCCTCCTTTGCTAGCATTACTGCTTCGCAGAAGGAGGCGACCGCAAGCCGAGCCGAGGTGGATCTGAGTGTTCCACGCGCGTCGCAACGAGATTACACCGAAACTATAAGGTCCCAACAGGGCCAAAGCCTACTGGGGCCATTGGTCGACTTCTGAAAGAGGAACCCATGGTCCTGGAGCGCATAAGGCAGCTAAATGATTAATGATATTTATTTTGCAAATAGATTTATAAAAACACTATTACACGTCCATTTCTTCGTCTATTTAAACTAGATGAGCCCGGTGTTTCCTAGCTGATTACCCTGAGAAGAAACACCGAAACAAACTCAGAGTTCAAAGTCTCTTTTAAAGTCCATACAGCAAACATATAATGGTCAAATCGTATGAGAACCATGCTGATTGGTGTCTGAGGTGGTCTTTTGAAGAAATAACTACACAGTTCTGAGTAGACCTGTCCAGTCAGTGCAAGCATTTGTCAGTATTCGTGTAGCTCAACTCAGAACTACTAAGGAGCTCAATGACTTGACGAACAATACCAAAGAAACGACGTTTGGGTACAAAGGTGGCAACGGAGTAACAGGGTGGGCTTTCTACCCGACTGCGCCAGAAGGAGGGTTATGTTTTTCGAGAGTATGTATGTATGCATGTAAGTATGTATGTATGTATAATTGTTTGGCACGCTCTGCAGCCTGAACGGCTCGATGGATTTTAGATTGAGAGGTGTCGTTAGATTCGTATTTACTGTGAGAGTGACACTGGTTATACCAAAATAAAAAAAAAACAAAATGGCGGTAAAAAAGATAAATTGTAGCAGTCGGGACCCATTCTAGAAAGTCAGCCGTCTAGTCAGTAGATTGGAGTAATTTGCAATGTAATATAGGTATGTGCTCTCAATTCACTAAGCCTCCATTTCTAAAATGGGTCCCAACTGCTACAATTTATCTTGTATTTAAAATATTATATAGTTAAGTGCAATCGGGTACAACGACTGTCTTGTTTTAGGGCTTTTTCATAAATACTCAGAAAAGCAGTCGGGTTTTTTAGTTTTTTAAATTACCGTTTTTTATTTTAGTCAGTAAAAGTCTGGCACGCTCTGAACTCCGCCCTAGAGTGAGAGAGAATCATTAACTGATTTCCCACGTTAAAAAAAAAGACTATGGAGGCACGTTAGTAAATAAATGGTTCTAATTTATAATAAGAAACTCAATGTTTAGATTCAAAATCAACTTTACCTTCTCAGAATCTTGTAAGATGTGTTACCTTTAGGCGGTGTTTGTGTCCATTCTTTCTTGATGTACGGGAACAGCATGCAATGGTGGCCTAGTGACAAGAATAGTCACAGTCAAACTCCTAAAGATTGATAATTTTAGAGGTATTTTTTTATGGTAGGTTTTTTGTCATCCAATGACATATCCTGCCCTTGATTGGGGCTGGAAATAGTGTCAGACTCTTACTGACTAAAAACCTACCCTGTTCCAATCATTGCCTTCGTCCCAAGGCCCCGGATGATATTTTCACATAACCTTTGCCCCAGTAGGCTTCGGTTCTGCTGAGCCCCTACAGTTTGCTGACAACTCCTTGAGGCGCGCGGGGACAGTGCGCGCCGTAAACGACTTGAGCTCTGACCGGTCTGTTACCGGACGGATGGACAGCGAGCTACCCATTGCCTGCCGTCCGCGAGCCCGCGCCTACGGTGGCCGGAAATCGGGATCGGAATCCCGCCTCCTCCTTTGCAGCATTACTGCTTCGCAGAAGGAGGCGACCGCCTGCCACTCCTCCTCGCTCCGGAGCATGGCTTGAACCAAGCCCCGGATAATTTTAGAGGTACAGAGAGTGCAATTTAGCTTCACTCTTTTTTGACAACTAAAAAGTACCTGTAACTGGTACATCTTCTTCTATATAGGGTGACTGGTAATTAGTGAACGATACTTAAACACGTGATTGTAGTCATGATAACAAACAACTTTTACTATGGAACCAAACCTGAAATCGCGAAAAAAATTCAGCCAAGTTCAGTACATTTTGACCGGTTAGGCGAACATAAATGTACTGACCAGCAGATTTTTTTCACAGTTTGAGGTTTTGGCCCCTGCTTAGCTGACGTTTACTTAAAGAAATTAATTTCGTACATGCGTAAATTTATTCGATTTTAAAAAAAGCACTTTATTTTTTAATTTTCTCTTCACATATCGATAGTGTTTCATGTCGACTCGACCCTCCGCGGGATTAAAACGACCAAAATTTAACGGTGTATAAAAGAATAGCTGTTCGTTAGTCCCGCTAAAACTCGAGAACGGCTGGACCGATTTGGCTAATTTTGGTTTTGAATAGTTCAAGACTATTTATGACACTCCAGACAAGGTTTCAAACGGTGAAAAAATATGGTAAAAATCACGAAAAAAAGTCCGATATCACAATATTCACAGACAGTTTGAAATAAATGCTTTTGGTTTTAATTTCGACAGACTAAAGTTTGACATACCTCCGATGAAAGAGAAAAATCCTCGGACCAACTGGGAATTGTGTCTGGCCCGGGCAACGCCCTGGTAGGTCATTTCAGACTGTGTAAATTTATTTATTTATTTATTTAATCTTCAATAGTGGTACACAGGCGGACTTGATGCAACAAGGCATTCTCTACCTTCAACCTTTGGGTTAAAAAGACAAAACTGTGGTAGGTGTGCACAATAAATAAATAACAGTAATTTCAAATATAATATAGTATCAATAAAATTAGTTACTTATAATAATAAAATACGTATATATGCTAATATTATAAACGAATAAATACTATGATATATATCAAATCAAAATATGACAATACTGACGAAGACCGAACTAAAGTTGAGAGCACTTCAAGTAGTAGTTCCGAATTTCACGCTTTAAAGAAAAATTTACTTTCGGCTTTAAAAAAAAAAAAAACACCGCGCAGAGAATTCTGATAATGCTATAGAGGATATTGAATTTTAAAATCCTATGGGGTTACATACGAGTAGATGTCACTAATTTTTATAAGCATAGATAGCATAGCATCAGCCTTATAATGTTCCCACTGCTGGGACTCAGGCCTCCTCTTTAGAAGAAGGAATGGGCCGTAATCCACCATCACCAATGCGGGTTGGTGAATGTCACATGTCTTAGAATTTTTGGTTCTAGGACATGCCGGTTTCCTCACAATGTTTTCCTTCACCGTTTTGAGAGCAGTAGTGATGAAATAAATTACACAAAGTAATGCGACTGGCTGGGTTTAAAGCCCGGGGCAGTTACCACTCGGCCGCCACTGCTCTTCAAAATAAGATAAGATAAGATAAGTCATTTATTTGTATAAACATGTGTATGTTAAGATGGAAAGCTGATCAATATAGTTCAACATGTTTTGCCGTAATCGGCGTACAAAATTACTCAAATATAATTATTTAGTTAGAAAATAGTCAAAATTCAGTAAATTCAATTATAGTCAATACAGAAAATAGTCAAAATACAATCGTATCAAAAATCAATCAATTCAATTACAGTCAATATACTCGTATAAAAATAGTCAAAATTCAATCAATTCAGAATAACAGTCAATACAGAATATTAATAAAAATTGGTATAATATAATTAAAATAAATAATGGAATACATTCAAAATTTCTTATTTAAAAACTCTGCAACATTATAGTAACACTTACTAAGTAGCAATTTTTTTAGTTCACTCCTAAACGACTTGATATTCATTATTTTAATGGAATTGGGAATTTTATTGTAAATTATTGGAGCCATACATATTACCATAATAACAATATTCATCCGACATTCCTCAAAAACCGTGCGACAGTGGAAACAAACGCCGTACCTCACGTTGGCTACCCGCTACGGTAATTAGCCATTGTATAACCCGAGGGCGACTTGCTCCTGTAGCCCTGCCTATGTATATACAGTAGGTATTACGCTTTATATCTGAGGAGTGACTTTGAAAAGGAGGCAGAATAGATGAGATAATTTGCCTAAAACTATTGAGTGAACGAATCATGAGTTAAAGACAAAAACATGTTATTATACACCGTTAAATTTTGGTCGTTTTAATCCCGTGGAGGGTCGATTCGTAAAGCCCTATCGATTTCTAAAGTTAAAAATGAAAAATAAAGTACATTTTTTTAAAACTCGAATTAAAATACGCATGTACGAAATTAATTTCTTAAGTAAACGAGTCAATGACCTTGTAGGTAGTTGTCGGTCGTTGCGTACTAAATACCTATAGTTCATTGGCCTCACTCAGCTGACATAGAGAAATAAATTTCATACATGCATAAATTAATTCGATTTAAAAAAAATGTACTTTCATCTTAAAAAATGTAATTTATTCTTTAATTTTCTCTTTACAAATCGATAGTATTTCATGTACCGAATCGACCCTCCGCGGGATTAAAACGACCAAAATTTTACGGTGTATTGTGCTTAATTACAGTTAAGAAAGAAAGAAAGAAAGAAATACTTTTATTCGAGACAGACACAGCACAACGGTTACAAACATGAAATAATAATAATAATAAAAAAACACACAAATGTACAGAGTACGCTGAGCGTGCCCGCACCGAAAGGGTGACCACCTCAGCATTTGCGGGGCGTCAGACACCCAGCGCTGGTTTTCAGTTGGCACCCCGCAGTGACGCACGGACGAGGGTAAATAAATAAATAAATACATAAATAACTATTTAATAAATAACAACATAAGATTATAAAATAAAATTTGTACCATATTAGATAAAAACTACAAAATTACCAGGTACCCACAATATTCCACTAACAAAAATAACGGCCGACGTTTTACCTACATCAGCCGATGGCGACGCGCGGCGCGCTGATCAACGCGATGACGCATAAGTAAATCTAAACACCGCTACACCGGCCCGGCCATTAGACCAAGTAAATCAAAGAGTGAGAGATATGAAGTGTTAGAGACGTTTGATAGTGATTTTTTATTGCAATTGGAAAGGAGTCGGACGGAAACAAACAAGAGTGAAAGTGCAACCATGAGGTTCCTAGACACAGATGCAACGGGCTCACCGCATCAAGCCCACCTACTGGCCACCTCCGTATGGCCAAGATGAAGAAATAGATACATGACATACAGGTAAGTTATATATTACGCGATAAAATATCGATTAATTTTTTTTATTAAAATTCATAGAATACGTCAATAGATTGGTGATTGATTAGATAAAATTAGTTGATTAAAATAAATTATTAAAAAACAAAGAAAACGTCATTAGATTGGTGAATTGATTATTATTCTATTCTTAAAAATGATTAATTTTAGCCTGTTATTATTGAATTATATAAACGATTTATCGACATTAACATTATTAAATTGGATTTGTGAGCTTAAAAGAAATTGCTTAAGTCTAGCCTTAAAAGTACTGAAATTTTTCAGGTCCCTAATGGGTGGAGGAATATTATTCCAACATTTGGAGGCCATGTATCGAAAACTACCTCGAAAAGCTGCAGTACGATGATGCGGAGTAGCCAGCTGTTGAGCGCAACGCCTGGCCTTGCTCTGCCGGTGACTATTTACCCACGAAAGCTTTGAGTACAGGTATGATGGACATTTAGTTTTGATGACGCCAAAAAGAAGACAAGCCAAATGCAACTTGCGACGCGACTTCATTTTTAAAATGTTATGCTTGTTTAAAAATGGTGTGATATGGCTTCTTGGGGGAACGTTAAAGCAAAATCGTGCGCAAGCATTTTGAACCCTTTGTATTAATCTTGAAGTACGTGACAGAAGTCGAGGTCCCACGACGGTATCAGCATAATTCAATTTCGATAGAACCAAACTTTCAACTAACTGCACACGCATGTCTTCACTTAGATAGGGGCGCATTTTATACAAGACTTTTAAACGGTAAAAGCAGTTTTTTACGCAGTCTGCGACATGAGACTCAAAGCGTAGGTCTTCGTCCATGATCAAACCTAGATTTCTCGCCTGATAAACGCGTTCAATAGATTGTCCCATCACGATCACGTTTGCTCGAGGAGACGTTAGAGTATTAAGTTGACTTTTTGAACCAAACAACATAAATTTTGATTTGGCTGGGTTGAGTAGTAGGGAGTTTTGTTTTGACCAGGTTACTATTCTGTCCAGATCCTCATTTAACAAATCTGCTGCAGCGTCATAGTCTTCAGGTTTAAAAGATAGGTACAGTTGAATGTCATCTGCATAGATATGAAATTTACAATTTTTCAGGACATTAATAATGTCTGCACTATACAAAATGAACAAAGGGGGACCGAGTATAGAGCCCTGTGGAACGCCTTTTACTACAGGAGTCATATTAGATACAACACTAGAACCATTGGCATCTTGAATTTCAACCAGCTGTTTACGGTTAGTTAAATAACTCCCAAACCACGCAACCGCAGGCGCGTCAAAACCATAATCTTAGAAAGCAAAAGAGGCAAATTAATAGCATCAAATGCGCGGGAAAAGTCCAGTAACACTACTAGAGTACAACGTCCCTCATCTTGAGCGGATATTATGTTATCTGTAACATCTAACAGAGCTGTTGCAGTGCTACGACCCTTCCTAAAACCAGATTGCGCTTCCGGGAGAATGTTATTTTGCTCAAGAAAGGTCATTAGTTGGGCATTTACTACTTTTTCCAGCACTTTTGACAAGAAGGGTAAAATGCTTATAGGCCTTAAGTCCTTTATAGTGCTTGGATTCGTGACTTTAGGAATTGGACTAGGAATAGGACAGTTAAGATTGATGCTGAATTTATTATAATCAATTTAAATACGAACTGTTATACTTAAATGAATTCATTTGAACTATCCATCTTCTGAATTTATGAGGCTTATAAATAAATCAATTATTTAGTTCATACTTGTAATACTAGTGTCAATATTAAAAATCTAAAAGAAGCAGGGCTTGTCAATACTTGGAACGTTTTTCATTATACTATATTATAAACTATAGGGGCCCAGCAGGGCCGAAGCCTACTGGGGTCAAGAGTTATGTGAAAATGAACCCCGGGGCCCTTGAATAAAGGCAATGAAAGGAAAAGGGTAAGTTTTTAGTCAGTGGTTGCGCGAATTTGCTGTGGTGTGGACTGTAGGTTTGAAAAGCGATCTTAGGTTTGTTAACAATATGCAGATACTGCGCCTAGCGTTTATTAATGGGATAAATGTATTAGAAGGAACACTGACCTTTTAACCTCGAAGGTTCCACATGGCGCCGGCCGGCGGACCTCGACTTCGCACATTTAACCACTGCCAGGTTCTGTTTTGCACTACACTGCACTATTGTTGAGTTTTGAATGGTTGGATCACGAAATAGCCAATTTTCTTGTAATTTCGAGCGGGCGTGTTAGCGGTGCGGTCACATTCACAATCGATGCACACACGTCAAAATGTCAAATCATTTCTTGCGGTCGTGCGGGTGAAGGAAAACGGAAGGGATAGGATTGCTAGGCCAAAAAAATAAATTACAAAAAAACAAAGTCGCGGATCATAGCAAATTGGCGCAACCATTCCCCCCGGGTTTGAAGGGTTACCTTCAAAGAAAAGAAAAAAAACAAAAGCGAAACTAAACCCTATTACTAATCTAAACTATCAATACTAGGTAGCGAAACAACTTATAACTAACTATGCCACTACTACTGATTAGGCAGAGGGCAGAGGCGAATAACCGGACGCAGGTACGATCCAGTTGCGGTTTTAACCTTTACGACTCGCGTTATTCCGTTCGAACCCGGAAAAACTTCTTCCACTACACCAAGAGGCCAGTGCAGAGGAGGCGCACTCTCAGTCTTCAGTATCACCACAGTACCGACTGTGACTGGATCTGAAGGAGTGTTCCACTTTTGACGCGACTGCAGCGTATGCAGATAATCTGTCCTCCATCGCTTCCAAAAGGACTGAACTAAGCTATCTAGCAGAGCGTGACGCGGGTGAAGCTGCAGTTTGTCAGTCTCGACATCTAAAGCGGGCAAATATTTAAGAGGAGTCGTCGTCAAGAAGTGAGCCGGCGTCAACGCTAGTGGCTCCGATGGATCACTAGACAAAGTCCGACACAACGGACGCGTATTCATCAACGCCTCTACCTGAGCGAGTACAGTGCTCAACTCCTCGTACGAGAGAATCTGTTCGCCTATGACCCGAAACAGGTGCGACTTAAGGCTTTTAATATTCGCCTCCCAATTGCCACCAAAATGACTAGCTGCTGGCGTATTAAAACACCAATCAATGCGATTCTCAGCTAAGACATGGGCGAATTCACTTTGGTAGTACTTGGAGCGTAAGAATGTATGTAATTCCGAAATATTGCGTCGCGCTCCAACATAATTTGTGCCGTTGTCAGAGTATAAGCGCTTAACGGGACCACGGCGAGATAAAAATCGTTTAAATGCAGACATAAAACCCTGCGTACTCAAATCACTGGTTAACTCTATGTGAACCGCACGGGTTGTCATACAAACGAATAGGCAAATGTATGCCTTTGTGGAACGTATACCACGACCACGGGCAATAGTGACTTTAAACGGTCCAGCATAGTCCGTCCCAGTATGTATGAAAGGTTTCACCGTCTGTACAACACGACAAGAACGATGGTCGGCCATTTCCGGCGCGTTGAAACGCGGGCGGAGCTTAAAGCAGGGCACACATCTGTGCACTCTAGCGCGTATCAAATTGCGAGCGGAAAGTATCCAGTACTTCTGTCGAAGAATGGACATTAATAAATCGGGACCAGCGTGACAATTCACCTTATGGTGATAATCCACCAACAAATCCAAAACGTGATCCTTGCGTGGTAGAACTACTGGATGCATTTGTTCAAACTCTAACTTAGCATTTCGCAGACGGCCACCGACACGAATGAGTCCGTCTTGCAAAAATGGTTTCAAATGTTGAAGTGCGGGACTACAAGGTTTATGTGATTCTAAACTACGAAATTCTATTGAAAAATAAAATTTCTGCAACTCTCGAAGTACAACTGATTCAGCTCTATCCAAATCAGCTGCGATTATAGAACCACGCGATGGTAATAATCTCAAAAATCTTAGGACGTAAACTACACAGCGTAATAGTCTCGACCAAGACGAGACTCGATTAGACAACAACAAAACAACTGACTCTTCACGCGGAACTGATACTACAAGCGTATGTTTCTTCTCCTCGGGTGGCTCTGAAACAGTAGCGGGGTTAAACGGAGCATTTGGCCACTCGTTAGGAGTGGTATGAAGCCAGGGAGGGCCACAAAACCAAAGCGGATGATTTAAAATTTGCGCAGGAAGCAAACCACGTGAGAGACAATCAGCTGGGTTTTCTGTTCCAGCGACATGGAATATATTTTCCTCTGCGGAGGCACGGGAGCCACCGAGCGAAAAAATATCACCCTTGAAAGGGAGCGCGACAACATAACGACCATCTTTATCACGAGTAGTCGTGCGGGTATAAATCTCCTCAGTGACCTGATCCTCAGGGCTGAGAATAGGCGGGATATTGACCTCTTCAATCTCCCAGAACTTGCGGATGGTAGACTCAAGCGGCGGCTCGACGGTGCAACAGTGCGACACAGTCGAGTAACTAACTAAACAAGCGGGTGCGGAACCAACTATAACAAACCCGAGAACTGTTTCCAGTGCGTGCGGAGCGGGGTACATCGGAAGACCTTGAATTTTACGCGATAACTGGAGATGCGGGAGAATCGAAGCACCGATCAATAGATCGATATCTCCAGGGAAAGCGTAATTTCCGTCGGCTAACTGCAAGTTCTTAAACTCCGTCAGCATGGACGTGTCAACCGGTACCGTGGGCAACCGTTCCGTAATCTTATCTGCGACTAGCGAATCCATTTCAAACGAAATATTACGATTAAAACGTGAACTAAATATTATTTTAATGGAACCGTGAATGGTTGCCTTTAAACCTCCAAAACCTTTCACTTCTGAGCGGGATGACCAATTATTAAAACTAAAACCAAGGCGTTGACAACAATCCCGAGTAATAAAATTACTCTGGGAAGCGCCATCTAGTAGCGCTCGAACGGTGTGCGGTTTGCCAAAGGCATCTACAATGACAACTTGCGCGGTCGCAAGTAAAACGGTAGTGATTTGAGTACCAGCGGCGGAAAGCGAACACAATGTTACGTCGTTTGCACTTGCAGCAGGCCGCGCGTCACAAGCGTCGCGCGTCTGCGCAGGCTGCTGCTGCGATGGCAGCTTACTACTCTCAAAATGTAAGAAGGTATGATGTCTAGCTGGACATTTACGACAGCTAACACCACTTTTACATGACGTAACCAGATGTTTGTCACTTAGACAATTAAAACACAAATTATTAGTGCGGACAAACTTGTAACGATCCCTAGGCGATAATCTCTGAAATCCCGAACACTTGTACAGCTGTGTATGGCTACCCTTACACAGAGAACAGTCAGGTGTTGAGGCGGTATTAACTAGCGTATGTGCAGTCTTGACTGACTTCGATGACGCGTCTATACGGCGATCGGAACCTGTCCTATTCGTGACTTCATGACGTGCCGACGTGCGCTGCAATACCTTAATATGGTCGCGAATAAAAGATTCTAAATCTTCGAACTTAGGTATTTCTTTGCCGCGCTGAGTCGTTTCAAACAGACGAACAGTTTCAGGATCTAATTTATTTAAACCGATATACAAAAACAAAAAGTCACAGAGGTCATTGACCTTTAGATTCTTTACTGCACGAACCGATGATGCGAAAATATTTAAAAACTTCTCTAAATTATGATCGTTACAAACGGAAAAACTTTTCAAATCGAATAATTGATCTAAATATGCGGTGGCTACTAATCGCTTATCTTCGTATTTTGTTTTTAAAGTGTTCAAAATTAAATTGTAATTTTCAGCGCTAAACGTAATTCCAGCACAGACAGCCTTTGCCTTACCGGTCAATTTTTCTACGAGATAATGCAATCTCTCGTGATCTGTCAGCGATGTGTTCCTATGTATTATATTTTCGAAACTATCTATAAATAAATTCCAATTTCGAATGTCACCATTAAATTCAGGTATTTGAATTGGCGGCAATCGTGGGCGTTCGCGAGGAGGGTTGGATAAACCACTCGCGGGGGGGGGAGTCTCTAAACTCCTAGCAATACGTTTGATACGATAATACAAGTCATCAAAGGACGACAATGCCTGATAACTCACACAGTAATCAGGATTTAACTCCAACTCTAAAATGTTTATATTATTAATTGTAGATTCAAAATCCGCGCGCAAACTATCTAAAGTTTCCAACGAACACAAGAAAGCATCTCTAATCGCCAGATCCGAGGTTTGCAAAGATTTATCACAAATTGATTGAACACGTGAAAACTGTGAGTCCCTTTTAGCGTATAAAAGCTTTAACTGAACCTTTAAATCAGTACTAACCTTAGTTCCCTTAAGAGACATCTTGTTTTGATATATTCACACTATACACTCAAACAAACACTTAACGAATTATTAAGTAAGCGATAATTATCAGATAACAATATGGTAATATTGTAAACAACAAAGTGAACGGCGTCGTTCATATGCGTATATAATCTATGGTTTATCCGTTTCCTACAAATATTCACTCAACAATGAACGGGTATTTTTGAAATGCGTCTACCTACATGCAATTTGTAGGACTTCCGAATGAATTTTGTCAAGAAAAAGAATGCGATCGATTTATATCTACGCTGATATTTACGTAGCTAACTATAATTATGCGGTGCGGTTGACGGCGTAGGTACCGTAATTATCAATGACTCTTTAACTATACGAGCGAAATAACGTATAGTTGCCTAAATGCCTAGATGCGGGTTTTCTACTATTATATCTAGGTAAACAGGCGCGTTGCGTTTATTCCCTATGGAACAAATACTATATTGCGAAATTACAAGAAAATGATTCACGATCCTGCTCGTAAGGACCAAAGTAATGGTTGCGCGAATTTGCTGTGGTGTGGACTGTAGGTTTGAAAAGCGATCTTAGGTTTGTTAACAATATGCAGATACTGCGCCTAGCGTTTATTAATGGGATAAATGTATTAGAAGGAACACTGACCTTTTAACCTCGAAGGTTCCACATGGCGCCGGCCGGCGGACCTCGACTTCGCACATTTAACCACTGCCAGGTTCTGTTTTGCACTACACTGCACTATTTTTGAGTTTTGAATGGTTGGATCACGAAATAGCCAATTTTCTTGTAATTTCGAGCGGGCGTGTTAGCGGTGCGGTCACATTCACAATCGATGCACACACGTCAAAATGTCAAATCATTTCCTGCGGGTGAAGGAAAACGGAAGGGATAGGATTGCTAGGCCAAAAAAATAAATTACAAAAAAACAAAGTCGCGGATCATAGCAAATTGGCGCAACCAGTCAGTAAGAGTGTGACACTATCTCCCGCCCCATCCAAGGGCGGGTTTTGTCATTTGATGATTTTACCTACCATAAAAAAAAAACTATTTATTTATTGTTTATTTATTTAAACTTCATGTACAATAGTGGTACATAGGCGGACTTAATGTAACAAGGCATTCTCTACCAGTCAACCTACCATAGTGTTTTCTTTAAGAAAACACTATGCTAGGTTTGCACAATAAATAAATAACAAATATTTCAAAATATAATGTGAAATAAATTAAGTACCACAGTAGTAATAGTACATTATGATACAAGTGTGTAATGTTGGTGATTACCGCTGAGGTGATATTGAGATCCGAGCCGAAGGCGAGGATCTTAAGGGAGCCAAAGACGGTAATCACCAATACTCACGTGTATCATACGACGGGTTTCGACACACTTGTGAAGAAAAATAACTGAAGACATTTTTGTAATGTAAAATAATTAAACCGTAAATTGAACTTTTTGTATTATGGCGGCAAAAAGAAAATATTATGCACGTATTTTTTTTTGTTAAAATTTTTGACTTGGATACCAAATCTTTTAAGCCATGTCTTAGTATGAATAGATAGTTCATTAGTACCATTAGAATGCGGATGCAACACATTCTAATTTTTTTTTCTACGCGCTCTTCTAAAATGGCGGCCATAGACTAGCAACTCTAGCTCTTGCTTTAAAAAGATAGTCCAATGAGGTTGCTTTCAAACAAAGAAAAACCAATAATAATTTATGGAATGAAAGATTTATTTTTAAAACTTAAAATAGTTTAACTGGTTAAACACGAAATTGCGTGAAATAAATAAGACTTATTTAGGCTATTAAACGCAACTACCTAATGTTATTTTTTTTTATATTAAAATTATTTTTGAGAACAAAGAGGTTTTAACTACATTACCGCACTAGTACGTAATGGTAATCAAAATGTCACAGTTTGGTTATGAACCCCATTATATACCTAAGTGCAGTGCAATTACAGCCACTTTCTGAGCAAGTGTGTCGAAAAGTAATATTATAAACTAATAGATACTACGATAAATATAAAATTATTACGATTATAATAATAATATAATAATAATAATAGCCTTTAATAACAATCTTACATGATAAATCGGTTCAACAATTAACACTAATATAAACTTGTTTTTTCTCTTACACTTGATTTTAACCATCTGACACCGGTTCATGAAAATTGTCTTGCTTCCCAGCATAGGCCTCCCCTAGAGTTTGCCATAAAATGCGGTTCTGTGCTTGTCTTCTCCATGTGATGCCTGCTATTCTTGTAACATCGTCCTCCCATCTACGACGTTGTCTCCCTTTCTTTCTTTTACGTTGTCGCGGGCACCACTCTGTTACATCCCTAGACCACTTATCCTTTTTACTCCTGATCATATGACCTGCCCACCTCCATTTGAGTGTTTTGATACAATAAGTTATATCAGAAATTTTCGTTTGTTTTCTTATAACACGTAGTTTTATTTTATCTTTTAGTTTGATATAGAGTATACTTCGTTCCATACTATGTTGGCATGTTTCTAATTTGCGTATATTATTGTTAGTTAAGCTCCATGTTTGGCATCCATAGGTCATGACAGGTAAAATACATGAATCAAATATTTTGCTTTTAGCTTTCATTGGTACGAGAGGATTTTTCATAATCTCTTTAAGAGACCAGAATCTTTTCCATGCCAAATTAATTCTGTTATTAATTTCCTTATCCGTAAGATCTTTTGGAGATATGATCTGACCGAGATAGGTGTATTCTTCTACATATTCTATTGTGTTGCCATTCACAGTTATTGGGATTTTTTCCAGATTGGTCATTACTTTAGTTTTTGAGGTGTTCATTGACAGACCCACTTTGTCACTCTCATACACGAGTTGTTTTAGCATTTCTTGTAAGCTTCTTGGATCTTCTGAAATAAGTATTAGATCGTCAGCAAATCTTAGGTGGTTTAATTGAACCCCGTTAATATTTAGTCCATAATTATTCCACTCGAGACGTCTGAATACATGTTCAAGAACTGCCGAGAAAAGTTTGGGTGACATAGGGTCACCTTGTCTCACTCCTCTTTTTATCGGGAAATATTCCCCTTCTCTTTCTGTTCGTATTTTTGCCTTCATGTTCTTATAGATATTGGTAATAAGACGTATATATTTCTTGTTAACTCCTTGTCTCTCTAAAGCTTCCCATATTTTTATGTGTTTCAACGAGTCGAATGCCTTATTATAATCGACAAATGCAAGATAAAAAGTAATATTATATTCGTTACATTTTTGAATAATTTGTTTTATTGTATGAATATGATCTATTGTTGAGAAATCTGAGCGAAATCCTGCTTGTTCTTTCGGTTGGTTTTCATCCAAAATATTAGTCAACCGGCCTAAAAGTACTTTTGAAAACACTTTGTACACATTGGACATAAGACTGATGGGTCTGTAGTTGGCTATATCATCTTTTTTGCCTTTTTTATGTAGTAGAATTATAGTTGACGAGGTCCACTGATGGGGTATATACTCTGTATACAAAATTTCATTGAAGATGTCAGTGACTGTGTTTGTTATTACATCAGACGATCCTATTAACAGTTCATTTGATATGCAGTCCCCTCCGGGCGTTTTTCCTTTTTTCTGTGTTTTGATAGCCTTAATAACTTCATCTCTTAGTATACAGGGGGTTTCTTCTTCAATTGCTTCATTATAACACATTAGTTGAGTACATTCATCTACTGTTTCGTCGTTACTGTATAATTCACGGTAGTAGTCTGTTGCTACTTCCAATATTTGTATTCTATTTGTTTTATTTTTCTTATTTCTGTGATGTTTCATCTTGTCGATCCAGTTTAAATTCTCTCTTAGTTCAACCCATGCCTTCTTGACTCCACCTGAATTTTCTATGTAGTTATTTATTGTGTCGGTTCTTGTTTTTTCTCTGTATTTTCGTATATGCAAGTTTATTTCTTTACTTATCTTCACTATATTTTGTTTATTGCTTTTTCTATCTTTAAACATAATTTTCCTTTGCATAATTAACTTTCTTGCTTCTGGTCCTAATTTGTCTTTACTTGTTTTAGTTATTAAAATTTTGCTTTCAACATCTTTTAATTCCTTTTCTAGGGTATCATATTTTTCTTGAACTTCTATGAGATTATTTATTTTACCTAAATTTATATGCAAAGACTCTAAAGTGCTTTCCGGGAGTGGTAAAGATATTGATTGTTTTCTACGCTGAAAGTTTTTTCTTGAAGCCTTAGATTCTATTTTGTATAGTTGTCCTCGAAGTAGTCTATGGTCTGTGTTGAAATTAAATTGGTTGACAATATCTACCTTCGAAAACAATCTTGGTTTATTTGTAACAATATAGTCTATTTCATTTTTTGTCACTCCATTCGGTGACACCCATGTCCATTTCCTATTAGGATTTCTATTATAGTAGCTATTCATGATGGGCAGGTTGTGTTCCAAAGCAAAGTTTATCAGTCTTTGACCGTTGTCGTTCCTTTTTCCTGATGTATATGGACCAAGCACTTTGTCTTCATTTTTTCTTCTTTTTCCTAGTTGACCATTAAAATCACCCATTATAATTATAGTTTTGTATAAATATGGCATAACTTCGTTGAGTTTTAAATAAAAGTCGTTCTTTACTTCTTCTTTAGCGATATCAGTCGGGGCGTATATTTGAACTATTGAAGTTGGGCCTTTGTAGCCAGGCAGTTTGATATTTAAAACAGCTATCCTATCTGATACTCCTCGAAACTCAATTATTGCGTTTTTGAGATATTTTTTAACCATAAATCCTATTCCATATAAACCCGCTGTCACATTTTTGTGGTACAATATATATTTGTCGTGTTCTTCAATTTTTTCATCAGCTCTCCGCACTTCGCTAAGACCTATAATGTCCCAGTTCACGGTCTCTAGTGCATTTTCTAATTCTAATAGGGATTCCTGAGATTTTAACGATCTTGTGTTGAGTGTAGCTATATGTAGTCTAGTCCTGCTTTTTTGTTTTTTACAGTTTTGTTTTAAGGGTATTGATTTAGTACATCTATATGTTACAACCTCTTGGGGGTCTTGGTCTAACTCCCCGCGGTGACCAACCGTATTGGGGATTCGTTTGTTTTTAATTAATTTTGTTTTTATATTACATAATTTACTCACGTTTCCGGTGTCAGATGTTTCCTATGCCTTGTGTTGATTCGGGTGTTTTTCTGACAATGAGAAAGATCTAGCTCTCATGTACGCAAATGCGTCGGTTTTGTGCAGCTTAGTCGGAGCTATAATATTATTTCCCTCCGTGGAATACGAAGATGTATGCTTCGTTTTGGGTGACATAGAAATTTCTCTTTTCCTTTTTTCGGCTTCCGATTTTCCTTTTACTATAAGTTTATTATTTTTAATAAACGCTTCATTTCCATTTTCTCTTTCTTGTTTTAATTGTTGTAGCAAATTTTTACGCAATTCAAGTGTATCTTTAGAGAAGTCTTCGGTAAGATAGGATTTTGGTGGCATTTTCATTTTGTTTTTCATTACTTCCGCTTTTTTTTGATATGACGTAAAGGAAATTAGTATGGGTCTGATTTTACTTCCTTCTTGTTTTCTTCCTAACCTATGGTATTTATTTATTTCAATTTTTTCTAGGTTGACACTTAATTTTTGTAAAGTAATTTTTATCAAGTTAAACAATTCCTCATAGTTATTCTCAGTTTCTTTGACACCGTGTAGCAATATGTTATTTTTCCTATTTTCGTTTTCCAAGTATTTAATTTTTGAATTCAATATTTCTACTTTAGATTTAAGATGTTTATTTTCTTCTATTATTGGTTGTAATTTCTCGTCTATGGCACGCATTAAAGTGTCCGTTACATTCTGTGTAATTGTTGTTGTTTGTTTATCTAATTCAATTTTCATCATTTGGAATAATCGTAACATTTCCTCTGACATACCACTTTTTTCCATGATGCACGAATTACACGTTTCAGTATGCGTGTAACGAAACGCTTCGTCCGCTATGTTGGTATTACTGCGTTTGTAGCGATGACAGGTGTCACCTTAGACAGACGGTGTCAGTGTCAACTTAGAGTTGATCCATCCACCTTCAGATTTATTATTTTTGTTATGACAACTGTGAGTAGGTAGTGATTAAGTAATTCTCACCTCAAAACTAGAAGTATTGGTGATACTTTTTTTTACTATTTTATCCACTTCTTCGTGAGTTTTGTCGGCAATCGAGTTGTTTCAACTTATAATCTGTGATTTTATGGCACTTCAAGATGGTATTTGTAGTTTTTTGTCGCGGTTATTGAATTTAGACTTGGAAGCACTTTAAACGCACTGTTATCGTTTTGACAGCCGGAAACGACACAACGGACAACGAACAACTGAAGACATTTTTGTAATGTAAAATAATTAAACCGTAAATTGAACTTTTTGTATTATGGCGGCAAAAAGAAAATATTATGCACGTATTTTTTTTTGTTAAAATTTTTGACTTGGATACCAAATCTTTTAAGCCATGTCTTAGTATGAATAGATAGTTCATTAGTACCATTAGAATGCGGATGCAACACATTCTAATTTTTTTTTCTACGCGCTCTTCTAAAATGGCGGCCATAGACTAGCAACTCTAGCTCTTGCTTTAAAAAGATAGTCCAATGAGGTTGCTTTCAAACAAAGAAAAACCAATAATAATTTATGGAATGAAAGATTTATTTTTAAAACTTAAAATAGTTTAACTGGTTAAACACGAAATTGCGTGAAATAAATAAGACTTATTTAGGCTATTAAACGCAACTACCTAATGTTATTTTTTTTTATATTAAAATTATTTTTGAGAACAAAGAGGTTTTAACTACATTACCGCACTAGTACGTAATGGTAATCAAAATGTCACAGTTTGGTTATGAACCCCATTATATACCTAAGTGCAGTGCAATTACAGCCACTTTCTGAGCAAGTGTGTCGAAAAGTAATATTATAAACTAATAGATACTACGATAAATATAAAATTATTACGATTAAGAAAACTTATATATGACAATTATGACGAAGACCAACTAAGGTTGAGAGGACTTTAAGCAGTAGTTCTGAATTTTACGCTTAAAGGAAAATTTACTTTCAGCTTTTTTGATGTCAAGGGGAAGCACATTCCAGAGTTTAATGGTAGAGACAGCGTAAGAATTAGCCATAAACCCAGTACGGTGAGAAGAAATTTGTAGAAGCATAATTTTGGAAGCTCGAAGGTTGAGATTATGAGAACTGCCCAATACTGTAAAATATTGTTTTAAATAATCAGGAGGATTATAATATTAATTATTTCTATTTGTATAGGTAATAATAATATATATAATTTGTATAATAATATGTTTTGTAAGGAGGAAACGTGTCCCCCCCCCCCCCCTTGATCATCGATTGGCGATGTCCTTGGTACCATTATTTATTAAAATTGTTTGAATTTATTTCGAATAATTTATGTTGTGCTCACCTGCTTCTTTGAACCTCTTTTGTCTAATGCAGAAAGGATTGGAGTATAGGTATTTACCGCGCTATAAAAGCCTGCTAGGAAATAAATGTTTTAATTGAAAACTTATTTGATCCTTATATGTTTCTTTTTGCATCACGTTCAAACGGTTGTATCGATTTTGGATGGCACACGACCAGGGGCCCAAGTCTATTTTCATAAATGCGTCATTCCAACACGATTCCATTGCTATTGTGCTAAAAGTTCGTAATCTGCAAAATTCTTAATGATCGATCATTGGTCGGTCAGTGGTCTTTTAGCTGTCAAAGTCAAATGTGACATTGCTGCTTACTGTTTATTTAGAGCGGCCGCCGGCCGGCGTTTTCAGTGTTTTGTTTTTGTTATTGTATTAGTGTTTGCTTTTTGTTATGATATAAGGCAGACATTCATTTGTCATTATGTAGGTAAGTACGAGATTACATTTCTATGCCATTTCTCTCAATGGAGTGTCGGTGATTGATTACTGGAAAGTCATAATGACGCCATTAAATTAGTAGATTATCTAACTTGTAAAAATCAACAATTATGAAATCAATGATAGACAATTCTGACATTATTGTAATAGCAGACTTGAGGCCCTGATTATGGTCTGGTTTACTTTTACTATTGGAGTATATTTTCTTAGGATCGGTTTGAACTTTAACGCTAGAGTTGCCGCTGGCAGAAATCTATTTTCAGAACGAAAATAATTACTTTCATGTTCAGAGATTTCTGTTCTGAAATTTGGTCTTGTAGATTTTTTAGATACTTAGTTTTTTTTTTAATAACATATACTAGTGCTTGACTGCGATCCCGCCTGATGGTAAGCAGTGATGCAATCGTTGATGGTGAGGAGCACTAGTTTTTTAATAGCCTATTCACTTTAGCCGCAAGCAAATTGTTCCAGTCCTTGTCACGCTGTATAAATGACGAGACAAGACGCTTAGTCCGGACCGAAGAGGTGTTAACAATATAAGGATGGATACTCGCCGTACGTCGGCTTCTCCGGTGGTAGAAAGGTGATGATGAAATCGAGTCATTTTTTTTTTCGGTGGGAAAATCATCCAATGACATCTTCACCCTTGGGCGGGGCGGGAGATACTGTCAGAATTTTATTGACTAAAAACTCACTCCAGTTCCTTTTTCGCCTTTCATACCGGGGCCGAACCTTTTTTTTCAGAAACCGCTTCATGGCCCCAGTAGGTTTCAATCTTGCCGGGCCGCTACTACTTGCTTTTTCATGGTAGGTAAAATCATCAAATGACAAATCCCGCCCTTGGGCGGAGCGGGAAGTAGTGTCAGACTCTTATTGATTAAAAACCTACCCCGTTCCTTCGTTGACTATCATACCGGGGCTGAGTCTTCCTCTCAGAAACCCTTGACCCCAGTAGGCTTCGGCAATCTCTCGCGCTAGGCCCTGTTACGGGCCATGGTCTGGAGTGAGGAGGGATGGCAGGCGGTCGCCTTCTTCTGCGAAGCAGTAATGCTAGCAAAGGAGGAGCCCGCACACGAGAGGCCCTCACGGCCCAGCCGTCAGACTCTTATTGACTAAAAACCTACCCTGCTCCTTCATTGCTATCGGTCTAAAGCCCCGGGGTTTACTTTCGTCAACCGTACGGCTTGCTGACAACTCCTTGAGGCGTGCATGGAACTATACGCACCGTCGACGACTTGGGCTCGATCCGGATGGTTACCGGAAGGTCGGACGGCGAACTACCCATGGCTTGCCGTCCGCAAGTTCACGTCTAAGGGGAATCAAGTAATGTAATTTCCGCGCACATTCTCAAGGCTGAACTATTCGGGAACTTGAACTTACTAATGTAGGCGGCTAAAAAATGCGCTGTCTCATCTGTCATCGTGTCGTACAGAGATAGTATCATCATCATCATCAGCCTTTTTAATGTTCCCACTGCTGGGACATAGGCCTCCTCTCTATGAGACGGAATAGGCCGTAATCCACCACGCCGGCCCAGTGCGGATTGATGAATGTCACATGTCTTCGAATTTTTGGTTCTAGGACATGCCGGTTTCCTCACGATGTTTTCCTTCACCGTTTTGAGAGCAGTGGTGATGAAATAAATTACACAAAGTAATGCGCCAAGTCGGGTTTGAACCCGCGACTCGTAAGTCGGGGCCAGTACCACTCGGCCACCACTGCTCTCACTCGGCCAAAACTGCTCTTACTGCTCTAGATAGTATCAGTAATGAGCAGTTAGGGTCAAAATACACAACCACGTTGCGGTGCGGCACCGCAAAATTGGCAACGCCGCTTGCCGCTTTTTTTTCGAATCGCCGCAACGCAACTTTTAGCGTTTTTTTGTCGCATACTACAAGGATAACCAGTTTCTCGAGATTTTTGAGTGTAGATAGACGTTTCGCTGCCATGGATCGTAATAAACTTATGCTTATTTGTTATTAAGAAGACGTTAGTCTATTTTAAATAAGCGACCAAGAACATACTGGTTATATTCATTTAATAAAGCTATGGTATTCGCGCCGCGGTGCCCACCGCAAAATTCTGTGTTGCGGCGGGCTTCACTGCCGATTGTAGCGGCGCGGCACCGCAACGTGTTTCGGCCCTAAGACGTTAGTCTATATTATGCACAACGTCTTGTTCACACGCACCTAAACACCGTTCCAAATTGAAACAACATTGATTTACGCCCGTTTTCAATAAGCTATCTATCTACAGTTGTTGCTACTAAAGATAAACAAATTTTGAGGGTGATTTTTTTTTAATGGTTAGCATAGAACGAAACGTTTGGTGCGGCTTAGACAGATGAGAGGGAAAAAGCTATCTGTCGTTGGTTGAAGATAGATAGCACTTATCTTTGATTGTGAAACGCAGACTACGGATAGATAGAATCTTACAGGATAGGATAGCTATCTATCTATGAACTTCGGTTGATTATTGGAAACGGGCGTTAGACGATGCGCAAAAAATTACGATCCACTGCCCCCGAAACCCGCTGCCTTTTCCCCGCGCCTCTTCTCTCACAGCTCACATCTCTGCTACACAAAGCTCACGTCTCTTCGCTACACTTCTCCTCTCCGCTTTAGTGGATATAACCTGCCAGCTTCGCAACACATCTCTCGTCTCCTCTCCTCTCCGTTTTGTTGGCAACCGGGCCTAACCCCCCCATTGACTAGTGTATTACCTTAAAGCACATTTCTGCCTAGTCCTTCGGGAGACCAAACCTTAATGTTCCGCAATGTTGGGCACTTTCAACTATTAAATACTTTGCTAACCACATAGTATTCACTCGGGAACAAACTTGAGACATTCCGTACGTTTCCTGGCCACGAAACTGTTACGCAGATGGGGAGAATTTCTGAATATTACCCTTCTGAAGGGATGACATGTGTTTAGCAAGATATTAATTGTAGGAAATACATATTTATGTGTCCCCGCACATGAGCTTCAAAAGAGCGCCGACACAAAAAAGGCCGCCGCAAAAAAAAACCGCCATCGCTTCACACGGGCTTCAATAAAGCACCGCCAAAAAAATAGGCGCTTCTAGGTTCTTTTTGTGGCGGCCTATTTTTGTAGCCCATGTGCGGGGACATCAAGTTGACGCATTGTACGTTAAAAAAGGTTTTTTTTTTAATTATTGATAGGCTCTCGTTTGACCACTATCTCACCTGATGGTAAGCGATGATATGGCCGATGATGGAGCACACATGCCTAGAAGTAGTCTATTCACTCTTGACTTAAAGACCCCTAGGTTAAAGCTATCAGGAAACACAGACTCCGGCAGGGAGTTCCACTCTTTAGCTGTACGTGCAATAAATGTGTTCCCAAAACGCTTTGTACGTATGGGTGGGATGTACCCTTTTTAACCGACTTAAAAAAGAAAGAGGCTCTATTTTCGAATGTATGTATTTTTTTCTGGATATGAAAGAAGTGTACAAGGCAAATAATTTGAAATATTTGCTATGGTTATGCACAGCCCCCAACTTTGATTAAAATCCGAAAATCGGTTATTATCCTCGTCACATAAGTTGAACCATCATGTCCTTGAATGCGCAGTAATCGATTTTCGAGTCTATCGAAGTGGGGGCTGCGAATAACCAAAGCAAATGGTTCAAAATATTTGCCGCATACTATAACCGATAGTATTATTTTTTTCAACACACCGATACTCGGTACCTAACCCGCTATTATCCGCTTTTAAGCACGCAATTTACTTACTGTTTTCCGCACTAGTGCGGAAAAGTGTGCGACCTAATGACCACCACAAGTGATTGTATTTATCGTGTCAGGCTGGACGCTTAGCGGTCCCCACGCGTTGCGCGACAACCTCAATTTAATTACGTCTTTGTATGTATTTTGAAAAACGTCGTTTGATACACGTGGAGAGTTTTCACTGCAGCCCTCTGCGGAAGTTATGGAGCCCTGAGCCAAGGTCTGTACCCCACAGGGTTACTAAAGGATTTAAAAAAAAAATGTTTGAAGTAAAGTAATCTTTGTTTATAAAAAATCCATTTCATTTACTTATTATTCTTTATTTTATTTTTTTTATTCGAGTTTTAGAATAAAAGGACTTCATTTTTTTATTTTATCTTTACAAATCGATAGTGTTTTATGTACCGGATCGACCCTCCAAGGGATTAAAACGATCACAATTTAACGGTGTATAATATTTTTTACAATACATCTTTTTTTTTACTTAAAAATATTTTGCGTCATTATGCGTAATATGCATCGATTTGTTAGTCTCTAGTCTAAAACTAGTAGACGTCAGGTAAATAGACTGGCCAAATTAAATTTATAACAAGATATAGGTGTAATAAAATAGTTTCCTTGCCTAAAAGTGCTACAAAATCGTCGTATAGGCTTTGAAACATTATTTAATTTTACCCAAACACGTGTATTTCAATAAATCAATGAACGCGTTGATTTATGTTACGCTATGCAGTGAATTAAAACTGTAAAACTTAAAACAACGCCATCTATTATCTCAGAAGAAAAACTTGAAAAGGAAGGTTGCGCTTCGAATCGTGAATCAGAGTAAGAAAGCTAGTCGTCTTAGTAGTTTAATGCTTGACTAAGAGGTGGCGCTACAAATACCGAAATGGTGAATGCGCAAATTAATTTTGATTTACATATTTGAAATATAATAATTAATAGGAAAAAGTTTAAAATGTGATAACGTATTATGTTTGTTACCGTTAAAATATCGTTAAATTATTTTTTCTGTATTAGGTTTTTTAGACAAATTTTATAATTTTTGTAAGTACACTATTATATTATTTATTCGTACCTAGCAAAAGCCCTTGTATTTTTTCTCATAATTGGAAAGGTAGGTATGAACATGAAAGACATCAAAATAAAGGGTCGAGGAGACAATTTCAAAGCTACCTATTATTTACTAAAACTTAAAACGATCAAAATTTAATGGTGTTGTATGTTTATCAGTTGTTTAAATAATAATCATAACAGAAGCTCTGCTTAGTTTGGGACTAGATGGCGTTGTGTGATAGTTGAGGAATGTTATAAAAACGGTAATTTAAAAAACTAAAAAACCCGACTGCTTTTTTGAGTATTCATGGAAAAGCCTTAAAACCATCGAATGCTTAAAACAAGAAAGTCGTTGCACCCTATTGCACTTAACTATATAATATTTTTAAATAAGGTCGGGCGGGGCAAGTGCGCCGACGGGTTAAGCTCACCTACCATAAAAATATCGAAAACTATACATATAATACAACTAATGACATCTTACATCCATACAACAAACTAAAACACAGTGCCACTTCACAATCATATATGCCTCTGTTCACCATATCTTGATATATCCGCGATTTTAGTTTTAGTGTCATTTAAACCTGTTACCCGAGATGAGCACGTGTTACTAATCCCCATATATCTTAGAATATTTTACGTATTGCGGAAAACCAATGAGGTGAGTACAAAATTTAGATATTTTTCTTTAAATCTATATCTGTATTTTATTCTTAGTTAGTGAAATTAATATCTTTTTGCACAATTTAAAAACTTGACCTCAAAATAATCAAGTGAGACAAGTGCGCCTAAGTTTTTAGTAGTATGGCGCACTTCCCCCGAGCCAGAAGTCGTCAACTTTTATGATTAGGATATTTTCTTACCTGACGGCATCTGAACAATTTTTCTGTATTGAGAAGTTACTGCCTAAATGCGCTTAAAGTCTTGTGATAAGAAGGCATTGGGTGATGGGTTTACAGTAAATGCCTCGAATTATGTCTATAAACTATTATTAAATTTGTAATTTTATTAATATTTTTAAGGGTTTGCTTTTGAGAAATATATATTATTTAGTTAACTCCTTGATCGTTAGTGCTAACAGTAAAAGCAATGTACTTGTCATTTCCTTTGTTCGTTACTCTATGCGCCCTTAGGTGTACCTAGAGTCATTAATTCGAAGCGTAGGAGTCGAGCTACTTTGGATGACTGGTTGGTAAACTACCGATCCGGTTATTATTATTCAACACCAGTATTTAAGCCGTGTCAGAGGCCTTTGTGCTTCCTAAACAACTGTGACAGTAGGTTGCCCGCAGATCTCTCGACGAGGATAAGCAGATACTTACTACAACTGCTTCTAAAATTGTTATCTTTTTACAGATGGTTTGTACTTATTAAAAAGTCGCGAGAAACTTTGTCAGGCAGTTGACGCTATCCGATCAGACTTATCTGGATATGAAGCAGCTAAAACTTATGATATACTTCGTAAAACAATCATGGACTAACCATGTGACGGGTCGCAGATAATTGTCTTTATTTTTCTATTTATAATTTCACCTACTTTTATATTTTTTTAAATAAAGTCTAATTTGATTAATTAAAAATTTTTATTATTCCAGCCAAACCTGTTAACATTTTTATTTAAATTTAACAGTGTATACTTTTTCCGAAAAAAAACAGTACTACAGGTTTAGAACCCCTGATTACTAATTTATGGCGCTCTTACCCCAAATTTTTTATGGAAGCTGTAGTAGCCTATAGGACGAGTAAATTAAAAAGAAGCCAAAAGTAATGCGTTTATTCGTATAAGTTCTATTGCGTAAATTGCTCGTTTTTTTGGTAATGTACGATTTTAGCGATTTTTGTTGTATGGGGATTTTTGTTGTTGTGCGCCTATATCTATGTTTTTCAATTTAATAGAAAATATCGTGAAAATATTGATAGATTTGATTGAATCGACGTTTCTTACAACTACAATATACCAAATATTGACAATGTAATAAATGTTCACTCATATGTCATCATACGAAAAAAATATTTTGCATTGAAATCATCTATGCAAAAAATATGGCGCTCTTGCCCCGACTGACCTTACAAGATAAATTGTAGCAGTCGGGACCCATTCTAGAAATGGAGGCTTAGTGAATTGAGAGCAAATACCTATATTACATTGCAGATTACTCCAATCTACTGACAAGACGGCTGACTTACTAGAATGGGTCCCGACTGCCACAATTTGTCTTGTATTTAAAATATTATATAGTTAAGTGCAATCGGGTACAACGACTTTCTTGTTTTAAGGCTTTTTCATGAATACTCAGAAAAGCAGTCGGGTTTTTTAGTTTTTTAAATTACCGATTTTTATTTTTTTAGTTTTATTTTACGATATCACTCTCACAGTAAATATGAATCTAACGACACCTCTCAAGCTAAAATCCATGGAGCCGTTCAGGCTGCAGAGCGTGCCTAACTATTCTACATACATAATTACATACATACTCTCGAAAAACATAACCCTCCTTCTGGCGCAGTCGGGTAAAAAATATTCTTTGTCCTTTCGCCCCAGGTCCTCGGATTTGCTATCGGAAGTCAACCCATAGCCTCAATAGTCTATTTATGTAAAGTCGTTATTACGTATGTTGGATCACTAATTCAACATTACTGACTTTATCCACACAGCACTTTTATTTCCCTGACTTGTCCTTTCTAAAATTGACAACCGACTGTTCTAGTGGGTGCGAACACCCGCTATTAATAAAAGTGAGGACCGGATCTACCGCCATCTTGGCGGAAACAGTTAACTATTTATTCAAGTCAGTGTATGTATAAAGACAACCAGAAAAATCCTCACAAAAATATAAATATCTGAAACATTTGATTTAATGTCACACAAAGTTCAAGAATTATTTAATGCATCACTTTAAATGTAAAATCGTCATTTGACAAAACAAATAGATATCGAAACTAACGCCATCTAGACGACAGTTATTTCTAACTTTAAAATATCAGCTGTCACACACGACAAGTGTCATTGTCATTTGAAAACCTTATCCAAACAATAAGACTCCAACACGTACGAGATTTTTGGTTAATCATTTACCCAGCATTCTAACAATAACGACTTTTGTTTATGATCCGATAAGAAATGTTGATTTTCAAGCCCACAACAACAATTTCAGAATTTAGTATTGCTGTGTGGCAATGGGTAGTGTGTTATATATTGGATTTATTTTTTAAATTATACATTTTGAAGGTAAGATTGTACCTATTTTTTTTTAGAGCTCCTCAGTAGGGGGCCATTCAAGTATTACGTAAGCACTACAGGTAACAACAGGTGGGAACCTTTTTGATGACATGGGGGATTTTTTTTTTGGTAGGTAAAATAATCCAATGACAAATCCCGCCCTTGGGTGGAGCGGGAGATAGTGTCACACTCTTAATGACTGAAAACCTACCCCGTTCCTTCGTTGCCTATCATACCGAGGCTGAGCCTTCTGTTCAAAAAGCGGCCCTTGGCCCCTGTAGGCTTCGATCCCGCCTGCCTGAAACTAGCAGGCTGGGGCTCTACGGTTTGCTGACAGCTGCTTGAGGCGCGCGGGAACGACTTGGGCTCGGTCCGGTCGTTTACCGGACGATCGGCTGCGTGCTACCCATCGCCCGCCGTCCGCAAGCCCACGCCTACGGTGGCCGGAAAGGTATAATACCTTCACGTATGCAAAGCGATTCTGTAAGGATTCCGTTTTTGCCGGCTGAGGTGCAAAAACCAAAAAATCCCATACAAATACACCGTTAAATTTCAGTCGTTTTAATTCCGCGGAGGCTACGAAATTAATTTCTATAAGTAAACGAGTCAATGACTTCGTAGGTAGTTGTCGGTCGTTGCGTACTAACTACATACTAGTTCATTGGCCTCGCTCCTCAGCTGACGTTTACTTAAAGAAATTAATTTCTTACATGCGTAAATTAATTCGAGTTTTATAAAAAAAAGCACAAATCGATAGTGTTTCTTGAACCGAATCGACCCTCCGCGGTATTAAAACGACCAAAATTTAACAGTGTGTGTCACTTATATTAAATTTACTGCCTGGATAATGTCATAGAATAGGATAGATTAGAATAGAATAGAATAATCTTTATTGTACACCAAAATATGTAGTAACAATTTACAGGAACTTAAAGGCGGTCTTATCGCTAACAGCGATTTCTACCAGATACCCTTAGGATGGATTAAAAAAGGCGTATATTTATGGATGGATAAATATATTTATTTTTATTAACATAATTTAGTGATTCTTGTCAATATTTTGCCGTCGTTTTAACCCTGTGAGAATGGCGGAGATGCGTTTGTTCTAACATAATAAATACCTTTAGATCTGAAAATGAAAGAAAAGCAAATCAATATTTGGTTCGTTCATTGCTCATCTCACTTAAGTGAGAGCACAGAATTGATATTCCTACAGTTGCCCTTTTTTATTCTTTTTTTTTGTATTCTTTCCTAACATTTCAGTACAAGCAACAATTGACTCTACCTACCAACAGTACCGTCCAATAACCGAGAACAGGATGTGGCGACAACTGTGGGTGCCCATGATAATACCAACATTGCTCGTAAAATCCAATTGTGAAGACTCCAACAAGACGGACACCGTCTTCCTCCGATACGGAGGTCATGCAGAAGCTAATGGAGGATATCGAGACCAAACAACAACTAAAACAACTCAAAAAGTAACGACTACAACAACAGCAACAACGGTGTACGGTAAAAAACAATTTAGTTTTTTAGTAGCTTGAGATTTTTTTTTTGTTTTGGCGTTATTCTAGACAAAAGAAAGACTTATTTTTAATACACTTGCTCAGAAAGTGACTTTTATTGCACTACACTTAGGTATATAATGGCACCTGTTACCAAACTGTGACATTTTATTTACCATTACGCACTAGTGCTGTAATGTAGCTATAACCTTTTTGTTCAACCTCTTTGTTTGCCAAACAAATTTTCAATACGAAAAAATAAAAATTGTTTGTGGTCTATGGTTGTCATTTAAAGACGCGCGCGGTTTTTGGCGTAATTTTTTCGAGTGAAATTCATGGTCTGTATTTATTTATAAAATAAAATCACATAGTACATTTTAAAATGTTACATCCATATTCTATTGTCACTACGAATGACATTAACGTAAAAACTTTTCACACAAGAAAACAAACGACGACTAGGCAATATGATCAAAAGACCATAATATAGCCATAGCCTAGCGCGTGCTCATAGGCAACAGATTTAATTTTTTTACCGCCATGTTATGAAAATTTTTACTAGTTTTACCGTTGTAATATTAGTTAACTTAATTATTTTTCTTCACAAGTGTATTGAAAAACGTCGTATGATACACGTGAGTAATGAATGTTACCGTTCTTGGCTCTCTTAAGACCCTCGCGGAAGCTCGGGTCTTAATACCGCCTCGACGGTAACCTCCTACATTACACACTTGTATCATGATGTACTATTCTAAATCTATGATTATTTTTATAACTGATAAGTTTGCGTTTGATCACAATATCTCCTGGTAGAAAGCGACGGACCAGTAACTGAATCGATTTCAATAATTTTTACACCATGGTACATTTTTCCTAAAAACAAAAACAAAAAAATAGACACAAGTTGGATATTACCAACACTAAGTAAAACACAGGCCACGATAGGTCAAAGTGGGCAATAGGAGTCAGGGTACAACGGGAGCAAAACAACCCCTAAGTCACCTGGATGGCCCGGTGACCATGTGTTTGTGTGGACAGCCCAAGTCTGCTATTTTTGTAAATTCGACATTCCAACACAATCCCATTGTCATTTTGGTAAAAGTTCTTAATCTTCTAAATCATAATGGTCGATCATTGGTCGGTTATTGGTCTCGTAAACGAATGGTGGTAGAATGACTATACTATGATTTTTTATTAGATGAAGTAAAGTGACAGCTATAACAATGGTTGTTTGAAAGTTGGGCATTGTAATTTAACAGTTGGGCATTGTTATTTGACAGTTGGGCATTGTCCACTGCTGTCATTTAACTTCATCTAATAAAAAATCATAGTATAAGTCGTATTCAGACAAATCTAATGGTAAGTTACTAATCAAAGGAACTGACAAAAATTTTAGCAGATTACCCCATAAGTCAGAAATTAATTTGTCATTATGTTCGAGATTACCATTTCTTTCAATGGTGTGTCAGTGATTGACTATCGGAAAGTCATAGTTACGCCATTATATTAGTAGATTACAAAAATTGTCAAAATCAACCATGATGAAATCAATGATAGACGATTCTGACAATATTGTAATAGCAGACTTAAGGCCCTGGTAACATAACAAGCTTATAACTTTGTGATTCTTCATGATACACATCGCATCATGGCTTACCATCAGGTAAGAGAGTGGTCAAGCGCGAGCCTATGTATAATAAAAAAAATACATCATTGCCAATTTTTTTATCTATTGAGGCAGTTGTCCGACCGGCAACGATGAACGAGTAGCGAGTAGCTACAATGTACAAACGAGTTGGCGAGCCGCGGGTAGCGAGTGTGTAGTTCCGATATCTCGGTTATAAGCGAGTGTGCGAGTGAGACGAGCGATTACTCGCATCACTCGCTCGCGGCGGCCTAGCAAACAGTTTGTGTGAGTTTGCTCTCTCGGCGTGAGTTCTGATCGCTGAGCGAGTATTATCTATCATAGCTCTTATCGCCCAGCAACAAACTAGTGAAGCGAGTCCTCGCCGGCAGTGTGAACAGTCAGCGATCAACTATTTGTATATGCATCTCTTTTGTTTACACGGTATGTATATGTATTAAACGTTTCTTGAGCGATAAAATAGCCGATAGTTAGTCGTTTTCTCGCCGCCGGTGGGACAACTGCTTTAGGGCCCGTTTTATATAATAAGCTCAATAGGATACTTGATATTTATAGTGTTAGTTATAAACATTGTAGTCTTAAGTTATACGAATATTTAGGAAAACTTGATTATGCAGACACAGAAAAGCTTCTAGAATTACTTCAATAAGTTTATAGATACAAAATTGGTGATTCTTTTTTTGTAACCGGTATTTGTATAAGTAGTAATTCTTTCATATTTAATTAATTGTGGACCAAAAATAAACTGATCACTTAGTCTGGTGATGGCCTGAAACATAGGTTTTTATTAATCTAGTTCAGGCAGATCGCTACAAGTTGTAATGGCAGTACAAACACACCATTCCTAGGTCATTATAAACATGTATAAATTAAACTAGTTTTCACATAATTAAGATAATCTTTTTAGAACATAGTACTACTAAGTATTCATAAGTTTGTTGTATTTCTTTGTAAAAGTATTTAAATAAACATTATTATTATTATTCCATTCATTTATTTTTGAACATTTTAAAATATTTCTTAAAAAAAAACACATAAAAAAAAAACATTTAGAAATAATATAATAAATACTGTCCCACCGGTATCGGGAACAGGGTACAAGTTTTTTTTTTTTAATTGATGTAAGGTAAACTAGTGCTTGACTGCAATCCCACCTGATGTTAAGCAGTGATGCAATCGTTGATGGTGAAGCGCACTAGTTTATTAAGAGCCTATTCACTCTAGCCTTGAAGACAACTAAATTATAATCGGACGGGAAGACCGCAGCAGTCAAACTGTTCCAGTCTCTCGATGTACGCGGTATAAACGACGAGGTAAAACGCTTAGTCCGTACCGTAGAAGTTTCAACAACATAAGGGTGGATATTCGCCGTACGCTGGGTTGTCCGGTGGCGGAATTGAGATGGCGGAATTATGTCATGTAATTCCCGCGCACACTCTCCAAAATGCATCCTGTATAATACCGAAAGGCTGGCTACTCTACGCCTGTGCTCGAGGCTTTGTAGATTGGACTTAACGTTATTATTAAAAGTTATCGTAAAAGTTATTATTATTATTATTAATAACCCACTTATTACTTTACTATTACAGTTGAGACAGCACCACCAACTACTACAAAAATCTATGAAGAAGAAGCTACAGACAATGTAGTATTTGTACCAAACAATCCACCACCAGATATAAGAGATGAAGACGAGTACTTGCATGACGGTCGTGGACTAAGGATCAAGGATATCATGTCCATGAAGACAGTTCATGACGCTATGGATAAAGATTTTCATGCTGAAAAGAATGCTGGTAAGATTTTTGATGTTATTGTTATTTCTCCAAAGGGTCATGGAAAGTGAAGAGGAAGTCTGAGAGTGGCGCCAGTGTCAGAAAAGTTGATAGGGAGTCGTTTGTCTTGGTATGGTCATGTAAAGAGGAGGGATGAAACACATGTTACTAAAAGGGTTATGAGTATACATGTGGATGGATTTTTTATGGTAGGTAAAATCATCCAATGACAAATCCCTTCAAATTCGCCTTCGTCGGAATGCTCATATTCTTTCCATTTTATATAATGTACTCTTTTGTCCTTGCACCCCCCTTTACCTCAAGAATCGTTTTCAGTTTCTTTGCGACTCCCATTCGAAATCTCTTAGGTCTTCAAATAGCTTACGACTTAAAATGCTAGTGCATTCCACAACTTTCTTTGATAAATCTTTTACTGTCCAGGCTGCTCGTCTGTAGAATGCATTGCCAGATGCTGTAAAACGTGCTCAATCGTTGCTTACATTCAAGAAACTTGTTAAAGATCACTCTGATTATCTCTGTGATTATCGAAAGTTTCCATTTCTTTTTATTGTATATATTTTTGTATGTATGTATTTATGTATCTATTATATAGCATATGTATGTATCTGTTTTTCTATTATTGTATATTTTGTAATAAGTGTTGGTGCTTATTGTGACAGCCCCATATCATGTCCCGAAAATTACTTTCCATTCCTGGTTGCCTGTAAGAAATCGCGGAATGCGATAAGGCCGCCCATTGTATGTGCTTTAATTAAATTTTGGTTTGGTTTTCCTTTGTTTATTTTAATATGTATGTACAATAAAGTGTATAATAAATAAATAATCCCGCCCTTGGGCGCCGGGGGAGATAAGGTCAGACTCTTACTGGCTAAAAATCTACCCTGTTCCTTCTTTGCCTTGGTTCCAGGGCCTTGGTATGCATTTTCATACCTCCCCAGAGCCCCAGATTAGGCTTCGACCCTTCTGGGCCCCCTACAGTTTGCTGACAACTCTTTGAATCCGCCGTAAACGACTTGGGCTCGGTTCAGTCTGTTACCGGACGGACGGACAGCGAGCTACCCATTGCCCGCTGTACGCAAGCCCGCGTCTACGGTGGCCGGAAATCGGGATCGGAATTACAGATGTGTATGGATGGAGAGGGAGCCCAAAGAAAAGATGGATGGATTGTGTGAAGAGTGATATGAAAGTAAAGGACGTTAGTGATAGCATGACCGGTGACAGGGCATAATGAAAGAAGTAAACGTGTTGCGCCGACCCAGAGCAGGAAGATGATGATGAAAGGGTAATGGGAAGGGCTATGCTCGGAGTTTCTTTCCTCCTTCAAGACTAGAGTGAATAGGTTTATAATAAACTAGTACACCTCACCATCAAAGATTGCATCACTGCTTACCATCAGGTGGGATCGCAGTCAAGCACCAGTTTACAAAAAAAAATATTGCATTAGAAATGTAGATATCTGCAGGAGAGCCAAGGTTACCGACGGAGCTCAAAGAATCTCCAAACTTAAGTGGCAATGAGCAGGGTACGTTACTCAAAAAACAATTTTGAATTTTGTTTTTTATTTTGACGAAAGGTTCTGGAGTTGCGAGTTGGCGACCACGTACTGCCTATAACAGCTCTACAAACCCGTTATTGGGCAACACGATACTCCAAATAGGCTGAAAGTCGGACTTTCTGGCGTCTGACGACATGTAACGACTGTCAAAGATCTAGAAATGACCACCGGGACCAAGGGTTTTACGTATAAAATGAAAAAAGTATAAATGAATTGAAAAAATCACATTATTACTTGTATGGTTCGAATCCACAACCTCATGCATGAGATGCCACGACAAGACACGACAAGACAGGACCAGACAAGACCAGACAAGACTAGACAAGACCAGACCAGACCAGACAAGACCAGACAAGACCAGAAAAAACCAGACAAGACCAGACAAGACCAGACAGGTCCAGACTAGACCAGACAAGACCAGACAAGACCAGACAAGACCAGACAAGACCAGACAAGACCAGACAAGACCAGACAAGACCAGACAAGACCAGACAAGACCAGACAAGACCAGACAAGACCAGACAAGACCAGACAAGACCAGACAAGACCAGACAAGACCAGACAAGACCAGACAAGACCAGACAAGACCAGACAAGACCAGACAAGACCAGACAAGACCAGACAAGACCAGACAAGACCAGACAAGACCAGACAAGACCAGACAAGACCAGACAAGACTAGACAAGACCAGACAAGACCAGACAAGACCATACAAGACCAGACAAGACCAGACAAGACCAGACAAGACCAGACAAGACCAGACAAGATCAGACAAGACCAGATAAGACCAGACAATATAATACAAAACACTAAACCAAATTAAATCTATCATTACAGATACACCAAACGAAGATATAGTCTTCATAACAGGCAAAAATCATGATTTTGAGAAGACTCAACCAGAAAATAAGGCTAGAAGAAGATATAATAACTATAATCGAATGGAAGAAACAGAATATGTGATCACTGAAAAACCAAAATTGAAATGTAACAATTTAAATTGCAATAATACAATAAATTCGGTTTGTGGCGAAAAGTTTGTTGAGAACAATTGGAAAACTCGACTGTTCATGAATGATTGTTACTTTAGAAAAGTTAACTGCGGTTTCAAATACGAGATAAATAGTAAGTTATATAATCTATACTTATAATGAATCTGTAGAAGTAAAAATTCTGTACATTGAAAATATAAATGGCAGGGGGTGTTACTAGACCGACACTGAACCCAAAAAAGTGATTAAAATAATGTTTGTCTGTCTGTCTGTCTGTCTGTTTGTTCAGGCATCACGCAAAAACTACCGGTTCGATTACGATGAAACTTGGTATAATTATTATTTAATATCCTGGGCACCACACCGGGTATTTTTTATCCCGGAAAAGTATATACAATAAAAAACAAACTTAATTTTGCGGTTCGATCCCTAAGCCCGATTACTGTACCAATCGCAAATAATAAGTTTGTCGCAGGTTACATACCCCGTTTCTATTGTAATTAGCCACAAAAGGCCCGCGCCGAGACAGAAGTATTAATACCGGTAAGTATGCTCGATAGATAACGCTCTACACTAGTAGCACTTTACACAAAAAAACTCATTGATAAGTTTCGTCGTTCACGCGAACGAAGTTGCGGGCACAGCTAGTATAATAATAATAATGCACCGTTAAATTTAAGTCGTTTTAATCCCGCGGAGGGTAGATTTGGTACATGAAATACTATCTATTTAAAAAGAAAAAAATAAAGTACTTTTTTTCAAAAACTCGAATTAATATATGCGTATACGGAATTAATTTCTTTAAGTAAACGAGCCAATGAGCTTGTAGGTAGTTGTCGGTCGTTGCATGCTAAAAACCTGCAGTTCATTGGCCTCGCTCAGCTGACGTTTACTTAAAGAAATTAATTTCGTACATGCGCAAATTAAAACTAGTTTCAAAAAAGTACTTTAATTTTTAATTTTCTCTTTACAAATCGATAGTTTCATGTACCGAATCGACCCTCCACGGGATTAAAACGATCACAATTTTTCGGTAGCGTAAATATACACGATTTTACACTAACGAACTGCTCCCCGGAGGACACGGTGGAGGTGTAGCCCGCTAGTTCGGAGCAATGCCGTGTCTTCGTGGAGGCAATCGGCAGCAACGACCTTACGCGCTGAGCTCTGGTCCAGGTCACGGCGAGGCGGTCACACGCGTGAGCAAATGGACACCCCAGTCACTTAGGCTCCGATCGCGATATCCAACAATCATAGACGCCGGTTTGCGATATCGAGAAATGGGTAGCTATCCGTCTGGCTCTCCAGTCACCGTCCGGACCGAGTCCAAGTCGTCAAGTGTCCCATGCGCTTCTCAAAGAGATGTAAGCAAAACCATAGGGGCCCTACAGGACTGAAGGCTACTGAGGCCATAAGTCGACTTTTGCAAGAGAAACCCGTAGTCCTAGAACGTAAGGGAACTGAAGTAACATAGATGGTTTTAAAGTCATAACTCATTAAAGCCACCGCCGCACCTACCCCGCACCGCCTCATCGCCCGGCGCCCATTAATAAACTAGTGAACCTCGCATCATCAACCAGTGGACTACGCGTAGTCAACGAGTGGACGTCGCTTGGTCCACTTTTAGAGTAGTCTGTTAACAATTGACACTAGGTCTACACGTGTGTTTCGTAATGTCAAATTTTACAATATAAAAAAAATAATAAATCTATATTATAAATAAAAGAAAGTCGTGTTAGTTACACTATTTATAACTCAAGAACGGCTGAACCGATTTGGCTGAAAATTGGTAGGGAGGTAGCTTAAAACCAGGAGAAGGACATAGGATAGTTTTTATTCCGTTAAATGATAATAAAAACCTGCTCATTTAGGAGGGAGTAGAGTAGGGTAGAATAGGATAGTATAGACTTGAGTAGGATAGAGTAGGGTAGAGTAGGGAAGAGAAGGGTAGAGTAGAGTAGGGTAGAGTAGGATAGAGTACAGTAGAGTAGGGTAAGAGCGGGAGCGAAGCCGCGGGCAAAAGCTAGTTTAAAATGAAATAATTTTGTCAAAGTATCGTCCTTGCATGAATCATTTACGGGCAGCGTGTGGTCCACTCGGGACCCGCGCGTAGTCAATGCGCAGTCAACGCAAGGCAAGCATGCGAGCAGCGAGTAGTCACCGAGTGGTCCACCCGCCGTCTACGCGTGAAGGGCTTACGACCAAGGCAATCCGGTGACGCTACGGAGTTGATGTAATGAGCACATACCCATACCAATCTATATAAAGAATACTAGCAGGAGGCGGCTGGTGGTGGCGGTGCTATGACCTTACACTCCTCCCCGCGCCGCCAAAGAGTGGGAGAAGTCATCAGATGATTTTCCACCTCAAAAAAATTTCGAGGGGGAGTGGCAGGTGGTCGCCTCCTTCTGCGAAGCAGTAACATACGCCGCCGCCGCCGCCGGGATTCCGATCCCGATTTCCGGCCACCGTAGACGCGGGCTCGCGGCCGGCGGGCAATGGGTAGCTCGCTGTCCGACCGTCCGGTAACCGACCGGTTCGAGCCCAAGTCGTTTACGGCGCGCGCTATTCCCGCGCGCCTCAAGGAGTTGTCAACAAACTGTAGGGACCCAGCTGGGCCGAAGCCTACTGGGGCCAAGGGTTATGTAAAAATGAACCCCGGTGTCCTGGAATGAAGGCAATGAAAGGAGCAGGATAGGTTTTAAGTCAGTAAGAGTCTGACACTATCTCCCGCCCCACCCAAGGGCGGGATTTGTCATTTCATGATTTTAGCTACCATAAAGAAAGTCAAAAAAATTTTTGTTTAATATATGCTCTTCCATTTTCAGGATATAGGCAGGTTGAGTTGACCAGATGCAAAAACTTGGGAGCTCATAATGGAGAAAGACCCTTTTCTTTTAAACCAAGGTCTCATGTGTCCAAACCTGAACTCCAACTTAAAGACACTAGAAGGAGTTCATCATCTAGAAGGTGAAGATATAATGATAATCTCTTGGGTTCATTTTAAGGAAGCTAGTATATTCTGTTTTTTTTTTTTCAGCCTTTGGGCGGAGCGGAGATAGTGTCAGACTCTTACTGACTAAAAACCTACTCCGTTCCTCCTTTACCTTGGTTCCAGGGCCCTGGTATGCATTTTCATACCTCCCTAAAGCCCCAGATTAGGCTTCGACCCTACTGGGCCCCTTTTGCTGACGACTCCTTGAGGCGCGCGGGAACAGTGCGCCGTAAACGACTTGGGCTCGGTCCAGTCTGATACCGGACGGACGGACAGCGAGCTACCCATTGCCCGCCGTCCGCAAGCCCCCGCCTATGGTGGCCGGAAATCGAGATCGGAATTACGGCGGCGGCTGCGGCGTGAGCGCCGTTGCCTGATGCGGTCGGCCTCCTCCTTTGCTAGCATTACTGCTTCGCAGAAGGAGGCTAGTATATTCGGGTAGCGTGGAGACCTCTATAGCGCACTGCATAATGCAGAATGTTCAATTTAAAGATCTCTCCAAACGCTTAGTTGACACTTCGCGTGACCCAAGGGCTGGCTTTTACCTCGGTCAGAGATTAAGCATTGTCATACAACATGGCATTATGTTCCTAGTTCGATGGGCTGTGCCAGCGCTGCCGCTGCGGCTGCTGAGACCCTCAAACGGCGCAAATACCTTATTGGTAATTACAGTTTTGAGCTGTTTGGGGTCGAAAAGTTTGGGCCATGGGGTCTCCTTTTCAAGGAAATTTCACGCTGACTGATTGCCACTTTGCGTGATGTTGGCTAGCTTTTTCCCCGCTCAAAGAATTAGTATTGCTATTCAACGTGGCAATGCTGCCAGCTTTCTGGGCACATATCCGGATGACAGCGATGTGAAGGAGTACTATGACGCCAAAGTGCGTTTTATGTTTTTGTATTATTTGTACATAGTTAGGTTTCCTAACAGCATCAGCCTTACAATGTTCTCACTGCTGGGACTCTAGTAGAGAGAATGGGCCGTAATCCACCACGCAGACCCAGTACGGGTTGGTGGATGTCACACGTCTTCGAATTTTTGGTTATAGGACATGCCGGTTTCCTCACGATGTTTTCCTTCACCGTTTTGAGAGCAGTGGTGATGAAATAAATTACACAAAATAATGCGCCTGGCTGGGTTTGAAACCATGACCTGCAACTGGTAAGTAGAGGCCGTTACCACTCGGCCACCGCTGCTCTCTCATACTTACGTTTAGTATGAAAATAATTTATAGTTGAGTTTATAAATTTAAGTTTTCAACGTACTTTATGAGTATTATTATCAATGAAACTTAAATAGTAACTTTTTCCCTCATTTCAGATCTATGGCCAAGAACTTAAATGGAGAATTCTGTTCACATTCCTGCCCAGCGACGTGTACAGATGATTACGATCCCCAGTGTGCAGTATCAGGGACGGGGCAGAAGAGGGTGTTCCTCAACCATTGCAAATTGGACTTGAATTCGTGTTTTTATAGCGTTGGTAAGTACTCGTATATCTAAATCAACACCCGCCGCCGGGATTCCGATCCCGATTTCCGGCCACCGTAGGCGCGGGCTTGCGGACGGCGTGCAATGGGTAGCATGCTGTCCGATCGTCCGGTAACCGACCGGACCGAGCCCAAGTCGTCGACGGCGCGTTCTGTTCCCGCGCGCCTCAAGGAGCTGTCAGCACACCGAAGAGGCCCAGCCTGCTAACTGCAGGCAGGCAGGGTCGAAGCCTACTGGGGTCATGGGTTAGTTCCGAAAGGAATGCTCGGCCCCGGCACGATAGGCTACGAAGGAACGGGGTAGGTTTTTAGTCAGTAAGAGTCTGACACTACTTCCCGCTCCGCCCAAGGGCGGGATTTGTCATTGGATGATTTTACCTAACATAAAAAAAAATTACTGCTCTCAAAAACGGTAAAGGAAAACGTCGTGAGGAATCCGGCATGTCCTAGAACCAAAAATTCGTAGACATGTGACATTCACCAATCCGCATTGGGCCGGCGTGGTGGATTACGGCCCATTCCCTCTCTTAGAGAAGAGGCCTGAGTCCCAGCAGTGGGAACATTATAAGGCACTCAATGAAAGTGAGTTCCCTGATATACTGCTCTACCTAGCCATTAGGTGGTGGTGTCCCCGGAGAAACCAAGCTCGAGGGGAGAAGCAAAACTGTCGGACCTAGTTCTTATAGAACTAGCAAAACAAATTGTTTTATAGAACTAGCGACTAACTTCCTTCGCTTCCCTCGCTGTGCACAGGCCATTCGGGACCGACTATCCACAGTGAGATGTAAGTTGTGGGAGGAACACCCACCACCACCCGATTTCGTTCAGCCCCGAGAACATCTGCCGCTCGGACGCGATCTGCAGTGGTCTTTATGGAAGGCGATCAACTACGCACGCAAGTCGGCCGCTGCAAACACAACCTGGCGAAGTGGGGTATTAAAGACCCCTCCGACACCCAGTGCGAGTGTGGTGCTCTTAACCAGACGATGGCCCACTTATTAGAGTGCCCAAAGTGTCCCTACACCTGCACTTTGGAGGGCCACTGATGCCGCTGTAAACGTGACCTACTGGGCCCAAAAACTTTGAGGGAAAAGAAAACCATCGATACGATAAGAAGAAGAAGCGACTAACTAACTGAATAAAAATCCACTATTGTTCCTTCTTTGCCGTCGTTCTTTTTTTGCTCTGTGAGAGCTTCAGCATTCAGCAAACATTGCTGAAGCACTACAGAAACGTGGAAGCTGCAACTGCACCCTGAACGCGTTGTTGAATTGCACTTGCAGAATTATTTTTATTTAAATAGTTATTATACACCGTTAAATTTTGGTCGTTTTAATCCCGTGGAAGTTTGATTCGGTACATGAAACACTATCGATTTGTAAAGATAAAATTAAAAGATAAAGTACTTTTTTTCTAAAACTCGAGTTAATATACGCATGTACGAAATTAATTTCTTTAAGTAAACGAGTCAATGACCTTGTAGGTAGTTGTCAATCGTTGCGTACTAACTACCTACAGTTTATTGGCCTCGCTCAGCTGACGTTTACTTGAAGAAATTAATTTGGTACATGAGTTTAAAAAAATAGTACTTTATTTTTTTAATTTTCTCTTTACAAGTCTATAGTGCTTCATGTACCTAATCGACCCTCCGCGGGATTAATACGACTAAAATTTAACGGTGTATACTTCTCTTTCTTTTTTATTCTTCTTCTTCCTATTTTTGTGTTACAGTTTGGCATAAAAAACCTCTCGCGGAATGTGTAGGAAACAGAAAAGCTGACATGAGACAAAACAGAGGTTTCATTGGCTGGATGCGACGAGTCGGGATCGTGGACAAAAAGGGCCGACTCGCCTTACCAAAAAATACTTAAAACCCATTCAGCAAATGCTGAGGTGATCACCCTTTCGGCGTACGTAGCGTACATTTTTTTTTTTACTTAATGTTTGTAACCGTTGCTGTGTGTCTCGAATAAAAGTGTTTCTATTCTACTTTATTGTCTTTATTTCTAAAAGTAGATTATTTGCCAACGGGGAAAATCCGAGTGTCACAGAGGATTTCGGTTGTTATACCCCGAGTGCAGCGAGGGGGTTTTTTGTTAACTCGCGATCTCTCTCGCCGGGCCTTGGTTCAGGCCATGGCCCGGAGTGAGGAGGGATGGCAGGCGGTCGCCTCCTTCTGCGAAGCAGGAAAGCTAGCAAAGGAGGAGGCCGACCGCATCAGGTAGAGGTAACGGGGCGCTCGCCCCAGCCGCTGCCGGGATTTCGATCCCGATTTCCGGCCACCGTAGGCGCGGGCTTGCGGACGGCGTGCAGTGGGTAGCACGCTGTCCGATCGTCCGGTAACATACCGGACCGAGCCCAAGTCGTCGACGGCGCGTTCTGTTCCCGCGCGCCTCAAGGAGCTGTCAGCAACCGTAGAGGCCCAGCCTGCTAGCTGCAGGCAGGCAGGGTCGAAGTCTGCTGGGGTTAAGGGCCGTTTTCTGAGAGGAAGGCTCAGCCCCGGCATGATAGGCAACGAAGGAACGGGGCAGGTTTTTAGTCAGTAAAAGTCTGACACTACTTCCCGCTCCACCCAAGAGCGGGACTTGTCATTGGATGATTTTACCTACCATAAAAAAAAAACTCCCGAGTAAAGCGAGGGAATCAAGCTTGTTCTAAATGAAAGCACTTTTGTCCCCGAGGACAGTACCCTACTTTTCACATCTGCTGTGAGAAAATTAGAAACCTATATTATCAAAACCATAGCAATAAAATTGGAGTTAGATTTAGGTAATTGACTTAATATTGATTCAACTACCTATACTCCAGCTGTTTAGGTACTTAACTATATGTATCCAATCTTCACATATCTTTTATCTAAAAATGTTTACAATTAGTTATTAACCTTAACCAATGTTATGTAATTAATTAAATTTAAATAATCTTTGTATGATTTCTGTGTTTTTTTTTTAATAGAAAGATGGTTAATGTTTAGTCAAGTACCTAAACAAAAGGAATATAAATGTCAATTAACTTGTATGGAAATAATCTTGGCTATTTTATTAAAACTCAAAATCCCATTACTAACCGACTTCGAAAAGAAGGAGGTTCTATGTTCAGCTGCGCGTATTTTTTTTACCGATATCTCGGTCAATTGTGAACCGATTTTGAAAATTTTTATTTTGATCGAAAGATTATGCTCCCGAATAGGTCGCATAGAAATAGTTTTTTGATCTGATGAAGAACTTCGAAGATATAGAACGAAACTCTTCAAAAAATCTTAGCTGAACTTTAGTTTTTATATGTATGTTCATCGATATCTCGGTCAATTGTGAACCGATTTAAAAAAAAAAATGTTTTCATTGAAAGATTATACTCCCGAGTTGGTTCCAAAGAAATATTCTTTTGATCTGATGATGAACTCCGAAGATATAGAACGGAACTCTTTAAAAAATCATAGCAGAACTGTCGTAACAAGTAAAATTGCTTTGTTTATACATGTAGTCGGTGAATGACTGAAGTAAGACGGGGAGGGATATATAGAACTGAGCTGATGACGAAGCCGGAAGGTAGGTTTTTTTTTTTTTTTTTTCGGTAGGTAAAATCATCCAATGACAAATCCCGCCCTTGGGTGGAGCGGGAAGTAGTGTCAGACTCTTACTGACTAAAAACCTACCCCGTTCCATTCTTCGCCTTGGTCCCAGGGCCCCGGGTGCCATTTTCACATACCCTTTGACCCCAGTAGGCTTCAGCCCTGTCAGGCCCCTACAGTTTGCTGACAACTCCTTGAGGCGCGCGGGAACAGTGCGCGCCGTAAACGACTTGAGCTCGGACCGGTCTGTTACCGGACGGACGGACAGCGAGCTACCCATTGCCCGCCGTCCGCGAGCCCGCGCCTACAGTGGCCGGAAATCGGGATCGGAAACCCGGCGGCGGCGGCGTGTACGCCGTTGCCTGATGCGGTCGGCCTCCTCCTTTGCTAGCATTACTGCTTCGCAGAAGGAGGCGACCGCCTGCCACTCCTCCTCGCTCCGGAGCATGGCTTGGACCAAACCCCGGCGCGAGAGATCGCTGCCGCCGATCGCCCCCACAAGGACACGGCGAAAGCCGGAAGGTAGGTAAGAACTGGAATTCTGTAACAAATCAGCGTATCGTAGCCGTGTTTCGTATTTTTAGAATTGTCATGATGATTATTTTGATGATGGAACCGACTAGCGGAAGGTACCTATTTATGTTTGGCTGAGGGGTACTACAACTAATAAGAGTGAAATAATATTTTTTTTACAAACAACCGACTTAAAAAAAAAAACCAAAATAACATCAATTCTCATCATCATCAATCACTAACCTGCAAAATAACATCAATTTCGGAAGTCGATGTTGAATAACGAAGAGACCAAACTATTATAGAAACAGTGACTTCCGAAAAAGAAATTATTTTGCACTTCTTAGTGTTTTTTTGAAGTCGGTTGTATTATTTTTTTCTTCCATTCTGTCCTGTCACCTGTCACGCTATCACTAACTCCCTTTTCTTTCATATCACTCCTCACACAATCCATCCATTTTTTCTTTGGTCTCCCTCTCTCTCTTCATCCACATGTATACTCATAGCTCTTTTAGTAACATGTGTTTCATTCCTCCTCTTCACATGACCATACCAAGACAAACGACTCCTTTTCAACATTTCAGTCACTGGCGCCACTTTCAAACTTCCTGTAATATACTCATTTCTCACTTTATCCATTCTCGTTACACCATACATCCATCTCAATATTCTCATCTCGGCTACATAAGGAGAAGGCCGACCGCATCAGGCAAAGGCAACGGGGTGTACCCCCCAGCCGCCATCAGGATTCCGATCGCGATTTCCAGCCACATTAGGCGCAGGCTTGCGAATGGCAAGCAATGGGTAGCTCGATGTCCGATCGTCCGGTAACCGACGGACCGAGCCCAAGTCGTCGACGGCGCGTACTGTTCCCGCGCGCCTCAAGGAGCTGTCAGCAAATCGAAGAGGCCCAGCTTGCTAGCTGCAAGCAGGCAGGGTCGAAGCCTACTGGGGTCATGGGTCGGCTTCTGAAAGGAAGGCTCGGCCCCGGTATGAAAGGCAACGAAGGGACGGGGTAGGTTTTTAGTCAGTAAGAATCTGACACTATTTCCCGCTTCGCCCAAGGGCGGGATTTGTCATTGGATGATTTTACCTACCATAAAAAAAATCTGTAGCAGAGATTTTTTGCAATCTTTTACTTTTTTTTCAATCTTCTTGTAGCAGTTTCCCAACTGCAGACAATTTATTACACGTAAAATAATCCTGAAATTACAGCTTCAAATTTTCAGTGGTTTTCAGTAAAAAGCCTTGAAAACCTTTTAGTTTTCCATTAGAGATGTGTCGTTGCCAAAAATTGCCGGCGACATTGTCTAGCCGAAGTTAAGTGTTAGGCACCATTATAAAATATTAGAGCTTAGTCTGTCTAAAAAGTATTTGGGTGATTATGAGGGTATAATGAAATCATCTGATATAGTCAACACTGGTTGAATAATCAAGGTTTGATTAAAAGGTGTTGATCATTGTTTACAGATAGAACCTTATAAAACATATCGAATAAAAGTATATATTTCACCCGCGGGATTAAAACGACTAAAATTTAACGGTGTATAAGACAAAGGTCAGAAAGGACCAGTGTCTGTTTCCAGTGATGACATATGGTCAGAGGTCGGAGTAGGTAGATTGATTTAAGGTCGTTGACGTCAAACGTAGAGGATAATATGGATATGCCTCCAAAATACCGGAACTTCATATTTATTGTGATATTTGTTCCGGAATTTTGAAATTAGCACGAATTTGTGTTTAAGGTGAAAAACGTATTAATAATATCAATCTACGCTGCCAGTGTTAGCTAATGGTGAGAGAAATCAGTATTTTATTTTATACAAAAATACCTTGGAATAGTTACACCGTATTTTGTCCCTTACTGTTGAATTAGAAATGACTCTTGACAGTATGACGCTTTATTTATTATTTATTTATTTATACATACTTTATTGTACACCAAGATAAAAAGATTATACATTTTTTTTTTGCTTTTTTTATTTTAATCCATAATTCCAATCCCGGAACTTTTTCCAGTACTTCCCGCATATTATGGATAAAATGGCATGTCCATATTATAATATCTTGACGCAAGTATATAAAATGAATCTACCTACTCCGACCTCTGCATTTGGCACTGAAACATGGTCGCTCACAATGAGCCTCATCAGAAGGCTTACAATCACCCAAAGGGCAATGGAAAGGGCTATGCTCGGAGTTTCCTTGCGTGATCGCATCAAGAATGAGGATATCCGCAAGCGAATCAAGATCGCCGACATAGCATGAAGAATCGCTAAACTAAAGTGGCAGTGGGCAGGGCACATTGCTCGTAGAACAGATGGCCGTTGGGGCCGAAAGGTTCTATAGTGGCGGCCGCGTACCGGAAAGCGCAGTGTTGGAAGGTCTCCTACAAGTTGGACTGATGACCTGATGAGAGTCGCGGGAATGCGGTGGATGCGAGACGCATAGGACCGTTTCTTGTGGCGGCAGTTGGGGAAGCCTATGTTCAACAGTGGACGTCCTTCGGCTGAAATGATGATGATGATGATGAATTATAATATCTGGCAGTTTTGAATACTTAATGCGGCCTACCCAAATATCCTTTCTTTGGTAGGTAGTGTGTGTAGTTTGGTAGAAAGTGCTAGGCATGCCAGTACTCTTTGTGCAGCAAGCCACAAAACAATTATGTTCGACAAGAGTGCATTCTGTATGGGCCCTAAAATATATATAATAAGATACCAAAATGTATAAAAGAGGAAAATAATTTAATCAGTTTTAAAAATAAATTGAAAATATATCTCATAAATAAAGCATATTATTCAGTTAAAGATTATCTAAATGAAAAATGTAATTAAATAATTCAATTATGGTATAATGAAATTTGTATGTGTTTTTGTGTTTAATTTATATTTAATATTGATTGTAATAATGAAATGCATGTATATTATTTATTTATAAAATGTTTATATTATAAGGCTGTAATATTTGTACACCTCTAATGGTAGGGTATGGTCCAAAGAACGACTATTTTATTTCACCATCTCATGTTTTACCCATACTCAAGCAAATAAATGATTTGATTGATTGATTGATTGAGGTATTGTTCGTCAAGTTGTTGAGCTCCTTTATAGTTCTGAGTTGAGCTACACGAATACTTGCACTACAAATGCTTGCACTGATTGGACAGGTCCACTCAGAACTGTGTGGTTCTTTCCTCAAAAGACCATCTCGGATCCCAATCTACATGGTTCTCATTTGACTTTAATGATCATTAAATGTCTTGCTGTAAGGACAAGATACTTTGACCCCTGAGTTTGTTTCGGTGTTTCTTCTCAGGGTAGTCAGCTAGGAAACACCGGCCTCATCTAGTTTAAATTGACGTAGTACACGTCAATTTATATTAGATGAGGCCGGTGTTTTCCAGTATTTTTTAAAAAACCTATTTGCAAAATAAATATCATTTATTATTATCGTTTTTAGGATTCCGTAGCCAAATGGCAAAAAACCCTTATGGATTAGTCATGTCTGTCTGTCTGTTCGTCCGTGTGTAACAGCCACTTTATTCCGAAACTATCAGAACTATACTGCTGAAACTTGGTAAGTAGATGTATTCTGTGAACCGAATTAAGATTTTCAGTCAAGTATAGTAAAAAAAGCAATAAATTTTGGGGGTTTCCCATACTTAGAACTAAAACTAATTTTTTTTTTCATCAAATCCATGCGTGTGAGGTATCTATGAATAGGTCTTTAAAAATGATATTGAGGTTTTTATATCATTTTTTTCTTGACTGATTCGTTTGCGCGAGAGACACTTCCAAAGTGGTAAAATGTGCCCCCCCCCCCCCCTATAAGTTCTAGAATGAGAGAATGATAAAACTAAAAAAAATGCATACTTCCACCGAAAATTGGTTTGAACGAGATCTAGTAAGTAGTTTTTTTTTAATACGTCATAAATCGTAAACCGCAATTTGTACGGAACCCTCAGTGTGCTAGTTTGACTCGCACTTGTTCGGTTTTTTCAAACGCAGTGCGGAACCCTCTCGAAAATTCCTCGCTTTTCGGCTTTACCGCAACCCCTAATGTTCTTAATGAACTTGAATATTCATCAATTTCAATGAATCATTCATGATTCGAGACAATTGTCGTATTATCTTTTAGTATCTTTTTGTGGAAGAAAAGATTTGAAAAGAAGTTTTGCATATTCATTCTTGAATTTAGATTTTATTTTACAGATGTTTGCGTTCTCGTGAAATCGGTAATTACAATAAATTAATGTTTTTTAATTTTTTTTTAAATTTCTATTGCTGACTGTGGTCCCACCTGATGGTAAGCAAACCGTAGGCGCGGGCTTGCGGACGGCGGGCAATGGGTAGCTCGCTGTCCGTCCGTCCGGTAACAGACCGGTCCGACCCCAAGTCGTTTACAGCGCGCACTGTTCCCGTGTGCCTCAAGGAGTTGTCAGCAAACTATAGGAGCCTATTAGGGCCGAGGCCTACTGGGGCCAAGGGATAAGTGAAAATGAACTCCGGGGCCCTAGATCGAAGGCAATGAATGGAACAGGGTAAGTTTTTAGTCAGTAAGAGTCTGACACTATCTCCCGCCTCACCCAAGGGCGGGATTTGTCATTTGATGACACCCAAATTACAATCGGATGAGAAGACCGCAGCAGGCAAACTGTTCCAGTCCTTCGATGTACGCGGTATAAACATGTTTTTTTTTTAAACCTGCTTAAAACCGAGACTGGAATATTTTAAACTCAGCCTTCTTGCTAATTCTACTTTAAACCATAAATATAAAACGCTGGGGAAATTCGCGAAATCTCTAGGCTTAAAAGGAAGCTCAAATTACTCGTAGATTACATTTTAATGTGTTAGTTAAGGGGAGGCCACTCGCAGCGGTTTTGTACGAAAATATTTTTCTATACTTATTCTTTATAAACAATATTGTACAACTTTTACTCAACGCTGTCACAGAAAAAGAAATAGTACGTACTGACGCCGTCTAGTCCCAAACTAAGTAAAACTTGCGCTATAATAAACATACTTATACTATGATTTTTTATTAGATAAAGTATAGTGACAGCTATAACAATGGCTGTTTGACAGTTGGGCATTGTTATTTGACAGTTGGGCATTGTCCACTGCTGTCACTTTACCTCATTTAATAAAAAGTCATAGTGCATACATATTTAATCTGAGGAAATATGATCATGTGTCGAACTTCAGGTCTGAGCTCAAATGGTTGCCTATTCGCCAGAGAAGAAGTTTGCGCGCTCTGACTACACTTTTCTCTCTACTCAACTCTCCCTCGCCTCCATCCTATCTCATATCTCGCTTTCAGTTTCTAGGTTCTTCACACGCAAAGAATCTGCGTTCCTCTAATAATCTCCTACTGCTCAGTCCTTCTCATACTTCTGATTTTGTCCATTCTTCTTTCTATATACAGTCCATTCTTCTGTGGAATGCGCTTCCTTTCGAAATCAGGGCGGCCGAAAGTCGGTATGCATTTAAGCGGAAGTTGCGGAATTATTTTCTCCACTAATAGCTGAATCATCTCAATAACTTCTTTCGTTACTTTATATTTATATATTTATGTATATATATATATTTATTATTTATTAATTATATATGTATGTTTATTTGAACTTTAAGTATCTATACTTTGTACTCATATTTCTAAAAAATGTTTCTTGTTATGCACCTACCACATTGTCTCTTCACCACCCTAGGTTGACTGGTAGAGAATGCCTAAGGCATTAAGTCCGCCTTTGTACGTTGTGTTGCATGAAGATTAAATAAATAAATAAATAAATAAATATATTTCTAAATACTAATATAAATTATCACTACTTAGTATAAAACCAAGTCGCTTCCCTATGTATGCTTAGACCTTTAAAACTACGCAACGAATTTTTTTTAAAGGTACAAGTGAAGACAGCAGCAGGCAGAGCAGCTTTGACTATACACGCATTATATTTTTCGTGCGTTTTTGACTTGCCTCTTCGACTGTATTTTTCGTGTGTTTTTGACTTGCCTCTTCGACTGTATTTTTCGTGTGTTTTTGGCTTGCCTCTTCGACTGTATTTTTTGTGTGTTTTGGCTTGCCTCTACGACTGTACTTTTCGTGTGTTTTTGGCTTGACTCTACGACAGCCTGGCTGAGAGCTCCGCGGTCCAGGCAAGTTCTCCCTCTTCAAGCTCGTAGCGAAGGCGAAAACACCACTGACTCTGTCAAAGCGCGCCACCTCTCGTTCTTTTAGTTGCCACTAGATAGCGTGCCTTGTTGTTAGATAGAGTGATTCTAGAAGAAGGTTTGTATGCATAATATATTTAATATCACCATTGCACCCGTGCGAAGCTGGGGCGGGGCGCTAGGTTATTATAAAAACGAAATTTAAGAACCATTACTCAACTGTATTCCCCTTAAGCCAAAGTTAATTAGAAGGTACGGTTTAATAGCGGGTCCCGGGTTCGGTGCTCGGGCGGAGTAACTTTACTGTTATGGACAGGTCCACTGCTAATGGTGGTGGTTTACAGTTTATGGTGTGCGGTGGCCAAGGTTTGATGCCGGGTTGAAGCAAATTTACTAACAGGGGAATTTTTAAAGTTGTTCATGTAATGACATTGTATTAAAATAATTGTTTTTAATCTCCTAAATATTGAATCCCTTGTGCGCCGATTGTACATTCGCCTGTACAACTTGAGTGACATTGAAAAATTCTTAATTTTCGTTTTCTACACACGTTTTTACGCAATTTATTTGGCCGAAAATTTTGGTTTAAGTGTATGTTTTTATTTTTCCTACAAAAAATAAGTAAACGTCAGCTGATCGAGGCCAATAAACTGTAACGGTACATTACAGTAGTTAGTACGCAACGACCGACAACTACCTACAAGGTCATTGACTCGTTTGCTTAAAGAAATTAATTTCGATTAAAACGACAAAAATTTAATGATGTATTTACTTAAATAGTTAAACTAAAATAAATACATGTATACAATCTTTGTTTGCTAACAAAGAATTTAAATTTATCTTAATTCAAAATTCCAGACAGACAGACAAACAAAATAAAACAGTACCGCGTTCTAAATACGTCTTAAATTCAATTAGACAAGATTTATGAGATTCTATTCTTAATCGAGACGCTAGTAGGATGTTATTGGGCATTCTATTCCACCTTTCGCTCTGTCGCTCGCTTCGCTCGCTCGTCGCGGTGGAATAGAATACCCAATAACATTTTTTGAAAACATTGGTTCAGGGCCTATTCCACTTTCAAATCTAATTTACAAAATTCTATTTTTTATTGAAGGACAGCCATGGTGAGCAAACTTCTATCAAATATATGTACTAGTCGTACTGAGCAACGAGCAATCGTTTAATTGTTCGAGTTAGCGATGACTTATAAATGTGTATGTAATACCTTATTTGAATCATTAACAATATAACCCTTCTAAGCAGTCGTCATGAAATTTGTAAAACAACCACAATCGTTACAAGTAAAAACATTTTGTGTGAATTCTCAGGAGACTGGTTTTCGCCATGGAGAATTATTACCTAACTCGGTACGAGGCATCATTTGCGGACCGTCAAATTGTGGAAAAACTAATTTATTAATTGGTCTTCTTATACATGAGAACGGTTTAAGATTTCAAAATGTGTATGTTTATTCGAAAACCTTGCAACAACCAAAATACGTTTTTTTAGAAAAAGTCTTACAAAAAGTACCAGGCATTTCATTTCAGAAATATCGTGAAAATGAGCAAGTACTGAGTGTTCAAAACGCAAAACCGAATTCTGTAATTGTATTTGATGATGTTGCTTGTGAAAATCAAAATAACATTCGCGATTATTTTGCTATGGGCAGGCACAAGTTCATCGATTGTTTTTATCTAAATCAGACTTATAGCAAAATCCCTAAACAGTTAGTACGAGACAACGCTAATCTAATCGTTCTGTTTAAACAAGATGAAAGAAATATGAGACATGTTTATGAAGAACATGTCAACACTGACATGACATGGGCTGAATTTCGTGAAATGTGTTCAAAAATATGGAGTATTCCTTTCAGTTATGTTGTGATTAATAAAGATTGTTCCAAGAACAAAGGATGTTATAGAAGTAAATTTGATACGTTTGTAGTCTTTGACTAAGGATACGAATACATGTATATATAAGACTATTACCGAGCTGTCATTATTATTCGCCTTGCGACGCTGATTCGATTAGGACAAACTTACCACTATGGAAAAATCATTAAAGCGACAAATTGTTGACGCAGCAGAAGCTGTAAAGGTAAAAGTACGTAAAATGAGAGATGCTGAGGTTAATAATAAACAAGCACTGGAATCAGTTTTGAAACCTATAACTGAGCCTCTCAACCTAATTGCTAATGCTAATAAGCAAACTCCTCTCCTGCAAGCTAATGATAATTTTGCTGATGTTCCGTTTATTGAGAAAACTTTGGAGAAAGAAAGAACTGATAGCGCAGAAAGTAATTATAACAACGGTGATGAGAACGAAAAATATGAATCCGATGTCAACAGTGACTCTTCCTATGAATCAGTAGTTGAAAGTAATCAAGATTGTGATACGTCATCTTGGTCAGTATCTTCGGAAGCATTGGTAGATATTCCATTTGGGGTTAGAGCAGAACGCGGGAAACTGATGTTAGGTTCTGCTTCCATAACCATCAACGATCAGTTCATCACTGTAGCTGGACATAAATATCGTAATACGCCTGGTTTAAAACAGTTGTTGCTCAAGAAAGATGTAAACTTAAACTTGGTGACAGATAGTGATATGCAAAATTATAAATCTATGTTACTTGATACAAATGCACATCGTCGTGACTATGAACCAAGTAAGCCAATAAAAAGTAATAAAGGACAAAAATATTTGCAAGTTATTAAACCTCTTTTTAAACTGAAGAATGCAGTTCACGGAAAGGGTCTACCGTTACTAAAAAAGTGGAAAAAAAACGTTGATTTAGTGTACTGGGATGATCCTAATGAATTAGTAGAAAGGTTGAAATTATTAATTGCGTCAAGAGATGCTGGCAACACAGGATTAGATAATGAAATTATATCTATCATTGAAGAATTGCGTGAAAGTAAAATTATAAATAAATAAATATTTTAAAACTTGGTTATTTCACTATCAGCCTCTCGATACAATACACCTGAAAATGAATGTAGACAAATTTGGACACTACATTCATAAAAGAATGCGTTTGTCAGAGTTATTTGAGTTTAATGAGAATGCATTGCTAAAATCAGAAAACGGAGATTTCGATTTAAAAACATCAAGACTGAGAGGAATTAGATCTCCAGTAGAAGCAGATGATGCTGTGAACAAGGATTATGTAGATCAATTGAATGCTACAACATTAAGAGAAGTAAATAATTTGATTGGTAAATTGCGTTCTCAAATCATAAAAGATGCAAAGGGCACAGTTCAAGCTACTTTAAAAGCAAATATACCTGAGATTATAACTCATTTGCAAGATAAGTTTCATACTAAAACAGAGGTAGAGAAATGACTTCAAAAAACTCCTCAATGGTCAAACAGCAAATTGTAAATGAAATCCACAAAGCGGCACGAAGAAACTTTCCGCGACGTTCTGTTATTCTGAAAGGAATCCACGATTTATGGCAAGCAGACTTGATGGATATGCAAAATCTGAAAAAGTACAATAAAAACTATAAATTCATCTTAGTGGTAATTGACTGCTTCTCAAAGTATGCCTGGGCTGAACCGTTAAAGTCGAAAAATAAATTTGATGTTACTCGTGCTTTTGAACATGTACTGCTTAGTAGTCGTAATAAACCTATTAACTTACAAACTGATAAAGGGACAGAATTTTATAACATCACTTTTCAAAACCTTATGAAAAAGCATAATATTAACCATTACTCTTCGTTTTCTACTAAAAAAGCATCAATTGTAGAGAGATTAATTAGAACTTTAAAAAATAAATTATACAAATATTTTAGTCTCAATGGAAACTATAAGTGGCTGGGTCAACCATTGGTGGCTACAATGCAGAGATATAACAACACAAAACATCGCACTATTCAATTTAAACCGGCTGATGTGAATAAAAGTAATGAAAAAGTAATTAAAGAAAATATAAACAGAATGAACAAACATGATTTAGTTCAGTGGAGACCTAAATTTAAAGTTGGTGACTGTGTTCGTATAAGTAAATACAAACATAATTTTGAAAAAGGTTACACTCCTAATTGGTCCACAGAATTATTTATTATAAAAAAGGTGAATAAATCCTTGCCAGTGACATATCACATAGAAGATCAAAGAAAGCAAAAAATATTAGGAGCTTTTTACGAACAAGAACTACTAAAATCTAATTATCCTGACGTTTATTTAATAGAAAAGGTTTTGAAAAAGAAAGGAAATAAACTGTATGTTAAATGGTTAGGTTTAAACAGTGCAGAAAACAGCTGGATTGAGAAAGCTGAAATAATAAACTAAGATATTATATAACTATTTCTCATTTGAAATCCTATCATTATAATTTGAGTAATGCAAGGAGGCGGACTAGTTAACAACATAATTAATAATCTACCATTCGAAGTTCATTTGCCGGGATATAATTATTGCGGACCAGGAACTAAACTTCACAAACGCTTAGCACGAGGTGATCGAGGTGTAAATAAGCTAGACGAAGCTTGCATGCAACACGACATTGCATATACAAACCATACTGACTTATCTAATCGTCATAAAGCCGATTTACAACTACTTAACATGGCTAAACAAAGGCTTAAATCAAAAGATGCAGGAAAAGGTGAAAAACTAAGCTCTTGGCTAGTGAGCAAAGTTATGAAAGCGAAACTAAAGTCTGGATCTGGCATTAAAACATTTAAAACCTTAGTTTCAAAAATAAAATCAAAAATTAAGAAACTCAAACATAAGGATAATAAAACTATAATAAAAGCAGCTTACTTAACCGCAAAAAAGTTATTTCCCAACATTCACCATCGAATTCGAGTACCCCGAGTAATACCCTTACCAAAGAGTGGAGGAGTTCTACCTTTAATTCCAATTTTCGCTGGTTTATCAGCTTTAGGGACTTTAGCTGGTGGTGCAGCTGGAATTGCAAAAACCGTTAATGATTATAAAGCAAGCAAGCAAAATTTACAAGAAACAGAACGACATAATAGAGCTATGGAGGCTTTAGTGTTGGGCAAGGGTTTATACATTAAGCCCTATAAAAGCGGTAAAGGATTATTTATAACTTCAAAAAACTAAGAAATATGCTACCTAATCGTCCTCTAACTGATGTAGACATCCAGAAGTATTCAAGAGACATTCCATATTTTCGTGGGGTGTACATGAAAGATCGACTACCTCGGAAACCGAAACACATTGAATGTGGTATCGTTAACTTAGACGATTCGAAGAATGAAGGAACGCATTGGGTAGCTTATACTAAAGTATACAATCACTGTGAATACTTTGATAGCTATGGGAATCTAAAACCTCCGATGGAATTGATGCAATATTTAAAAAATTGTAGTGTTTTTTATAACTACACAAGATATCAAAAATTCAACGCAGTTAATTGTGGTCATTTATGCTTAAACTATTTGCAGACTTTTTGGAATAAAAATATTATATAAAATATACGCTTCTCTTTCATTTCAATCATTTGCAAGATGTCCCTCACTTTGTCGATTACTGGAGCCTCATCAGTGTTAACTACATACTATTCCAATACGTTACAATTAGATGGAGAGTATGAGTGTGCTTTATTGCACTTTTCTACGTTTAATTCTATTCCAAACATTGATAAAAGTAATAATAAGTTCTATTATGGCTCTGATGAAGTTATTGAAATACCTGAAGGTACTTATGAATTGCAAGATATCAGCGATTACTTAAAATTAGAAATAAAAAATGCAGCGATCAAATTACGGTGCAATAATAATACTTTAAAAACTACAATATTTTGTACAAAAGACATTAATTTTATCAAAGAAGGCTCTTTTAGAAAACTATTAGGATTTGACAAACAAATCTTGAAGGCAAATAAATGGCATGTGTCGCCGTCTCCAGTCAACATTCTACCTACGACCGTAGTCAGGGTTGAATGTGATATTGTAAGTGGTTCATATATAAACGGTGAACCAAGTCATATTATTCACGAATTTGCACTTAATGTGCCACCTGGATATAGGATCATAGAAATTCCGAAGAACGCTATATATTTCCCAATCAACCAAAACAACATAAGCTGCATACATATCAGGCTGCTAGATATAAACAATCGATTAATCAATTTACGTGGTGAAGAAGTGCAAGTATATCTGCATCTTAGAAGAAAAAATGATTGACTACAATAAAAATGTGTCTCAACAAGTAAAGAATATCAGTTCTGCTCGAGCTACCTATCAAATAAGACCTCTCTCTAAAAAGAAAACAAAATTGAATAAAGATAATAAAGCATTCCTTAGAGCCATCGGATTGTTAAAATGAATATCTTAGGCCCGTGTTCACCAACACTAAACCGACCGTTAAAATATTAAAACGGTTGTTTAAGCAATTTTTCGTGTTCACCACATCCTAAACATCGGTTATTGACGTTAACCGGATGATTATCTTAATCGGACTGCAAGAGGTTGTTTAAACGTTGGTTAGAGTAATTTGGCAGAACTTTTGTAGGTTATATTGTTCGATTTACCAACGAAGTCCCTATTTATCTGTGAAAAATAGTGGCTTTTAATTTTTTTATGAATGATGAATAAAATCTCGATGTGTCAGATTATTTGGATGAGTTAGAAAGGACGACAAAAAGACCCATCTTTCCAAATCATCATAACTATTGTGAAGAATTTTCGTCAATATACTTGTACTTTATATCAAGCTATGCTAATAGCTTTCTCATGATTAGTAAATTTGTAATAAACTGTTTCTTTTCGACGGGTCCCAAGAACAAAATCTTCTGGACAAATAAGTATTTTATTACATACTTATTCGTTTTGTACAGACAAAACTATTTGGCCCTATTATTTTTTATTTAATATCGTTTTACTTTTTGGAATAACCAATCGAACACTCCACCACTTCTCAATATCAATCTTATTATTTACACAGAACTTCAAAACACCATACGACACACATATATCGCATGTAATTCGATATTTTTTACATATACACTTTTGTTCTTGGGATCCGTCGTTTTGTTTTTAATATTACAAATTTAAAACAAAAATACCATAAAACTTCACTAGAGAATCAAAATGAACGACACTGACGGACAAGAGCGCGCTAATAAACCATCTAACGTAAAATGTGTTTCTCGTAAAGCCAAAGAAACAAAGAACAGCAACTTTCACATTTTATGGCATAACCTATTATCTGGCCATATTGAAAAGTTGTTAGGGTGAACGAGAATGTATGATGTAGCCTTACATTTTATTTGGTAGTATTGCATTGCTCACTCATTCATTCAAAAACGTTCCGTTATGTCCCGGTTAAGTAACCGAACACCGAAAAGTGATGGTGAACACGAAAAAACCGCAACTTGTTTAACCATTGTTTAAATATTAACAGGCCGATTACGAAATCAATGTTTAAATTTGTTTCGGTGAACATGGCCCTTAGACGTTTTAGCCCCTCCGAATTATGATAATACTATAGAAGGTATCGAATTTCATTCCTACAAGCCATATGTAACAAGTTTTAACAGGAACGATGAAATTCGTATACCTATCAACCAACAAGACTTGTACATATTACCATCGGCTAGCACCCTCTATTTAGAAGGAACTGTTATAGTTACCAAAAAAGATACGAAAGACAAAGCTACTAGTGTCCATTTTACGAATAATGCTCTACTCTATTTGTTCCAAGATATAAGATATGAGCTAAATGGAGTGGAAATTGATAAAATAAAAAATGCAGGTATAACAACAACCATGAAATCACTAATTTCAATGAATGAAAGTGAATCTAAAATGTCTAATGCCTGGGGATGGAATATTGAGGGTGTAAAAAATATCGATGGAGGAAGATTTTCTGCTTCTATACCACTTCGTAATATTCTCGGCTTTGCTGAAGATTTTAATAAAGTCGTGATAAATAGTAGACATGAACTGATATTATTAAGAAGTAGCACTAATTTGAACGCAGTTAAACTTAATACTGGCGAAGTAGTAGATGATGTTCAGATTAATAAAATCATATGGCGCGTACCTCATGTTAAAGTATCTGACAAAGAAAAAATTGGTTTGTTAAAATTATTAGAAAAAGATCGTCCACTTCAAATGATATACAGAAATTGGGATCTGTACGAATACCCCGCTTTACCTAAAACTACAAAACATACCTGGTCTATCAAAACTTCATCTCAGATAGAAAAACCAAGATACGTTATTATTGGTCTACAGACAAAAAGAAAAAACAATGCAAGTTCTGACATGTCTCAATTCGATCACTGCTATCTTCGAGACGTTAGAGTTTATCTAAATTCAACTTATTTTCCATACGAGAACTTAAATGTAAGTTTTTCTAATAACAGAATTGCTTTATTATACGAACAATACATCAGATTTCAACAGTCGTATTACGGACGTCGCTCGGAGCCCATACTCAGTGAAAAACAATTTAGAGATATAGCGCCGCTGTTTGTAGTCGATTGCTCTAGACAAGCGGATAACTTAAAGACAGGTCCGGTCGTGGATGTGAGAGTAGAAATTGAGAGTGATTCAGAGATACCAGACCAAACTTCAGCATACTGTCTCATTCTGAACGACTGCATTGTTGAATATAGACCCCTAAGTAACATCGTTAAGAAGATATCATGAAGCCGGATACCCTTATAGTAGAGCTGCAAGGATTTAAAGATAATATAAATAATTTCATCGTCAAAGAATTAGCCATTGTGGGTCAGGATCATACACAGACGTTCTTGGTAAAGCCACCATATTCATTCCATTACCTAACACCAGAAGAAAAAAAGCATGTGAGGTGGTTAGAAAGAAATCGAGGAATTTACTGGAGTGAAGGCTACATAGACTACAAAGAGTTTCATCGTGTTATTATACCCTATTTAGAAAACAAAAAAATTATTACAAAAGGCTTGGAAAAGATAAAATGGATTAAAGAGTTATGTGCAAACTGTGAAGTGATCGATATAGGGGACAAAGGTTGTCCTAATTTTATGAAATTAAAACAAAAGTACTGTAAAATTAAAGCTGATTTTAATTGTGTAAACCATAAAAAGAACTGTGCATTAAATAATGCAGTATGTATTAGGAAATGGTATGATGATAATAATATGTCTGTGTTTAATATGTTTTAATTTTATTATGTATAGTTAATAAAAATCTAAATATACTTTTTGTTTTATTTATATGTGTTTAGGGTAACTCAAACAGCAACTTTATATTAGCTCTAATTAGGTGAATTGCGATGAGTAAGTATTCTATTAATTTAAAAATATTCAAAACATATAACAAATAATGAGATTAATTTGAGCTAATTTAAAGTATATGTTTGTGTAATGCTAATAAAACATAATTTGAATTATAAATATATTTTTTATTTAGTTATCACATTATTTACAAAATACATAGTTACTTACACTTATCCTTATTAATTATATTTTTATTTAAATATATGAGACAAATCTTGATGACCTAAGTAGATACATTTTAATACACTAGCAGATTAGCAAAGTACAATAATTAATTACAAGTAATAATAATAATAATACAGCCGCAATCTTGCTAACACTAGATTAACTGAGCAAATCACAATCTAACACAATAAGTTAAGAGTAGACATAATTATATAGAAACTACTCACTAATAACAATCGTCACCACAAAGTTTTTTCGAAATTTTGTTTATTAATGATTGTGTCTCTTCCATAACATAGTCCACCGGTTCACTAACTACATATTGTGCACTTAACACTACCACATCGTCATTTTCACTTGTATTAACCACGTTTTCTTGTCGCTCACTAATGTCCAACACTTGTATCTGGATCAGTCGTAAACCTTTTTTCTTTTCGTTATTTAATACGTATGATTGACATAAAGGATGCTCTTCCGATGCTTTGCGTTTTAAGCCCTCCCGTCTTGTTCTAGATTTTTTAATGGCTGGTTCAGGTCTGCGTTGCTCTGGAATATGCCAGCTTAAACTTGGAGTCGGGAAGCCTTGGCCATATTGGGAGAACATGATGTCAGGAGAATCACACATTATTGATGCTCTGAAAGAAAATATTATGATTAATACCAGTGACAACACTCTTAAGAAAATTCACATTATTAACTTAAGCTCTAAATGATAAATACTTACATTTCGTTTTATTTAACGTAATGTGACCGCTTGAGCTGGCTGCCTAACGTTGTATGTACATATTTTAATCTTATTATTGTAGCAAACTGTGGATGTTTTGGTAATCTGACTCCATAAGTAATGAACTGTGAATCAAATTCGACTTCAAACAAGTCGAGACATGATTTTGTAGCAAGTTGGTGCTGTTTTGACAATCTGACTCCTTAGTAATAAACTGTGAATCATTTTCGACTTCAAACAAATCGAAACATGATTTTGCCAGTGCGTGGTATTAGGCATAACACCTGGAATAAGATTAAAACTATCTTACTTTGCATATCATGATAGAGGTACCAGATAGCGCAATGCGCTTTGTCAACAAAAATGTAAATGAAACATATTTATTATTGAAAAAAAAAAAAAAAATATTTCTTAGGTAGTACCTAAATACATTGCTTATTTTCATTGTATGCTTATCGTTGGTATTTAATCTATATCGAGCAGTAATTACTTACATAATATACAATTTATTTCGTAAGTAGTAACTAAAATACAATTCTTATTTTAGTAAGCATTTAATCTATATAAAACAGTAATTACTTACATAACACACAATTTATTTCGTAACTGCATAAAAATATTTATTTAATGCACTACTTAAATATATTTGTATTACCCCACGCTAAAGTAGATACTTTATCATATAATAACAACCGTTTATCATCATTGCTTGAAAGTGCTATTTTATTTACATCTTGAGTAAATATTTCAAGTTTTATTGACTTAAATAATATTTTTTTTTTTCAAATGTAACGTATTGATCGAAATAGATTGATTTTAATTCATAAAAAATACCATATCAGCAGTATTTGTGTCATTACAAAATTCAACCTTAATTACAGCTCTACAAAGTTGCATGATTAATTTGTGTTAGTTACGTCAAATTAAAGCGTAATGATACCCAATTTTCTGCCTAATTACAATTTTTGATTGAGAAATATAAAACCATCGCTTTTCGCTCGCCGACAGAGATGAACCCGACACCTAGCTGTCGCTTATGAAAAATACATTAAGATTATAATTAATTTTGTATGTTTGTTTATTGTACTATTATATTATGATTTCCACATAGCATCGCAAAATTCAATAAATAATAAAAATCTTTTTTATACAAATGTAAATAAAAATAATTATTTCAGAGTGATGAAAAAATTATTTTTTATACAGAATAATTAACGGAAGCGAATCCGCATCAAAAAGTTAGTTTGCAAGTGTGTTGTAGTAAAACTTAAAATTACTAGATAATATTATAAAACCATTAAATATCTAAAAATGAATGTATGAGTTTAAAATAACAACGTTCAAAAGTTTTAGGTAGAAAGCTACTGCTTAATTCATTTTTGATAGAAGATACATCCTTCTAATAATTTTGAATTGATACACCTACTATCTAGTTAGAGATATGCATATCTTAGCAAAAGCGTGTATACGTATTTTACAGTAAAACTATCAAACTGACACACAAACATAATTCATACTTTAATGAATCACATTAGTTTTGGGAGGTTTTGTATTATACAAATTTTAACTATGATTACAACATAGGATAAGGCGTACACGTGGATCAAAGCGGATGCATTGTAATTGTAGAACACCTGTGAACCACCCACACATAGACATATGGAGCGCAGCAAATTTATACAATGCAACTTTGCAATTTTGATGTTGCAGTAAAACTTAAAATTACTAGATAATATTATAAAACCATAAAATATCTAAAATGAATGTATGAGTTTAAAATAACAACGTTAAAAAGTTTTAGGTAGAACGCTACTGCTAAATTCATTTTTGATAGAAGATACATCCTTCTGATAATTTTAAATTGATACACCTACTATCATGTACACAAATGACAATGTTGTGTGAGATATGCATAATATCTTAACAAAAGTGTGTATACGTATTTTACAGTAAACTTATCAAACTGACATACAAACATAATCCATATTTTAATGAATCACATTAGTTATGGTTTTGTATCATACAAATTTTAACTATGACTACAACATATAATATACGTGGATCACAGCGACCGCGTTGTAATTCTAGAACACATGGAAACAACCCACACATTGCCATATCAAACGCAGCAAATTTATATAATGCAACTTTGCAATCTTGGTGATTCTTAAGAGTCACTTACACTTATCGTATGAACGTTCAATATGATCGCTTCTGCAACCGTCGTCCGGCGGATAATACATTAATAAACGGACCGGTATGTGTCAATATGATCGTTTCTGCGCCGCCATCGTTCGGCGAATAATACAATAATAAACGGACCGGTATGTGCGAATTATCCGTTTGACGGGAATTGTATCAGTGTAACACGCTCTTAACATAGCAGAAAGTGATGTGGTGGTATATAAACGTATTTATTTAACGGTACAGTTTATGTTGGTAACGTGCAGAGAGGTGTTGTCTGAATGAATTAAGCTAAAATTCAGACGTCCTTGGAGTTCAATCTGAACCACAAAATACGAAATAACGTGTCATCTACACACGTTGTCTCTAATTTGTGAAGAGACGTGAGGCAAACTGCCCTGAATCTTAGTTTAATGATTATGGTATTCTAAAATTTAGATGTCCTTGGAATCCAATCTGGATCACAAAACACGGAGTGGCGTGTCAACACACGTTATCTCTGATTTGGGAAGAGACATGAGGCAATCAGTCCTAAATTTTAGCATACTGTGTTCAGATAGTTTGCTTAGTAAATGTGAAGTGAAAATGTGAAGTTGTGGCTTAGTTACTCGCTTAGTATTATAGTGGCATAGTGGCATTGCGAAAGAACAGAGAGATGTTGTCTGAACGAATTAAACTAAAATTCAGACGTCCTTGGAGTTCAATCTGGACCACAAAATACGAAATGACGTGTCATCTACACACGTTATCTCTAATTTGTGAAGAGACGTGAGGCAACCTGCCCTGAATCTTAGTTTAATGATTATGGTATTTTAAAATTTAGATGTCCTTGGAATCCAATCTGGATCACAAAACACGGAGTGGCGCTGTCAACACACGTTATCTCTAATTTGTGAAGAGACATGAGGCAATCAGTCCTAAATTTTAGCATACTGTGTTCAGATAGTTTGCTTAGTAAATGTGGCTTAGTTACTCGCTTAGTATTATAGTGGCATAGTGGCATTGCGCAAGAACAGAGAGATGTTGTCTGAATGAATTAAACTAAAATTCAGACGTCCTTGGAGTTCAATCTGAACCACAAAATACGAAATGACGTGTCATCTACACACGTTATCTCTAATTTGTGAAGAGACGTGAGGCAAACTGCCCTGAATCTTAGTTTAAAGATTATGGTATCCTAAAATTTAGATGTCCTTGGAATCCAATCTGGATCACAAAACACGGAGTGGCGTGTCAACACACGTTATCTCTGATTTGTGAAGAGACATGAGGCAATCAGTCCTAAATTTTAGCATACTGTGTTCAGATAGTTTGCTTAGTAAATGTGAAGTGAAAATGTGAAGTTGTGGCTTAGTTACTCGCTTAGTATTATAGTGGCATAGTGGCATTGCGAAAGAACAGAGAGATGTTGTCTGAACGAATTAAACTAAAATTCAGACGTCCTTGGAGTTCAATCTGGACCACAAAATACGAAATGACGTGTCATCTACACACGTTATCTCTAATTTGTGAAGAGACGTGAGGCAACCTGCCCTGAATCTTAGTTTAATGATTATGGTATTCTAAAATTTAGATGTCCTTGGAATCCAATCTGGATCACAAAACACGGAGTGGCGCTGTCAACACACGTTATCTCTAATTTGTGAAGAGACATGAGGCAATCAGTCCTAAATTTTAGCATACTGTGTTCAGATAGTTTGCTTAGTAAATGTGGCTTAGTTACTCGCTTAGTATTATAGTGGCATAGTGGCATTGCGCAAGAACAGAGAGATGTTGTCTGAATGAATTAAACTAAAATTCAGACGTCCTTGGAGTTCAATCTGAACCACAAAATACGAAATGACGTGTCATCTACACACGTTATCTCTAATTTGTGAAGAGACGTGAGGCAAACTGCCCTGAATCTTAGTTTAAAGATTATGGTATCCTAAAATTTAGATGTCCTTGGAATCCAATCTGGATCACAAAACACGGAGTGGCGTGTCAACACACGTTATCTCTGATTTGTGAAGAGACATGAGGCAATCAGTCCTAAATTTTAGCATACTGTGTTCAGATGCGCACATCAAAAAAAAGGCCCTTTTCAGGGCCCCATATGATTCGATATTATTAAATATATTTCTTAAATGGAATGGTCGAAACGTACGTGAAGTTGTGTCTTAGTTGTGTTAAATTAGATTTCAAAGTGGAATAGACCCCGAACCAATGTTTTCATAAAAATGTTATTGTGCATTTTATTCCACCGCACCGAATAAAAGATAGTATTTTGTAAATTAGATTTCAAAGTGGAATAGGCCCCGAACCAATGTTTTCAAAAAATGTTATTGGGTATTCTATTCCACCGCGACGAGCGAGCGAAGCGAGCGACAGAGCGAAAGGTGGAATAGAATGCCCAATAACATCCTACTGACGCTCGATAACTGACATACTGTAAACTGGGATGACAGACATGAACTGAATAAAATATACACCGCGTACAGTATAGCCGACGGATCTTGGCGCGTCTGAAGTTAGGCTCTCCAAATTTTAGCGCTTGTGCACTCGTAAAAAATAAATGGTTTGAACAAATAAATACCAATAGCAGTTGTTATTGCTGTTAACAACTTTTATCGGCATTTATTTTTATAAATCATATATTTGGCGCGCTTATTTTGAGCGCTAAAGTTCGCAGAGCCTAACTTCAGACGCGCCAAGATCCGTCGGCCGTACTGTACACCGAAGGTCTTTTTTTTTGTGGTTCAAACCGCGCGCTTGAGCGGGGCTAGAGATATTGTCAGACTTTTACTGACTAAAAACTCACTCCTGTTCCTTCGTTGCCTTTCATACACGAATCTTCCTTTCAAGCCCCAGTAGGCTTCGAACCTACTGGCCCCTGCGGTTTACTGACAATTCCTTAAGGCGGCGGCCGTGTATATTTGTATAAGATAATAATATGTAATGCTTAATTTTGCACCTACCACAATTTGTCTCTGCATCACCCGAAGGTTGACTGGTAGAAAATGCCTTAAGGCATTGAGTCCGCCTCTCTACTGTTTTTGTGCACAAAGAATTAATAAATAAATAAATAAATGTTCTTAATATCATGCGGAATTGCCCCGTATGCAGGGTTTCTGCCCAATATCACGATCTGCATCACAATAAATTGCACAATATTCTACGCATTACAATAAATACTTATATGAAAAGGACATTTGTCATCAGACAGGCCCGTTGGTCTAGTGGATAGTGGCCCTGTCGTGGGTTCGATTCCCACCCAGGACAAATGTTTTTGTAATGAGCACGATCATTTGTTCTGCGTCTGGGTGTAATTTATCTATAGTATGTATGTATTTAGAAATATATAAGTATGTTTATCAGTTGTCTGGTACCCATAACCCAAGTTTTGCTTAGCTTGAGACTAGACGGCGTTGTGTGACATATTATTATTATTATTTTTTAAGAATTTATTTATCTCAGTACCCTGAGGTCCTGGACCTTTGGGAGGCGTACGAGGAGCCGAAACCAACTCACAAAGGCCCTTTAGGTACTTTTAATGATAAATGATAAATGATAAATGATATTTATTTTGTAAGTAGGTTTTTAAAAACACTTTTACACGTCAAAAATTTTTTTTTGTCATTTTTATCACTAGATGAGGCCGGTGTTTCCTAGCTGACTACCCTGAGAAGAAACACCGAAACAAACTCAGGGGTCAAAGTCTCTTTTAAAGTCCATACAGTAAATATGTATTGGTCAAATCACATGAGGACCATGCCGATTTGTCTGAAATGGCCTTTTGAAGAAAGAACCATACAGATTTGAGTGGACCTGTCCAGTCAGTGCAAGCATTTGTCAGTATTCGCAAAGCTCAACTCAGGACACTAAGGAGCTCAACGATTTGACGAACAATACCAAGGAAAGGACATTTGGGTAGGCCGCAGAAAATACTCAAATTGCCAGACATAATTATGCTAAAAATTACTGAAAAGAGAGAAGAGAAGAGAAAAAATAATAATAATAAAAACTAATCCACATTGTCCTCACGTTCACAATATTAAAAGAAAAAAAAAAAATATAGTTTACAAAATGTAATACTTAGCAAAGTATTTATGTCAAACATTATTTAAAACAATATATTTATATATATATACATCTAATTGTAAAATTAAAATAATCTACAATGTCAAATTGTAAAAGATGAACATAAATATCAAACGATAAAAAAAATATATATAATAATAATAAAAATGAAAATAATTTCACAAAAGAAAAAAACAAAAGAATTGCAGAGCGTACTGGAGCTGGTCAATCCCAAGCCTTTTCATCCTCAACGTAGTCCTTTACAGTGTAAAAAGCCTTTTCGCAAAGTTTTCGCTTTACAAATGATTTGAATTTATTTAGGCTTAGTTGTTGAATATGACTAGGAAGTTTATTGCTAATGGAACGTGATGCCAACCGATTATTATTATTATTATTTGTGGGGGCTACGCGTGCGGAGCAAGCCCGCATGCGTGATGAAAATCACACGATATTTAAACACCTTTAGTGAGTATTTTAATAAATAAATAATAATTCCTCTTGCTTAGTAATAAAAAGTCAAGCATTTTTGAGAAGACCACAAGAAAACCCAGATTGAAAGCATAGTATGCGAACAATATTAGCTGTCATTGGTAATCAGTTCCGTGTTTGGCTTCCATCGAGAACGGACGTGTGCAATTCGCGAGCGCGTGCTCTACTTTAGAGTATTTTGCTGGCGTTGCGAAAACGCCGTCATCACGGAAGTGCGAATCGATCTATCAAGGCCTCCGCGATGACCTTGTTTCTAATTATAGTGTAAACAAGTGCAATTAAGTAATTATTTTATAGTAAGTATGAAATTTTAACTAACGTCACAATGTGTGCCACAACGGTTAAAATTAAAACTGATTTGGAAAGGCAGTTATATGACTGTTATCTCCGAGAAAAATCAGCAAAAGAAAATCTGGAAGTCCTTGTTAATGACCTAAAGGTTAAGGTACAAAACCTCCAGCAACAACTTAATAACCTTCACCAAGAAAATCAATGCTCCAAGGGTCAAAAATGTAGTGAGCCCAAAGATTTGGCTAAGAGTAACATAAAATTTGCTCAATCCGAAAAAGAAAACGTCGAATATTGTACTGATGAGGATGAACTCGCTAAAGAAACTGAGTGGATTAGGGCTAAAAGCAGGAAAAAAAGGAAGCTAAACAACTCACTTTCTCCTCAACAACAACCCGGAACAAGCGCCCAGCAACAAAAATATGCGAAAGAGCCGCCAGTTAAAAAAGTGCCTCCCCCGCCACCAATCATTATAGAGGGAGTCAAAAACTATCAAACGTTCTACGACTCGCTAATTGAAAGCCAACCAGCTGAATCATTCACCGCCAAAATGATGAATGGCGATTGTGTGAAAGTCAACGCTAAATCAGAAGACTCTTACAGAGCAATTTCCAAGTTTTTGACTGAAAAAGACTACCACTGGCACTCATATGAGAATAAACAGGCTAGACCAATAAGAGTTGTGGTGAAAAAATTACATTCTTCTTGTCAGCCAGATCGCATTAAAGATGACCTTATAACGCAAGGGCTAAAAATAGAAAAGGTTGACTACAAATTGAGCTGGAAGAGTAAAGAACCACTCAATATGTTCGTTTTATCTTTCCATAATGACGAAGATGTCAACAAAATCTATGGCATTAAGTACATATTAGGGTGTAAAATTGAAATACACCCACTTAAAAATCCAAAGCTTATTCCTCAATGTAAGAGATGCCAGGCATACGGGCATACTCATAAATATTGTAAAAGAGAGCCAAGGTGTGTAAAATGTACTGGAAAACACCTTACAGCCAACTGTACCAAATCCCCTCAAGATAAGCCAAAGTGCGTCCACTGTGGTCTACCTCACCCTGCAAATTACAGAGGGTGTGAAGTAGCTAAAGAGATGCAACTCTTAAAAAACAAAAATATTAAGAAGAAACTTGATGTGACAACTTCTCAACAATTTCCTCTGATGAGGCATGACAAACAAGCACAGAAAGCAAGTATTCAGGCAACTCCAAAACCTTCAACCACACAAGGAACTAATATTTGCTCCTATGCACAAGCTGCAAAGCAAGGATCTTCGAACATAGAGGATAAAATTAATCAGATATTGAAGTGCATTACTACATTCGACAGAAGATTAGAAAAGCTAGAATCCAGCACCAAAACATCTATTTCAAATAATCAAAAATGAATAACTCTCTTAAAATAATGGCGTGGAACTCGAATGGGCTCCTCAAACATCAAAATGAGTTACAGGCGGTCCTAGATACAGAAAACATAGACGTGTGTTTGATATCCGAAACACACTTTACTAAACAATCCTTTGTGAAATTTAGAGGATATACAGTGTATAACTCGCTTCACCCTGACAACTCCGCTAGGGGAGGTAGCGCTGTCATAATCAAAGACAATATTAATCATTACGAGCAGTGCAAGTACGAAGAGCTAGATATCCAAGCTATGGTAATATCTGTCAAAACCAAATTTTGTCAGGTGTCCATAGCGGCTGTATACTGTCCTCCAAGGCACATGATAAGAAAAGAGCGATATTTACATTTCTTTGAAATGTTAGGTCAAAGATTTATCCTAGGCGGTGATTTTAATGCCAAGCATATTCATTGGGGATCAAGACTTACAACAACAAAAGGAAGGCAGCTTTTAAGTGCAGTTAAAGAAACACATTGTGAAGTTATGAGCACAGGAAAACCAACATACTGGCCCACTGACCTCCAGAAAATACCAGATTTAATAGACTTTTTCATATGCAAAAACATATCCACCAATTACATTGGATTGGAGGAGGGTTTTCATATGAACTCTGATCACTCACCGATAATACTGAGACTTAGTCAAAAAATCCTCCTAAAAGAAAGCCAGATATACCTAGTTAATAAGTCAACAGATTGGGAAAGTTTTGCCCTTGATTTAGATAAAATTATCGACCTAAGAACTACGATAAAAACGCAAGATCAGCTTGACTCAGAAGTAAACAAATATGTTGTTGATATCCAACAATGTGCGTGGAACAATACACCACAAATAAAACACAAATATAAGGGTCACATCTATCCTAAGGAAATTGTTGATTTACTATATGAGAAAAGAAAACAAAGAAAGCGATGGCAGCAAACAAGGTGTCCGCGGGAAAAAACATTATTAAATAATCTAACTAAGAAATTAAATAGAAAAATTCTACAATTTAAGGATGAATCTCTAAATAGCAACCTTCTGCAGCTAACCAATGATAATTCAACGGATTACTCTCTTTGGAAAGTGACAAGAAACCTAAAAAAGCCAATTAAACAAATACCGCCTATTAGAGATACCAACGAAAAATGGGCCATAAGTAATGACCAAAAAGCTTTAAGGTTTGCTCAACACCTACAAAATACTTTCCAACCCAATGGTAACTGTACAGATATAATTGAGTGTGAAAAGTTAGTGCAAAATCAAGAAATAAAGCTTGTGACTCCTAAAGAAGTTATGAGAGAAATTCAAAATAATATTAGTTCGAAAAAGTCACCTGGCTACGACCTCATAACAGGCGAAATTCTTAAACACCTCTCGCGTAAAGCTATAGTAAAGCTGACCAAAATAATCAATGCTGCGTTTACTCTTAAACACGTACCTGGCCCGTGGAAGGTAGCTGAAGTAATTATGATTGCGAAGCCTGGGAAACCACCCCATGAAGCGTCATCTTATAGACCTATTTCCTTGTTACCAGTGTTATCAAAACTATTTGAAAAACTGTTACTGAAACAGTTAAAGCCAATAATAGAAGAAAAAAACCTCATCCCAAATCATCAATTTGGTTTCAGAGAAAAACACTCTACAGTAGACCAGGTACACAGAATAACAAATGTTATTGAAAAAACGCTCGAAAATAAAGAAGTCTGCGCCACCGTCTTCTTAGATGTCGCGCAAGCTTTTGACAAAGTTTGGCATGAGGGCCTAATATTCAAACTCAGATGTATGTTGCCTCCAGAATTTGCAGATATTCTGGAGTCGTATTTAACCAATAGATTGTTTAGGATAAGGCAAGATGATGCATATTCGGAGCTTAAAAGTATAAATGCTGGGGTACCTCAAGGAAGTGTGCTAGGCCCAATCCTCTACTTGTTGTACACATGTGACATCCCACAACTCGAAAACAACACCATTGCGACCTTTGCTGATGACACTGCTATTATGACTATTGGATCGAATCACAGAGAAGCAGTGGAAAAAGTTCAACTTGCTGTGAACAAAGTTTATGACTGGACACAAAAATGGAAGATCAAGCTGAATGAGTCAAAATCAATTCACGTTGACTTTACAAACAAACAATGCGATTATCACCCAATCTACATAAACGGTACACAAGTGCCTTATGCTAATACAGCTAAATACCTCGGCATAACTCTCGACGCCAAGCTGCGATGGAAAGCTCACGTTAAAAAGAAAAGACAGGAACTCGACATACGCTATAAAAGTATGTATTGGTTACTCGGAAGGAAATCCTGTTTATCAATACATAATAAAATAATACTCTACAAGCATATTTTGATGCCAATTTGGACGTATGGTATCCAACTTTGGGGATGTGCTAAACGGAGCAACATCAAAATAATACAACAGTTCCAAAATAAAGTACTCAGGGATGCTGTAAAAGCACCTTGGTACATCAGAAATGACGACCTCCATCGTGACCTTAAAATGGAACTCGTCACCACCATCATTCAAAAATTTGCTGAACCCCACGAAAACAGACTTCACCGACATGTGAATGTTGAGGCAATCCAGCTGTTAGACAACACGGACCTAGTGCGTAGACTAAAAAGAACTAAACCCTTCGAGTTAGTGTAGTGTTTAAAGTTAGTGTATAATAGTGATCAATGCTGTGCTATGCATATAACACATGAACAAAGTGTTTTTATCAATATCAGACTCTAAGAAAGTGCTATGGACTTCTATAAAAGTGCTAAAGGACGCTATTCTTAGTTTTAACAAAACCTGTATTGTATAATAATAAGTTAGAGTTAAATTACTTATTAGTCTTTTAGGCTGGATTGTAATTCATTATTAAGAAATTAGTTCTTAATAATAAGGAAAAAAAAAAAAAAAAAAAAAAAATTGGTAATCAATCTTTAGTTGGCAGAATTTCAACTCGATTGCTATTTATTGTCAATACATACTTAGCCAACGTCACGGAGTAAAATGTAGGTATGCAGTATTGTAAATAGCATTTACAATACACTTCCTCGAAAGTCAGTTCTTATCTTACCGCTTTTATGCACGCTATGGACTATTTTCCGCACTAGCGCGGAAAAAAGCGCGTGCTCGCCCCCGCCGCAATTTTATTTTAATAAAATTGTTTGTCGTATCACGCACGAGTCGTAAGTGGTGATATACGTGCGAATTTGTCATTGCAGCCCTCAGCTCCATGACACACTCGCCTATGGTTCGTGCGAATTCCACCTCTATTCAATAAAATTACTCAAAAACCAGTTCTTTTCCTTACCGCTTTTAGAAACGCAATTTAATGTTTTTCGCACTCCTACTAGTTCGGAAAAGTGCGCAAGTTAATGCCGTTACAATTGATTGTGTTTATCGCTCTAAGTGCTAAGCGAACCATAAGAGTCGCCGGTCAAATCATGTTTATTTATTACTTCGTGGTGTATTGAAAAATGTCGTTTAATTTACAAGGAAATTTGTCACTGCAGCATTTAACTCCAATAACACTCCGAATTCCGCCTCCATCGCAATGGAAAACTTTCTCCACTTGTATCAAAATTTACTATTACACGATTTCCCAAAAACGAACAGTAATAACCTTAAGAGCGGTCAACCCGAGGTACATTTTCATACAACCGCTCTTACGTGATTATGATTTTATTACACATCTTTCTCCAGATATTTTGGATACACAGTTATCTTGTGGATATTGTCTAGGCTGATTAAAAATAAATGAGTGTAAAACAAATCTTTAATATAAATTAGTGTAAAACAAATCCAATAAAGACAGCGGTCAAAAAAAAATCTGCGTGAATTTTACGTGAACTTTGGACCTCCGTAATGTACCCATATATATAAAAATGTAAAAAAAAACTACATCTACTTATTTGGCCTTGCACATTTCACACTCAAAGAAATTAATTTCGTACATGCGTATATTAATTCGAGTTTTTGAAAAAAAAAGTACTTTATTTTTTTTTCTTTACAAATCGAAAGTATTTCATGTGCCGAATCGATCCTCCGCGAGATTAAAATGACTAAAATTTAACGGTGTATATTTCTAAATACATACATATTATAGATAAACCACCCAGACATAGAGTCCGGTAACAGACCGGACCGAGCCTAAGTCGTTTACGGCGCGCACTGTTCCCGTGCGCCTCAAGGAGTTGTCAGCAAACCGTAGGGGCCCAGTAGGGTCGAGGCCTAGTCTGGGGCTCTGGGAAGGTATGAAAATGCATACCAGGGCCCTGGAACCAAGGCAGGGAAGGAACAGGGTAGGTTTTTAGTCAGTAAAAGTCTGACACTATTTCCCGCTCCACCCAAGGGCGGGATTTGTCATTGGATGATTTTACCTACCGTAAAAAAAAAAAAAAAAAAAAAAAAAAAACCCAGACATAGAATAAATGATCGTGCTCATCACACAAACATTTGTCCTGGGAATCGAACCCACGACCTCCGGCATAGCAGGCAGGGCCACTAACCGCTAGACCAAAAGGCCTGTCGTATAATCAAACAATGAAAGTCACCTCAAATCATTTCATAATCAACTTTCAACAAACATAATTCTCCCTTTCATCCTTCAAATTCGGTTAAAAACGACGTGTCCAAAAGTTAGAGCGACGACTGATCTTGACACTTTCCACATGAATTTAATTTAATGCCTTTTACATAAAGGAAAATATAGATTTATGGTTTGTAAGTCCCTATTAACATGGAAGTGTGCTCACACCTTAAGGGGTTTTTCTGTCAACAAAATAATACAGAAGATCAATTCTGTAACTAAATAATATATTTTTTTAACCGTTTTTGTTTACGTACCAAAAAAAACCTTTTTCCAAATTCCCAAGAGAAAAAAAAAACAAATTAATGCAACATTAATCAAGTTAGAAACCTTTTTCCCGGCAGGTTATAGCGGGCATTAGAAACCAGCGCATAGCTGGGTGCGAGAGCAAAACAACTCCTCAGTCATACGGATGGTCCGGTGACCATGTATTTATGTCTCTAACCAGGTAGTATAACGGGCTTATAACTTTGTGATTTTTCATGATACAGTTTTGAAATTTTGTGCATAGATTCTTTACATAAAAATACTAGACACGTTTTCAGGTTTCGCATATACTAATTTAAAATAAAGTTGTATTAACCTATGTCATGTCCACAAGAAAGACATTCTGATTCCGAATTTAAATCTTAATCTAATTCTGTATGGAGTCGATTTTCTGTACTTATCTGCTTCGTAACTTGAGGGTTGAAAGAAGGGTGGGATTCGACCCCTATTCGGTATATATTAATGGTCAAGTGTAGAGGGGTTGAGCTGAGATGATGCTGTTGAATATTTTTGTAGCGTGGTGTGTGTAAATTCTTCATTTAGTGGTTCAAACCATCACACCCGGTTGGTTAAAACAGATATACACCGTTATATTTTAGTCGTTTTAATCCCGCGTAGGGTCGATTCGGTACATGAAATACTATTGATTTGTAAAGAAAAAATTTAAAAAACGTTTTTTTTTTCAAAAACTCTAATTAATATACGCATATACGAAATTAATTTCTTTAAGTAAACGCGTCAATGACATTGTAGGTAGTTGTTGGTCGTTGCGTACTAACTATCTACAATTCATTGGCCTCACTCAGCTAACGTTTACTTAAAGAAATTAATTTCGTACATGCGTAAATAAATACGAGTTTAAAAAAAAGTTCTTTATTTTTAAATTTTCTGTTTACAAATCGATAGTATTTCATGTACCGAATTGAACCTCCGTGGGATAATAACGACCAAAATTTATCGGTGTATATTTCATAAACAGCAGTATTTTTTTTTTCAAGATTTTGTGATTAATTTAGGTACATTGGACAACATGTTACTCTGAAACGTGGTCGCTCACAATAGGCCTCATCAGAAGGCTAAAAGTCACCCAAAGAGAATTGGACATGGTTATGCTCGGAGTTTCCTTACGAGATCGAATCAGAAATGAAGATATACGCAGGAGAACCAAGGTTGCTGACATAGCACGAAGAATCGCCAAACTAAAGTGGCTATGGGCAGGGCACATTGCTCGCAGATGGCCGTTGGGGCAGAAAGGTTCTGAAGTGGCGTACATATAACAAAGTGATTTTATAAGGGGTCTGTTTTTTTCTTTTGATGTTTTTTTTATGGTAGGTAAAATCATCCAATGACAAATTCCGCCCTTGGGTGGGGCGGTAAGTAGTGTCAGACTCTTACTGACTAAAAACCTACCCCATTCCATTCTTTGCCTTGGTCTCAGGGCCCCGGGTGCCATTTTCACATACCCTTTGACCCCAGTAGGCTTCGGCCCTGTTGGGCCCCTACAGTTTGCTGACAACTCCTTGAGGCGCGTGGGAACAGTGCGCGCCGTAAACGAATTGAGCTCGGACCGGTCTGTTACCGGACGGACGGACAGCGAGCTACCCATTGCCCGCCGTCCGCGAGCCCGCGACTACGGTGGCCGGAAATCGGGATCGGAATCCCGGCGGCGGCGGCGGCGTGTACGCCGTTGCCTGATGTGGTCAGCTTCGTCCTTTGCTAGCATTTTCTTTTGATGTAAGGAACCCTAAAAATACATAAGTACATATTTACCTACAAACTTTAACTTTTATAATTTAAGAGTGGTATATTCCAAGCACACTCCACTTATAAAAATTATAGTATTTTTTTTTTTTCATAATTTACCAAAGTTTGACTGGTAGAGAATGCCTTGTTGCATTAAGTCCGCCTATGTACCACTACTGTACATGAAGTTTAAATAAATAAATAAAATTTCGTTTCTAACGAAACATTTTTACTGCCCATTTTCCTTAGTTATTGACATAAATTTTGAAGAGTTTAGTCTCAATATCCACTAAAACTGTTTTAGATATGAGTGTAACGGCCAGCCCCGGGGTAAAGTTTTTAATTAAATATTAAAATTCATGCTACAACCCTTGATAAGACGCCCCTCCAAGAACTGTATACTGCGAGTAAAATTGTTGATACTTTGAGACAGAAAAAAAAGTAAACCGTATTTTTTGTACTCTGGAAATTAGTATGATAATAAAACCGCCGTTTGACTGACTAAAACCCGTGTTGACTGTCAAAATTTCACTGGTTTATTTTACTTAGTAGCCTAACTATTATATAAAAGCGCGCAGAAGCGAATTGAGAAGAATTATACAAAGGCTGCAGTTGTATAACCTACTCAATTGTATAAATGAGCGGATTCAATTTATCAATTACACTGATTTTATTTGAAATAAGCAGCTCCTTTGTGCTCTCGGGCACGCCATAATTATGGCGCTAAGTCCCTTCTTTGATGCGTGGCTGGAAAGGTCTCATGGCGTCTTCATCTTCCCCATGACGCAGGTTCTCACCAAACATGGCAAGTTCAGAAAGTACCTGCACCGGATTCGTGCGGAAGAGACGCCCGGGTGTCGCCACTGTTTGGACCGCCCAGAGGATACGTTGGAGCACACAGTAGAGGTGCGCCCTGCTTGGGCAGAGCATCGCCGTGTCCTTGTGGACGATCGGCGGCGGCGATTTCTTGCGCCAGCCTTGGTACAAGCAATGGTCTGGAGTGAGGAGGACTGGTAGGCGGTCGCATCCTTCTGCCAACTACATCAGGCAAAAGCAACGATGCTCACGCCCCAGCCGCCGCGGCCGCTAAGATTCCGATCCCGATTTTCGGCCATCGTAGGCGCAGGTTTGCGGACGGCGAGTAATGGGGAGCTCTCTGTTCGACCGTCCGCTAACCAAGCCCAAGTCGTCGATATCGCGTACTGTTCCCGAGCGCCTCAAGGGATTGTCAGCAAGCCATATAGGCCCAGCCTGTTAGCAGGCAGGGTCGAAGCCTACTAAGACCAAAGGTTTGCTTCTGAAGGGAAGGGTCGGCCCTGGTATGAAAGGCAATGATCGAACAGGGTGGGTTTATAAGTCAGTAAAAGTCTGACACTATCTCCCGCTGATGTCATTGGATGATTTTTACTCACCGAAAAAAAACCTTTGCACTCTTCTATCTGTATTTGCTCTTTTCATTTTTATATGTGTGCGTGTTAATAAATAAAAAATAAAATAATAGAACAAAAGAACCTTTGTTTTCTTCTATCTGTATTTGCTCTTTTCATTTTTAAATGTGTACATGTTAATAAATAAAAAAAATAATACAACAAATTGCCAAAGTATCAAGATCATTCCGTCGCAGTTGACAAATTCTTGACAACTTGCTCATCGTTCCGTACCGTCACGTCACGAAGGAGCCAATGGAGCTTACAATTTCACAAGTCACGATTACGCCGTGTTTATCTATTCTTTTAGCTTATTGGGAGGCTGTAGTCTGCTTTCAGTCTTACCCAGCGTCGCCAGATTTTAACTACGCTACTCGTAAGTCGGGATTTTGAAATATTTTCCGCATAAAAAGCGGGATTCTTTCGTCAAAAGCGAGACATAATAAAAAAAACAATAACCACCGTTAAATTTTGTTCGTTTTTATTTTTATTCAAATAAATTTTCTATGACTATTTTTGCTATTTAATGTCACGTACACGTAATTTAAAATAAAGATAAAAATATTTGAAAACTTCTTCTCCCGTGGAGGGTCGATTCGGTACATGAAATACTATCGATTTGTAACGATAAAATTTAAAAAAATAAAGTATTTTTATTCTAAAAGTCGAGTTAATATACGTATGTACGAAATTGATTTCTTTAAGTAAACGAGTCAATACCCTTGTAGGGAGTTGTCGGTAGTTGCGTACTAACTACCTACAGTTCATTGGCCTCGATCAGCTGACGATTACATCAAAATTAAATGTCCCGCGCGAAACAAGCTTAGTCACGCTTATCGGGGATAACTCGAGGGGTATTTTTTATGATAGGTAAAATCATCCAATGACAAATCCCGCCCTTGGGTGGAGCGGGAAGTAGTGTCAGACTCTTAATGACCAAAAACCTACCCTGTTCCTTTCGTTCCTTTAGTTCCAGAGCCCCGGGAACTCTTCCGCCTAACCCTTGGTCCGACCCTGTTGGGCGCTTACGGTTTGATTTTTTTTTATTATTGATAGGTTCGCGCTTGACCGCTATCTCACCTGATGGAAAGCGACGATACGGTCGACGATGGAGCGCGCTTACCTAGAAGAAACCTATTCACTCTTGACTTAAAGATTCCCGGGTTGTAGCCATCAGGAAACACAGACTCCGGGTGGGAATTCCACTCCTTAGCTGTACGCATAATGAAAGTGTTCCCAAAACTCTTGATGACAACTCCTTGAGATGCGCGTGGAACTTGACTTGGGCTTGGTCCGCACGGTTAGCGGACGGACGGACAACGAGCTACCCATTGCTCGCCGTTGCCAAAGTAGTCGGAAATCGGGATCAGAATCCCAGCGGCGGCTACGGTATAAGCGCTGTTGCCTGATGCGGTCGACCTCCTCCTTTATTAGAATTACTGCTTCGCAGAAGGAAGCGACCGCCTGCCACTCCTCCTTGCTCCGGACTATGGCCTGTACCAAGGCCCGGCGCGAGAGATCACCGCCGCCGATCGCCCCCACAAGGACACGGCGGTGCTCTTCCCAAACGGGGCACACATCTACCGTGTCCTCCGGGCGTTATACGGAAAGTGAGGACGCCGTGAGGTCTTTCCAGCCACTCCTCAAAGAGGGAACTCACCGCCATAATTATGGCGTGCCCAGGGGTTGCGACAGGTAACCTGATGGTGGCGCGTTCCGAGGGCCGTGAACACATGGCCTCGGACGTTATCGACAGCTCTGTAATATTGATCACTAATAGGTATGTACGTTTAGCAGAGAACTATTTCTATTTCTGTAAGTCCTTTGAAGCTGACAAAGATCGAGTGATCTTTTGAATGGCGTTTAGTAATTAGTGAGCTTTATAAATATATTTAGTATTCAATGGTGCAAGTGAAAATGAGGTGTTTGGGTACATCATGTGGAGAGGGATGAAAGATGAAACGCATGTTAGGTAGGACACGCATTTTTTTTTAATATACACCGTTAAAGTTAAGTTTGGTCGTTGTAATCCCGTAGAGGGTTTTTTTTTCTGGTAGGTAAAATCATCCAATGACAAATCCCGCCCTTGGGCGGAGCGGGAAGTAGTATCAGACTCTTACTGACTAAAAACCTACCCCGTTCCTTCGTAGCCTATCGTGCCGGGGCCGAGCATTCCTTTCGGAAGTTAACCCATGACCCCAGTAGGCTTCGACCCTGCCTGCCTGCAGTTAGCAGGCTGGGCCTCTTCGGATCCCGTAGAGGGTTGATTCAGTACATGAAACACTATCGATTTGTAAAGATAAAATTAAAAAATAAAGTACTTTTTTTCTAAAACCCGAATTAATATACGCATGTAGGAAATTGATTTCTTTAAGTAAACGAGTCAATGACCTTGTAGGTAGCTGTCGGTCGATGCGTACTAACTACCTACAGTTCATTGACCTCGCTCAGCTGACATTTACTTAAAGAAAATACTTTCGTAAATGCGTGATTTAATCCGAGTTTGAAAAAAAATTACTTTGTTTTTCATTTTATCTTTACAAATCGATAGTGTTTCATGTACCGAATCGACCCTCCGCGGGATTAAAACGATCACAATTTAACGGTGTATAGGGCGACTGGTAATGAGTGACTAATTAGTGACCGATACCTAAACACGTGATTGTAGTCATGATAACCAACAACTTTTACTATAAGACCAAACCTGTAATCACGAAAAGTGTTAGTCAAGTTAATACAATTTGACCAGTTAGGCGAACACTAATGTACTGACCAGCAGATTTTTTTTCGCGATTTCAGGTTTGGTCCCATAGTAAAAGTTATTTGTTATCATGACTACAATCACGTGTTTAAGTATCGTTCACTCGGGAAGTCGGTAATCATCGTTGGATTGAAACGAGCAAGTCAGGTAAATAAATAGTGATTTGTGTGATTAAAGTCAGTAATGTTGAAGTAGTCTTCCAACAACCCAATTCAAATTTCATCTCCCAACAATATTAAATCAAAAGAAAAATCTTAATTAAAGAATAGCAACAGATTGCTAATTGAAACTCTTCATCCGTGAACCTCGGAGGAATACAGGACTAATTACTGAAGGAACGGAGGGCTCAGAGTGTCTAACGAATGTTTAAATCGGAGGGGAAGGTGAGGACATTCAAAGTAATGGTGGCACCATTTGTGAATAATAATGTAATATAATAATATTCCACAACTATCACACAACGCCCTCTAGTCCCAAGCTAAGCAGAGCTTGTGTTATGAGTAGACAACTGATAAACATAATGCATCGTGAAATTTTCGTGGGTTTTATTTTTCCCGCGGCAGATCGACTCGCTATTTAGGAATACTTTCGAAACCTATATAGTAAAAGTAAAAAAAAAACATACTTCACTAAAAAAACACAAAAAAGTTGATAAAACAACTTTAATTTAGTATAACTTTAATAATGTTATTTCAATATTTTTTTGTGTTTTTTTTTTGTGAAATAATATTTTTTTTTTTTGTAAATCCTTTTTGTTTACTTTTACTGTATGTTTCGAAAGTACTTCTTATGGCAAGTCGTTCTTCAAATACAAATACAAAAAAGTTTATTTGTGCACACAGGAACAATTTAAGTGTTACAAAAATTTATACAAGTGTCTCTTTGTTCTGCCACGGTTACGGCTTACAAATATTAATAAAAATAAAAATTATTATTACGCCAACTGAAAATTATTAAAAAAAAAATACACACATTACTATCTGCCGCGGAAAAACTACCAATAAAATTTCACGGTGTATATTTCTAAATAAGTAGATATTATACACCATTAAATTTTTGTCGTTTTAATGCCGCGGAGGGTCGATTCGGTACATGAAATACTATCGATTTGTAAACATAAAATTAAAAAATAAAGTACTTTTTTTTCTAAAACTCGAGTTAATATACGCATTTACGAAATTATTTTCTTTAAGTAAACGAGTCAATGACGTGCCTTGAGAGTGTCGAAATATACGTGTTTTGCGACAAAAATGGCCGTATCTTTTTTTCCGTGAACTTTGATTTTTTCACAGCTTAAAAAAAAACCGCAGACTTGAGTATAATGGTTTTAAATTCAACTCAATACCTCCACGCATTCTCAAGATGAAAGGGTCTTGACAGACAGACAGACGGACAACAAAGTGTTCCTATAAGGGATACGCTTTTTTTCTTTTAAGGGTAAAAATAAACACCCAATATTCACTGTCGTTTGATCTCTGCACAATTCAGCGACATAGCAAAGAGTTTTGAATATAAACCCGTTTATTGAACCAACTCTCAAGTATTACCCGGAGTGTGTCTGTATGTCCTTCGGTATCTACAGAGCCGTGTGTTTATTTTAGCTAATTGGAACTCGCATTGCCTGTGGCGATAGGGCTGGGAGAGGGACGGTGGATTAGCGGTATCGATAGAATTCATTGATGGCCGTGTCAGACATCGCGCACAATTTCAAGAAGACTTTTTTTTTGCAGGGAACTAAAAATAATTTTATTTTAGTTATTTTTTTTTGTATTTGTTGTCAAAGAGGCAACAAAACTTATGTTATCTGTAAAATTTTCAACTGTCTACCTATCTCGATTCATGAGATATAGCCTGGTGACAGATGGACAGATAGACGGACAGCTGTAGTAATAGGATTTCATTTTATCCTTTGGTTACGAAACGAGTTTGACTAATATTATTTCAAATTGAGCATACCAATCTGCAAAAAATATATTTTTTGCTTTTTAGTATTATAAGCCTTTTAATGTTCCCACTGTTGGGACTCAGGCCTCCTCTCTAGAAGAGGGAATGGGCCGTAATCCACCACGCAGGCCCAGTGCGGGTTGGTGGATGTCACATGTCTTCGAATTTTTGGTTCTAAGACATGGCGGTTTCCTCACGATGTTTTCCTTTACCGTTTTGAGAGCAGTGGTGATGAAATAAATTACACAAATTGATGCACCTGGCTCGGATTTTTTCCGCTAATACAACGCGTAACTCGAGGCTATTACCACGCGGCCACCAATGCTCTTAATAGCGGTAAAAGTTGTGATAAACATATTTTTAAATCAAACAAATCTATCGATATAACCCAACCTGTCCCACCACTAACTGTTCCTTGTTTAAATATTAATCGTAGCGACAAAGCCTCGTTTGTGGGCTCCCACCTTTATATTCACGGCTGTTCGCCAGCGAGGGTAGGTAGCACCTGAGGCGAGGGGGAAGGATCAACATGAACCTTGTGTTTTTTTTGGGCCAGCTGTGTGGGGAACAATGGTGGATGTTGGTTGGAAAAATTGATAAGTTTCTTTATTGTGTCCAGCTTTGATCAAGTAATTTATTTATTTTTTCAGATGGTCAATAGGGATGAAACCGCTGTACCCCGACCCGGCATAAAACCGACTTGGTTCTCTGAAATTTCACTCTCTTCTCTCAATCGTCTGGAGAGTGTTGGCCTGAAATTAAGTAGAACGAAAACGGAGTACTTGTTCTGCGATTTCGGCGGTCTCTCCAATCCAGTGCCTTTAGCTCTCGCCGGAACGCCCATACCGATCTGCTCCGACTTTCGGTACCTCGGGTCGCTCATCCAAGGGGATGGTGAGGTAGACCGAGACGTAACACATCGGATCAACGCAGGATGGATGAAATGGCGACAGGTCGCGGGAACAACTTGTGACCCACGGATGCCCCTAAAGTTGAAAAATCTACAAGTCCGTGATAAGGCCTGTCATACTGTATGGATCAGAATGTTGGGCTTTGAAAAAGACGGAAGAAAAAAGATTGCACGTAGCGGAGATGAGAATGTTGAGATGGATGTGTGGTGTGACGAGAATGGATAAAGTGAGAAATGAGTATATTAGGGGAAGTTTGAAAGTGGCGCCAGTGACTGAAAAGTTGATAGGAAATCGTTTGTCTTGGTATGGTCATGTGAAGAGGAGGGATGAAACGTATGTTACTAAAAGAGTTATGAGTTTACATGTGGATGGATGGAGAGGGAGGCCAAAGAAGAGATGTATGGATTGTGTGAGGAGTGATATGAAAGAAAAGGGAGTTAGTGATAGCGTGACGAGTGACAGGAGAGAATGGAAGAAAAAAACGTGTTGCGCCGACCCCAAATAAAACGGGATAAGGGCAAGAAGATGATGATGATGGTCAATAGGGATGAAAAACTTCTAAAGTGGCGACGGTACACCCTAAAATGCAGTGTTGAAAGGCCTATTAGAGTTAGAGAGGCCCCTAACTCTTATAGGATCACTTTGTTGTCTGTCTGTCTGTCTGTCAAGACCCTTTTTATCTCGGGAACACGTGGAGGTATCGAGTTGAAATTAAAACCATACACTCAGCTCTGTGGTTCCTTGAAGCTGTGCAAATATTAAACTTCTTAGTAAACGAAAAGAAAAGATACAGCCGTTTATGCCGCGAAAAACGAACTCGACACTCTCAAGGAAATCGAAATTCATAGTGTACCTACTTTACGTTGTCCTAGAATCCTGAAATTTGGCATGAAGCAAGGTCTCTTAGCATATTTCGATGTAATTCTTAATTTAGTTTATTTCAATTCAATCTTCAATTAGTTTTAATGTAATTTAATTTATTATTAATGTGACCAGTGGCGTAGCTAGTCCAGCAGGGGCACTCTATCAAAATCCCACAGGGGCGCCCTATGAGAAAAAAATGGTGCTTTTTACAAATGCTTGGTTTACCCTACGAGACGGTTGTGGACAACATGTTGCGAATTTTTGCCTATGTCGGGGCCCCTGTAGCGCGGGGGCCCCGTATAATTGATACGGCAGATACGGCCGTAGCTACGCCTCTGAATGTGACTACAACTTTTTTTGACATAATTTATTGTATAAGTGCTGTGTATGCCTATAAGTGACGAATTCACCATGATATTTCTTTGTCATTTGTAAATTCCCTTTTTTTTTGTATTAACTAGTGAATGAGTCGTTGGTGTGTAACTAAATTTCAAATAAATAAATAAAATAAAACTGAAAATTTATATTGCGTCACAAAAAAAATGGGATTCGAAAAATCTTCGAAACTATTCGAAAATTGAACTGTTTTTAGGTAAATTGGTACGGGACCCTCAGTGTGCGAGTCCGACTCACACTTGCCCGGATTTAATTTATTTGTTATTGATAAGCTCACGCTTGACCACTATCTCACGTGATGGTAAGCGATGATGTGGCCGACGATGAAGCACGCTTGCCTAGAAGTAACCTATTCACTCTTCACTTAAAGACCCATTGGTCCCTATCTGGAAACAGACTCTGATAAGGAATTCCACTTACTAACTATATGCACATTGTTTGATATCAGACCGAGGTAATAACTGCAAAAAAGCAAAACAAGTTTTCAATGAAAATCAATTTTTTTTATAGTTTTTATAAAAACATATATCTGTCTATTTTTTGCCTTTTCCGTAAAACAGTATATTTTTTTGAAGAGTACTATATTTTTTTATAGCTTAGTTTGAACAGAAATGTTGGTAATCCTAGTCAGGTTACACTAAATAAAAGCTTGTAAAAATATTTAAAATTTTGAACTCTTCAACTATAAATTGTTCAAATATTCCACTCTATGTCTATCTGTATCATTGAATTCTTGGCAAGCTAGATAAATGACTTGTATTACTCTTGGGAGTTACCCTGACTGAGTCAATGTTGTGTAATAAACATCCCGATTTATCGATTCAAGAGATTGGCTGTTGGCTTTGTGAATAACATGGATAGCATCAAGGTTATAAACCCTTTTGATTTTACAAGCTTTTATTTAGTTTCACCTGTTCCGATGTTTGTCTGTGATCAAATCTTGTCAATTAAATTTGATCTACTTCCCAATTTACCGATTGAGCTGAAATTTTGCATGCATGTGTAAATCAGATGACGATACAAAATTATTATGAAATGGAGCTGGTCTGTTGATGGAGCTGGAAGGTAGCCATTGGAAATCGGACGTAAACGACACAACACCTTCGAGTTTGGGCTCGTTTGATTTTTATTGACGAGTATTTAGGTGCTAGATGGTAACCAGAGTCTGATGATGGAAATGGAAAATGGCCAGAGAAACTCGGTAAAAAGCGCAATAAGATAACCACATTCTTGAAAGGATAAGCAGAAATGTGTAGTAAAGTACAAACACATTAATCCAGGGAGAACTTATCTTAGAAATACGTTTTAGGGTTTAACCATAACTGCAAATTTGAAGTTTAATGCAAATCAGCAGTTATAAACACTTTGGGATTATTCGAGTAACGCAGACTTGCCTGTTGGTATAGTGGTTAGGTTAGGCCTGACGCTTACTACTGTGCAGAGGTCGTGGCTACAATTCCCACCCAAGACAAATATTTGTGTGATGAGCACATAGAGCAACACATGCCACCGGCGGATCGGATACCTCCGGTCCGCCGGTGGCCTGTGTTGCTCTATGGATGAGCACGATCATTTTGTTTCGTGTCTGGGCGTCATTTATCTATAACTAGCTTTTGCCTGCGGCTTCGCTCCCACTTTACCCTACTCTACGCTACTCAAGGCTACTCTACGCTACTCTACGCTACTCTACGCTACTCTACGCTACTCTACGCTACTCTACGCTGCTCTACGCTACTCTACGCTACTCTCCGCTACTCTACGCTACTCCACGCTACTCTACGCTACTCTACGCTACTCTACGCTACTCTACGCTACTCTACGCTACTCTACGCTACTCTACGCTACTCTACGCTACTCTACGCTACTCTACGCTACTCTACGCTACTCTACGCTACTCTACGCTACTCTACGCTACTCTACGCTACTCTACGCTACTCTACATTATACCAATAAGTGAGCAGGTTTTGGTTTTCTTATTTTTTTTATTTAACGGGATTAAAAATTCAGATAATCAGATAATAATCCTATTCGTCTCCTGATTCTAAGCTACCTTCCCACCAATTTTCAGCCAAATCGCTTCAGCCCTTCCGTTGGTATAGTGGTTAGGTTAGGCCTGACGCTTACTACTGTGCAGAGGTCGTGGCTACAATTCCCACCCAAGACAAATATTTGTGTGATGAGCACATAGAGCAACACAGGCCACCGGCGGATCGGACACCTCCGGTCCGCCGGTGGATGGATGAGCACGATCATTTTGTTTCATGTCTGGGCGTCATTTATCTATAACTAGCTTTTGCCTGCGGCTTCGCTCCCACTTTACCCTACTCTACGCTACTCTACGCTACTCTAAGCTACTCTACGCTACTCTACTCTACTCTACGCTACTCTACGCTACTCTACGCTACTCTACGCTACTCTACGCTACTCTATGCTACTCTACGCTACTCTACGCTACTCTTCGCTACTCTACGCTACTCTACGCTACTCTACGCTACTCTACGCTACTATACGCTACTCTACGCTACTCTACGCTACTCTATGCTACTCTACGCTACTCTACGCTACTCTACGCTACTCTACGCTACTCTACGCTAGTCTACGCTAGTCTACGCTAGTCTACGCTAGTCTACGCTACTCTACGCTACTCTACGCTACTCTACGCTACTCTTCGCTACTCTACGCTACTCTACGCTACTCTACGCTACTCTACGCTACTCTACGCTACTCTACGCTACTCTACGCTACTCTACGCTACTCTACTCTACTCTACGCTAGTCTACGCTACTCTACGCTACTCTACGCTACTCTACGCTACTCTACGCTACTCTACGCTACTCTACGCTACTCTATCCTACTCTACTCTACTCTAAATTATACCAATTAATGAGCAACTTTTGGTTTTTTTATTTTTTTATTTAACGGGATTAAAAATTCAGATAATCAGAATGATAATGATCTTATCCGTCTCCTGATTCTAAGCTACCTTCCCACCAATTTTCAGCCAAATCGCTTCAGCCGTTCTCGAGTTATAAATAGTGTAACTGGTTGCGCGAATTTGCTTGATGTGGACTGTAGGTTTAAAAAGCGATCTAAGGTTTGTTAACAATATGCAGATACTGTGCCTGGATGGGACGGAAACTAGGAAGGAACACTGACCTTTTGACTTCGAAGGTTCCACGTGGCGCCGGCCGGCGATCCTCGACTTCGCACATTTAACCACTGCCAGGTCCTGTTTGCACTACACTGCACTATTGTTGAGTTTTGAATGGTTGGATCACGAAATAGTCAATTTTCTTGTAATTTCGGGCGGGCGATGTTAGCGGTGCGGTCACATTCACAATCGATGCACACACGTCAATGTCACTTCATTTCTTGCGGTCGTGCGGGTGAAGGAAAACGGAAGGGATAGGATTGCTAGGCCAAAAAAATAAATTACAAAAAACAAAGTCGCGGATCATAGCGAATTGGCGCAACCATTCCCCCCGGGTTTGAAGGGTTACCTTCAAAGAAAAGAAAAAAAACAAAAGCGAAACTAAACCCTATTACTAATCTAAACTATCAATACTAGGTAGCGAAACAACTTATAACTAACTATGCCACTACTACTGATTAGGCAGAGGGCAGAGGCGAATAACCGGACGCAGGTACGATCCAGTTGCGGTTTTAACCTTTACGACTCGCGTTATTCCGTTCGAACCCGGAAAAACTTCTTCCACTACACCAAGAGGCCAGTGCAGAGGAGGCGCACTCTCAGTCTTCAGTATCACCACAGTACCGACTGTGACTGGATCTGAAGGAGTGTTCCACTTTTGACGCGACTGCAGCGTATGCAGATAATCTGTCCTCCATCGCTTCCAAAAGGACTGAACTAAGCTATCTAGCAGAGCGTGACGCGGGTGAAGCTGCAGTTTGTCAGTCTCGACATCTAAAGCGGGCAAATATTTAAGAGGAGTCGTCGTCAAGAAGTGAGCCGGCGTCAACGCTAGCGGCTCCGATGGATCACTAGACAAAGTCCGACACAACGGACGCGTATTCATCAACGCCTCTACCTGAGCGAGTACGGTGCTCAACTCCTCGTACGAGAGAATCTGTTCGCCTATGACCCGAAACAGGTGCGACTTAAGGCTTTTAATATTCGCCTCCCAATTGCCACCAAAATGACTAGCCGCTGGCGTATTAAAACACCAATCAATGCGATTCTCAGCTAAGACATGGGCGAATTCACTTTGGTAGTACTTGGAGCGTAAGAATGTATGTAATTCCGAAATATTGCGTCGCGCTCCAACATAATTTGTGCCGTTGTCAGAGTATAAGCGCTTAACGGGACCACGGCGAGATAAAAATCGTTTAAATGCAGACATAAAACCCTGCGTACTCAAATCACTGGTTAACTCTATGTGAACCGCACGAGTTGTCATACAAACGAATAGGCAAATGTATGCCTTTGTGAAACGTATACCACGACCACGGGCAATAGTGACTTTAAACGGTCCAGCATAGTCCGTCCCAGTATGTATGAAAGGTTTCACCGTCTGTACAACACGACAAGAACGATGGTCGGCCATTTCCGGCGCGTTGAAACGCGGGCGGAGCTTAAAGCAGGGCACACATCTGTGCACTCTAGCGCGTATCAAATTGCGAGCGGAAAGTATCCAGTACTTCTGTCGAAGAATGGACATTAATAAATCGGGACCAGCGTGACAATTCACCTTATGGTGATAATCCACCAACAAATCCAAAACGTGATCCCTGCGTGGTAGAACTACTGGATGCATTTGTTCAAACTCTAACTTAGCATTTCGCAGACGGCCACCGACACGAATGAGTCCGTCTTGCAAAAATGGTTTCAAATGTTGAAGTGCGGGACTACAAGGTTTATGTGATTCTAAACTACGAAATTCTATTGAAAAATAAAATTTCTGCAACTCTCGAAGTACAACTGATTCAGCTCTATCCAAATCAGCTGCGATTATAGAACCACGCGATGGTAATAATCTCAAAAATCTTAGGACGTAAACTACACAGCGTAATAGTCTCGACCAAGACGAGACTCGATTAGACAACAACAAAACAACTGACTCTTCACGCGGAACTGATACTACAAGCGTATGTTTCTTCTCCTCGGGTGGCTCTGAAACAGTAGCGGGGTTAAACGGAGCATTTGGCCACTCGTTAGGAGTGGTATGAAGCCAGGGAGGGCCACAAAACCAAAGCGGATGATTTAAAATTTGCGCAGGAAGCAAACCACGTGAGAGACAATCAGCTGGGTTTTCTGTTCCAGCGACATGGAATATATTTTCCTCTGCGGAGGCACGGGAGCCACCGAGCGAAAAAATATCACCCTTGAAAGGGAGCGCGACAACATAACGACCATCTTTATCACGAGTAGTCGTGCGGGTATAAATCTCCTCAGTGACCTGATCCTCAGGGCTGAGAATAGGCGGGACATTGACCTCTTCAATCTCCCAGAACTTGCGGATGGTAGACTCAAGCGGCGGCTCGACGGTGCAACAGTGCGACACAGTCGAGTAACTAACTAAACAAGCGGGTGCGGAACCAACTATAACAAACCCGAGAACTGTTTCCAGTGCGTGCGGAGCGGGGTACATCGGAAGACCTTGAATTTTACGTGATAACTGGAGATGCGGGAGAATCGAAGCACCGATCAATAGATCGATATCTCCAGGGAAAGCGTAATTTCCGTCGGCTAACTGCAAGTTCTTAAACTCCGTCAGCATGGACGTGTCAACCGGTACCGTGGGCAACCGTTCCGTAATCTTATCTGCGACTAGCGAATCCATTTCAAACGAAATATTACGATTAAAACGTGAACTAAATATTATTTTAATGGAACCGTGAATGGTTGCCTTTAAACCTCCAAAACCTTTCACTTCTGAGCGGGATGACCAATTATTAAAACTAAAACCAAGGCGTTGACAACAATCCCGAGTAATAAAATTACTCTGGGAAGCGCCATCTAGTAGCGCTCGAACGGTGTGCGGTTTGCCAAAGGCATCTACAATGACAACTTGCGCGGTCGCAAGTAAAACGGTAGTGATTTGAGTACCAGCGGCGGAAAGCGAACACAATGTTACGTCGTTTGCACTTGCAGCAGGCCGCGCGTCACAAGCGTCGCGCGTCTGCGCAGGCTGCTGCTGCGATGGCAGCTTACTACTCTCAAAATGTAAGAAGGTATGATGTCTAGCTGGACATTTACGACAGCTAACACCACTTTTACATGACGTAACCAGATGTTTGTCACTTAGACAATTAAAACACAAATTATTAGTGCGGACAAACTTGTAACGATCACTAGGCGATAATCTCTGAAATTCCGAACACTTGTACAGCTGTGTATGGCTACCCTTACACAGAGAACAGTCAGGTGTTGAGGCGGTATTAACTAGCGTATGTGCAGTCTTGACTGACTTCGATGACGCGTCTATACGGCGATCGGAACCTGTCCTATTCGTGACTTCATGACGTGCCGACGTGCGCTGCAATACCTTAATATGGTCGCGAATAAAAGATTCTAAATCTTCGAACTTAGGTATTTCTTTGCCGCGCTGAGTCGTTTCAAACAGACGAACAGTTTCAGGATCTAACTTCTGTAAACCGATATACAAAAACAAAAAGTCACAGAGGTCATTGACCTTTAGGTTCTTTACTGCACGAACAGATGATGCGAAAATATTTAAAAACTTCTCTAAATTATGATCGTTACAAACGGAAAAACTTTTCAAATCGAATAATTGATCTAAATATGCGGTGGCTACTAATCGCTTATCTTCGTATTTTGTTTTTAAAGTGTCCAAAACTAAAGTGTAATTTTCAGCGCTAAACGTAATTCCAGCACAGACAGCCTTTGCCTTACCGGTCAATTTTTCTACGAGATAATGCAATCTCTCGTGATCTGTCAGCGATGTGTTCCTATGTATTATATTTTCGAAACTATCTATAAATAAATTCCAATTTCGAATGTCACCATTAAATTCAGGTATTTGAATTGGCGGCAATCGTGGGCGTTCGCGAGGAGGGTTGGATAAACCACTCGCGGGGGGGGGAGTCTCTAAACTCCTAGCAATACGTTTGATACGACAATACAAGTCATCAAAGGACGACAATGCCTGATAACTCACACAGTAATCAGGATTTAACTCCAACTCTAAAATGTTTATATTATTAATTGTAGATTCAAAATCCGCGCGCAAACTATCTAAAGTTTCCAACGAACACAAGAAAGCATCTCTAATCGCCAGATCCGAGGTTTGCAAAGATTTATCACAAATTGATTGAACACGTGAAAACTGTGAGTCCCTTTTAGCGTATAAAAGCTTTAACTGAACCTTTAAATCAGTACTAACCTTGGTTCCCTTAAGAGACATCTTGTTTTGATATATTCACACTATACACTCAAACAAACACTTAACGAATTATTAAGTAAGCGATAATTATCAGATAACAATATGGTAATATTGTAAACAACAAAGTGAACGGCGAACGAACGGAATAACATATGCGTATATAATCTATGGTTTATCCGTTTCCTACAAATATTCACTCAACAATGAACGGGTATTTTTGAAATGCGTCTACCTACATGCAATTTGTAGGACTTCCGAATGAATTTTGTCAAGAAAAAGAATGCGATCGATTTATATCTACGCTGATATTTACGTAGCTAACTATAATTATGCGGTGCGGTTGACGGCGTAGGTACCGTAATTATCAATGGCTCTTTAACTATACGAGCGAAATAACGTATAGTTGCCTAAATGCCTAGATGCGGGTTTTCTACTATTATATCTAGGTAAATAGGCGCGTTGCGTTTATTCCCTATGGAACAAATACTATATTGCGAAATTACAAGAAAATGATTCACGATCCTGCTCGTGGGACCAAAAAGTAATGGTTGCGCGAATTTGCTTGATGTGGACTGTAGGTTTAAAAAGCGATCTAAGGTTTGTTAACAATATGCAGATACTGTGCCTGGATGGGACGGAAACTAGGAAGGAACACTGACCTTTTGACTTCGAAGGTTCCACGTGGCACCGGCCGGCGATCCTCGACTTCGCACATTTAACCACTGCCAGGTCCTGTTTGCACTACACTGCACTATTGTTGAGTTTTGAATGGTTGGATCACGAAATAGTCAATTTTCTTGTAATTTCGGGCGGGCGATGTTAGCGGTGCGGTCACATTCACAATCGATGCACACACGTCAATGTCACTTCATTTCTTGCGGTCGTGCGGGTGAAGGAAAACGGAAGGGATAGGATTGCTAGGCCAAAAAAATAAATTACAAAAAACAAAGTCGCGGATCATAGCGAATTGGCGCAACCAGTAACTAACACGATTTTCTTTTATATACGAGAATATAAATATGTAGTTACTCGTATGTATTTATAGAAATATACACGTTTAAGAGTATATGTTAGAATGTCGATACATACAAACGAAATGTCAATTTTTAAAACATCGAAAATTTAAATATCGAATGACATGAATGGTAAGCAAAAGTTGCACACCCCAAGTCCCTGGAATGAAGGCAAAGAAGGGACAGGAGTGTGTTTTAGTCTGACAAAGAAGTTTTAGTAGTAAAAGTCTGACACGCACTTCCGCTCCGCCCAAGAGCTTGAGAAGGCATTGCATAATTTACAACCTAAAAAAAAAATCAACGATAAGTAATTTCCGGACGACTTTTGGCAGTTTTTACGCAAAATCACGTTGCATTACGAAATCTTTTAACACGTCACCATAATCAAAACAAATCGTGTCATACTATTCTTCTTAAAATTAACAAAGGAAGATGTCTTCTTAGCGATCTTGCCGTCTCTTTCTCTGGCTGATCTTGAGTGAGACTATCTCGCTCACTCGCTCAACAAGTCGAAAAGAAAAGATTAATGAATATGAAATGAGTTTTGCAAATTAAAATCAAACAATGAAAAGACTTGGTGGAGATATACGGAGAGGTATTGTGTCAGTGCACGATAGTATTTTTGTTTTAAAGTGGAAAGTCATCCAATGACTTTTCCTCCAATGACTCGGTAGAGAAGTGTTTTTTTATGGTAGGTAAAACCATCGAATGACATCTCCCACTCTTGGGCGGAGCGGGAGATAGTGTCAGACTCTTACTGACTAAAAACCTACCCTGTTCCTTCGTTGCCTTCCATACCGGGGCCGAGCCTTCTTTTCAGAAGCCGACACTTGGCCCCAGTACGCTTCTGTCCTGCCTGCAGCTAGCAGGCTGGGCCTCTACGGTTTGCTGACAGCTCCTTGAGGCGCGCGGGAACAGTACGCGCCGTCGATGACTTGGGCTCGGCTCGGTCGGCTGCCAGACAGTCGGATAGCGAGGACTGCAGTGACAAATTTGCACGTGTGACAATCGACGTTTTTCAATACATTTACGACTCGTAGAGGTTGACCCGCGCCTCGTGGGAGTCAAAGCGCGCCTGATCCGATAAACTATTTTATTACAAAAAAATTGTGGCGTGGGCGAGCATGCGCACTTTTCCACACTAATGCAGAAGAGAGTGGGTTTTCGAGTAAGTGTATTAAAAAAATAGTGTCGATGCTGAGCCGCTCAAAATGTTCTCCCCTATGTTTCGCTAACTAAAACCTCTGGGGAAAAGTTTTGAAAGAATTTGTAAGTGATCCTTCCGGCTATGTTTATGTATATTGCTATACATATTACATGCTCTAGCGCTGCCTGCGCGTCTAAGGGGTTGAAATTAAGATATCTACCCTGAAATGTTTCTTTTTTGGGGTCGGAAGCTGGTAGACTGACTTTTACTGACTTTTAGTTTTTATTTTTATACCTTATTTTTAGTTCATGTGTAACCTTAATTTTAGTCTTCGTCATAATTGTCATATTTTAAGTTTTCTCAATTGTAATGATTTTATATTTCTCAAAGTATTTATTAGTTAATAATATTAGCGTGGAGGGTCGATTCAGTACATTAAACACTATCGATTTGTAAAGAGAAAATTAAAAAATAAAGAACTTTTTTTTAAACTCGCATTAATTACGCATGTACAAAATTAATTTCTTTAAGTAAACGACAGCTGGGTGAGTTCAATGACGTGTAGGTAGTTAGTACGCAACGACCGACAACTACCTATAAGATCATTGACTCGTTTACTTAAAGAATTTAATTTCGTATATGCGTTTATTATTAATATGAGTTTTTGCAAAGAAGTTTTGATTTTTTTTAAATTTTATCTTTACTAATCGATAGTGTTTCATGTACCGGATCGACCCTCCATGGGATCAAAACGATTAAAATTAAACGGTGTATAAGTTTAAAAAGTCACAAGTTGGACACCACTGACACAAAGTACAACATAGGTCACGGCAGGTCATAGCGGGCATGAAAAACCAGAGTACAGTTGAGTGCGGGAGCAAAACAACCCCTCAGTTGCCCGGATGGTCCAGTGACCATGGGTTTATGTGGACAATTAGGTAACATAACGAGGTAATAACTTTGTGATTTTTCATGATACACATATGAAATTTTGTACATAGATCCTTTGCATAAAAATACTAGACTCGTGTTTCGGGTTTCGGTTAAACTAAAAATAAGGTTGTATGTTTTTTTTTCCCTTTTCGTTCTTGGGCCAAGCTCCAAGGTGCTCTTTCAAACGTATTTGCAGCTCTAGCAAGATCTGTGTTTATGTGTATTACATGCTTCAACGCTAGCTACCCTTCTGAGGGGTTGAAATTATAATATCGACCCTGAAATGTTTAAGTGTAGTGTAACAATGAATAAAATAGCTTTGTTTTGTATTTCAGTTATCTGTGGCATTCCGTGGGTCTCTTTATTTCTCTTTTGAAATGAGATATATTCTATTTTTTAACCGACTTCGAAAAGGAGGAGGTTCTATGTTCGGCTGTATGTATTTACTTCGAGGTTTATCATCAGATCAAAAATATCTTTTTGATCTGATGATAAACTTCGAAGATATAGGACGAAACTCTTCAAAAAATCATAGCAGAACTGTCGTTTGTATATGTTTGTTCGCCGATATCTCGGTCAATTGAGGACCCATATTAAAAAAAAAAAATTGTTTTGATTGAAAGATTATACTCACGAGTTGGTCCCATAGAAATATTGTTTTGATTTGATGTTGAACTACGAAGATATAGAACAGAACTCTTCAAAAAACCTTAGCAGAACTGTCGTAACAAGTAAAATTGCTTTTTTATACATGTAGTCGGTGGCTGACTAAAAGAAAAAGGGGAGGGGGTACATAGAACATACCTGATGATGAAGACGGAAGGTAGGTAAAAGCCGGAACTTTGTAATAAATCAGTGTATCCTAGCCGTTTTTGGAATTATTAGAATTGTCATGATGATTTGATGATGAAACCGAATGGCGGAAGGTACCTATCTATTTAAGTTTGGCTGAGGGGTACTACTACTAAAAAGTGTGAAATAAAAAACTTTTTACAAAAAAAATACAACCGACTTCAAAAACCACCAAAAAGTGCAAAATAACTTAGTCGGTTTTAAATAGCAAAGAGACCAAACTATTATAGAAACACCGACTTCCGAAATTAAAAGTTATTTTGCACTTTTTGGTGGTTTTTGAAGTCGGTTGTATTTTTTTTTTTGTAAAAAGTTTTTTTAATAAAACTTGGCATCCCTTCATCTTTTTTTTTTTTGTAGGCAGGAATATCATCCAATAATATCTTCGCGCCCTTGGGCTGACTAAAACTTAGAAGTTTGATTTTTTCACAGCTTCACGGAACCGCACACTTGAGTATATGGTTTTAATTTCAACTCGATACCTCCACGCATTCCCAAGATAAAGGAATATATATGGTCTTGACAGTCAGACAGACAGATGGACAAAAAAGTGATCCTATAAGAATTCCGTTTTTCATTTTGAGGTACGAAACCCTAAAAAAGAAAATAAAACGTTATTTTGTCGTAGTTTTTAAAAATCTTTAATTCGGATAAGCTACATCCATATGGGTTAGTAAACAAAGAATAATAAAAACCTATGTTAGTAAAACTTAATACTATCAGTCTAATTTATTTTGAAACTAGGTGGTTGTTCACGATGCATCTGTGAACAACATCACCCAACAGAGGAGAATCGTACCTCCCGCTATGGTCTTCAGGATGGAGTTGGAGCTAGCCCGCACTCTGCAGAGCAAAGAGGCAGATTTCTGTCTGACGATGGCGTGGAAGCCATCAACGCGTGCCTCTGCAAACATACCTGATGCACTGCAGAAGCGGGGCAGCCCCATCAACATCCTGAACCCATTATTATATTGGACCCGCAAGGCGCTGATAGTCCGCTGCGTATAGTTGGTCCACAGACTGCACGTGTAAAACACTTGACAGTATGCTCTAAAAAGTGTTATTTTAACTGGTCTGCTACGCCGTGCAAACCTGCGAGCCAACATATTACATCGGACTGCCAGCGCCCTACGTTCCCTCTCAATATATTCTAGGTCATTAAGGTCCTCTGTGACGTAATAATAATAATAATAAACCTTTATTGTCAGGCAACTAAGGCCCATAGATAAAATACACAAATAACCATACAAAATTAAACTAATACATATAAAGAAATATATCAAATTATTAAAATCTATTGTACACGAAGTGACGGCGTCGTGTTCCGCTGCGAGGTCGGTATCCTTCCACGAAATCGTCGATACACGACACCCTTCGGCCAAAACTCTCCTTTGAGGCAGGTCTCCAAATGGTTAGTCGGCACCCGCACCACAAACGACTTGAAATTTGTGTTATGGCGCGGCTTTAACTGCAGCACTCTCAAAGTCCAGTTGGTCTTCACACGTACATACTCCACGATATCCTCAACCACAGGACACAGTAGCAGGTTGGCCCCTGCCAGCGCGTTACCGCACTGGTTCCGACAAGTAGGCTTCTTCTTCTTCCTCTTCTTCTCTACTTTTGTGAAGCCATCCTCATCACTCTGCCCCAAGTACTTAAACTTAGAAACCTGCACTATATTCTTCCCATTAAGTTTTTGCTCGAATTTAATACTGTACTACGCAACCTTTCACGTACGAGTCCGACCATTAAATTGGCCACATTTTTCTACTAATAAGAACCACGGCTCACCAAAAATTCAACACCGATCGCAGAAAAAGACACGGAAATCTTTTTCCATCCACGTCTCGGTAATTTCATGAAATCGTGACAGCATGCAGACTCCACTAATTGACTGCTTGCAGACCCCTCTCGTAATTTTTCCCTCATTTTCTGGCCATATGGCGCAGTGGGCAGTGTGATGTAGTGGGGACGAGAGTGCTGTAGACGGGAGACAGGTTGGTCAATGTTAGAAGGGATTTTGAAATGGTGCAACCGACATGTCCTGTTCACAACTTTTTACAAAAGAATACAACATTCGGAAGGAAGGATTTTAATGCATCGGAAATATAACAACCTCGTCGGCAATTATATTTTTGAGCCGTTTTGGACCGTGGGCCCGAGTGCTCATGCGCTTTTTAAAGAACTCTCCAAACGCTTAGTTGACACTTCGCGTGACCCAAGGGCTGGTTTCTACCTCGGTCAGAGATTAAGCATTGCCATACAACGTGGCAATGCCGCCAGCCTTTTGGGCACACTTCCAGTCGACAGCGATGCGGACGAGTTTTATGACGCCATTTTTTAGTTAGGAGTAGGTTTTAGTGTATAATAATATATAGTTTTAATTAGTAAGTGTTTTATATAATCTAAGTATCTATTAGTGTATCTGTGAAATAAATTATTAATTAGGATTGACCTGTTGGTCTAGTGATTAGTGGCCCTGACTGCTATGCCGGATTCGTTTGTTCGATTCCCACCCAGGAGAAATGTTTATGTGATGAGCACGATCATTTGTTCTGTGTCTGGGTGTAATTTATCTATAATATGTATGTATTTAGCAATATATAAGTATGTTTATCAGTTGTCTAGTACTCATAACACAAGCTCTGCTTAGCTTGGGACTAGACGGCGTTGTGTGATAGTTGTGGAATATATTATTGTGGAGTATATATATATATATATTATAGTGTGAGAATCCGACTCCCACTTGCCCGGATTTTTCTCACTCTGACAATCTTTTACGAAATCGCAACCGACTTTGATAAATGATAAATGATATTTATTTTGTAAGTAGGTTTTAAAAACACTTTTACACGCCAAATATTTTTTTTGTCATTTGTCATCAAGATGAGGTCGGTGTTTCCTAGCTGACTACCCTGAGAAGAAACACTCTTTTAAAGTCTATACAGTAAATATGTATTGGTCAAATCACATGACGACCATGCAGATTTGTCTGAAATGGCCTTTTGAAGAAAGAGCCATACAGATTTGAGTGGACCTGTCCAGTCAGTGCAAGCATTTGTCAGTATTCGCAAAGCTCAACTCAGGACACTAAGGAGCTCAAAAACTTGACGAACAATACCAAGGAAAGGACATTTGGGTAGGCCGCAGAAAATACTCAAATTGCCAGACATACGCTAAAAATTACTGAAAAAAAAGAGAGAAGATAAGAGAAAAAAAAAATAATAATAACTAATCCACATCGTCCTCACGTTCACAATATCAACGCTTTCGTTGCTAACTGTACCCAATATACCTAAATCACGAAAAAAGCCGACGTTCTAATTACTAGAAAAGATACATCAGAGCCCCGTTAATTGATACAGACCGTCGGGGGCGAAAAAGAACTGTCGGTCAGTCAGCGATTTTGACCGATAACCCCATAGACCAACGAAACGACTCTGCGGACTTCGCGTCTTTTCTTTTTGATTTAGGAAATCATCCAAATGACTTTTGACTGGCCTGTTGGTCTAGTGGTTAGTAGCCCTGACTGCTATCCCAGAGGTCGTGAGTGTGATTCCCACTCAGGATAAATGTTTGTGTGATGAGCACGATCATTTGTTCCGAGTCTAGTAAAGTAAACGAGTGTAGGTAATTGTCAGTCGTTGCGTAATAACTACCTACAGCTCATTGGCCTCGCTCAGCTGACGTTTACTTGAAGAAATTAATTTCGTACATGCGTAAATTAATTTGAGTTTTAAAAAAAGTAGATACTTTATTTATCATTTTTATCTTTACAAATCGATAGTGTTTCATGTACCGAATCGACCCTCCGCGGGATTAAAACGACTAAAATTTAACGGTGTATACTGTATTAATATATCTATTTTTTCCCATTGAATTGAAACATTAACTAAATGAAAATAATATAAACCTAACAGAAATACAAAATTGTGCACACAGTTACGCTTCCTCAAAGTTTTTATTTGACCAATACATAATTACTGTATGGCCTTTAAAAGAGACTTTGACCCCTGAGTTTGTTTCGGTGTTTCTTCTCAGGGTAGTCAGCTAGGAAACACCGGCCTCATCTAGTTTAAACTGACGAAAAAAAAACTATTGACGTGTAAAAGTGTTTTTTAAAACCTATTTGCAAAATAAATATCATTTGTCATCATTTATCTTTTATTAATAATACCGTCTGCACTTTAATGTGTCAAATTTGTATTATTTTTAATAAAATTTATTATTATTATTTCTTTTATTTATTTTTGTACATATTTTAACATTTTTAAATATTTTTTAAAACAAATATGAAAAACATTTAAAAATATATAAAAATAGTAGTCCGCCGGTGTCGGGAGCAGGGTCCAAGCTACCGGTGGTTAGGGCTCCAGAGACAGAAACCTCCTCACAGTGCGAGCCGTATCGAGGAGTACTGCCTTCTGTATCAGGCCCTTGATCCAACCGCGCAACGACAGCTAATTATTATTATATTATTATCTCTGTACGCTGCCAGCGCTGTGATTCCGTACTCTATGGCCCACCCCCTTTCACCCCTATCGCACCCTTTTTCCTGTGGTTTTATTGCGAGCCTGTATTTTTCTGTTTCTTTTTTTGGGGATAGGCTTTGGTCGATCGGTTTGTGAAGCTTGATTGGGTTTAGAATTTGAACTATGGAGGTGTGACTGTTCAAACTTTGAATACGGATATGTCGGCGTATGATGGCCATCGTTGTCGATGTCGCACAAAAATCACTAATATAGAATGACAAGAAATGTTATAGTGATAATAACAAAATACCTTACTTCAGTTCAAGGTGTTTATTCCATGGGCGGCGAATGAGTGCCTTTCTAATCACATTACATCGGTTTTTATACACAGAAATTGACAAGCATAAAAAATTCTCTATGCAGGTAGAACGCCGTGTCCTCGCGGGGGCAATCGGCGGCAGCGATCTCTCTCGCTGGACCTTGGTTCAGGCCATGGTTCGGAGTGAGGAGGGATGGCAGGCGGTCGCCTCCTTCTGCGAAGCAGTAATGCTAGCAAAGGAGGAGGCCGACCGCATCAGGCAGAGGCAACGGGGCGCTCGCCCCAGCCGCCGCCGGGATTCCGATCCTGATTTCCGGCCACCGTAGGCGCGGGCTTGCGGACGGCGTGCAATGGGTAGCACGCTGTCCGATCGTCCGGTAATCGACCGGACCGAGCCCAAGTCGTCGACGGCGCGTTCTGCTCCCGCGCGCCTCAAGGAGCTGTCAGCACACCGAAGAGGCCCAGCCTGCTAACTGCAGGCAGGCAGGGTCGAAGCCTACCGGGGTCATGGGTTAATTTCCGAAAGGAATACCCGGCCCCGGCACGATAGGCTACGAAGGAACGGGGTAGGTTTTTAGTCAGTAAGAGTCTGACACTACTTCCCGCTCCGCCCAGGGCGGGATTTGTCATTGGATGATTTTACCTACCATAAAAAAAAAACTATGAAGATAGAAAAATATTTAAAATAAATAAATAGAATGGAAATCGTCACAGTAAATTCTTATTTAAATATGACCGGAAGCTATGATATTTTAAGAAATAAAAAGGAACTGGTCAAGTTAAATCGGATCTGGTTAAAGTTTAACCGGATACTGTAATTTTTTTTTAAATTAGAAAAGATGTCGTCATTTAATTCGTTATAAATTGAACAGGATGTTGGAATATTTAAAATAATTCGAAAGGAAGTTATCAAATTAAATCCTTATATAAATTCAACAGGATATCACAATATTTCAAATAATTCGAAGGAAAGTTATCAAATCTAAAATTATACAGACTCCAGCAGTGGGGACATTATAATAGGACATTTTGACTGGCCTTTTGGTCTAGTAGTTAGTGGCCCTGGCTGCTATGTCGGGTTCGATTCCCACCCAGAACAAATGTTTGTGTGATGAGCACGATCATTTGTTCTGTGTCTGGGTGTAATTTTTTATAATATGTATGTATTTAGAAATATATATAATAAGTTTATCAGTTGTCTAGTACTCATAACACAAGCTCTGCTTAGCTTGGGACTAGACGACGTTGTGTGATAGTTGTGGAATATTTTTATTATTATTATTATAAGGCTGTTGCTATGCTATGCTATTATAATGATGTTGGTCTGTATGTATTATAACCTGCCATAAAAAAGGCAGAGACTTTTCAAATCAAAATTATTCCATGCACTGTTCACTATAATATATACGAAGGGATTTTACACCCCCGAACGTAAAAAAAACAAAAGATTGAACGCCATACGTTCTAGAGTTAATTAAATTTTTGAAATCAAGTGTTGAAAATGTCGACATTAGGGGTTGAAATGGGCGCGTCATAAATTGTTGGCATGCCTCGTCGGAAGGGTTAAAGTGCACCCTTCAATTTGATCTTAATTCAGCTTTAATTTTACATTACATTTTTAATATTTTCCGTCTAATAGCATACCGTAGCGACATAGGAAATAAACTACGAAATTCTGCTTCGTAATATTAGAACTCTCCGATTAGAATAATATACAGCCTTATTCTTGGTATATACACCGTTAAATTTTGGTCGTTTTAATCCCACGGAGGGTCGATAAGGTACACGAAACACTATTGATTTGTAAAGAGAAAATTAAAAAATAAAGTACTTTTTTTAAACTGGAATTAATTTACCCATGTACGAAATTAATTTCTTTAAGTAAACGAGTCAATGACTTTGTAGGGAGTTGTCGGTCGTTACGTACTAATTACCTTCAGTTCATTGGCCTCGATCAGCTGACGTTTGCTTACAGAAATTCATTTCACAAACAAAGTACTTTATTTTTCTTTTTTAATCTTTATAAATCGATATGTGTGAGTTTCGAGTCCTGGGCCTCAAGTCTGCTATTACCATAGGGTCAGAATGGTCTATCATTGATTTCATAATTGTTGATTTTGACAAGTTTCGTAATATACTAATATAATGGGGTCATTATGACTTTCCAATGATCAACCACTGACACTCCATTGAAAGAAATAGCTTAGAAAGGTAGTCTCTTACTTACTTACATAATGACAAATGAATGTCTGTACGAAACAAATACAAAATACTGAAAATGCCAGCTGGCGGCCGCTCTAAAAAAAAACAGTAAGCAGTAATGTCACTTTGACAGCTAAAAGACCACTATGATATAATATATAATAATTTAATATCGCACACACTATCACACAACGTCGTCTAGTCACAAGCTAAGCAGAGCTTGTGTTATGGGTACTAGTCAACTGATAAACATACTTATATATTTCTAAATACATACTTATTATAGATAAATTACACCCAGACACAGAACAAATGATCGTGCTCATCACGCAAACATTGTCCTGGGTGAGAATCGAACCCACGACCTCCGGCATAGCAGTCAGGGCCACTAACCACTAGGCCAGTCACTGACCGACCAATGATCGATCAATATGAACTTTGCAGATTAAGAACTTTTAGCTGAATCGTGTTGGAATGACGAATTTATAAAAATAGCAGACTTGAGCCTCATGTTTTCTGATTGCAATGTTAGCGGGTAACCATCCCTTATATTATATCAATGGTTTCCTTATAATTTCGTCGTACACCATAACTCGCTGGAGTCCAAGATAAACCCATAAAAAAAACCAACCACAAACGCCCCTTGAAATCATAATCGAAATACAAAGATGACCTCCCTCTCATATATCAATTTTGAATATTACATTTCGTTCTAACATATGTCGTTGGGAGACAATTTAATATATTTTTTACCCTATTTCCCTGCCTACCCCTCATGGTCCAGACGGGATTCAATTTCCTGAGATATATTGTGGAGGTTGTACTTTTGCGAGATCGGCAGAAACGTGGGTATTTTTGAATTGGTTTTTTTTTTAGATTTTCAGGAATTAAGAATTGTGAAAAGGGGGGTGAACCCCTTTGCATGAGCAACGTCTTAAGACATCGTGTTGATCTATTTATACAACATTATTTTTAGTATGCGTGAATTCCGAAACACGTGTCTAATATTTTATGTAAAGAATCTTTGTACAAAATTTCATAACTGCCGCCATTTTAAGATGGCGTTTTGGGCGTGATTTTTTTCGAGTGAAGTTCATGGGCTGTATTAATTAAATAAAATTAAATACTACAAAAACATTATAAAATGATACATCCATATTCTATTTTCACTACGAATGTCATTAACGTAAAAACTTTTCACACAAGAAAACAAACGACGACTAGGCAACATTATCAAAAGACCATATAGCCTATCGCGTGTATAGGAAAACAATTTTTTTACCGCCATGATATGAAAAATTTACTTGTTTTACCGTTGTTATATTAGTTATCTAAATTATTTTTCTTCACAAGTGTATCGAAAAACGTCGTATGATACACGTGAGTAATGAGTGGTTACCGTTCTTGGCTCTCTTAAGACCCTCGCCAAGGCTTGGGTCTTAATACCGCCTCGACGGTAACCTCCTACATTACACACTTATATCATTATTTACTATTGTAACAGCGATATTTTATTTAGTTAAATGAATAATAATCGATTGATTAAGTCAAAGCTTGTTTGATTACCGCGTTTTGATTTTATTTTTTTTATTTTATATTGGTTTTGTACCTTTTACGTATATTATAGTGATTTTATAAATAATAACAGTTTGTCCTATTTATTTAGTTAAACCTATGTATAAGGATGCGCCGATCAGCGTCTCACCGCCAACGACGGCTGGCGCTGAAAATCAGCGCTGTGGCTCTGTCTTGCACACGAGCTCCAGCATTTTGCTGAGCGCTGGCTGTTTTGCGCGGTTGTGACACATATATTGTACTTTTTTATTATATAGAGTCGTTGTATGTAGCTGTTATTTTAGGATTTGCGCCATGTCTGTGGCAAATAAACTCTTTTTCTTTCTTTCTTTGCATAATATATTTAATAATTATCACCATTGCACCCGTGCGAAGCTGGGGCGGGTCGCTAGTGAATTATAAAGTGAAATAGTGTTTATATTGTAAGGTAAATGTATTTTTATATGTAAATCCTCAACTTCCGAGATCAATGTAGCGTTTAGTATTCATTATTTTAAAAGCAAAAGCGGGGATGTTCTAATTTGAATCACCCTAAAACAAGGGAAGATGGCGCTGATAAAAAATTGAATAATTTTCTACGGGCGCGAAAAATTGCAAGAATAGTGTGGACATGACGAATTTTTTTTTAAATTATTATTAAGATGCATTCTGTAGTGTTGATACTAAATGTAAATAATATTTTAATATTATAATTAGATTTTTGTTTCTTTCTCTTTATCTTGTTTACATTGTTCTCGCATAATAGCAGCAACAAAAAACATGTAACCGAGATATTTGTAATACAAAACAAGTTTGAAAAGAGTGTCCATGGAGTTTCTTGCGCATTCTTCTCCATAGAGATCTACGCATTGGAATGTGCAATTAGCATCATTTTTTCTGACAGACCGACTTCTTGACTTTTCAAAAGTGCCAGTAAATGGTTTATTTGAAATAAAATGCTTTTGAATCTTTTGAATTTATGTAATTTACCTTGTTTTTTTTTGGAAACTGTTAGATAATTTTGTTGAATATTTCTGTTTATAAGTGTTACTTTTATTTTTCAATAAGTATATTACAAAATTGAAAAATCAACAAAATATTTTTATTTCACATAGGCCTACATGGGCACTTATAAAACTTCAGAAGCTAGTGCATAGTTCCAATTGGTCGTTTTCTATGGAGAAGAACCGGCAAATCGCTCCATGAGCGAGGTGAAGCGTAGCTCAAGGCCGGTCGCAGTGGGTGAATTCTGTCTACGCCCTCTGGCCCCAGCTAAAGACATAGAACCTTAATTAAGTTATAAGACTATATGAAATAAAAACATTTAGATTGTTTTTTGAAGTTGTTAATTGATATCTCACTTCAAAAAAATAATGGCGAGTCGTATCCCCACAAATCGAACGCGCCCACCATCTTACTCGTAAAATTGCGTCCATTCTTGCGTGTAACTCAATGTTTATTTTATTCACTTTGACATCGGAACGACTGCTTGTTCCAGCGTGAGCGGAGCGAGCAGAGCATATTAATGAAGATGACTCTTTTTTGGTAGGGTTTGTTGGGAATTTATTGTTTAACTAGCGACTCGCCCCAGCTTCGCACGGGTGCAAAGAGAGTTGTGTTAGTTACACTATTTATAACTCAAGAACGGCTGAACCGATTTGGCTGAAAATTTGTGGGAAGGTAGCTTAGAACCAGGAGAAGGATATATGATAATTTTTATCCCGTTAAGTAAAAAAAGAAATCCAAAACCTGCTCATTTATTGGTATAAGGTAAGAGTAGGGAAGAAAAGGAGCGAAGCCGTGGGCAAAATCTAGTAAAATAATAATAATAAAATAATAATAATATAATATTCCACAACCATCACACAACACCATCTAGTCCCAAGCTAAGCAGAGCTTGTGTTATGGGTACCAGACAGCTGATAAACATACTTATATATTTCTAAATACATACATATTATAGATAAATAACACCCAGACACAGAACAAATGATCGTGCTCATCACACTAACATTTGTCCTGGGTGGGAATCGAACCCACGACCTTCGGCATAGCAGTCAGGGCCACTAACCACTAGACCAACAGGCCAGTATATTAGGCATGTTTTATACATGTAAACCCTACTCTTGAATCACTCTATTTTTTGTATCTATTAAAAAAAAAACCGCATAAAAATCCGTTGCGTAATTTTAAAGATCTAAGCATACATAGGGACAGACAGCGGGAAGCGACTTTGTTTTATACTATGTAGTGATGATGGCTGGATCAGAAATTTTAAGGTACCATTCGAACTCAGGTGGCTGGATGCGCATGCAGGCAGCTCATGCGGGGGCTGCACGAAGCTGGCGGTAGCTGCACGACTGGTTTTCCATGAAGTAGTATGGATTTTTGTGATAACCATTCCGGACGCGGTAGCGGCAGTACGCGCTGCCAAGCTTCGACTGCGAGTGCTGCTGCGACCTGCCCCCTAGCCAAGTTACGATCGTTTCGTTACAATATTAAACACAATATTAAAATCGAGCAAAAACGCCGAAAAATTAACGTATGTTGTCTTTCGTGATTCTAAAATTTCTATTAGGTAAATGTGTTACGTTTATCTAAATATATTATTTTTGTTACTTTTTGATTTATAAGAACACTATGAGGAGCCAAAGTTCACACAAAATAGCAGGTTTTCAGAGGTCTTTACTGGATTAGTTTTACATAAATTTAAGTTTTGATTTCTAATAGAAGCCAAGATAATATCCACAAGATATCTGTGTAACCAAAATGTCTGAAGGAATATGTGTAATAACATCATAATAACGTAAGAGCGGTTGTATGGAAATTTATATCAGATTGGGCGTTCTTTAGCGATCTCTAATGACGCGCGTACTCACCTATCAAATTCGCGTCCTTGCCAAGTTTAACTTAACTTTAAAGCTTCGATGGCTGGTACAGCACTTACACATTAAGTACCAAAATGTCTTTTTACAAGAAACGCTATAAAATTCTAAGGGTAATTACAAGATTTTTTCTTTAAAGAAGTTTTTGTGGTCCAAGAATTAAGCTGCTCGCGACAAAAATATACTTTTTTTATTTTTATAGGGATAATATTACGATGGCCGGACGGCGAGCTACCCATTGCTCACCGTCCCCAAGCCCCCGACTGCGCCAAACGTGGTGTTAAGCTTTATGCTTAAGAGCGGCCAACCCGAGGTACATTTCATACAACCGCTTTTACGTGATTATGATTTTATTACACATCTTTCTTCAGATATTTTGGATATACAGATATCTTGTGGATACTCGTATTATCTAGGCTTCTATAGAAATTAAAACAAATTTATATAAAATTAATCCATTAAAGACCTCAGAAAATCTGCCATTTTACGTGAACTTTGTGTAATTACTAATTGTAATCATAGACGGCTAAAGTCTATAATTGCAATTTTACTCAAAAAAAATTAAGAGATTGAAAAAATCAAGTATTTCCTGGAACAAGTTTAGTCGAATATTCAAGTAAATCAAGGAATTATGAACGACAAATGCTAACAACGTTTTCAGGTGTTATTTCTCTTTTTTCGCGTTGCCTCTCCATCAAACATCGCGTTGAATTGCGTTAGATGATGCAACAAGCTTTTAAACCATGCACGACGTTGATGATAGAAAAGCGGGGAACGGCCCTCTAGCCTCGATGGTAATAAGGATAAATTCCACTATTTCCGGTCACCGTAGGTGCTGGCTTGCGGACGGCGGGCAATGGGTAGCTCGCTGTCCGTCCGTCCGGTAACAGACTGGACCGAGCCCAAGTCGTTTACGGCGCGCACTTCCCGCGCGCCTCAAGGAGTCGTCAGCAAACTGTAGGGGCCCAGTAGGGTCGATGCCTAATCTGGGGCTTAACCAAGGCAAAGGAGGAACGGAGTAGGTTTTTAGTCAGTAAGAGTCTGACACTATCTCCCGCTCCGCCCAAGGGCGGGGGATGTCATTGGATGATTTTATGTACCTTAAAAAAAAAAGAAAAAAAAAGCAACTCGCTAGTTCTTACATCTTCGGCCATCTTTGAAAACAAGGGTCGTCTCAAAACTGTCTCTTTATTCCTCGACACTAATAAGCATATAAATGGGGCGAAGTTTTTGTGCTAATCACTGTTATGTTACACGAGAGAAAGAGACAAAACGTGTTAGAGTGAGAGGTGACGATGTTAAGCGTTAAAGATTTGAGATTTTGCAAGTTCTTTTTTATAACTCTCATTTTTTTTTTTGTACCCCGAGTGAAACGGGATCTAAGGGCTGAAACACATAACCGCGTTGCGGCGCCGCGCCGCTAAAATCGGCGGTGACGCCCGCCGCAACGTAGAATTTTGCGGTAAGCCAGTATTTTCTTTATCGTTTATTTAAAATAGTGTAATGTCTTCTTAATAACAAATAAGCATTAGTTTATTACGATCAATCGCAGAGACACGTCTATCCACACTCAAAAATCTCAAGGAACTGGTTATCCCTGTAAGAAAATAAACGCTGAAAGTTTCGTTGCGGCGACACGAAAGAGAGCGGCGGGCGGAACTACCGATTTTAGCAACGCGGTTATGATTTTCGCCCTTAAGTCCAGAAATGCAACTTTACAGGAGACGCAAAAAGCAATCCGCGCACTTTAAATTCGTGTTTGACCTCGTGTGACATTACCTACTAAAATACATGTGATTTATAGGTAAACGAGTTCTGCTCTTTATTACTCGTCATCATCATCATCATCATCATCTTCCTGCTCTTATTCGATGTTATTTGGGGTCCGCGAAACACGTTTTCTTCTTCCATTCTGCCCTGTCACTCGTCATGCTATCACTAACTTCCTTTTCTTTCATATAACTCTTCACACTTTCTTTGGCCTCCCTCTCCATCCATCCAGATACCCCTTTTAGTAACATGTGTATCATCCGTCCTCTTCACATGGCCATACCAAGATAAACGATTCCCTTTCAATTTTTCAGTCACTGGTGCCACTTTCAAAATTCCTCTAATGTACTCATTTCTCACTTTATCTTTATTACTCGTATTATTGAGTTATTTTTTATGTATAGTTCCTAAGATAGGGACTGATACTAACCACAAAATGAATTCCGAAACTTCCACACGAATCCGGTGGCGGAATCTCTCAAACTGATCATATCCGGTAAGAACTTATATCGGCTAAGGCTAGAGTGAATAGGCTCTTAATAAACTAGTGCGCCTCACTATCAACGATTGCATCACTGCTTAACATCAGGTGGGATTGCAGTCAAGCACTAGTTTATATCAATTAAAAAAAAAACTTGTTTCATGTGGCAGGTCCAGCCACACCTCATAGACGGGACTTACCACCATAATTATGGCGTACCCAAGATTTGAGTGGATTGTTTTTAATTTCAACTTGATTCCTCCACGCATTCCCAAGATAAATAGTATTGACAGACAGACGGACAACAAAGTAATCCTATAACTATAAGGAAAACCAACACCTAGCCTCTTTTCCTTCGCAAACGGTACCCCAGCTAGTACGGGATGCGTCAGTGTGGATTTCCAATAGGCTCCGTTTTTGCCAAGTTAGTCATGACCCTAAAATAGGGGTCAAACATAGTCTTAAGTAAGTGGTTATAAAAATAACATTGACTTCACTCAGCTGGGCCCGCGAGATAGTGTGTAAGTATTACTTTTTCTTTAGAGGTACAGTCGGGCAGAAAACTCTAAAATGTTTTAACATAACGGTGCATCGTCCCCCTTAGGGGTTTTTTTTACCGTAGGTAAAATCATCCAATGACCCCGCCCTTGGGTGGGGCGGGAAATAGTGTTAGACTTTTACTGACTAAAAACCTATCCTTCCATTCTTTGCCTTTGTCCCGGGGGCCCGTGGTGACTTTCTCACATAACCTTTGGCCCCAGTAGGCTTCGGCCCTGCTGGACCCCTACAGTTTGCTGACATCGATATATATGTACTACGCACTAGATGACGCGTGCCGTACATTCACTTTTTTCTAATTAGTTGTTAGGCATGCAGTACAATCCGCGCTCAGCTGACGTTAGTGCAATTTTGACGTTCATGCAGTGTAGGAAAGCCGCTAATAAATTCGAATCAAAGTAAACTAGGACATAAACAATAATTCTGTAGCTAAATAAATAAAGCTACTGGTTATCCAAGCGATGTAATAGCTTCTAATATCGTAATAATATAATAGAAAAGATAATATTCCAAAAAAGCGCCCTCCATTTTACAATCATAGACTAAAACATACAGATGCTCCCCCCTATGAAAACGAATTGTAGGTTTTTACCTACAACTGTTTTACAGAACACAGACTTAAAGCGGTGTTTTATAACCAGTTCGATATTTTTGAATATTTTTTAGGGTTCCGTACCTCAAAAGGAAAAATTGGAACCTTTATAAGATAACTTTGTAGTCCGTCTGTCCGTCTGTCAAGACCCTTTATCTCGAGAACGCGTGGAGGTATCGAATTGAAGCTAAATACTCGAATCGATTTATTTTATCACCACTGCTCTCAAAAACGGTGAAGGAAAACATCGTGAGGAAACCGACATGTCCTAGAACCAAAAATTCGAAGACATGTGACATCCACCAATCCGTACCGGGCCCGCGTGGTGGATTATGGCCCATTCCTTTTCCTAGAGAGGAGGCCTGAGTCCCAGCAGTGGGAATATTAAAAGGCTGATGCAATGCAATGCAACTCAAATCTGTGTTGGTACAGCCTGCTAGCTGCAGGCAGGCAGGGTCGAAACCTGCTTGGGTCATGGGTCAGCTTCTGAAAGGAACGCCCGGCCCCGGCACGATAGGCAACGAAGGAACAGGGTAGGTTTTTAGTCAGTAAGAGTCTGACACTATTTCCCGCTCCGCTCAAGGGCGGGATTAGACATTAGATGATTTTACCAACAATAAAAAAAACTGTGCTGGTAAAATTTTATAATAAAATACCACTTTAGATTATCTATCCAATTGAATGAATCCAAATTGCAAAACATGTATAAAACGCATAGTATGCGTTATAAATTGGATGATTATATTAATATTATTAGACAAGCATATTAGATAAGCATATAAATTGGAAGATTAGATACTTTATAAAAATGCTTGGCTAAATGCTGTTCCGGCTGTACTGCCACAAAATCAAACTACCAAGTTAAAAAAAAAGATGACGATAATGATGTTTTGATGTCGCTAAAAAAGCATGTTTCGACATTCTCAAGTATCAAAATTCATAGGGTACTTCCCGTTGACCTAGAATCCTGAAATATGGCACGAAGTAAGGTCTTATAGTACAGATATAGGAATAAATCTGAAAATTTGTTGTTAAGTCATAAAAAAAACTTTTTAGCGATTCAGAAAAATCTTCAAGACTCTATTTGGGATTTGAAGTACGAACGCTCAGAGCGCGAGTACGACTCTCACTTGCCGAGTTTTGTGTTCTTTCTTTTCTTGTATTAATATTAGACATCGTTAAATTTTAGTCGTTTCAATCCCGCGGAGGGTCGTTTCGGTACATGAAATACTATCGATTTGTAAAGAAAAAAATAAAAAATAAACTACTTTTTTTCAAAAACTCGAATAATTTAACGGTGTATTAACATATTTTTATCAAAGTTTAAAAATTACGACGACATTTTTTGATACCCAATAAAAACTCATCAAGAAATGTCAACGAAGAGAATTTATACCAACGAAGACTATTATTACATTTTGAAATAGAGTATTATTGTAATGAAGTATTGTAGGCAAGAAACTGTGTCACGTCTGCGGTATAAAAATCTATATAGATGTCATGTCATTACACTAAGTTGAAAGCAACGCGTAAGTACTAGGATATTCATGGCGTTTTAGACCTTTTGGTCGCGAAAAAGTATCTTCTATAAGCTATCTTAGCGCTGTAAGTTTTAAAAGTTTTGTTAGACGACATAATGGCAATCTAGCGCTGCAGCGATTTATTGTTTGATTTTTGTAGTATTTTGACAAAGAGTTTATATGAACGTGCTTGTCTATCGCAAGAATATAGGTCGATGTTTGCTGATCCCCCTTAGGGGTAGAGTTTCGTACATCATACCTTTTAAGGAACCTACCTAAGTTTCTGAGATTTCGTGATTAATCAGTGAGTGATATTTCGCTTTTATATAATATAGATTTTCTTAGTTACCCGACTGCGCCAGAAGGAGGGTTATGTTTTTGGAGAGTATGTATGTATGTGTGTATGTATGTATGTATGTATAATTGTTTACACGCTCTGCAGCCTGAACGGCACGATGAATTTTAGCTTGAGAGGTGTCGTTAGATTTTTATTTACTGTGAGAGTGACACAGGGTATATCAAAAAGAAAAAAAAAATGGCGGATTTTTGGCACCAAATTCAAATGTTTGGCACGCTCTGTAGCCTGAACGGCTCGACGGATTTTAGTTTGCAAGGTGTCGTTAGATTTGTAATCACTATGAAAGTGATATCGTAATAAAATAAAACTAAAAAAATAAAAATAAAAAACGGTAATTTTAAAAACTAAAAAACCCGACTGCTTTTCTGAGTATTCATGAAGAAGCCCTAAAACAAGAAAGTCGTTGTACCCGATTGCACTTAACTATATAATATTTTAATTATAAGATAAATTGTAGCAGTCGGGACCCATTCTAGAAAGTCAGCCGTCTAGTCAGTAGATTGGAGTAATCTGCAATGTAATATAGGTATGTGCTCTCAATTCACTAAGCCTCCATTTCTAGAATGGTACTTTTTTTTAAAGCTCGAATTAACATTAATTCGAGCTTTAAAAAAAAAGTACTTTATTTTTTAATTTTATCTTTACAAATCGATAGTGTTTCATGTACCTGATCGACCCTCCACGGGATTAAAACGATCAAAATTTAACGTTGAAACAAGTATTATAATTAAAAAAAAAACACAAAGTAATACGCCTGGCTGAGTTTGAACTCGCGACCTACAACTCGTAAGTCGAGGCCGTTACCACTCGGCCCCCATTGCTCTCAGAAAAGGATAGAATGAATGTTCCTGAATTCCCGCTTACGCGTGTAAAACGCACGCCAAACTGTCAAAATCGCTACATATTAAAGTAACTCCAAAAACTATCAAAGTAACCCCATTTTACGTTAACACTTCCATCGCTGACTGTACCCCTCGTCCCCTAAGTCCGCTGTCTGCTTGACCACTGATAAGCCGGTGGCCTACACAAACACTTGCGGTAACCCTCTTGTGTCTTCAACCTTTCATATGTGAAAGGGAACGGTAGAACAGTTACTCAATAAGTCAAAACCAAATCTATACTTATAATAAATCTGTAGAAGTAAAAATTCTGTACATTGAAAATATCAAAAAAATAAATGGCAGGGGGTGTTACTAGACCGACACCGGACCCAAAAATGTGATTAAAAAATTTTTTGTCTGTCTGTTTGTTCAGGCATCACGCAAAAACTACCGGTTCGATGAAACTTGGTATAATTATTCTTTAACACCCTGGGCACCACACTGGGTACTTTTTATCTCGGAAAAGTACATAAAATAAAAAACAAACTTAATTTTGCGGTTCGATCCCTAGACCCGATTACTGTACCAACTGCAAATAATAAGTTTGTCGTAGATTAACTCCACTGTGGGTAGGGAACTCCACGGTGGGTGATGACCCGCAGTAGAGTCCACTAAAGGGCTCTGCACACGGCTAAGATACTATAATATTTTATCTTATGATACTATATCGCTCGCCATACAATTTAATGGATTAGCACACACTACGAAGATAATAAATAATATTTCATATTTTCGTATCTTAAGATGAATTTGTATGGCGAGCGAAAATATTATAGTATCTTAGCCGTATGCAGTGCCCCTAAGTTATGCTGTAAGTGTAGTGCTGAAGGTTGAATTTGGCTTGCACCGTTCGCAGCACACGCGTGGCGCGCGGCCGCCACGGATCGCTACCGTATATAAGGACGAAGTCTGAGCGCGCGCATCATCCCTGGCTGGAGGCTTTGATTCTCGAATCGAGGCCACCACAGGCAAGTTCGGTTAAGCAGCCGACAACCTCATAGGTTGACCTGCGAGTGGCCACAAACAAAAAAAAAAGCGCGCGCATCATACATTTTTTGAACTTTGATTTGTACGGACGTGTCAAGTGGCGAGCGTTCGGTAGGTATTTTATTTTCTGTTATTGAGTTTTATTTTCTGTTATTGAGTTTTTTTTTTAATTATGTAGGTACTTAGGTTTACTTCATATAGCAATTGATTTCCTATTGTAATTAGCCACAAAGGGCCCGCGCCGGGGCAAGTTCTACACAAATAGCACTTTACACAAAAAACTCATTGATAAATTTCGTCGTCCACGCGAACGAAGTCGCGGGCACAGCTAGTGTAAAATAAAACATCTTTTAGTCATACTTTTTTTGTTTATAATTTTTTTTTTAGTGTATGCGAAACCTGAATATTTCAGGTTTATGAATCAGATACAGTAACTGAATCGATATTTTGAATTTTAGTTCCAACGCGACGTAAAGATGTCGCTACAATACTATTGTATCTACGAGATAAAAGAAAAGATTACCCACAACATTAATTTCTTTATCTCAGATACTTATCAAAGCAAGTATAGAGTGGGTGTGACAGATAATTTTGGTGACATTTCCAAGATGGCCGCTCGAGGTGTAGCCGTGTTTTTGTTTTTGGTCGCTGCTGTGTCAGGTAAGGATTTACTAGGCAGTGATATTTGCAGCAAATGACATATCGGTAGCACAGGGTAGTATTATTTATACTCATACTCACATAATTAACTCACATATTCATTTTTACTCATTGGTTCTTTGTTTTCATTCCTTTTTAAAATATTGTATTATTCACTTTTATATATATTTTTTTTTTTACTTTTTGATGTGATGCTGTCAGTACATTATTTTCTTTTTCATCTATCATCAATAAGAGCCGAAACACATAAAGAGAGCGAAAATAGAGCGTTCTGTAGGGTAACCAGTTACTCGTGATTTTTTAGAGTCCATCTTCGATGAAATAATTATGTAGTACTTTACTGTTTCGGAAACGGCGCGACAAATATCACAACAAATAATTGAAGGGTGAAATAACCAGCGCAATATTCCAATTTCGGAAGAAATATATCTTTGTTAGAAATATTTTACATTAAATTGTTGATGAAAAATTGTATATTTATTTATTTATTTAATCTTCATGTACAATAGTGGTACATAGGCGGACTTAATGCAGCAAGGCATTATCTACCAGTCAACCTTTGGGTTAAAAAAACAAAACTGTGGTAGGTGTGCACAATAAATAAATAACAGATATTTCAAATATAATATAGTATCAATAAAATAGTTACTTATAATAATAAAATATGTATATATGCTTATATTATAAACTAATAAATACTATGACAATTCTGACAAAGACCGAACTAAAGTTGAGAGCACTTCAAGTAGTAGTTCCGAATTTTACGCTTAAAGGAAAATTTACTTTCAGCTTTTTTTCTTTTCTTTTTATATCTTGTGATAAAATAATAAAAAATGGCAAACGTTCGATTTGATGGACTAGAAACTAACTGTATCATGTCAGAAAGTATGACTGAATGAAATGAGAATAGGATCGATTACCATGTTGTGACGTCATGTCGAACTGTCAAATTGAAGAAATTGAGTACGGTGAGCAAAAAAAGAAATTTTTAAAATTTAATTTATTTACGAATCGTGAACGAAAAAAGTTTTATTCAGTTCTTCAATTTTGCTCATCTCTGCGTGACTGTGTGAAGTGTCTGATTAGTGACAAATGGAAGAAGAAAGCGAATTGTTCCTAACAATGAAAATAAGAAAGAAAATAGTTTTTTTTTTTTCAAATGTAATTATGGCTTGAAACAATATATTAAGAATAGCTAATTTATATTAAACAATAACGTTATTACTTCACTAGATGTAGTTTACGATTTAACTAAGACTTCGAAGCAAAACAATATCCTATATTGATACGCAAATAAGATTTTTTTGCAAACCGTACTTTTCACTCAACATTTTGACAGATCGAGGTTATTGGCTTTCCTTTTCTTATTTGGAACGCATAGTATGTGTTTCGATCCTTAGCTATGATTATTACGGAGCTTTTCGTCTAAAATGTCACAACAGTCCTGATCTATAGTGACATTTGACACACACGACCCTCACGACTGTACCTCTACCATGAGTTTTAAGCAATAGTATTCGTCGCTACTCGATATCGCCGCCGTAAATATTTTGTATGGCAAATTTTGCAGCGCCTCTAGCGGTCACTTGCAGAACCAAAATTTGCCATACAAAATATTTACGGCGGCGATATCGAGTAGCGACGAATACTATTGCTTAAAACTCATGGTAGAGGTACAGATCTTCATTTGTTTTAAAGTCGAGCATCAAGAGCTGTCGCCGACAACGTGTCGATGGCTGCAGTTATATTTGCCGTTGGCGACAAGCCCCTTTCATAATTTACTAGCTTTTGCCCACGGCTTCATCACCATAAACACCATAAACTATCTGCGTATCTTTTTCTCCTTCTCTATCAAATCCATCCAAAGGTTGTCTGTAAGAGATCGCTTTTAGCGATAAGACCGCCCATTGTGACACCCTATTAATTTTAAGTTATTAATGTAATTTTATTTTTGATGTACAATAAAGAATACATCTATCTATCTTCGCTCCCGCTTTATCTTACTCTACCTTACTGTACGCTAAACCAATAAATGAGCATTGGATTTTCTATATTTTTATTTAACCGGTGTAAAATTCCGTCTCCCGGTTCTAAGCTTTTTTTTATGGTAGGTAAAATCATCCAATGACAAATCCCGCCCTTGGGTGGGGCGGGAAATAGTGTCAGACTCTTACTGACTAAAAACCTACCCTGTTCCTTCCCTGCCTTGGATCCGGGGCCCTGGTATGCATTTTCATACCTCCCCAAAGCCCCAGACTAGGCCTCGACCCTACTGGGCCCCTACGGTTTGCTGAAAACTCTTTGAGGCGCACGGGAACAGTGCGCGCCGTAAACGCCTTGAACTCGGTCCGGTTTGTTACCGGACAAACGAACAGCGAGCTACCCATTGCCCGTCGTCCACAAGCCCGCGCCTACGGTGGCCGGAAATTTGGATCGGAATTACGGCGGCGGCTGCGGCGTAAGCGCCGTTGCCTGATGCGGTCGGCCTCCTCCTTTGCTAGCATTACTGCTTCGCAGAAGGAGGCGACCGCCTGCCACTCCTCCTCGCTCCGGAGCATGGCCTGAACCAAGCCCCGGCGCGAGAGATCATTGCTACCGATCGCCCTCACGAGGACACGGCGATGCTCCGCCCAGGCGGGGCACACCTCTACAGTATGCTCCACCGTGTCCTCCGGGTGTTCCGCACAGTGGCGACACCCGGGCGCCCGGTTCTAAGCTACCTTCTACCTTATTTTTATCGAGGACTTAAGCATTTACAGTCAAAAAGTAACATTTGATGAAGTGACGAAAGAAGACCAGAAATTGCCAACGGAACTTCATACTCACATAGATATCACAATGAAGATAGTTAAGCGACTTTGACAATACAAATAAATTAATGGTTCTGAATAATTATGTTGCTGAGAGCAGTGGTGGCTGAGTGGTAACGGCCCCAAGTTACGTTTAGTAGGTCGCGGGTTCAAGCCCGGCCAGGTGCATTACTTTGTGTAATTTATTTCATCACCACTGCTCTCAAAACGGTGAAGGAAAACATCGTGAGGAAACCGGCATGTCCTAGAACCAAAAATTCGAAGACATGTGACATCCACCAACCCGCACTGGGCCCGCGTGGTGGATTACGGCCCATTCCCTCTCTTAGAGAGGAGGCCTGTGTCCCAGCAGTGGGAACATTAAAAGGCTGATGATGATGTTGAAAATGGTATCATCAAATTGACCTGCTGATGATGATGATGGAGCCGTAAGATAGTCACTGGAACTCCGTAGTGTTTGGGCTTGTTAGGATTGTCATGAGATGCATTTTGGCTATAAGGTACTATCAAACTGATAAGATGATGGAGCTGGAAGGTGGAAGATAAACACGAGAACTTCATAATAAAACAATGTATCCTAGCAGTGTTTGGGTTAATTGGAATTATCGTGAGAAATAGGCACTCTGATTATAACTGTACCGCAACTAAAAAGTGTGAAATAAAAAACTTTTTACAAAAAAAAAAAATAACCGACTTCATTAAAAAAAAAACACTAAAAGGATTAAAATAACTGTAATTTCGGAAGTCGGTGTTAAATTAGAAACAAACAATACCGAGAAACACCGACTTCCGAAATAAAATTTGGCCGTTTCAATCCCGTGGAGGGTCGATTCGGATCATGAAACACTATCGATTTATAAAGATAAAATTAAAAAATAAAGTACTTTTTTTGTCTAAAAGTCGAGTTAATATACGCATGTTCGAAATTAATTTCTTTAAGTAAACGTCAGCTGAGCGAGGCCAATCAACTGTAGGTAGTTAGGTAAAATGTGTTTAAGATAAAACGGCACGTGTTTAACATAAACAGGCATGAATTTTATCTGATATTGTAGTTATGATTCATTTTTATCAATTAATCTTTATTCATTTTTATTAATCAATGAAAACGTATTTTCCGATTTTAGTTTGTCTACACTAATATTTTTTTTGAGGTAAAGTTTTGACTGGCCTGTTGGTCTAGTAATTAGTGACCCTGACTGCTATGCCGGAGGTCGTGGGTTCGATTCCCACCGAGGAGAAAAGCTTGTGTGGTGAGCACGATCATTTGTTCTGTGTCTGAGTGTAATTTATCTATAATATGTATGTATTTAGAAATATATAAGTATGTTTATCATTTGTCTAGTACTCATAACACAAGCTCTGCTTAGCTTCTGGAGGCAACAGTCCTTGCACACATGCACGATAAGCGCATGGAGACGCAACGCCGGGGCGAAATTCCGCTGCCGCGACAAGTCGAGGCATGGCGGACAGAGCTCCGGCGGGATCTCATGCCAAAATGGCGTCAGCGACTATCGCAACCTCGTTCGGGGCGCGCCACAATTGGGGCGATAAGGCCCATCCTTGAGGCGTGGCTGGAAAGACCTCACGGCGTTCTCAACTTCCGCACGACGCAGGTGCTTACCGAACACGGAAAGTTCGCTAAGTTCCTGTTCCGGATTCGTGCACAGGATTCGCCCGGGTGTCGCCACTGTGCGGAACACCCGGAGGACACGGTGGAGCATACTGTTGAGGTGTGCCCCGCCTGGGCGGAGCATCGCCGTGTCCTCGTGGGGGCGATCGGCGGCAGCGATCTCTCTGGCCGGGCCTTGGTTCAGGCCATGGTACGTAGTGAGGAGGGATGGCAGGCGGTCGCCTCCTTCTGCGAAGCAGTAACGCTAGCAAAGGAGGAGGCCGACCGCATCAGGCAGAGGCAACGGGGCGCTCGTCCCAGCCGCCGCCGGGATTCCGATTCCGATTTCCGGTCACCGTAGGCGCAGGCTTGCTGACGGCGTGCAATGGGTAGCATGCCGTCCGATCGTCCGGTAACCGACCGGACCGAGCCCAAGTCGTCGACGGCGCGTTCTGTTCCCGCGCGCCTCAAGGAGCTGTCTGCAAACCGTAGAGGCCCAGCCTGCTAGCTGCAGGCAGGCAGGGTCGAAGCCTGCTGGGGTCAAGGGCCGAATTCCCGTTCCGCCCAAGGGCGGAATTTGTCATTAGATGATTTTACCTACCATAAAAAAAAAACAGCTCTGCTTAGCTTGGGATTAGACGGCGTTGTGTGTGATAGTTGTGGAGTATTATATTATATTGTGGAATATTAAAGTTTGTTTTCTTTTTTTTTGTGACATAACAACAAAACTACTTTCAGATTTATTCTTATATCTATGCTATAAGACCTTGCTTCATGCTAAATTTCAGGATTCTGGGTCAACGGGGAGTACCCTATCAATTTTGATTCCTTTGAGAGTGTCGAAATGTTCGTTTTTTGTGACATACGGCCGTAAATATTCTTTTTTCGTTAACTTAGATGTATCATTTTTTTACAAGGGTTCATAGACCTGAGTATATATCACTATTTTTTAATTAGTGCAAATACTTAAAGGGCTTATTAGAAAAGGTCTTGTTATTATGTAGTAAAGATTATGATTATGTATCTTGATCTTCTTGGTGTAACGTTGACATCTACTCTCAACTTCGGGGCCATACATCGAAGCAAAGGCTCAACTGGCTGCAAAAAAGCTAGGAATCCTCGCAAAGGTCAGACAGCACTTCACGCCGGATCAGCTGCTCAAACTTTATCAAGCGCAAGTTCAATCTTGTATGGAGTACTGCTCTCATCTTTGGGACGGATCTACCCGCCAGCTTAATGCGCTTGAGACTATTGAGAGGCGAGCCAAGAGTATCATTGGCAATGATGCACTCGTCGAGTCGAGGCTTCAAAGTCTTGAGCATCGACGCCGAGTTGCTAGCCTGTCGGTTTTCTACCGGTTACATTTCGGGGAGTGTGCGTCGGAATTGCATAGCCTAATTCCGCCTAGCCCGTTCGACTTGGGCTCGGTGCGGTCGGTTACCGGACGATCGGACAGCGTGCTACCCATTGCACGCCGTCCGCAAGCCCGCGCCTACGGTGGCCGGAAATAGGGATTGGAATCCCGGCGGCGGCAGGGGCGAGCTCCCCGTTGCCTCTGCCTGATGCGGTCGGCCTCCTCCTTTGCTGGCATTACTGCTTCGCAGAAGGAGGCGACCGCCTGCCATCCCTCCTCACTCCGAAGGGGTGTATAATTATATGGTTTTAACTTCAACTCGATAACTCTAAGAGTTCCCGAGATAAAGGGTCTTGACAGACAGATAGACCAATAGACGGAAAACAAAGTGATCTTACAATAGTGGCATATAAGTTGACCCAAAATGACGATCGACCTTTAATACGCAGTAATAGATTTTAAGCTCTCAATCTGCGCGCCATTTTGGTTCAACTTATTTGCCGCGTACTATACAAGGGGTTTTATTTTTGCCGACTCATGAATGAAACCAAATATACCTATCACCATTTTTTTCTGCAGCTTTACCCACGAGTTTGGACCCAATCATCACTAAGCTTGACCCTGAAGGACTCCGGTATGGATACCTCAGGGATGATGAGGGTATACCTCACCTGGTCGACTCCTGGATCAAGGCGAGTGATTTGAGACAAATGGCCAGATACAATCCTGACACAGATAATGAATACCATCTATATACCAGGTGAGTTTCCTGATACATTCATTTTTAGGGTTCCATAGCCAAATGGCAAAAAAAGGAACTCGTTTTAATTCCGTGGAGGATCGATTCGGTACATGAAATACTATCAATTGTAAAGAGAAAATTAAAAAAAAGTACTTTTTCAGAATCAATATACGTATGTGCGAAATTAATTACATTATGTAAACGAGTCAATGACCTTGTAGGTAGGCCTTTTATTATTGTGAATGTGAGGACTATGTGGATTCGTTTTTATTTTTTGTTCTCTTTCTTTTCAGTATTTTTAGCGTGTCTAACAATTTGAGTATTTTCTGCGGTCTACCCAAATGTCCTTTCCTTGGTATTGTTCGTCAAGTCGTTGATATCCTTAGTGTCCTGAGTTGAGCTTTGCGAATACTGACAAATGCTTGCACTGAGTGGACAGGTCCACTCAAATCTGTATGGTTCTTTCTTCAAAAGATCACTTCAGACAATTAATCTGCATGGTCCTCATGTGATTTGACCAATACATATTTACTGTATGGACTTTATAAGAGACTGTGACCCCTGAGTTTGTTTCGGTGTTTCTTCTCATGGTAGTCAGCTAGGAAACACTGGAATCATCAAGTTTAAACTGACGAAAAAAAAATTGACGTGTAAAAGCGTTTTTAAAACCTACTTGCAAAGTATATTTACTTTCACACAGTTGGGTTTAAGTCAGTAAATGATATTTCATTTACTGACTTAAACCCAACTGTGTGCCTTTGTTGCCCTTTGCGTTCCAGAGCCAACAACTACATTTTTAAAATTGTATCCCACTCCTCAGATCCAACCCGCTAGTAAGCCAGCCGATCGTCCAAGGCAACACCAATCTCCTTGCAGCCAGCAACTTCGATCCTGCCAAGAGGACCATCATCCTTATACACGGTTTCCTTGGGAACATATTTAGTGGATTCAACACAGTTTTGGTACCAGGTACATTAATATTTATGGTTTCGTACGTCAAAAGGATAAAACGGAACCCTTATAGGATAGCACACGGTGGAGGTGTGCCCCACCTGGGCGGAGCATCGCCGTGTCCTCGTGGGGGCGATCGGCTGCAGCGATCTCTCTCGCCGGGCCTTGATGCAGGCTATGGTCCGGGGTGAAGAGGGATGGCAGGCGGTCACCTCCTTTTGCGAAGCTAGTGAAGGAGGAGGTCGACCGCATCAGGCAAAGGCCACGGCACTCGCGGCCCAGCCGCCGCCGGGATTCCGATCCAGATTTCCGGCCAGCGTAGTTCGCTATCCGACCGTCCGGTAACCAACCGGACCGAGCCCAAGTCGTCGACGGCGCGTATTGTTCCCGCGCGCCTCAAGGAGTTGTCAGCAAACCGTAGAGACCTAGCCTGCTAGCTGCAGATAGGCAGGGTCGAAGCCTACTGGAGCCAAGGGCAACGATGGAACGGCGTAGGTTTTTAATCAGTAAGAGTCTGACACTATCTTCTGCCTCGCCCAAAGGCGGGTTTGTCAATGGATGATTTTACCTACCATAAAAAAAAATCCTTATTACACTTTGTTGTCCGTCTGTCTGTCTGTCAAGACCAGTGATTTCAGGTTTGATCCCATAGTAAATGGTTGCGCGAATTTGCTTGATGTGGACTGTAGGTTTGAAAAGCGATCTTAGGTTTGTTAACAATATGCAGATACTGTGCCTAGCGTTTATTAATGGGATAAATGTATTAGGAAAGGAACACTGACCTTTTAACCTCGAAGGTTCCACGTGGCGCCGGCCGGCGAACCTCGACTTCGCACATTTAACCACTGCCAGGTCCTGTTTTGCACTACACTGCACTATTGTTGAGTTTTGAATGGTTGGATCACGAAATAGTCAATTTTCTTGTAATTTCGAGCGGGCGTTGTTAGCGGTGCGGTCACATTCACAATCGATGCACAAACGTCAATGTCATTTCATTTCTAGAGGTCGTGCGGGGAAGGGAAACGGATGGTATAGGATTGCTAGGCCAAAAAAATAAATTACAAAAAACAAAATCGCGGAACATAGCAAATTGGCGCAACCATTCCCCCCGGGTTTGAAGGGTTACCTTCAAAGAAAAGAAAAAAAACAAAAGCGAAACTAAACCCTATTACTAATCTAAACTATCAATACTAGGTAGCGAAACAACTTATAACTAACTATGCCACTACTACTGATTAGGCAGAGGGCAGAGGCGAATAACCCGACGCAGGTACGATCCAGTTGCGGTTTTAACCTTTACGACTCGCGTTATTCCGTTCGAACCCGGAAAAACTTCTTCCACTACACCAAGAGGCCAGTGCAGAGGAGGCGCACTCTCAGTCTTCAGTATCACCACAGTACCGACTGTGACTGGATCTGAAGGAGTGTTCCACCTTTGACGCGACTGCAGCGTATGCAGATAATCTGTCCTCCATCGCTTCCAAAAGGACTGAACTAAGCTATCCAGCAGAGCGTGACGATTCACCTTATGGTGATAATCCACCAACAAATCCAAAACGTGATCCTTGCGTGGTAGGACCACTGGATGCATTTGTTCAAACTCTAACTTAGCATTTCGCAGACGGCCACCGACACGAATGAGTCCGTCTTGCAAAAATGGTTTCAAATGTTGAAGTGCGCGACTACAAGGTTTATGTGATTCTAAACTACGAAATTCTATTGAAAAATAAAATTTCTGCAACTCTCGAAGTACAACTGATTCAGCTCTATCCAAATCAGCTGCGATTATAGAACCACGCGATGGTAATAATCTCAAAAATCTTAGGACGTAAACTACACAGCGTAATAATCTCGACCAAGACGAGACTCGATTAGACAACCACAAAACAACTGACTCTTCACGCGGAACTGATACTACAAGCGTATGTTTCTTCTCCTCGGGTGGCTCTGAAACAGTAGCGGGGTTAAACGGAGCACTTGGCCACTCGTTAGGAGTGGTATGAAGCCAGGGAGGGCCACAAAACCAAAGCGGATGATTTAAAATTTGCGCAGGAAGCAAACCACGTGAGAGACAATCAGCTGGGTTTTCTGTTCCAGCGACATGGAATATATTTTCCGGTGACAATTCAGCTTGAATCTTAGCCACCCTATTTGCGACAAACGTGCCCCATCGATGGGGTGAAGAGTGGGCCCAACATAGAGCAACGGTTGAGTCTGAAAACGCTACAATTCTCTCTATATTAATGCGAGGACGACAAGTTTTGACTATAGATGTAATCAATTGAACCAACATAAGAATAGCGCAGAGTTCGAGACGAGCAAGAGAGACAACCTTACGAGGAGATACCTTTGATTTTGCGCTAATGAGGAAAACTGAAATGTTATCGCCATTTTGGACCTGAAAGTAAACCACTCCCCCGTAAGCCCTCTCACTGGCGTCTGCGAAACCTACCACATTAACAACAGCGTCTGGTACCATACCAACATGGCGAGGAATCTGTATCTGATCGAGCATTGGAAGCTCTTTCCTATAGCGAGCCCACAACTTAGCAACACTGTCAGGAGCGGTGTCGTCCCAATCACAGTTGGAAAGCCAAAGCTCTTTTATAAGCAGCTTTGCATACAAAACGACAGGAGCTACAAAACCCATTATATCCCATATCCGAGCTACACATGCTAGGATAACGCGTTTGGTACAAGTTGGCGGAGTCGAGCTAATTTTAAGACTGAACATATCAGTTGCGGGTGACCAACTTAAACCAAGGATCTTATGCGAATCACTATCATCGAATTCCTTTACCGAAGTCAACCGGTGTGACGGTGGAATCGACTCTAATGTAGCTTGCGAGTTGCTTGTCCATTTCACCAGATCAAATTGACCGGACTTCATGAGGCTGATTACTTGAGCAGCGGTCTCTATAGCCTCTGCTTCACTAGGTACACTGTACACAAAATCGTCCATGTACAATCCGGTTTCAATAGTGGCCCTTGCTTTCGGGTATGTATCACCCTCGTCAGCGGCCAACTGCTTGATAGTGCGAAGAGCGTGAAAGGGACTAGACTTAAGCCCAAAACAAACACGATTGAATTCGTAAACCTTCAAAGGTTCCTGCGGAGAAAATCTATACAAGAAGCGTTGGAATCTACGGTCACATTCTCTGATTCCAATACTAAGAAACATTTGCCGAATATCGGCAGAGAGCGCAATAGCAAACAAGCGAAAATTTACTATTATTTCAAATAAGTTACCCTGGAGGTTCTGACCACAATACAAGATATCGTTAAGCGATATGCCAGTACTAGTTTTAGCGCTACCATCCATAACCACACGCAGTTTAGTTGTAAGCTTGTCTTCTCTAACAACTCCATGGTGCGGGATGATGTAAAACGGGTAATCACGTGTCTCCTCAGTCTCGGCAGGCGCTGATGAGATATAACCTTTATCTAAATATTCGATCAGCACATCATCATAGGCTTGCTTCAACTTAGGAGACGCCTGCATCTTACGTTCCAAGCATAGAAAGCGTTTTTCTGCGGAGGCACGGGAGCCACCGAGCGAAAAAATATCACCCTTGAAAGGGAGCGCGACAACATAACGACCATCTTTATCACGAGTAGTCGTGCGGGTATAAATCTCCTCAGTGACCTGATCCTCAGGGCTGAGAATAGGCGGGACATTGACCTCTTCAATCTCCCAGAACTTGCGGATGGTAGACTCAAGCGGCGGCTCGACGGTGCAACAGTGCGACACAGTCGAGTAACTATCTAAACAAGCGGGTGCGGAACCAACTATAACAAACCCGAGAACTGTTTCCAGTGCGTGCGGAGCGGGGTACTTCGGAAGACCTTGAATTTTACGTGATAACTGGAGATGCGGGAGAATCGAAGCACCGATCAATAGATCGATATCTCCAGGGAAAGCGTAATTTCCGTCGGCTAACTGCAAGTTCTTAAACTCCGTCAGCATGGACGTGTCAACCGGTACCGTGGGCAACCGTTCCGTAATCTTATCTGCGACTAGCGAATCCATTTCAAACGAAATATTACGATTAAAACGTGAACTAAATATTATTTTAATGGAACCGTGAATGGTTGCCTTTAAACCTCCAAAACCTTTCACTTCTGAGCGGGATGACCAATTATTAAAACTAAAACCAAGGCGCTGACAACAATCCCGAGTAATAAAATTACTCTGGGAAGCGCCATCTAGTAGCGCTCGAACGGTGTGCGGTTTGCCAAAGGCATCTACAATGACAACTTGCGCGGTCGCAAGTAAAACGGTAGTGATTTGAGTACCAGCGGCGGAAAGCGAACACAATGTTACGTCGTTTGCACTTGCAGCAGGCCGCGCGTCACAAGCGTCGCGCGTCTGCGCAGGCTGCTGCTGCGATGGCAGCTTACTACTCTCAAAATGTAAGAAGGTATGATGTCTAGCTAGACATTTACGACAGCTAACACCACTGTTACATGACGTAACCAGATGTTTGTCACTTAGACAATTAAAACACAAATTATTAGTGCGGACAAACTTGTAACGATCACTAGGCGATAATTTCTGAAATCCCGAACACTTGTACAGCTGTGTATGGCTACCCTTACACAGAGAACAGTCAGGTGTTGAGGCGGTATTAACTAGCGTATGTGCAGTCTTGACTGACTTCGATGACGCGTCTATACGGCGATCGGAACCTGTCCTATTCGTGACTTCATGACGTGCCGACGTGCGCTGCAATACCTTAATATGGTCGCGAATAAAAGATTCTAAATCTTCGAACTTAGGTATTTCGTTACCGCGCCGAGTCGTTTCAAACAGACGAACAGTTTCAGGATCTAATTTATTTAAACCGATATACAAAAACAAAAAGTCACAGAGGTCATTGACCTTTAGGTTCTTTACTGCACGAACAGATGATGCGAAAATATTTAAAAACTTCTCTAAATTATGATCGTTACAAACGGAAAAACTTTTCAAATCGAATAATTGATCTAAATATGCGGTGGCTACTAATCGCTTATCTTCGTATTTTGTTTTTAAAGTGTCCAAAACTAAAGTGTAATTTTCAGCGCTAAACGTAATTCCAGCACAGACAGCCTTTGCCTTACCGGTCAATTTTTCTACGAGATAATGCAATCTCTCGTGATCTGTCAGCGATGTGTTCCTATGTATTATATTTTCGAAACTATCTATAAATAAATTCCAATTTCGAATGTCACCATTAAATTCAGGTATTTGAATTGGCGGCAATCGTGGGCGTTCGCGAGGAGGGTTGGATAAACCACCCGCGGGGGGGGGGTCTCTAAACTCCTAGCAATACGTTTGATACGACAATACAAGTCATCAAAGGACGACAATGCCTGATAACTCACACAGTAATCAGGATTTAACTCCAACTCTAAAATGTTTATATCCTTAATTGTAGATTTAAAATCCGCGCGCAAACTATCTAAAGTTTCCAACGAACACAAGAAAGCATCTCTAATCATCAGATCCGAGATTTGCAAAGATTTATCACAAATTGATTGAACACGTGAAAACTGTGAGTCCCTTTCGGCGTATAAAAGCTTTAACTGAACCTTTAAATCAGTACTAACCTTGGTTCCCTTAAGAGACATCTTGTTTTGATATATTCACACTATACACTCAAACAAACACTTAACGAATTATTAAGTAAGCGATAATTATCAGATAACAATATGGTAATATTGTAAACAACAAAGTGAACGGCGAACGAACGGAATAACCTGAATCAATGAGTGAATATTACCCAATTTCTCGATTAAATCATTCACGTCGTTCATATGCGTATATAATCTATGGTTTATCCGTTCCTACAAATATTCACTCAACAATGAACGGGTATTTTTGAAATGCGTCTACCTACATGCAATTTGTAGGACTTCCGAATGAATTTTGTCAAGAAAAAGAATGCGATCGATTTATATCTACGCTGATATTTACGTAGCTAACTATAATTATGCGGTGCGTTTGACGGCGTAGGTACCGTAATTATCAATGGCTCTTTAACTATACGAGCGAAATAACGTATAGTTGCCTAAATGCCTAGATGCGGGTTTTCTACTATTATATCTAGGTAAACAGGCGCGTTGCGTTTATTCCCTATGGAACAAATACTATATTGCGAAATTACAAGAAAATGATTCACGATCCTGCTCGTAGGACCAAAAAGTAATGGTTGCGCGAATTTGCTTGATGTGGACTGTAGGTTTGAAAAGCGATCTTAGGTTTGTTAACAATATGCAGATACTGTGCCTAGCGTTTATTAATGGGATAAATGTATTAGGAAAGGAACACTGACCTTTTAACCTCGAAGGTTCCACGTGGCGCCGGCCGGCGAACCTCGACTTCGCACATTTAACCACTGCCAGGTCCTGTTTTGCACTACACTGCACTATTGTTGAGTTTTGAATGGTTGGATCACGAAATAGTCAATTTTCTTGTAATTTCGAGCGGGCGTTGTTAGCGGTGCGGTCACATTCACAATCGATGCACAAACGTCAATGTCATTTCATTTCTAGAGGTCGTGCGGGGAAGGGAAACGGATGGTATAGGATTGCTAGGCCAAAAAAATAAATTACAAAAAACAAAATCGCGGAACATAGCAAATTGGCGCAACCAGTAAAAGTTGTTTGTTATCATGACTACAATCACGTGTTTAAGTATCGTCCACTAATTACCAGTCAACCTATATACATAAACTTAAATCTATGGGTACAATGGCGGTCTTATTGTCTCTGTTCAGTTATGTCTGATACCACATAATTGATAAATCACTGGGCACTTTGGAGAAGCAGAAATTTACATATGATCTTCTTTGACAGCTTTCCTGCTGGCTGGAGACGTTAACGTGATTGTCGTTGACTGGGGCGCCGGCGCACATTTTGGATTCAATGGAATTGCTTCTGGTAAGTCAAAATACAATCACCACACTTGTGGCAATGGGCAGCAGGGTATAGTGCTCGCAGGTTGGTCTTCCACACTCGTCAACGTCGAGCTTGGTTTAAAATCTTGTTGCTTCATCTAAAGTAATCCAACGCGATGTTTGATACAGAGGCAACGCGAAAAAAGAGAAATAACGCCTGAAAACTCTGTTAGCATTCGGCAATTCCATGATTCACTCGAATATCCTCTTGCCTCTGCATCACCCAAAGGTTGACTGGTAGAAAATGTCTTAAGGCATTAAGTCCACCTCTGTACTTTATGTGTGCTTAAAGAATAAATAAATAAATAAAATATTTCACAAAACTTGTTCCAGGAATTACGTGTTTTTTTTTTAAACTCTTCAAAGTTTTTGAGAAAAATTTACACCATTTAAAATCTCGATTAAATGTGCAAGGCTTTTATAGAAGCACTTTTTTAATATTTTAATATATGAGTACATTATGAAGGGCCAAAGTTCACGTAAAATAGAAGATTTTCAGAGTTTTTTACTGGATTAGTTTTACAAAAATTTATGTTTTGATTTCTATAGAAGCCTAGATAATATCCACGAGATATCTGTGTATCTAAAATATCTGGAAAAAGATGTGTAATAACATCATAATCATGTAAGAGCGGTTGGTTGTATGAAAATTTACATCGCGAAGGATGCTCTTAAGTCTGTATTTTAAGCCAAACTAATAAGATAACTGTTTCATCTATGTTCTAGGACGCAGCGTGGGCCGCTTCATCACCTGGTTGAACCAGGCCTCTGGAGCTAACATCAATAACTACCACATCTTAGGCTACAGTGTTGGGGCTCACCAAGCCGGTATCGTCGGCAGAAGTCTTCTGGGACAAGCTAGTTATATTACCGGTAAGAAGGTGGATAGATCCGAACTCATTATGATAATCCTTTAGGCTCAGTACACCGCGTATTTAACCTACTTCGAAAAGGAGCAGGTTCTATGTTCGGCTGTATGTTTTGTTTTTTTTATGTATGTTCACCGATATCTCGGTCAATTGTGGACTTATTTCGAAAAATTTTTTAACCGACTTCGAAAAGGAGGAGATTCTATATTCGAAAGATTATACTTCCGAATTGGTCCCATAAAAATATCTTTTTGATCTGATGATAAACTTCGAAGATATAGGACGAAACTCTTCAAAAAATCATAGCAGAACTGTCGTTTGTATATGTTTGTTCGCGGACATCTTGGTCAATTGTGGACCGGTTTTGAAATTTTTAGTTTTTATTGAAAGATTATACTCTCGAGTTGGTTCCATAGAAATATTGTTTTGATCTGATGATGAACTACGAAGATATAGAACGGAACTCTTCAAAAAACCTTAGCAGAACTGTCGTAACAAGTAAAATTGCTTTGTTTATACATATAGTCGGTGGCTGACTAAAGGAAAAAGGGGAGGGGGTACATAGAACTGACCTGATGATGAAGACAAAAGGTAGGTAAGAGCCGGAGCTTTGTAATAGATCAGTGTATCCTAGCCGTGTTTGGTATTATTAGAATTGTCATGATGATTTGATGATGGAACCGAATGGCGGAAGGTACTACTAAAAAGTGTGAAATAAAAAACTTTTTACAAAAAAAAAAATACAACCGACTTCAAAAACCACCACCTTTTTGGTGGTTTTTGAAGTCGGTTGTATTTTTTTTTTTTTGTAAAAAGTTTTTTTTTTATACACGCAGACGACGCGCAGATGTCGCATGCACGCATTTCAAACGAGATTTAAACCTAACCTTGAATAGAATAGAATAGAATTTTATGTTGCAAATATAGGTAGCACATAGTAGTTCTTAGGATTATATTATAGCTCAGCCACATTTTACCGTTCGGCATGCAAACATTTAAAAAATATTTATCTGATTATTAAACTTACATTTTTCTCAATTATTAGATCAATTTATAAATTATTATTATTATTCAATTTTATATTATCAATTTAATTGAATATATACGTATGTGTCAATTTTTTTATTAATTATTATCATTAGATTATAATATACACATACATGTCATTACAAATTCAATCCAACAGGTTTTTTTTTAATTTTACGGCATATTTTTACACAGATTTATTAATCTCATACTATTTCAAATGTCATACGATTATCATAAAAAATTATAATATATCATTACTGTTACAAATATAACAGTACATATATATATAGTCTATAGATTTTGTCTGATATTTACTGCACTTGTAGATTCGTTATATACGAGTATAAGACTAGGTTCTAACATCTACCACCGTTCCTCTCCAGGTATGGACCCGGCAGACCGCTGGATCTCCAGCCAGGCCCTGAAGTCAGATGACGCGGTCTACACCGAGGTGATCCACACCAACATCGGCAATATTGGCATGGAGAAGCCGTGTGGTGATGTTGATTTCTATCCTAACGGTGGTATAAACATGCCTGGGTGTGCTACTGCCGTCTGTGATCATTATAGGTAAGAAGAACAACAATAGAAAAAACGGTAATTTAAAAAACTAAAAAACCCGACTGCTTTTCACAGTAGAAAATGCCCTAAACAAGAAAGTCGTTGTACCCGATTGCACTTAACTATATAATATTTTAAATACAAGATAAATTGTAGCAGTCGGGACCCATTCTAGAAAGTCAGCCGTCTAGTTAGTAGATTGGAGTAATCTGCAATGTAATATAGGTCGATGGATTTTAGGTTGAGAGGTGTCCTCTCAAGCTAAAATCCATCGACCCGTTCAGGCTGCAGAGCGTGCCAAACAATTATACATACATACATACATACATACATACTGTCGAAAAACATAACCCTCCTTCTGGCGCAGTCGGGTAAAAAATCCTGGTTAGTTCAATTACATAGATGAATCGCACGGCACGTCACAATCGTGGTGATCTAGGCGTGGGCTAGCTGACACAGAGCAATGGGTAGATTAATTCTTTAACCACTTGCCCTAACTCTTTAACAGATTGATTCAACGAGAATTTACGTGTCTTATTCACCTGGACTCAGCTATAGGTGAAACAACTTAATTCTGAATGGCATTCGTTAAAAATAAGAATGATTCGTAGTACCTAAAGACGTCCGTGATAAGACCTGTCATACTGTATGGATCAGAATGTTAGGCTATGAAAAAGACAAATTAAAAAAGTTTGCATGTAGCGGAGATGAGAATGTTGAGGTGGATGTGTGGTGTGACAAAAAAGGATAAAGTTAGGAATGAGTATATTAGAGGAAGTTTGAAAGTGGTGCCAGTGACAGAAAAGTTGAAGGGGAATCGTTTGTCTTGGTATGGTCATGTAAAGATGAGGGATGAAACTCATGTTGATAATGATGGAGAGGGAGAGGCAGGCCAAAGAAAAGATGAATTGATTGTGTGAGGAGTGAAAGAGAAGGAAGTTAGTGATGGTATGACGGGTGACAGGGCAGAATGGAAGAAGAAAACGTGTTGTACCGACCCCAAATAACATGGGAAAAGGGCAGGAAGATAGTGATAGTACTACATAAAGACACTTGAGTAACATAGATAAAAACATGAATTTCAAAGCTTTTGAGGTGCGGGTGCCGACTCATCTCCTGGAGACTTTTATGAAAAAGAAATTTTTGCCAACGGGAATCGTGTATCGGCGCTTTCGCGGAAGGCTAGATGACACCACGACTTGGCGTAACACGTCACCGACCCAAAGTAGTTTTAATAATAAATGTAAGCTTCACGCAGGTGTACAGGTACACCTAGCGCATAATGATGAATATGCGTCTATGAAGCTACGTTATCGAAGTATATGCTCTTTTCAGATCCTACTTCTACATGGGTGAATCTCTAGCTACAGGTGGCTTCACTGGTACCCAATGCTCTTCTTTGGAGGAAGCTAAGGCTGGAACCTGCAACCAGGAAGGCAGGCTCCAGATGGGAGGGATACGATCTAAAACTGGGTATGACTGTGTTTCTTTAAGGTTAGCCCACCAGTGCCTCACTTGAGCGAAGCACTGCCGTTTCCTAGTGGAAGTGATCGGTGGTAGCGTCTTCTCAAAGCCAGCCGTGATTCAAGCCATGGTCCAGATAGAGAGACCATGGGATTCGATCGCGTCCTTCTGAGAAGCATATACTAGCGAAGGAGGAAGAAACGTATGTCCTCATGCATCAGCCGCCGTGACAGAAATGATCTCAGGCCACCGTAGGCGCGGGCTTGCGGACGATGCGCAAAGGGTAGTTCGCCATCCGCCAAAGCTAGAGTGGTCGACGCCGCGTGATGTTCAAAGTTCAAAGAGATGTCTGCCAACCATAGTGGCCCAGCAGGGTCGAAGCCTACTGGGGCCAAGGGTCTGCTTCTGAAAGGAAGGCTCGGCCCTCGTATGAAAGGCAACGAAGGAACAAGAGTGAGTTGTTAGTCAGTAAAAGTCTGACACTATCTCCCGCTCCGCCCAAGATTGGGAGAAAATTCTAACGTTTTTGCATGGGGAAAAGTATGAAGAGGATTATAATTGTGGTCCTAGAACTTAAAAGGCAATTGAAGGAACATAGGTGTGGTTTTAGTCGGTAGAAAACTGACACGCCCTCTCGCTCTATCCTAGAGCGGGAGATATATAGATGATATCCCATCTTAAAAGAAGGGCAACTGTAGGAATATCAATTTGTGCTCTCACTTAAGTGAGATGAGTAATGAACGATACTAAACGAAATATTGATTTGTTTTTCTTTAATTTTCAGATCCAAAGGCATTTATTTTGTAAGAACAAATGCATCTCCACCATTCTCACAGGGTTAAAACGACGGCAAAATATTGAAAAGAATCATTAAATTATGTTAATAAAAATAAATCTATTTATACGCCTTTTTTAATTAGGAATACAAAATATTATGACATTATCCAGGCAGTAAATTTAATATAAGTGACATAATAATTAATTTAATTAAATCATAAAAGTAAACTAATTTCAATTTGATTTTAATAAATAAATAATATAGTCATTATTTTTTTATTTTAAATGATATTGAATCCAATTTACATTAATTTGTATTGATAATATTTAATTTAATTTTTGTTATGCATAATTGATTTAGATCTTAATCTAATTATAATCGGACATTGTCGATATTTTTATGATTTATTGGCTATATTATTATAATTGTAATTAATTAATGTTCTTAGTATGTTTTTGTATGTGCTCTGAGTGTTTCTGTATACTTGTTTCAATCTATACGTATTTTAACTGAAAATAAATATTTATTATTATTTCCTTTATTTTTTTTTCTTTACATATTTTTCTATTTTTAAATATTTATGAATACAAATATATATATAAAAAAAACATTTAAAAATATAAAAACAGTAGTCCGCCGGTGTCGGGAGCAGGGTCCAAGCTACCGGTGGTTAGGGCTCCAGAGAAAGGAACCTCCTCACAATGCGAGCCGTATCGAGGAGTACTGCCTTCTGTATCAGGCCCTTGATCCAACCGCTATTATTATTATTATTATTCATCAATATATCACAGGACCCTAAAGTCCTGATCCTTGGAAGGCGTACGAGGAGCCGAAACCAAGTCGCAGAGGCCCTTTTAGATACTTTTAATAGAACGTGATGCCAACCGACGATTGTCCCTGTACGCGCAATGCTAGTGCATCCAAGGACAACCCCCGGTTGGTGAAAACTATTGTGACATGGAAAATAAAGACAATAGGGCAATGGTTTTTGGAGTCTTTAGTGGACTGGTTACCAAGAACTATGTGAAAACTATGGCCCCTGCCTAAACAATGTTATTAATATTTATTTATTTATTATACACTGTATCGCTGGCACTTAATATGTGTGTCTTTTAATTGATGTTTATTTATATTAATTTATACTAATTTTGTGCAAGCGTAATTAATAATATGGGCATGTACGTAATAGCATCGCATTGGCGTTAGCTGTTAAGGTGTTGTTATTGTATTTTAAATAAATAAATTATTATTTTTATTTAGCCCACACTAGTAATGATTCCTATATCGTGTGTGCGTGCACAAAAATATTTGATGAACAACATTTAACACAAGACACCCAATGCAAGAACCACTCTCGCGCCGAGCCTTGGTACAGGCCATGCCCCGAAGCGAGGAGTGACAGGCGGTCGCCTCCTTCTGCGAAGCAGTAATGCTAGCAAAGGAGGCCGCACGCGCGAGGCAACGGCCCTCACGCCCCAGCCGCCGCAAGGATTACATTCCCGATTTTTGGCCACTGCAGGGGCGGGCTTGCAAAAGGCGAGCAATAGGTAGGTCACCGTCCCACTGGTAACCGTCTGGACTGGACCAAGTGGTCGACGGCGCGTATTGTTTCTCGCGCGCCTCAAGGAGATGTCAGAAAACCGTAGAGGCCTAGCAGGGTCGAAGCCTCCTGACGCCAAGGGTCTGCTTCTGAATGGAAGGCTCGGCCCTGGTATGAGAGGCAACGAATGAACGGGTTGGGTCTTTTAGTCAGTAACAGTCTGATACTATCTCCCGCTCACCGATAAATTTTGATCGTTTTAATCGCGTGGAGGGTCGATTCGCTACATGAAATACTATCGTTTGAGAAAAAAAAAAAAAAAAAATCAAAGTATTTTTTTAAACTCCAATTAATTTACGAATGTACGAAATTAATTTCTTAAAATAACAGGTGTGGGTTTGCGGACGGCGTGCAATGAGTAGCACGCTGTCCGATCGTCCGGTAACCGACCGGACCGAGCCCAAGTCGTCGACGGCGCGTTCTGTTCCCGCACGCCTCAAGGAGCTGTCAGCACACCGAAGAGGTCCAGCCTGCTAGCTGCAGGCAGGGTCGAAGCCTACCGGGGTCATGGGTTAATTTCCGAAAGGAATGCCCGGCCCCGGCACGATAGGCTACGAACGAACGGGGTAGGTTTTTAGTCAGTAAGAGTCTGACACTACTTCCCGCTCCGCCCAAGGGCGGGATTTGTCATTGGATGATTTTACCTACCATAAAAAAAAAGGTGAAACACTGACCTGATCGTGAAGGTTTTAACAACGTAAGAGTGTTTACTCGCCGTTCGTCGGATTAAAACAATTACACTTTCAGTCAATTCTAGTTTTCAAAGAGAAAACTGTGAAGAAACTAATTGAGTTTCTATCTCTTTCTCACAAATTCCAATATTACAAGAATCAGTTCGGGCTCAGACCACGCCTCCATAGTACTTTCTCTCTCTAAAATTTAAATGCAGTAAAATATTAGGTACTTCACGCACACAGCCCGAGTGCTTTGACGGGCCTGTTGGTCTAGTGGTTAGTGGCCTGACTGCTATGCCGGAGGTTGTGGGTTCGATTCCCACTCAGGACTCCACACAGGAATCTGTAGGTGCCCAGCAGGGCCGAAGCCTACTGGGCCCCTACAGCCAAAGGTTATGTGAAAATGTCACCCGGGGCCCTGGGACAAAGGCAATGAATGGAACAGGGTAGGTTTTTAGTCAGTAAGAGTCTGACACTATTTCCTGCCACACCCAAGGGCGGGATTTGTCATTGGATGATTTTACCTACCATAAAAACAAAAAAAAACCAGAACAAATATTTGTGTGATGAGCACGATCATTTGTTCTGTGTCTGGGTGTAATTTATCTTGGATATAATGTATTTAGAAATATATAAGTATGTTTACCAGTTGTCTAGTACTCATAACACAAGCTCTGCTTAGTCTGGGACTAGACGGCGTTGTGTGATCATTGTGGTATAAGTAAATGATAGCCACACACGTTCCAGTATACTTGCGCAAGTTAAGACTTGCACAAGTATACTGAAACGTGTGTTTTACGGAAACTTGCGCAAGTATCTTCCAACACACGTTTATTTTATGGTGTGTCGCTACCATTTTTATTATTATATATTATAGTTGTTATAGGTTAATCTTGGTTTAACTTTGAAAGTAAAGCTTAGTTCGGATTTTAGTTCATATTATTGCCGTCAAGCTCACTTAAGGATCAAAGATGTCATATTACAGAGAGAGAGTACAATGGGCCCGCATCACAGATATTAAGGGATCAATGGATTTAAGTACCTTTGTGTATTCTATTTCTAAAAGCTGGGTATAACGGCCATTTCGAGGTACATTTTCATACAACCGCTCTTACGTGATTATGATGTTATTACACATCTTTCTTCAGATATTTTGGATACACAGATATCTTGTGGATATTATCTAGGCTTGTATAGAAATCAAAACATAAATTTGTGTAAAATTAATCCAGTAGAGACCTCTGAAAATCTGTTATTTTATATGAACTTTGGCCCTCCATAAATCCTTTTGCATTAAATATATAATACAAAAGTACTTCTATAGAAGCAATTGAGATTTAAATGATGACAATTTTTCTCAAAATCTTTTAAGGGTTTAAAAAAAAACACAGTATTTACTTGAACAAGTTTTGCGAAATACCGAATCGCGGAATTACCGAATGTCAACAGAATTTTTAGGCGTTATCTCTCTTTTTTCGCGTTGCCTCTCCACCAACGTCGCGTTGGATTACGTTAGATGAAGCAAAAAGCTTTTAAACCATGCTTGACTTTGATGATATGCGAGAGGAGAAGGGGCACCTTAAGTTAATATTATTTCTTTATTGTTTATTTATTTAACACTTTATGCACAAAAGTACAGAGGCGGACTTAATGCCTTAGGCATTCTCTACCAGTCAACCTTAGGGTGATGGAGAGACAAATAGTGGTAGGTGCAATAAAGAGAGAGAAAAGATGAATACAAGAATAGATATACTAATAAACCATAAATTATAATACAATTATTTAATATAAACCCCTATTTTTTTATTAGTGCAAAAAAAAATGGGGCTCAATCAGTACCCATTACTGATCATATTTGTGTAGTCAAAAGTAAAAAAAACGAAATCCCAAAATTGTCCACGAAAATTTGTCTTTATTGGTAAATTCATAATTGAATCATCATTCATAACAACTACTACTATAAAATACTAAGCGCGGTGTTTTTCCATTTTTATTGACATTCTTTCATTCATAAACAATAACCTGTACAATGTTTTCATAAATTGAGTGTGATTTTGGGATATAAACAAACGCTCATAACTTTGCTGTTTATGAATATTATTTATTGAGACTTTACTTAAATAATAACAAGACCTTTGATAATAAGTCCTTTAAGTATTTGCAGTAATTAAAAAATTGTGGTGCATACATATATATATAAATAAAGTCAAACCAATGGTTCAAATCGGCAACCAGAAAATATTAACGCTGTGATGAAACCACTGCCAACTTCCTACGAATAAACTCGCGAACTTTGGCTTTAAATGTCGATCGGTTTGTTGCCATCCTAATCTCCTGAGGAAGCGCATTCCACAAAGAAATAGCTTGTATGAAGAAAGAACAGTGAAGAAAGTCAGTACGATGTGTGGGAACTTGAAGTAGGCGGTTAAAAGATGAGCGCAGAATTCTATTGTGGTTGGCGCAAATGTATTGATAATAATATTATGATGAAACAATGCATTGTGTAACCGTGGGTTTTTTTTATTATTATTATGCAGAGGCTCGCGTTTGATCACTATCTAACCCATAGATATAAGAATATTTCTATAATATAACCTGATGACACAATTTTAATTAAATATTGAAAATACTAAAAACTACCCGTCTATACATTTGTGACCAAAATTCCGTAAAATGTTGTATCGGTGTATAGTTTGTATCTAAAATTAACTTTGCAGGCAGAGATTCCACTTTTGAATTGACGAAGCCTCTTTTGAATTTTTTTCATTATTTTGCCAAATCATTTATTTGCCATATTTTCACCACACCGAAACAACGGGGCGCTCGCCCCAGTCACCACCGGGATTCCGATCCCGATTTCCGGCCACCGTAGGCGCGGGCTTGCGGACGGCGTGCAATGGGTAGCACGCTGTCCGATCGTCCGGTAACCGACCGGACCGAGCCCAAGTCGTCGACGGCGCGTTCTGTTCCCGCCCGCCTCAAGGAGCTATCAGCACACCAAAGAGGCCCAGCCTGCTAACTACAGGCAGGCAGGGTCGAAGCCTGCTGGGGTCAAGGGCCGTTTTCTGAGAGGAAGGCTCAGCCCCGGCACTATAGGCAACGAAGGAACGGGGTAGGTTTTCAGTTAGTAAGAATCTGACACTACTTCCCGCTCCGCCCAAGGACGGGATTTGTCATTGGATGATTTTACCTACCATAAAAAAAAAACCATCAGTGAGACATTTGAGTGAGCATGACAAACTCTCAACTGCCATGCTCATTTACGTCAAACAATTCAATGACCTTAAACTTTAAATTTTATAAGATTACCCTCCATTTCGATTGGCACCCGAAAATCAGTTACCGCCATGATGGATCAGTTTCTGTGGCAAGGATTATGAAGCAGCGTAATTTCCCATTTGTTATTAGTAGGTACCTATTACTAATTACATTATAATCAAAGGATAATTGAAATTTAAGACTGTAATCGTTTGATCCATTAAGTTTTAATACAAATTAGACAGTGCATTCGCTCGAGTGAAATTAGGTACTTTGGACCTACTTTGGACTGGCGTTTTATCCGTTTAGGTAAATTGTAGAAAATCCTTTTCTATTACTCCTCCTCCTTGTAAGTATAATTATTATTCATTTTATTCATTCGGGAATAAAGAACAGTTATACATTCAAATCTTTTACTAAGTTATAAATATACAGAACTTATAAATGTATAAACTACGAAATTTTCCACAACATATTTCAGAGTGATATTTACTTAACAGTGCGCTTTTCTAAGCTTTTAAAACCAAAAAGTAGTTATTCTTCTTCTTCTTCCTGCCCTTGTCCCATATTACTTGGGGTCGGCGCAACACGTTTTTTTCTTCCACTCTATCCTGTCAGCCGTCACACTATCACTAACTCCCTTTTCTTTCGTATCACTCCTCACACAATCCATCCATCTCTTCTTCGGCCTCCCTCTTCCTCTCCATCCATCTACTTGTAAACTCATAACTCTTTTAGTAACATGTGTTTCATCCCTCCTCTTCACATGACCATACCAAGACAAACGATTTCCTTTCAACTTTTCAGTCACTGGCGCCACTTTCAAAACCGAAAAGTAATTAAAAGTAAATAATTATATCAACGTAGACAAGCATGCCAGTGAGAAAAAAAGACAGAAGGAGAGAGAATTATGTAAAAATTAAACAAGTTTATAGTATTTTTGTAGTTTTGTAAATCAGTTTTTTAAAATGAGCAGGAACAAGGAAGTCAATATCTTCACAGATCTTATTATATTGATTAGTAAGGCGGCGAAGAGGTGCTCGCAAGCCTGCGTTTGTACGACAAGAACTTACTGCAAAAATAATGCGCGCACCCCTCGGTATATTGTTGTTCTAGGTACCAAATATTATCTCCTCCTACTTGTAAGTATAATTACAAGCAGAGAGAGAGAGAAGAGCAGTGATGGTAGAGTGGTAACGGCCCGACTTACGAGTTGCTGGTCGCGGGTTCAAGCCCAGCCAGGCGCATTACTTTGTATATTTAATTTCATCACCACTGCTCTCAAAACGATGCAGGAAAACATCGTGAGGAAACCTGCATGTCCTAGAACCAAAAATTCGAAGACATGTAACATCCACCATGATGGATTACGGCCCATTCCCTCTCCTAGTGAGGAGGCCTGTGTCCCAGCAGTGAAAACATTATAAGGCTGATGCAATCCAATGCAAATATCATTACGTTACCGGCAATCTGATGGATACGATGGAGCATACGGTAGTGTTGTGCCCTGCTTAGGCAGAGCACCGCCGTGTTCTTGCGTGAGCGACCGGCGGCAAGACCCGCTCGCGCCAAGTCTTCGTGGATACCATGGTCAGGAGCGAGGAGGAATGGCAGGCGGTCGCCACCTTCTGTGAAGCAGTAATGCTAGCGGCCATCACACCTCAGCTACCGAAATTCCGTCCTCGACTTCCATCCACCGTAGGCTTTTTTTTATGGTAGGTAAAATCATTCAATGACAAATCCCGCACTTGGGCGGAGCGGGAAGTAGTGTCAGACTCTTACTGACTACAAACCCCGTTCCTTCGTAACCTATCATGCCGGGGCCGGGTATTCCTTTCGGAAGTTAACCCATGAGAGTTGCGCTCGGTCCGGCCGTCCGGTAGCCGTGTGAACCGAGCCCGAGTCGTCGCCGGTGCTTAGTATTCCATGCACGCCTAAAGGAGATGTCAGCAAAGCCGTGGAGGCCCAGCAGGGCCAAAGCCTACTGGGACCATTAATATTGGTTGTGTGAAGGAAAACCCCGGGGCCCTGGAACGAAGGCAAGGAGGAACAGGAGTGGGTTTTAGTCAGTAAAAGTCTGACATGCTCTCCCGATCCACCCAAGGGCGGGAGATGTCATTGGATGATACGGAACCCTAAAAAGTGACTTAAACAACAGCACGCGACATTTGCGATAATTTTTGCACTCTAAGGATTACATTTTATCAAATAATTAGATTAATTATATATCACTAAATAATTGACAGATAGATGCGTAGTATATTAAAACATTGATAGCGGCAATTTTTTTTTGTGTTTATTCCATTCCTGTAGTGCGGGGTCTTTAAGACCTCGTATGAAACTATCATTGTAATGATAAGGGGTTTATTAGACCCCGTAACGTTTAAGAAACTACCAGCTTAGTTTGGCAACCAGGGCTAAGTGACCCCGTATTTGTTGAAAGCGGCACAAATTTTTTTTTTACTTCAATATCTGCAATACGGGGCGTTTAAGACCTCGTATTAAAACTATCACTATGGCGGTACGAGGCTTATTAGACCCCTTATTAATTAACGTTTAAAAAACTACAAGTTGTTTTTGGCTAAGTACAGTACGAGGTCAAAATGACTACGTATTTAATTAGATGCGCGCATTCTAGGTATATTTCATCGGTTTTTTAAATTAAACCAAATTGAAATTGGCGATTTTTCGCGATTTCAGGTTTGGTCCCATAGTAAAAGTTTTTTTTATCGTGATTACAATCACGTGTTTAATTATCGTTCACTAATTACCGGTCACCCTATACACCAATATTTTTTAATTAGTGCAAATACTTAAAGGGCTTATTAGAAAAGGTCTTGTTATTATTTAAGTAAAGTCTCAATAAATAATATTCATAAACAGCAAAGTTATGAGCGTTTGTTTATATCCCAAAATCACACTCAATTTATGAAAACATTGTACAGGTTATTGTTTATGAATGAAAAAATGTCTATAAAAATGGAAAAACACTGTGCTTAGTATTTTCTAGTAGAAGTTGTTATATAAGATGATTCAATTATGAATTTACCAATAATGACAAATTTTCGTGGACAATTTTGGGATTTGGTTTTTCTTTACTTTTGACTACACAAATATGACCTTGCTTCATGCCAAATTTTAAGATTCTGTGTCAACAGGATACCCTATAAATTTTAATTCCTTTGAGAGTGTCGAAATATACGTTTTTTGCGACGTAAAAGGCCGTATCTTTAATTATTTCACAGCTTCAAGTGAATACAGGCTTGACTATATGGTTTTAATTTCAACTCAATAACTCCACGCGTTCCCGTGATAAAGGGTCTTGACAGACAGACAGTTCACACAGCGATCTTATAAGGGTTTTTTTTTTCGATTGGGTAAAAAAATCGTCCAATGACAAATGCCGCCCTTGGGCGGAGCGGGAGAGGGTGTCAGACTTTTGCTGACTAAAAAATCCACCCCGTTCCTTCGTTGCCTTTCATACCAGGGCCGCGTTTCTTTTAGATCGGGCTTGCGGACGGCGAGCTATGGGTAGCTCGCTGTCTGACCGTCCGGTAATCATCCCCACCAAGCCCAGATCGTCAACGGCGAGCACTGTTCCCGAGCACCTCAAGGTGTTGTCGAACCGTAGAGGCCCAGCTTGCTAGCTGCAGGCAGGCAGGGTCGAAGCCTACTGGGGCCAAGGGTCTGCTTCTGAAAGGAAGGCTCGGCCCTGGTATCTAAGGCAACGAGGGAACGGGGTGGGTTTTTAGTCAGTAAGAATCTGACACTATCTCCCGCTCCGCCCAAGGGCGGGAGATGTCGTTGGATGATTTCACCCACCACCAAAAAAAAAAGCAGGCTTCGATCCTGCCTGCTGATTGGCTGGACCCCTACGGTTTGCAGACAACTCGAGCCGTCGATCTTATTATAGGGTTTCATTTTTTTTTCTTTTGAGCTACGGAACGCTAAAAAAACCAGCAAATACTCGATTCATTTGGTTTTTCTTTATCTAAATCCAGATTATTTTGAGAACATAAATGGGCTTGAATTTCATTCAACTATCTAAGTTCGAAATTGCAACGATGGTGTCCTTAACGGTTGCTATTTTGATTTTTAGTGCGGCATTTGCCTCTGGTAAGTGATTTTTTCATCTTTTCTTTTTTTGGGTTGGAAATCATCCAATGACATGTCCCGCCCTTGGGCGGAGCGGGCGATAGTGTCACTTTTACTAACTAGAAAGCAAAAAAAAAAAGAAAAAAAACAGTTTATTTACACGGAATGACGCAACTAAAAACGAGACAAACATAACATTTTAAAGAAAAGATATGCGCCACATACAACACGTTCGAACGCTCAGCATAAAGCTGTGCCCTCATGCACAATGCGATGAGCACACAGCGCTAGTTTTCAGCGTTGGCCAGTGCTGATAGAAAGAATCCGGAACGGTGCAATGTGCAAAAAGCCACCGCCCTGCGCCCCGCGCCCCGCGGTCCTAGCTGGTGGGCATCGGACCTGCTGGGCAACTGCGGTTTGCTGACGTCTCTTTTAGATGCTACTGCTTTGCAGAGGGAGGCGACCACCTGCCATTCCTCCTCGCTCCGGACCATAGCCTGAACCAGGGCCTGGCGCGAAAGGTCGTTGCCGCCGATTGCCTCCACGAAGACACGGTGGTGCTCTGCACAAGCGGGGCACACCTCCACCATATGCTCCACCGTGTCCTCCGGGCAGTCCACACAGTAAACTGATCCTATGGTGGCAGGCCGCAAAGAGGCTCGCCGCTTCGCGGGAAACCGTGCGGTATCCCCGCACCATCCGTATGTCCATGACCCTTTAGCATGTGTTCAGCTGGACCGCCGGTGTCTTTCGCAACGACGGCGCCCCATAAAGGGGCAAGGACCGACCGATGCCTAAATAGAGCCTCCGGTAGGAGGTGTCTGCCCCCCCTTACGTTAGGCATGAGCCAATTAAGGGCAGCTCCAGTCCAATTCAGTTTGGGAGCCAGACGTCGGAAGTACTCCTCGAACTTCCACCGGCTGTTAAAGACGAGTCACTCCCAGGTACTTCATCGTCGACCCCACGCCGATGTGAACTCCTCGTACAGTTAATTGGGAACCCGGTGGTGGCATGTTCCGAGGGCCGTGAAAGCACATGGTTTTGGACTTGGACTTGCGTAGTGCTACCTCAAGTCCCAACCTTGACTTATCTCTAAATTTTGTGTTCCACACAGCCTACCCAGCAAATGACCCCGTAATTGGCACGTGGTCCGAGGGTCTTCGGTACGACTACCTGGAGGATGACGCCGGCAACGCTCACCTGGTCGACAACTGGCTGAAGATCAGCGACTATGACAAGCTCGCCAGATACAACCCTGACCAGTCTAACGTTTACCATCTTTTCACCAGGTTAGTAAAATATATTTATACAAGACACAGTTTTAAATTGGCAAAAAAATCAGGAGAGAGCAGAGCAGTGGTGGCCGAGTGGTAACGGCCCCGACTTACGAGTTGTAGGTCGCGGGTTCAAACCCAGCCAAGCGCATTACTTTGTGTAATTTAATTTATCACCACTGCTCTCAAAACGGTCAAGGAAAACATCGTGAGGAAACCGACATGTCCTAGAACCAAAAATTCGAAGACATGTGACATCCACCAACCCGTACTGGGTCCGCGTGGTGGATTACGGCCCATTCCCTCTCCTGGACAGGAGGCCTGAGTTCCAGCAGTGGTAACATTAAAAGGCTGATGATGATGATGATGAAAAAAAACAGGTGGTTTATTTATTTATTTATTTATTTATTTCACAATTTATGTACTTACACACAATATAACAAAAAAAAAGACAACACATAATAAATAATAGTACAAAGGTACTGCTTATTTCTAAAGAAATTTCTTCCAGCAGACCTGCTAAAGGAGAAATTATAAGAAATGTAGACAATAGTGTGTAGGAAACAAGAGAAGAAGAAAGTGTGAAATCTTAATCTAAGCTATCAAATAATACATAATATGTAGTTAAATATAAAATAAAATACTTATATGACTATACATAAACATAACATAAATATATATATATAATATCTATAATTATCATGGTTGAGAGGAGAGGTAGTGCTCTTTTACTCTTTTTTTAAAGAGTGAGATTGATTTCAAATCTCGAATGCTAGGCGGAAGTGAGTTCCACAACCTTACTGCGTGGACAGAGAAAGAAAAGGAGAAGTAACTAGATTTATGTGGATGGGATTTGAGAAGGGATCTAAGGTGTGATCTGCACGGCGCGTCACTCGGACGAGCGTAAGAAAAGCAGTCACGTAAGTAGGAGGGATAAGACGGGTTATGTAAAATGTTAAAAAGGAGACATAAAATCCTTGTGTTCCTGCGAAGACGGATAGGGAGCCACTTGAGTTCCTTGCGAAAGTGAGAAACATGGTCATATTTTCGTAAACCAAAAATAAACCGAATACATAAGTTTTGTAGTCAAAATAAAATATTAAATTAAATAATTTATTTTAATAATTAAAATTATTAAAATAAATATATTAAATATATAATATATAGACTTTCGCCTTGAGATACTATGATATAGTTTTTTTAATTCATATAAACTAGAGCTTGACTGCAATCCCACCTGATGGTAAGCAGTGATGCAATTGTTGATGGTGAGATGCACTAATTTATTAAGAGCCTATTCACTCTGGTCTTGAAGACACCTAAATTATAATCGGACGGGAAGACCGCAGCAGGCAAACTGTTCCAGTTCTTCGATATGTATAAATGACGTGGCCAAACACTTAGTCTGGACCGTGGAAGTTTCAACATCGTAAGGGTGGATATTCGACGTACGCGGATGGTAGAAATGAGATGGTGGAATCAATTCATGCAATTCCCGCGCACTCTCTCTAAAATGCATCCTGTAAAATACCGAAAGGCTGGCTACTCTACGCCTGTGCTCAAGGCTTTGTAGATTGGACTTAACTAAATCTGGATCACCAATTGGCCTCTTCGCAGCTATGAAGTTACTAAGTCGATTCAATACTTTTAGGGCTAACCCCTCAAGAAGCCAGCCCCTAGTCCTGAACAATGCTGCCAGCGTCACTGGCTCAAACTTCAGCAGAAACCGTCGTACCGTAGTCCTGATGCATGGTTTCGCAGGATCCGCCACTTCCTCATTCAACACTGCCTTATTACCAGGTAATCTTTGAAATATTTTTTTTAATACATTTACTCGAAAAACCGCACTTATCTCACCACTTTTAGGCACACAATTGACTGTTTTCCACACTAGGGCGGAAAAAAGCGCGTGCTGGCCCCCACCTCAACATTGTAATAAAATTGTGACCTCCACCAGGCGCTGATCAACACCTACGAGTCGTAAGTGTATTGAAAAACGTCGTTTGATACGCGTGCCAATTTGTCACTGCAGCGCTCGGCTCCAGCTCGTGCACTTGTATCAAAATGTACTATTTTAATACACGTACTTCGGAAACTAGTTCTTATTTCACTAGAATTAGGTTTAACATGTAATGTAATATCACACTCGTGTTTTTTTTTTTAATTTATCACAACTAGAGTTTTATTTTTGCTGATTTCATCTCGGATTTGTATTTTGTTTTAGCGTTCCTGGCTGCTGGTGATTTTAATGTTATTGTCCTGGATTGGAGTGCTGGATCCACATGGGGACCACGCGCTACTCAAGCTGGTAAGATAATTTGAACCTTGACATAAGAAAAAAATGTTATATGTACCTATTGAAAACTAAATAGACGTTTCGATGGCATGATGACAAGGGTTGCTATGGTAAGGCGTACTAGTTTATTAAGAGCCTATTCACTCTAGCCTTGAAGACACCTAAATTATAATCGGACGCGAAGACTGCAGCAGGCAAATTGTTTCAGTCCTTCGACGTACGCGTTATCGACGAAGCGAAACGCTTAGTCTAGACCGTAAAAGATTAAATAATGTTTTAAAAATGTACATTCACCGTACATCGGGTTTTCCGATGGTAGAAATATTTGTTTAAAAAAAAATCTTAAAATTTTTAGAAAAAAACAATAAACATTTAAAAATCTCGATGTAATAGTCAGGTTCCTTTGTAATCTACGAGTACATTATGAAGGTCCAAAGTTCTTTCACAATAGCAGATTTAAAAAAAAAAATACTACAAAATTATAATAAAAAAAAAAATACTTTTTATTTTAATTTAAATTTTTGGGCTTTCTACACCGTTTGGCGTCTCTATGTCGACACCGCTACCGGCCTACGTTGAAAATCAGCGCTGTTTGCTCATAGCTCTAAGCATGGGATCACAGCTTTATGCTGAGCGTTCGGCCGTTTTGCGCGTATGTGACGCATATCTTCCTTAATAGTATTTATGTTTGTTAGTTAGTTTTAAGTTTTGCGTCATTTCGCGTAAATAAACCGTTTTTCTTTATTTCTTTCTTTAAATATCATTGTTCCGAAATATTGAGAATAAGATGTGTAGATAATAACGACACTAGTTTGAACAGTTATGGATTGACTTTGTTGACTTAAGATCCTATGTCCCCTAGCCGGGGCAGAAGGTGTCGACAGTAGTCACCCATTACGACTGGTCTGGAGCTCTACGTTTCACCTCGCTCCATGTCAGTCCAATAGCCGTCGCTTCTGCCATCTAAATCACAATGCGTCGCCAGGTTTGCCGAGGACGGCCGCGCTTTCTTTTCCCTTGAGGATTCCACTCCAATTCCTGTTTAGTTATATCATCGGGCTGCCTCCTGAGCGTGTGGCCAATCCATCTCCACCATTCTGGAGCCAGATGCGACGAACGGGGCGCGCCACAATTGGGGCGATAAGGCCCATCCTTGAGGCGTGGGTGGAAAGACCTCACGGCGTTCTCAACTTCTGCACGACGCAGGTGCTTACCGAACACGGAAAGTTCGCTAAGTACCTATTCCGGATACGTGCGGAGGATTCGCCTGGGGTGTCGCCATTGTGCGGAACACCCGGAGGACACGGTGGAGCACACTGTAGAGGTGTGCCCCGCCTGGGCGGAGCATCGCCGTGTCCTCGTGGCGGCAGCGATCACTCTCGCCGGGCCTTGGTTCAGGCCATGGTCCGTAGTCAGGAGGGATGGCAGCCGGCCTCCTCTCCTCGAAAGGAGGAGGCCGACCGCATCACGCAGAGGCAACGGGACGCTGGCCCCAGCCGCCGCCGGGATTCCGATCCCGATTTCCAGCCACCGTAGGCGCGGACTTGCGGACGGCGTGCAATGGATAACATGGCGCTGTCCAATTGTCTGGTAACCGACCGGACCGAGCCCAAGTCGTCGACGGCGCGTTCTGTTCCCGCGCGCCTCAAGGAGCTGTCAGCACATCGAAGAGGCCCAGCCTGCTAACTGCAGGCAGGCAGGGTCGAAGCCTGCTGGGGTCAAGGGCCGTTTTCTGAGAGGAAGGCTCAGCCCCGGCACTATAGGCAACGAAGGAACGGGGTAGGTTTTTAGTCTGTAAGAGTCTGACACTATCTCCCGCTCCGCCCAAGGGCGGGAGATGTCATTGGATCATTTTACACACCACCAAAAAAAAAAACCCTGGTTCTCTTGCCGAAGACATCGGTATAAGAAAATCAGAATTTGGCATGAGATCTCCTTTCTCATCTTTCACCTTCCGCGCCTGTCTTCGCAAGGTTCACGAGTTCGGCACTCTTAAAACCTATTTCTTATTTGCAGGTCAGGCGGGAGGTCGCTTCATCAATTGGCTCAACAACTTGACTGGTGCCTCTGCCAATAACTACATCTTATGTGGCTTCAGCGTGGGAGGCCATGGCGTGGGGCATATGGGTCGGACTATCAACGGCAACGTGGGATATGTTTTAAGTGAGCTTTGTATTAAGGGGCAGATATACACCGATAAATTTTAGTCGTTGTAATCTCGTGGAGGATCGATTCGGTACATGAAATACTATAATAAAGTACTTTTTTTCTAAAACTAGAATTAATATACACATAATTACGAAATTAATTTCTTTAAGTAAACAAGTCAATGACCTTGTAGGTAGTTTTTTTATATTTTTTATTTATTTATTTATTCAGCATTAATACAAGTCGTTAAATTACAGATGATGCAAATCATAAACTCATTAGAGTTTTACCGTGCATCATAATCATCGACACACAATTTTGACTAACCAAAACACAGCAAAAAATAACAAAATATTATTATCCATACATTCTACTAGATCACTAACATATCTCCGAAGAGGGTATAAATAAATACAACATTGACGAGTGAACGGTATGGGCGTAACATCAGTGACCGAGCTAGCCGCGTATCATTCATACAGTAGGAGATCTATTTAGAGTGATACAGGTTGTTCCTTTATTTCAAAACATCTATCTGTGTGTCCCTCATCGCATGATCGATTTATGGGCACAAATGTATAATATTTTTTTTTCTTTTTTTTAGTTTCCGGTTTATTTTAGATATACAGATTTTGTAAGAAGTGTTGTTTTAACTTATGTTTTATGTTTTTATGTGTAATTATATTTATTAATGTTTTTGGTAGACTATTTATGAGATAGGGTAGTTGACGTTGCGTACTAACTACCTACAGTTCATTGGCCTCGCTTAGGTGACGTTTACTTAAAGAAATTAATTATGTACATGCGTAAATTAATTCGAGTTTAAAAAAATGTACTTTATTTTTCATTTTTATCTTTACAAATCGATAGGGTTTCGTGTACCGAATCGACCCTCCGCGGGATTAAAACGACCAAAATTTAACGATGTATACATACATACACCCGAAAAACATTACTATCTTTTTGACACAGTCAGCTAATTTTACCCGACTACATCGATTGAATAAATCAATTTTGAAAATTATTTTACCAGTAGCTATGTTACTTTATCAATGTGTAACCTAAGCATATATTTTTAAATAAACTTACACGACACCCCACTTTAATCCCAACTCTTTTAGGCACGCAATATACTGTTTTCCGCACTCGTGCAGAAAAGTGCCATGATTTTATTACATTTATCGTATCCCCACGAGGTGCGCGTCAACCCCCACGAGTCGTAAGTGTATTAAAAAACATCGTTTGATACACGTGCTTTATCACTGTAGCCCTCAGCTCCATTACACACTCGCCTACGGCTCGTGCGAATTCCGCCTCGTTTATCATTTTCACTTTAACGGGTGCGAAGCCGCGAGTAATACAAGAATCACCTTCTAGGCTTGGACCCTGCAGACCGTTGGGACAACAACCTCCTCTTCAGACCCAGTGATGGAGCCTACACCGAGGTCATCCACACAAACGGCGGAGATAGTGGCTGGCTGAACCCCCTGGGACATGTCGACTTCTACCCCAATGGTGGTACGAGCATGCCTGGATGTGTCACTTCTCTGTGTAACCATAACAGGTTAGTAAACTTCTTTCTTTTCTTTTCTTTCTTTTCTTTCTTTTCTTTCTTTTCTTTCTTTTCTTTCTTTTCTTTCTTTTCTTTCTTTTCTTTCTTTTCTTTCTTTTCTTTCTTTTCTTTCTTTTCTTTCTTTTCTTTCTTTTCTTTCTTTTCTTTCTTTTCTTTCTTTTCTTTCTTTTCTTTCTTTTCTTTCTTTTCTTTCTTTTCTTTCTTTTCTTTCTTTTCTTTCTTTTCTTTCTTTTCTTTCTTTTCTTTCTTTTCTTTCTTTTTTTTATTTTCTTTTTTTTTTTATTTTCTTTATTTTTTTATTTTCTTTATTTTCTTTATTTTCTTTATTTTCTTTATTTTCTTTCTTTTCTTTTCTTTTCTTTCTTTTTTTAACTTTTTCTTCCCCTTTTTTACAGAGCTTACAACTATATGGCCGAATCTTTAAGGTCAGGTGGCTTCACCGGCAGACGCTGTGATAATATTCATCACGCTATAAGCGGCCACTGCCACGGGAGTACCCTGAGGATGGGAGGACCTAACCCAAAGCCTGGGTAAGAGGCATCAACGACTTACCTTTATTTTCCTGTATTTTAAGAGGCATATTCAATCAGCAATGACGGCTGACAAAAAACAAACTGGATGTATGTGCTACCGACCATGGGCACGGGCTTGCGGACAGCTGGCAATAGGTAGATCGCCATCTGACCGTCCGGTAACCGTCCGGACCGAGCCAAAGTCGTGGACAGCGCGTAATGTTCCACGCGCGCCTCAAGGAGATGTCAGCAAACCGTAGGGGCTCAGAAGAGTCGAAGCCTACTGTGGCCAAGGGTCTGCTTTTGCCTTAGTATTAAAGGCAACGAAGGAACAGGACTGGGTTTTTAGCCAGTGAAAGTTTCTTTTTTTGCGGGAGATAGTGTCAGACTCTAACTGAATAAAAACCTACCCTGTTCCGTTCATTGCCTTCGATCCAGGGCCCCGGGGTTCATTTTCATCTAACCCTTGGCCCAGTAGGCGTCGGCCCTACTGGGCCCCTACAGTTTGCTGACAACTCCTTGAGGCGCGCGGAAACAGTGCGCGCCGTAAACGACTTGGGCTCGGACCGGTCTGTTACCGGACGGACGGATAGCGACCCATTGCCCGCCGTCACACGCCGCCGCCAGATGCCCAAGGGTGGGAGATGTTATTGGAAAATTTACTCACTTAAAAAAAAGATAATAATAATAATAATTCATAATCATTTATTTGATGATATGGGTAAATTATATAAAGTTGTTAAATATATTTATATATATATATATAGCACAGTCCAACCATATTACACCAAAAGGCATGCAAATCACAAGCTTTATTATTTATCAGTGAAACAATTAATGAAGTTAATATTAATGTCATCAGAAAAATTCAAGTGTTAATGTCATATATTAAGTAATAATGTCAAAATAATATTAGAGATTAAATGTTAAGTAAGAAATTAATTTAAATTGATACATTATTTGATAATTTCATTATGGCAAATAATAATGTAAATTAACAATCATGAAGCAAATAATAATTAAAAATATCATGTATTAAATGAGAATGTCAAGATTGTAAACAGATGTCAGAGAAAATGTCAAAGTAATGATATTAATAATAAAATTAATTAGTGAGTCACATCAACAATATGTCCTTACATCCTCCTTTAAATAATCTTGAAAATCTTAATATCTAAGAAATTTCTGTTATTGCATATTCTTATTTTCACATTTCAGAAGCACTGGTCTATATTTTTTGGTCACAAACAGCAGAGAACCTTTCTCCAGGGGATGAAAAAGACGAAATAAAACGACTATTACCCGTAATATTAAATAAATTATTCGAATTCAAATTTGTTGTATTATTCCTATAATAAACCCCGTCGTTTTGATTTAAAGGCCCTGATCGACGGGCGAGTAAAACCGCGGTCTTATGGCTCGTCGGTAAAGCTCGCCGGTGTATCATTGCAATACGAACGACGAGCCTGGCTCGCGGCTCGTCGTGTTTGCTTCATTTTCTACTCGGCTCGTCTTTCAAAACTGTTTTACTCGCTAGTCGATCAGCACCGACGAGCCGCGAGTAAACCGACGTTCTATAAAACCGAGATATTGGCTCGTATGTCGATCACCCACTTAAGAGCTGCCAAACTGAGGTACATTTTCATACAACCGCTCTTACGTGATTATGATGTTATTACACATCTTTCTTCAGATATTTTGGATACCCAGATATCTTGTGGATCATAAATCTGTGTAAAACTAATCCAGTAAACCTCTGAAAAACTGCTATTTAATGTGCACATAAATATTAAAAATATAATAATGTGCTTCTATAGAAGGCATTTTCTCATTTAATTCAAATTTTAAATAATGACAATATTTCTCAAAAACTTTTAAGGGTTTTAAAAAACACAAGTTTTGTGAAATATTCAAGTAAATCGCGGAATTAACGAATGCCAACAGAGTTTTCAGGCGTTCTCTCTTTTTTCGCGTTGCCTCTCCATCAAATATCGCGTTGGATTGCTTTAGATGAAGCAGCAAGCTTTTAAACTATGCTCAACGTTGGTGATATGCGAGTGGGAAACACCTTTATAAGTAGTACATTTTTAAAATCACTTCAAAAAGAAAGAGGTTCTATTCTCGGCTGTAGTTTTTTTTATGTATGTTCACCGATTTCTCGGTCAATTGTGGACCGAAATAGTACGTTTTAATACAAGTCATCATATTCCTGCCCTTATCCCGTTTTATTTGGGGTCGGCGCAACACGGTTTTTTCTTCCATTCTCTCCTGTCACTCGTCACGCTATCACTTACTCCCTTTTCTTTCATATCACTCCTCACACAATCCATCCATCTCTTCTTTGGCCTCCCTCTCCCTCTCCATCCATCCACATGTAAACTCATAATTCTTTTAGTAACATGCGTTTCATCCCTCCTCTTCACATGACCTTACCAAGACAAACGATTTCCTTTCAACTTTTCAGTCACTGGCGCCACTTCCAGACTTCCTCTAATATACTCATTTCTCACTTTATCCATTCTCGTCACACCACACATCCATCTCAACATTCTCATCTCCGCTACGTGCAATATTTTTTCTTCCGTCTTTTTTAAAGCCCAACATGCTGATCCATACAGTATGAAAGGCCTTAATAATATAATAATATTCCATAACCATCCATCCATCCATCCACACAACGCCGTCTAGTCCCAAGCTAAGCAGAGCTTATGCTGTGAGTACTAGACAACAGATAAACATACTTATATATTTCTAAATACATACTATATTACAGATAAATTACACCCAGACACAGAACAAATGATCGTGCTTATCACGCAAACATTTGTCTTGGGTTGGAATCGAAACCATTAGCTCCGGCATAGCAGTCAGGGCCACTAACCACTAGAGCAACAGGCAAGTACAGAAAGTTTGTCATTGCGACCGAGGCGAAATATGCACCAGCCGTAGGCGAGTGTGTTATGGAGCCGAGTGCTGCAGTTACTTTGCACGTGTGTCAAACTACGTTTTTCAATCCCTATACTTAAAGCTCATGGATTGACCCACGCCTGATACGATAAACAATTTTATTACAATAAAATTGAGGCAGGGGCAAGCACGCGCACTTTTCCACACTAGTGCGGAAAACAGTCCATTGCGTGCCTAAATTCAGTGGATAAGTCTATTTTAAGACATGATCTGCCCGTGAACCAAATTTCATCTATATTCATCCACATAAAAAAAAAATGAATGACGCATTATTTGCAAAATAAATACCTACCTATCTAAAATATTAAGCGCAATAAAAAGAATGTAATCCAATCCAGTTTTAAAAAGATTATTCTTTATGCACGTCAATCATTAATCTATAGATTACTTCGTTCCCAAATCATTAACAAAAGATAAAACTTAAGTAATATAATAATTAATCATTGAAAGTAATAATTATTTTATCTCTAAAACATAATCACTATTAAGTATGTTTTGATGACTAAGAATTTAAATAGCCTCACGAATCGATTTTCAAGGTAAAGAGCTTCCAATCAGTGATACATTTTCATTATTTTTGGCTTGACTGCAATCCCTCCTGATGGTAAGCAGTGATGCAATCGTTCTTAAATTCTTAAATTCTTTATTGTACACAAAAATATAACATAGCATATAGAGATACAAACAGTTCATGTACAAAGGCGAGCTTAACTCAGCAATGAGTTTTCTCCCAGCAAACCTTTGAGTTATAGAGAGAAAACATATTCGAGGGTAGAATCCAGTGCACAATATCATTCTACATAACTAAGTCTAAATATAGGTATAATTATATTATACATACTAATACATACTATACATACTAATACATACTATACATACTATTCATATTTATACATACTAAATACTCTAATATTATGTCAAAAATGAAAGGAAGTGCTCTTTAAGTTTCCTCTTGAAGACATCCAGAGAAGGGCTGTCGCGAAGAGAGTGAGGCAGAGAGTTCCAGAGACGCACTGCAGTTACCGAAAAGGAGCCATCGTAGCGGCTAGAAGTATGACGCGGAGTACGAAGGAGAAGAGAAGAGGTGGTGCGACAGAGTTTACCCCTCGGGACGAGGTACTCAAAGCGTTCACGAAGGTATTGAGGAGTATTAGGGTTGTGTAGGATTGTATAAAGGAGAGATAGAATATGTATATCGCGCCGACGCCGAATCGGCAGCCACCTTAATCTGGTCCGAAACTCCGACACATGGTCGTATTTGCGGAGGCCAAAAATAAAGCGGACGCACAAATTCTGCAATCGTTCGAGTTTATTCAGAAGTACCTCCGTAGCATCTAGAAAACAGACATCCGCATAGTCTATGAGCGGTAGAAGAAGAGATTGTGCAAGATTAACCTTAGTGTGAAATGGTAGGAATTTTTGGAGACGTTTAAGAGACTGAAAAGAGTAAGTTGATGGTGAAGCGCACTAGTCTATTAAGAGCCTATTCACTCTAGCCTTGAAGACAGGTAATTATAATTGGACGGGAAGATCGCAGCAGGCAAACTGTTCCAGTCCTTCGATGTACGCGGTATAAATGACGAGGCAAAGCGCTAAGTCTGCTATAAGACCTTGTGCTTTCTGCCAAATTTCAGGATTCTAGGTCAACGGAAAGTACGCTATTAGTTTTGATTCTTTGAGAGTGTTAAAATATACGTTTTTTGCGACATAAACGGCCGTATCTTTTTTTGTCCCTAACTTAGAAGTGTGATTTTTTTCTCAACTTCTTCCAAAGATTCAAAGCATTTTATTTCAAATAAACCATTTACAGGCACTTTTGAAAAGTCAAGAAGTCGGTCTGTCAGAAAAAATGATGCTAGAATAATTGCACATTCCAAAGCCTAGATCTCTATGGAGAAGAATGTGCAAGAAACTCCATGGACACTCTTTTCAAACTTGTTTTGTATTACAAATATCTCGGTTACATGTTTTTTGTTGCTGCTATTATGTGAGAACAATGTAAACAAGATAAAGAGAAAGAAAAAAAAATCTAATTATAATATTAAAAATAAACCACTGGCAGCTATGAGATGACCAGTCTTGACTTGGGACCCTAGACCTCAATATATCGTTTTAATTTTAACTCGATACCTAAACGCATTCCCGAAATAAAAGCTCTTGACAGACAGACAGACGGAAGATGAAGTAAAGGGTGCCGTATTTATCCCTTTGAAGTGCAGAACTATAAAAAACTAAAAATTTGTTCGTACCTCGAAAAGTTGGAAAAGCACGTAGTGCCGTAAGAAAACCTGCATGTCTTAGAACCAAAAATTCAAAGACATGTGACATTCACCAACCCGCACTGGGCCCGCGTGGTTGATTACGGCCCATTCCCTCTCCTAGAGAGGAGGCCTGAGTCCCAGCAGTAGGAAATAATAAGGCTGATGCTATGCTATGCTACGTGGCGCCGTTGGTCCCGATTATTGTTTGTAGATTTTTGCCAGTCGTTAAGGATAGTAAGAAGCCAGGAAACTGATACCAATCTTGTCAAGGGGTATCATGTTGCTAGGTTATTGAGGTTGATAAGCAGTCACTCCATCTAAAATATTGGTATCAAACTTTGATTGGCCTGTTGGTCTAGTGGTTAGTGGCCTTGACTGCTAAGCCGAAGGTCGTGGGTTCGATTCCCACCCAGGACAAATGTTTGTGTGATGAGCACGATCATTTGTTCTGTGTCTGGGTGTAATTTATCTATAATATGTATGTACATATTTAGCAATATCTAAGTATGTCTATCAGTTGTCTAGTACCCATAACACAAGCTCTGCTTAGCTTGAGACTAGACGACGTTGCGTGATAGTTGAATGAAAAAAAAAAACTGCATCACAGATTGCATTAGCATTATCAGCCTTATAATGTTCCAACTGCAGGGACTGAGGCCTCCGCTCTAGAAAAGGGAATGGGTAAAAAATACACCAGGCAGGTCCAGTGTGGATTGGTGGATGTCACGTGTCTTTGATTTTTTTATTAAAAGATATGGCGGTTACCTCACGATGTTTTCCTTCACCGTTTTGAGAGCAGTGGTGATGAAATAAATTACACAAAGTAATGCGCCTGGCTGGGTTTCAACCTGCGACCTACAACTAGTAGCCACCACTTCTCATCATTTCTTTTTATAGGTTGGTTCGCGCTTGACCACTAACTCACATGATGGTAAGCAATGATGTGGTTGACGATGGAGCACGCTTGCCAAGAAGTAATTTATTCACTCTTGACTTAAAGACTCCATCAGCAATCAGGAAACACAGACTCCGGCAGGGAAATCTCTCTTAACGCTCTATGAATGTGTTCGATTTGTGTTATGGATGGATTGTCCACCATGTACCGATGGCGCTTTGCCGTAAGGTGGTGATCCGATTATCTCATGGAACTTATCATTTACTGGAATTATGGGCTCACTGGAGCTGGATGCCCCAAGCGCCGCCGGGGTTAAGATCCCAATTTTACGGCCACCGTAGGCGCGGACTTGCGGACCGCGAGCAATGGGTGGCTCGCCGTTCGACCGCCCGGTAACTGTCCGGACCGAGTCCAAGTCGTCGACAGCGTCTGCTTCTGAAAGGAAGACTCAGCCTTGGTATGAAAGGCAACGAAGGAACTGGAGTAGATTTTTAGTCAATAAGTGATACTATCTTCCGCTCCGCCTAAGGCCGTGTTTACGGAAAGACGGCGCGTTGGGCGTTTCGTCGTACATTGCAGCAGCGGGCCGCTTCATCGCTCGCGCAAACACAAACATGTGGCTATGTACGACGGACCGCCCGACGCGTCGCGCAACGCGCCGTGACTCTGTAATCGAGCTCTTAGGGCAGGAGATGTCATTGGATGATTTTCTCACCTAAAAGAAATGGTGGAGCTGGATTATTTATATCAATAAGTAAGTACGTGAGTAGATAAATCAATTGGATTTTACTGATTAAATATCAGGTATTATATACCAGGGTTGTACGTTTACACACGTTATCTATATGCACCAAAAATAAAGTACTTTTTTTTCTAAAACTCGAATCAATAACGTCAGCTGTGCGAGTTCAATGACCTGTAGTTTTCGGTCTAGTGGTCAGTGAACCTGACTGCTATGCTCGAGGTCGTGGGTTCGATTCCCGCCCAGGAGAAATGTTTGTGTGATGAGCACGATCATTTGTTCTGTGTCTGGGTGTTATTTATCTATATTATGTATGTATTTAGAAATATATAAGTATGTTTATCAGTTGTCTAGTACCCATAATACAAGCTCTGCTTAGCTTGGGACTAGACGGCGTTGTGTGATAGTTGTGGAATTAAGAAAATAATAATAATAAAAATAACTACCTACAGGTCGCTGAACTCGCTCAGCTGACGTTTACTTAACTGTAAGGGCCCAGCAGGGCCGAAGCCTACTAGGGCCAAGGGTTATGTGAAAATGAACCCCGGGGCCCTGGATCGAAGGCAATAAATGGAACAGGATAGGTTTTTAGTCAGTAAGAGTCTGACACTATCTCCCGCCCCATCCAAGGGATTTGTCATTTGATGATTTTACCTACCATAAAAAAAAAACCGTGAGTGGTAAAACGGGGGTTGGATATTTGTATGGGGAAACAGACTTTCACGCTGGCGTTGCTGCCAGCAGAAGCTGTATTTTGTTATAATTTGTATTAGTAGATATCTATTTATTTATAACTAGCGACCCGCCCCAGCTTCGACCGGGTGCAATGGTGATATTCTTGATATTATAGTACATTATGATATAAGTGTGTAATGTAGGAGGTTACCGTCGAGGCGGTCTTAAGAGTGCCAAGAACGGTAACCATTCATTACTCACGTGTATCATACGACGTTTTTCAATACACTTGTGAAGAAAAATAATTTAGCTAACTAATATTACAATGGTAAAACAAGTAAAATTTTTCATAATACGGCGGTAAAAAATTAAATCTGTTTTTCTAAACACGCGGTAGGCTACGGCTATATGGTCTTTTGATCATATTGCCTAGTCGTCGTTTGTTTTCTTGTGTGAAAACTTTTTACGTTAATGTCATTCGTAGTGACAATAGAAAATGGATAACAACAAGTAACATTTTCTAATGTTTTTGTAGTATTTAATTTTATTTAATTAATACAGCCCATGAAATTCACTCAAAAAAAATCACGCCAAAAATCCGCGCGCATCTTAAAATGGCGGCCATAGAGAAATTTATTTTTTGTATTCAAAATTTGAATCGCAAACAAAGAGGTTGAACAAAAAGGTTATAGCTACATTACAGCACTAATGGCGGGTTTCTGAATTGAGTATTTTGAGTTAAGAACGACTCAAACCATACTTAAATGCCAAATTTTGACAGGTTTGCAGGCTAAAGTAAAGTTTGAGTAATTCTCAACTTCAAATGCTTAAATCAGAAATCGGGGGTAAGTAGTGCGTAATGGTAATCAAAATGTCACAGTTTGGTAACAGGCGCCATTATATTGTAGGTACGAGTATACCTAAGTGTAGTGCAGTAAGAGCCACTTTCGGAGCAAGTGTATTGAAAAATATATTATGCATGTATTATACAAATAAACCTTCCTCTTGAATTACTCTATCTATTTAAAAAAAACCGCATCAAAACGTTGCGTAGTTTTAAAGATAAGCATACATAGGGACAGACAGCGGGAAGCGACTTTGTTTTAAACATTACACATACAAAAAATAAGAAAAAAAAACTAAAACACACAAATATTCTATGGGCTCTCATTATTTTATTTTTTTCATTGGAACCCTAATTCTTTGCAGGAAAAAACAATAATTTCTTTATTAATCCACATCTAGATAAGATTGTAAAATAAATATACGAGTAGATCTGTATTTTGAAGTTTAATTACAAAATTGCAAAGATGGTGTCACTGACGGTAGCTGCTTTGATTTTAAGTGCAGCGTTTGCCGCTGGTAAGTACCTAAACTTCTGTTCTGTGACCTGAACAACCTTATGGTGGAACGAGGTCTAATAGGCCCCGTACTAGTCTTCCTTGCGGTGCGACTAAAGGTTTATCCCACATCAGTGCCGTGTCAGGGACTGGATAGGAACGTGTTTTGTCAGGAGTCTAAAAAAATATCGGTGCATACGTTTTCTATGAACACGATCGCACATATCCGTGCCCGTGCTGGCAACGGAGAGTCAGTGTCAGGGCCGATTCCACGCCGTGGTGTGCCTATGTTGATAATTTGTCCTTGCAGTTTGTCTTTGGGATGTCAAAATTTACTGTCAAAAGAATGAAGTAAGGGTAGGCGTCGTCCTTTCCACGGCACTGTACGTTACTGACGTATATGAACACCTGATGGGACACGAATGCTTGGTTCTGGCACGGGCACGTGCCTGCCCTGTCCCTGACGCGGCACTGATGTGTGGGCTTAAGGGCTACTGTCTTATAGTAGTATCCCAGGGACGGAGCTATACACTAGGGTGGAGTGAAAAAACAATATTACAAACTTTTTCAGAATATTTATTCTTGAAATGTTTAAAACAATCAATAGCTTTGCGTAGTGTGTATTATATTTAAGCATGTATGCTTATTTCTTTATTCTTTATTGTACATACAGTTTTAAAAAAACAATAAAAAAATGTTAATTTAAAAACTAAAAAACCCGACTGCTTTTCTGAGTATTCATGAAAAAACCCTAAAACAAGAAAGTCGTTGTAGCAGTCGGGACCCATTACATCATAGATCTACTGACTAGACGGCAGACTTTCTAGAATAGGAACAAATAGACATTATTTATTTATTTAATTCTTTCTTCCTGTCTTTTTTTCTTTCATATTTTCTATTTTTTGGGGTTCCGTAATTCAAAAGGAAAAACGGAACCCTTATAGGATCACTTTGTTGTCAGTCTGTCTGTCAAGACCATGAAATAAATACTATACACCACTATTTTTTAAGTAGTGCAAAAACTTAAAGGGCTTATTAGAAAAGGTCTTGTTATTATTGAAGTAAAGTCTAATAAATAATATTCATAAACAGCAAAGTTATGAGCGTTTGTTTATATCCCAAAATCTCACTCAATTTATGAAAACATTGTACAGGTTATTGTTTATGAATGAAAGAATGTTAGTAAAAATGGGAAAACACTGCGCTTAGTATTTTCTGGTAGTAGTTGTTATGAATGATGATTCAATTATGAATTTGCCAATAATGATAAATTTTCGTGGACAATTTTGGGATTTCGTTTTTTGTACTTTTGACTACACAAATATGATCAGTAACGGGTGCTGATTGAGCCCCATTTTTTTGTGCACTAATTAAAAAATAGGGGTGTATATTTAAATCTGCAGTATCTAGCAGCTGTGAAAAAATCAAATTTCTAGGTTAACGTAAAAAAATATACGGCCGTTTATAGCGCAAAAAATGTATATTTCGACACTCTCAAGGGAATCAAAATTCATAGTATACTTCCCGTTGACCTAGAACCCTGACATTTGGTATGCATCAAGGTCTTATAGCACAAGTATAGGAATAAATCGGAAAACTATTTTGTAGTTTCGTCACAGCATTTTTTTTTTTGCCATTCTGAAATTTTTTATTGTTTTCATAGGTAAGTTTGTACAGAACCTTCAGTGCGCCAGTCCGACACGCACTTGCCCAGTTTTTTCTTTAAACTTTCAATTTTTTTCTCTTTTTTTTTAACGAAAGACTGACCAAATAATTAAAACATTTTCTTACCCCAGCCTACCCTACAAACGACCCTGTTATCGGCACGTGGTCCGAGGGTCTTCGGTACGACTATCTCGAAGATGACGCTGGCAACGCTCACCTGGTCGACAACTGGCTGAAGATCAGCGACTATGACAAGCTCGCCAGATACAACCCTGACCAGAGCAACCAATACCATCTTTTTACCAGGTAAGTTTATTTGCAAAGAGGTTTTTTTCAAGCGCTCCCCATTAACATATTGTAAACTGGACCACAGTTCAAAATCTCAAAGAGTTCAGCAAACCGTAGAGGCCCAGCCTGCCAGCAGGCAGGGTCGAAGACTACAGGGGCCAAGGGTCTTCTGAAAAGAAGGCTGGGCCTTGATATAAAGGCAAACAAGGAATGGGGTGGGTTTTTTAGTCAGTAAAAGTCTGACACTATCCCCCGCTCCGCCCAAGGACGGGAGATGTCATTGGATGATTTTTACCCACCGAAAAAAAAGCATAGTTCAAAGTCTTCTTGTTTTATCCAACGCAAGATTTGATAAAGAGGCAACGCGAAAACCGAGAGATAATCTGCACGCTCTATTAGCACTCGGTAATTCCGTCATTCACTCGAATATTTCATAAAACTTGTCACGAAAATCCGATGGATGCGAGACGCACAGAACCGTTCATTGTGGCGACACTTGGGGAGGCCTATGTCCAATAGTGGCCGTCTTTCAGCTAAAATGGAGGATGATGGAATCCGCTGGCAGCAGCTAGTTATAGGACGCAGCAAATAACTTGAACCAAAATGGCAGTCGTTGCTATTGTTACGCACAGCCCCCCACTTCGATCGCCATTTTAGTTCAACTTATATAATAATAGTGCCTGACTCTTTTGGACAATCCCAAAGCTCAGCTTTAAGGTGACTTTTCCCCATTCACTTATCGTCAACCTCGAACATGGTTTACAAGCTTGTTGCTTCATCAACGCAATCCAACGCGATGTTTGATGAAGAGGCAACGCGAAAAAAGAGAGATAACGCCTGAAAACTCTGCTGGCATTCGGTAATTCCGTTATTTTTTTTTTCTTTGTTTTTATTTTCGATTGTGTTTATTATTATTATTATTTGACAATTTGACATAGTTGTTTACTTTATTTTTATTTTTTTACAATTTGAATTTGTAAATAGTTTTTATTTTGCAATTGGATATTTTTTTCTATTTCTTTTTATTTAAATTAATGTTGGACATTATCCATTCATTATTGAAAATGTGTCCATGTATTTTCTGTGGTCTATCCAAATGTCCTGACTTTGGTATTGTTCGTCAAGTTGTTGAGCTCCTTAGTGTCCTGAGTTGAGCTTCACGAATACTGACAAATGCTTGCACTGACTGGACAGATCCACTTAAATCTGTATGGTTCTTTCTTCAAAAGACCATCTCAGACAAATCTGCATAGTTCTCATGTGATTTGCATTACAAATTTACTGTATGGACTTTAAAAGAAATTGTGACCCCTGAGTTTGTTTCGGTGTTTCTTCTCAGGGTAGTCAGCTAGGAAACAACGACCTCATCTAGTTTAATAAATAATAATAATATTTTTTATTTAATTTGGACAACAAAGGTATTTATTTTACAAAAAAAAAAAAGTGACGAAAAAAAATATTTATTGGCGTGTAAAAGTGTTTTTTTAAACCTATTTGCAAAATAAATATCATTTATCCGTAATTTACTCAAATATTTCACAAAACTTGTTCCAGGAATTACGTGTTTTTTTAAATCCTTCAAAGACTTTGAAAAAAAATTGTCGTCATTAAGAATCTCGAATCAAATGTGCAAGGCTTCTATAGAAGTACTTTTTTAGATTTTTAATATATGAGTACATTATAGAAGGCCAAAGTCGACGTATAATAGCAAATTTTCAGAGGTGTTTCCTGGATTAGCTTTACACAAAATGTTTTGAATTTTCTGTAGAAGCTTAGATATCTGTGAATCTAAAATATCTGGAAAAAAATGTGTAATAACATCATAATCACGTAAGAGCGGTTGTATGAAAACGTACTTCGGATTGGCCGGCTTTAAGAAAGTTTTCTAACTTATTTCGTCATTCCTTTTCAGATCTAACCCCATAATCAGTCAGCCCCTGGTCTTGAACAATGCTGGTACTGTGCAAAACTCGAACTTCAACCCAAACCACCGCACCGTCGTCCTGATGCATGGCTTCGCAGGATCCATCACTTCTTCCTTCAACACGGTTTTGTTACCAGGTATTACATGATCTCTAGTCTATATTTTTACGAACGTGAGTAATTAAAATGCCGGTTTACTAGAAGAGAACCTCAATAACCACAAACAATTACAAATTGTTCCGATCAACTTGGTCCAAAACACAATTATCAACACTAGAGTTCCGTTTCCGTATCGCTTGGGTCGTTAGATAGAATCACTAATAACTTCATTTAGTTACTCGTAGTATCGCACTTGAATCGCAGAGGAATTCAAACTAAACTCGCTTCTAGTCGGGGGCGGGTATTTATCGGAGCCAAGAAAATTCTAGATAAAGACGCTTCCAGGCCATTCGAGAACAATAGAGTCGCATCGTGGAGAAATGAATTATTATTATTTGAAACATAGTAATAATAGCGTTTTGCTACGAGTCATGTGAGTTTCGACTCTATTTTTTAAAACCTAAGGTACAAATTCCCTTACCTGCTAACACTTTTTTATTAATAGTACTAAGCTGAAGTACTTATGGTGGACTTTTCTAGAACTTAGGTACGGTCCGGAGCCAAAAGTGCGGTTGCACTCTAACAATGCTAAACTGTCTAAAATTTATTTGTAGTAGAATTCCAGTGTTCTGCAACTAGTTTATTCAATATTTTAGATTCTATGCTACAAACTCAATTCAATTCTCAATTCTTTATTGCGTACCATAATGTATACATAGTTGGTAGAGAAATAGATAGTAGTCGCAATTATGGACCCTGTCGGGCACAGCATAGATAAATTTAAGTTGAAGAAACTAAATGGGTAATGATCCATTGACCCTATTTTACAAAGAAATTTTACATACTTTACTTTTCGAAGTAGATTAAAAAGGAACCCTTGTTGCAAATCTGGTTTCTAGTCCCAGCAATTTTGGCAGTGTGTTATAATATATCAGTTAATTAGTTTGTTGACGTTATTTCCAGCATTCCTGGCTGCCGGTAATGTGAACGTGATTATCGTAGATTGGAGTGCCGGATCCAGTTGGGGACCCCGCGCTACTCAGGCGGGTAAGATTTTGTAAATGAGCTCTTAAGGCCCGGTTCTACTCATTTTGACCTTTTTTAAACCTATGGCCAAGGGCTTGGCAAAAATGAAAACAAGATATAAATTAGTTGGCTCAATAAAAAAAAATCGCGAATCTGACCCTTATTTACGATTTCAAACGTATTTATCTACGAGATTACGTTACGGAACTATATGTAAGTTACAAAAAAAAAAAACTTGTTATTTAAAAGCGCTATCTTGAATAGTTGTTGTTTTTTTTTTTATATAAAAATAAAACCGCTGTTTTGGGGCCGCGAAGACGACATAATCCCGAGCGAAGTTCATACAAAAATTCCGTGATTTACACGAATAGTTTACAAAACTTGTTCCAGGAAATACGTACTTTTTTTTTAAACCCTTAAAAATGTTTGAGAAAAATTGTCATCACTCAGAATCTCGATTAAATGTGCAAGGCTTCTTTAAAAGTACTTTTTTTATTTATTTTTACGAGTATATACAAGTATATTATGGAGGGCCAAAGTTCTCGTAAAATAGCAGATTTTCAGAAGTCTTTATAGGGTTAGTTTAACACAAATGTTTTACTTTCTATAGAAGCCTAGATAATAGCCACAAGATATCTGTGTATCCAAAATATCTGGATAAAGATGTGTAATAACATCATAATCGCGTAAGAGCGATTGTACGAAAATGTATCTCGGGTTGGCCAGCCTTAAGGCCAGGTTCTAGTCATTTGATCTTTTTTAAACCTCTGGAAATTCACAAATATAAAAGAGAACACTATGAAAAATTATTTTATTAAAATTAATTATACATTACCAAGAGCCGAGCAAAAATCGATACAAATTAGTTTGCTCAATAAAAAAAAATCACGAATCTGACCGTAATTTACGATTTCAAACGTGTATATCGACGAGATTACGTCACGGAAATATCTGAAAAATATAAAAAATAAATAAAACTTGTTTTTTAAAAGCGCCTCGCAAAACAAAATCCTTGAATAGTTATTGTTTTTTTTTTTTTATTTAATAAAAATAAAACCGCTGTTTTGGGGCCGCGAAGTCGACATAGTCCCGGGCGGAGTTCATACAAAAAAAAACAGTGACTAGAATTGGCCCTTAATGTAAGAGCCGGTTGTAGTCACTGAGTATTTTTATTTTTATATAAAATACCACCACAGCGGTTTTATTTTTATATAAAAAAAACAATAACTATTCAAGATTTTTGTTTTTGCGAAGCGCTTTTAAATAATAAGCTTTATTTGTTTTGTTACTTTCAAATATTTCCGTAACGTAATCTCGTAGATAAATACGTTTGAAATCGTAAATTAGGGTCAGATTCGCGATTTTTTTTTAACGAGCCAACTAATTTATATCATGTTTTCATTTTTGCCATGCGCTTGATCATATAGTCAATTTTAATAAAATAAATTTTCATGGTGTTCTCTTCAATATTTGTGGATTTCCAAAAGTTCAAAATTAGTAAAACCTGGCCTTAATGAATTTAGATTTTGACTACAAAAGTGTGATGTTTACTCTTCAGGTCAAGCTGCAGGCCGCTTCATCAATTGGCTGAACAATTTGACTGGTGCCAACCCCAACAATTATGTGCTATGTGGCTTCAGTGTGGGAGGCCATGGCGTGGGTCACATGGGAAGGACTATCAATGGCAATGTCGGTTATGTTATTGGTAAGTAACATTCATTCTTTCCGTCGCTGGAGACGATTTGGGAGAGGGCCGGTGAGCAATAGATAGCTGTCCGTAGTTTACGCTAAAGTCAGTTTCAATTCTTTTGTTGTTGCCCATGTTTACGACACGGGTCTTTAAACTAGATTACGCTGAGCTCAGTTTAGTTGAACTAAGTTTTTATATTGAATGATGAAATCTGCCCTTAGTCGTTGACTCTTGACTAAGTGATCGTAGTGAATGAGGCTCCCACGATGCGTCTCCACGACAGAAATATTAAAAACAGAGAAGCGCCAAGGGGGCGTGTTTGCGTCCGCGGTACTTGCTCAACAAGGGCATATACCGGCCAACAGCCGTTTGACGGCCGTCAGTTACATCGCGAACGTGATCGTAAATAAATTTAAAATACCGTGTTGTTCAGTAGTTTCATGCAAAATAAAAGCGAAAAGAAAAGTCTGAGTCATCAAGGAATCTCAAACCATAAATAAGTACAATCTTAATAGTATATTTATCAAATTAAATTAGGGAAAGCAACAAATCCAGTAATATCCTTTGCTTTTACTACGTTATTTTTGTTTTCAAATATCAAAGCGACTTTATCATTTATAGAGTAAATACATTGCTCTTTAACCATTACTTAACTTTGACGCTCAGTAACTGAACAAGCCATGTAAAAATAACATAACGATACTTTATCAGTGCGGTGTATTTCTTATTACGGCCGCAGTCAGTTGAGCCGAGTTAGGGTTGCGCCTGTACACATCCACCAATATAGACTATCGACCACAATATCAATTAATTGGATATCCGAAGTGAAATAATGTATTATTATTTATTTTGGAGTAGTAGAGAAATACGTAAGCAACTTTCGTAAAGTAAGTTGGTAAAATAGTAGGTCAAAAGTCGGTGGACAGATGGGAATAAATAATAATTAGTGTTTTTATTTTTATGATAAAAATTTTACTGTTCTATTATAAATAAATTATTTTCTAGACATATTTATTTTTATTTAATTAGTTTTTGGAACCTAAAAAAATATCATTATAAAAATTAAAAAATCGATAACTTTTCTATTTAGTCAATAACTAGCGTAAATGTAAAATAAATTGCTTTTGCAAAGCACATCGATGTTTATGTGTGCGTAAGTTATATGGTGCATGAAAAATATACGCTGTATTTAGGAAGATAAGGTTTATAATTTACTGTGTAGTATGATCTGATTTATAATTTGCGGGTGTGTGCGGGACTGCGTAACAATAGCTGCATATGTAGTAAAGTCAGTGATGGTAGGGACAACTGGAGACATGGTGTTCCGGTACATTTTTCACTGCGTAACGTATCTTCTGTTTTCTGTTATCTGTGGTCTCCACTTATCCCGGTTTAATTTCATCGGCATCTCGGGAACAATGGTGTGGAGATGAGGGTTGAAAAGCCAAAGTGCTTGATTTATTTCCGTTCAATAGGTATTTTATTTACGGACACAGCATGACAAAACTGTTAATCACTTATCTAAACTAATTATGCGTGTTTATTGATCCTTTTGTCACTGAGGCCCGAGTGGAACGTACAAGCTTAAAATGGCAACTAGTATTCGGATTCCAACAAATGGACTATGGAGGTTTATTTTGCAGCTCTGATGAGGTCTGTCCAACGCGTAGCTGAGCGCCCGCGTGACCGCTTCCACTTGGCCCTGGACAACAAGTTGCTCCATGGCGATTTCGTTACGAACAACGTGACCGAAATATTTAAGGATTCGTACTTGCACAGTCAAGTACAAGAGCAGTGGTGGCCGAGTGGTAACGGCCTCGACTTACGAGCTGTAAGGTTCAAACCCGGCCAGGCGCATTACTTTGTGTAATTTATTTCATCACCACTGCTCTCAAAACGGTGAAAGAAAACATCGTGAGGAAACCGGCATGTCCTAGAACCAAAAATTCGAAGACGTGACATTCATTAACTCGCACTGGGCCCGCGTGGTGGATTACGGCTCATTCCCTCTCTTAGAGATGAGGCCTGTGTCCCAGCAGTGGAACATTAAAAGGCTGATGATGATGATGATGACTAGCACCGTCAACGATCCAGTATTGAGACGGTAGGCCTAAATGCTGTCCAAGGCATCCTGGAAAAGAGATCAACTTCATCCAAACATTCCACAAAGTCAACAAAAACACCATTTTTATTCCAGGTCTGGACCCTGCCGATCGTTGGGATGTGAACCTCCTCTTCAGACCCTCAGACGGAACCTACACGGAGGTCATCCACACCAATGGAGGAGACAGTGGCTGGCTGAACCCCTTGGCTGATGTCGACTTCTATCCCAATGGCGGTAGGACCATGCCTGGTTGTTGGTCTTCCCTGTGCCATCATAATAGGTTGGTAAATTGAGATTGTTACTGTTTAGGAAGAACATCACCTACCATCTGACTTCTTGAAACCCCTAGAACATCTCTCACCTGGACACGAATGAGGCAACGGAGGCCGTACGCGTGAGGCAACGGCCCTCACGCCCCAGGCGAAGGGACGGTGAGCTACCTATTACGACAGTCCAGACCGGGCCCAAGTCGTCGACGGCACGTATCATTTCACGCGCGCCTCAGGGAGATATCAGCAAAACCGTAGGAGCCTAGCAGGGTCGAAGCCTACTGGGGCCATTTCAATAAAATTTTGGTGCTTATTATGAGAGCCCCATTTCATGTTCTAAGAATCCAGTCCATTCATGGTTGCCTGGAAGAAATCGCGGAATGCGATAAGGCCGCCAATTGTTTTATTTTAGACGTAAGTTTTCGTTATTGTATTTCTTGTAAGTGCCAACAATAAAGTGTACAATAATAAAAATAATAATAAAGTGGAAATGAAACCCAAGGCCCTGAAACGAAGGCAAAGAAGGGACAGGAGTGGGTTTTTAGTCAGTAAAAGTCTGACAGTATCTCCAGTTCCGACCAAGGGCAGGAGATAACAAAAACATTCCCCCCCTTCCCTCTCCCTATCTCCCCCCCAAACTCACTATCTTTTCTTTATTTTCTTTTTCTTTTTTTTCTTCAGAGCTTACAACTACATGGCCGAATCGCTGAGGACTGGTGGCTTCACCGGCAGACGCTGTGATAACCTCAATAATGCGTTGAACGGCAACTGTAATGGAAGCACCCTGAGGATGGGAGGACTTCTCCCTAAGACCGGGTAAGTGCCAACATTTGTTAGGGTTCCGTCCCTTAGGGGTAAAAACGGGATCCTATTACAAAGACTTCGCTGTCTGTCCGTCTGTCTGTCACCAGGGTGTATCTCAAAAACCGCGATAGCTAGACAATTGAAATTTTCACGAATTATATGTTTCTGTTGCCGTTATAACAGCAAATACTAATGACCAAATAAAATAAATATTTAAGGGGGACTCTCATAATTATCGCATTTTTTTTTGCCCTTATTTGCTCGATATCAATAATGGCAACAGGCACTTGAAATATTCACAAAATACTCTTATTAATTAGTATTAAATTAAATTACTATTCTTTATGTAAAATAATATTAAATTATTATACACCGTTAAATTTTGGTCGTTTTAATCCCGCGGAGGGTCATAAAAATAAAGTAGTTTTTTTCTAAAACTCGAATTAATATACGCATGTAAGTAATTAATTTCTTCAAGCAAACGAGTCAATGACCTTGTAGGGAGTTGTCTGCCGTTGCGTACTATCTACCTACAGTTCATTGACCTTGCTCAGCTGACGTTTACTTAAAGAAATCAATTTCGTATATGCGTAAATTAGTAAGTAAGTTTTAAGTTTAAAAAAAGTACATTATTTTTCATTTTTATCTTTACAAATCGATAGGGTTTCATGTACCGAATCGACCCTCCGCGGGATTAAAACGACCAAAATTTAACGGTGTATAAAATTAAATTAGTATTATCATTTTTTTTTATTATTATTATTACAGAAGCACTGGAATCTACCATTTGACAACGAACCCGATCTGGCCATTCTCCCAAGGATAAATGAAACAAAATTTAAAATAATAAGCTAAGAACTCTCTCCTAAAATGAATAAACATTAAATTAAATTATATTGATAGCAAAATTGTTTTTCTTTTTACGGTTCCGTAGCCAAATGGCAAAAAACGAAACCCTTATGGATTTTCATGTCGGTCTGTCTGTCCGTCCGTATGTCACAGCCACTTTTTTCCAAAACCATAAGAACTATACTGTTGAAATTTGGTAAGTAGATGTATTCTGTGAACCGCATTAAAATTTTCACACAAAAATAGAAAAAAAACTTTTTTTGGGTTTCCCCATACTTCAAAATCATACGTGTCGGTTTGAAGTATGGGGATAGGGATAATATCATTTTTTCCTAAGCTGAATAGTTTGCGCGAGAGACACCTCCAAAGTGGTAAAATGTACCCCCCCTGTAACTTCTAAAATAAGAGATTGATAAAACTAAAAAAAATATATGTTATACATTACCATGCAAACTTCCACTGAAAATTGGTTTGAACGAGATCTAGTGGTAGTTTTTTTTTTAATACGTCATAAATCGTAAACCGCAATTTACCGAGTTTGTACGGAACGGAACCCTCAGTGCGCGAGTCCGACTCGCACTTGCCCGGTTTTTTCTTTTTATATATAAACCAGAGCTTTATTGCGATCCTACCTTTTCTATATCTTCGAAGTACATCATCAGATCAAAACAATATTTCTATGGGACCAACTCTAGATTATAATCTTTCAACAAAAACAAATATTTTTAAAATCGAACCTCATTTGACCGAGATATCGGTGAAGACACATAGAAAGCCGAACATAGAACCTCCTCCTTTTCGAAGTCGGTTAAAAATCACAAAGTTATAAACTTGTTGTTACCTGGTTGTGCACACAAATACATGGTCACTGTGCCATCCGGGCGACTGAGGGGTAATTTTGCTCCCGCAGCCAGCTGGACGTTGGCGACTATTGCCCTCCATGACCAGTGTTGTACTTAGTGTCAGCGGAACTTGCGGTCCTTTTTTAGCGGCGGTGAACAAACTACGAGTATATTCAGGTTTTTTTTTTCAGGTTCAGGGGTTTCAGGTTTACATGTACTAAAAATAATGTTATATAGCCCCCCACTCGCCTCGACCACCCCCCTCGTCGAGCATGGTTTGAAAGCTTGTTGGTTCATCTAAAGCATTCCAACGCAATGTTTGATGGAGAGGTAATGCGAAAAGAGAGAGATAACACCAGAAAACTCTGTTAGCATTTTTTTCATTCGGTATTTCCGTGATTTATTCGAATTTTTCACAAACAAGTTTTGTGAAAAGCAGGAAATACGATTTTTTTTTTAATTTAAACTTTAAAAAAAATTTAAGGTTTTTTTTTTGCCATTCAGATCATTATTGATATGTGCAAGGCTTGTATAGGTGTACTTTTTTATATTTTTATATTATGAAAACATTATGGAGGGCCAAAGTTCACGTAAAATAGCAGATTTTCAGAGGTTTTTACTGGGTCAGTTTTATGCTTTATGTTTTGATTTCTATACACCGCTAAATTTAGGTCGTTTTAATCCCGTGTTGTGTCAATTCGGTACATGAAACACTATCGATTTGTAAAGATAAAATCAGAAAATAAAGTACTTTTTATCTAAAACTCGAATTAACATACGCATGTACGAAATTAATTTCTTTAAGTAAACGAGTCAATGACCTTGTAGATAACTGTCAGACGTTGCGTACTAACTACCTACAGAACATTGGCCTCGCTCATCTGACGTTTACTTAAAGAAATTAATTTTGTACATGCTTGAATTAATTTAAGTTTGTAAAAAAGAGTTTTTTTTTTTCATTTTTAACCGACTTCGAAAAAAGGAGGAGGTTCTATGTTCGGCTGTATGTTTTTTTTTTTTTTTTATGTATGTTCACCGATATCTCGGTCAATTGTGGACCGATTTCGAAAATTTTTGTTTTGATTGAAAGATTATACTTCCGAATTGGTCCCATAAAAATATCTTTTTGATCTGATGATAAACTTCGAAGATATAGGACGAAACTCTTCAAGAAATCATAGCAGAACTGTCATTTGTATATGTTTGTTCGCCGATATCTCGGTCAATTGTGGACCGATTTTGAAAATTTTTGTTTTGATTGAAAGATTATACTTCCGAATTGGTCCCATAAAAATATCTTTTTGATCTGATGATAAACTTCGAAGATATAGGACGAAACTCTTCAAGAAATCATAGCAGAACTGTCATTTGTATATGTTTGTTCGCCGATATCTCGGTCAATTGTGGACCGATTTTGAAAATTTTTGTTTTGATTGAAAGATTATACTCTCGAGTTGGTCTTATAAAAATATTGTTTTGATCTGATGATCAACTACGAAGACATAGAACGGAATTCTTCAAAAAACCTTAGCAGAACTGTCGTAACAAGTAAAATTGCTTTGTTTATACATGTAGTTGGTGGCTGACTAAAGGAAAAAGGGGAGGGGTATATAGAACTGACCTGATGATGAAGACGGAAGGTAGGTAAGAGCCGGAACTTTGTAATAAATCAGTGTATCTTAGCCGTGTTTGGTATTATTAGAATTGTCATGATGATTTGATGTTGGAACCGAATGGCGGAAGGTAACTATCTATTTAAGTTTGGCTGATGGTACTACCACTAAAAAGTGTAAAAAAAAAACTTTTTACAAAAAAAATACAACCGACTTCAAAATCCACCAAAAAATGCAAAATAACTTTCAATTTCGGAAGTCGGTGTTAAATAGCGAAGATACCAAACTATTATAGAAACACCGACTTCCGAAATTGAAAGTTATTTTGCATTTTTTGGTGGTTTTTATCTTTACAAATTGATAGTGTTTCATGTACCGAATCGACCCGCCGCGGGATTAAAACGACTAAAATTTAACGGTGTAGACAATAAATACCGCAGTACTCGGAACACGTTTTTTTTTTGGTAGGTAAAATCATCCAATGACAAATCCCGCCCTTGGGTGGAGCGGGAAGTAGTGTCAGACTCTTACTGACTAAAAACCTACCCCGTTCCATTCTTTGCCTTGGTCCCAGGGCCCCGGGTGCCATTTTCACATACCCTTTGACCCCAGTAGGCTTCGGCCCTGTTGGGCCCCTACAGTTTGCTGACGACTCCTTGAGGCGCGCGGGAACAGTGCGCGCCGTAAATGACTTGAGCTCGGACCGGTCTGTTACCGGACGGACGGACAGCGAGCTACCCATTGCCCGCCGTCCGCGAGCCCGCGCCTACGGTGGCTGGAAATCGGGATCGGAATCCCGGCGGCGGCGGCGGCGTGTACGCCGTTGCCTAATGCGGTCGGCCTCCTCCTTTGCTAGCATTACTGCTTCGCAGAAGGAGGCGATCGCCTGCCACTCCTTCTCGCTCCGGAGCATGGCTTGAACCAAACCCCGGCGCGAGAGATCGCCGCCGCACTCGGAACAGGTAACTGTTACTACGTAAGTACGTTTTTATAATAAGCCTCCTACTTCAAGCTCTGCTGATCCTCCTAAGAACTTCCCAGTACGGTATAAGCGGCTGCCCTCACGTACGCGTTATAAAATGGCGTATAAAACGTCTTTTGTGTTGTACAGTCACACCAGCGCTTATACAGGCTGTTTACATTTACGAAAGAAATATTTTGACGTATTCCTGTTTCGGCACTGATTTTTTCGGCACCAAAAGTTTCGTCACCCAAGCTATTCCGCTTTTGGCACCAATAGGTAGTTTTGGTATGTTGTTTCCAGATTCGGCACCAAGCTAACACACCTATTAGTGCGGAAATAGGAATAGCTTGGATGCCGAAACTTTTGGTGCCGAAACAGGAATACTTCAACATTTTTTTTAATATAAAAGGATATACAAATTATTTGTTTGGTTCACATACACAACATCTAGCTAGAAACATACGATTTTATATAAAAAAATCTAATGGTTCAAGCTGTTTTTGAGTTTTAGCAAGACTAAAAGCCATAGATTTAAATATATACACTAGCTACCACCCGCGGTTTTGCCTCCATGAAATACAACCTACCCTTCAATTAATTTTTTTTTAACAAATTTCTCCTTATTTTTTCTTATTTGAAAACACTAATAAATTAAACCGAAACCAACAAACAGAAATTGTTCATCTATAGATAAAAATCAATTACTATTCGTTAGTCTCACTGAAATGAAAAAAAAAAAACTATTCTTTACGATTATTATTTTATATTTATTATATTTTTTTATTTCATTTCTTTTTTTGCAAGATCTCTTAATAAGTGTCAAAAAAGCACCACCCTGTACGTCACAGGTGCATGAACACCAGCCTTTATAGTCCCGCGAATTACGTGCGGCGAATATATACAGCGTGCTTTGAAGATATAAATGTTAAAATATACTCATAAAGTGGGTATAACTCATAGAGAGGCTGTAAGATGAATTATAGAAAGTTTTCGTAAGTCTGAGGTTTATGAAGTCGCTTTTTAAGTACGGAAAAATACTTATTATTGAGCCTCTTAACTTTTATACTATTTTTTTTTTTTAATTTTATAAACCAGTGCATGACTGCAATCCTACCTGATGGTAAGCAGTGATGCAATCGTTGATGGTGAGGCGCACTAGTTTATTAAGAGGCTATTCACTCTAGCCTTGAAGACACTTAAATTATAATCGGACGAGAAAACCGTAGCAGGCAAACTGTTCCAGTCTCTCGATGTACGCGGTATAAACGACGAGGCAAAACGCTTAGTCCGTACCGTAGAAGTTTCAACAACATAAGGGTGATTCGCCGTTGTCCGATGGCGGAATTGAGATGGCAGAATTATGTCATGTAAATCCCGCGCACACTCTCCAAAATGCATCCTGTACAACACCGAAAGGCTGGCTACTCTACGCCTGTGCTCGAGGCTTTGTAGATTGGACTTAACGAAGTCTGGATCACCAATTAGCCTCTTCGCACGCCTTTCCACCGAGTCCAAAGCTGCTAGGTGGCATTTTGCAGCACCAGCCCATATGTGACTGCAGTACTCCACACACGATTGGACCTGTGCTTTGTACAACATTAGAAGCTGTACCGGTGTGAAATACCGTCAAACCTTTGCAAGCACACCAAGCTTCCTAGCTGCTATCTCAGCTTTGTACTCAATAAACCTATTATTTATATGTATTTATGTATTTATTACTGTATTAATTTTCTATTTGTTTTGTTTAACATAAAGTTGCACCTACTATATTATGTCTCTGCACCACCCTAAGGTCGACTGGTAGAAAATGCCTATGGCATTAAGTTCGCCTTTGTACAGTTTTTACTTGTGTTAGAAGTTTAAATAAAATAAATAAATTATAGAGCCTCTTAATTTCTATACTATTTTTTTTTAATTTTTATAAATCAGTGCATGACTGCAATCCCACCTGATGGTAAGCAGTGATGCAATCGCTGATAGTAGGCGCACTAGTTTATTAACAGCCTATTCACTCTAGCCTTGAAGACAGCCAAATTATAATCGGACGAGAAAACCGCAACCGGCAAATTGTTCCAGTCCTTCGATGTACGCGGTATAAACGACGAGGTAAAACGCTTAGCCCGGACCGTAGAAGATACAACAACGTAAGGGTGAATATGCCCCGTACGGTTGTCCGATAGTAGAAATGAGATGGCAAAATCTAGTCATGCAATTCCCGCGCACATTCTCCAAAATAAATAACATTATACTCGTATCATGATAATATCTTTGATCAACAATCGAAGTTTTATTTAGATAAATTATGAAAACAAGAAAAATAAAAACAACAAATTAAAACTATATTTAAACAAACACTAAAGGCAATTATTCCTAGCTTTTTTATGGTAGGTAAAATAATCCAATGACATCCCCCGCCCTTGGGCGGAGCGGGAGGTAGTGTCAGACTCTTACTGACCAAAAACCTGCCCTGTTCCTTCATTGCCTTGGTTTCACGGCCCTGGTATGCACTTTCATACCTCCCCAGAGCCCCAGAGTAGGCTTCGACCCTGCTGGGCCCCTACAGTTTGCTGACAACTCCTTAAGCTTAATATGGCGTCATAAAACCGCATCGCTGTCGACTAGAAGTGTGCCCAAAAGGCTGACGGCATTACCACGTTATACGGCAATGCTTAATCTCTGACCGAGGTAAAAGCCAGCCCTTGAAAAAGCCCTTAATATCTTTGACATTCTATTTTAATTTGTTATTAAATTCTTCGTCACCTACCTTCTGCCTGTGGCTAAAGCCGCGTGATTTTTTTTTAATTTTTTTTTTACATCTATCACACAACGCCATCTAATCCCAAGCTAAGCAGAGCTTGTGTTATGAGCATACTTATATACATATTTCTAAATACATACATATTATAGATAAATTACAACCAGACATAGAACAAAATGATCGTGCTCATCACACAAACATTTGTCCAGGGCCTTAAGTCTGCTATTACAATAGTGTCAGAAAGGTCTAGGTCGTTGATTTCATAATTGTTAATTTTGAAAAGTTTGGTAATCTACTAATATAATGGCAACTCCAATGATCAACCACTGACACTCCATTGAGAGAAATGGCATAGAATGGTAATCTCGTACTTACCTACATAATGACAAATGAATGTCTGCCTTATATCATAACAAAAACAAAACACTGAAAACGCCGGCCGGCGGCCATTCTAAATAAACAGTAAGCAGTAATGTCACTTTGACTTTGACAGCTAAAAAACCACAGACCGATCAATGATCAATTTTGCAGATTACGAACTTTTAACAAAATGACAATGGAATCGTGATGGAATGAGGCATTTATAAAAATAGCAGACTTGGGCCCCTGGTCAATGTACAAAATACACATATATAGTTACTTATCGAGGGTGTAGTACAAAGGGGCGTACAGGAAAATACGGATACGGGTGAAGCCGCTACTAGCGGCTAGTCTAGCAATAAACTACAGGATCTTAACCAGCTTAAGGAGTTTCCAAGCTAAGTGAAAATCGGTGTTGCAACAAGACAGACAGATTTATGGTGTAGCTTTTCTAAACGGGAGATATATAAAACAATTTATATGTTTAGATGTGTACATTATGGTATGGTCAAAATGTACTGAGAATGTACTGATTTTTTTTTGGTTTTATTTATTTATTTAAACTTCATGTACAGTAGTGGTACATAGGCGTACTTAATGCAACAAGGCATTCTCTACCAGTCAACCTTTGGGTTAAAAAAGAAAACACTGTGGTAGGTTTGCACAATCAATAAATAACATAGATAGGGATAGATGGCGCTGCGCTGTCATGTTTACATTGAGCTCTGTACACTTTTATTGTAAAAATAATAAAAATGCGCAAATCTTTGTTAAAACTGAATAAAATTGACAAGTTTAGTGCAAAACGTCTGTGACAACGTTATCCAAAATTTATTGGACCAATTGACTAAGTTATTGTGGTTAAATGTGTTGAACAGTTATCAATGAAAACAAGTTTTAAACACTACGTTATATTATGATCGGTCAGTGAAAAATGTGTAATGTGTACTCTAAGACATCATTTACATATGATACTTAGTGAACATTCCTTTAAAACTAAAAAAAAGTGACCAATATCAACGCAAATACGATGACATATGAGAACAAAATATAACAGTGCAAGACGGTATATTAACAGCAATTTTGTGTACGTAATTGCAAAACTAGATCTTTACGCCAAACATCACTGAATAATTACATCAAGTGCAGTGTCATAATGTTAATAAGGGAATTACATATAATACAAAAATCTATAATACCGTTTTTGCAATAGATTTCAAATAATGGACTTTGGACTTAATAGATGTATAACAACTAGCGCCAATACAGCCCCAAGTGGTGTACACAGTAACACAAAAAGTAACACTACTAGCCACCAGAGGTCGTAAAACTGTCAGTTGGTGTTACCATACTTAAAAAAATATTAGAAATTGGTAGTAATTTATTGAACTTAGAAACCATATCACAACAAAACTGTCAGTTAGTGTGACCATACTCGAAAATTTATTAGAAATTGGTGGTAATTTTATTGAACTTTGAAACCATCACAAAAAAAAAAAAAACTGACAATGGCTTCGCAAAAAAAAACTATTAATAATAGTGGCCATAAAGAGCCTTTATTGGTTACTTGCCACAATTGTAAAAATCGAGTTGAACACAAAAGTACCTTGTTATGCACCATATGTAAAAACCACTTTGAATTTGATTGTGCTGGATATCCTGAAAAAGTATACCGCTTAAAAAGTTTCGAAGAGAGGAAAAAATTTAAATGGGAATGTAAAACATGCAGTAAGAAGGCAAAGCTGCAGAACACACACAGCTCTGTTTTATCGAATGTGACAACGAGGAAAAAGCGATCATCTCCTAAGTCATGCATAGCTGCAATTTCTAACGCCCCAGTGGAGACTACGCCCTGGTCTACCCCAAAAAGTACTAATTCTGAAACATATGACTCGCATATACTTACAATAGATCACACATCTGATGACGGTGCGTTCTCCGATAAAACATTGTCGCGAAGTATGGACTATACAGAAATCGACTACATCAATGCTCAAGAGTTTAAGGATACAATTAATTTACTTCAGGCGCAACTCTGTAGTTCTCAAAATGAACTTGAGAATGTCATACTCGAAAACAACGAACTTCGTAAACAAAATGATAAATTACTCAAACATAATGCAACTTTGAAAGAATTCCTGAGCCTACCACCACAGAGAGAAAATAGTAGTGTTGAATTAGTAAATACAAGAATTGTGCATACATCCTCTTTTTTGCACTCGGATATGCTAGCCTTCTCCACGCCACCTAGATATGCGGCTCCAAGTAAAACCAACACAAAATCACAACTTTATTGCAATATCTCGCACCTACAAAAAGATATCATAGATCTGGAGGACCAGTTAAAACAAGCCGGAAATGAAATAGTAAACCTTAAGAGTCAAATTTTTAATCTTGAGAAAATATTAAAGGAAAAAGAAAGTATAGAAAATCATAAGGATGAGCACTTTTCATTAGAAGTTCTAAAGGAAAATCGCGTGAACAAAATATATATTTATGGCACACAACAATGCGTTGGACTTTCATCTGCATTGATACGATCACGAGTGAATACACCTTACGTTAATTATACCGTCACGTCTGATACAAAACCACACGCTCTTACCAGTGACGTCTTTAAAAGCTCTCAAAATATTAAGTTATCGTGTGATGATAAGCTCATAGTCTGTGTGGGTGAAAATGACTATGACATAAAGATCTTTTCGTCTCAACTTCGAAAATTTCTTAATAAATTCCGTAATAATAATGTCATTGTTCTGAGTCTACTGAAGAATATGTATATAAATGTAAATGACTTAAACCAAACGATACGCAATATTTGCAATGAATACAAAAAATCTAGTTTTGTTGAATGTAATTACAATTTATTTAATACCTGTAAATTTATTAATTATGTTATTGACTATGACGACTATGAGAAAAAATATTTAAATGTTAAATCACTAAAGAAATTAATATTGCGAAACCAACTAAATCTCAAAAAATCTTTCAATAAATGTGAAGTCTTTCAAAAAGGAACAATCCCATATTACTTTGCAAGAAAACAGTCTAAACATGATATTACAGATGAACCCAGCATTGAAAACCCAACAACTAAAAAAATAGGAACTATACCGTACTATTTTAAGACTGAAGGCAGGAATAAGCTTTTTCGTTAAAAACAGTGGTAAGTCACAGATCTTTAAAATATTGCACCAAAATATCGCTAGCATTTTATCCAAACAAGAAATTTTAGAACTAACATTGCTAGATTTACGAGACACCCATGATGAACCCGATATTTTATGTTTTTCTGAAACTTTTATGCGTGCCGGAAACGAAAACTTTCTGAAACTAAATAACTATTCCTTGGCATCTGCGTTTAGTAGAGACCAACAGAGAGGGGGAACTTGTATACTTGCAAAAAGGGGCATTACTTATAATGAGCTTACTTGCGTTAAAAAATATTCGACGCTTAAGTCTTTCGAAGCCTGTGGCATTGAAATCCCATTGCATAAATTATTAATAGTATGTGTTTATAGAACACCAACATCTGACCCAAACGTATTTCTTAATAAATTGGACCTATTAATGAGTGAATTACTCAAAAAATATGGGACAAGTATTAAAGTAGTTATTGCAGGTGACTTTAATATAAATACTCTCAAACCAGGGAAAGTCACTACCTATCTAACTGATCTATGTAATACGTACAAGTTGCAACTTCATATTAATGTTCCCACTCGGAAAGACTCGTGTATAGACCACATAGTAAGTAACATCAAGACTACATCTTCTAAAGTCTTGCCTCTTCACTTATCTGACCATGACACAGCACAACTGTTAGAATTTCCGGTAAAAGAGCAAAGTTCAAAATGCAAACCATATTATCAGTCGCTCGAGCGCTTCCGTAAGAAGCGTACGCGTGTCTGTATTCGGTAACGGTGCTATCGGTATCGTAACAATTATGTCGAACGTGTTAAAATGTAACGAGTGCAACATCGTCATAGACGAAATGCTATCCTACATACAGAATAAAATATCTGTGATTGACGAAGAAACTCTGTTGCATATATGCAAATCATCTTTCACCAGTGAAGAAATAAAAATATCGAAATCGTTGCTATTCGATTCTATTCCTAGTGGTGTTCGGAAGGTTATCAGAAAGAAGAAAGGAAAAGAAGAAAGAGATCTGGTAGATATCGTCAATGTCTTCAGGTCAGTGGAGCCAGATAATATTCCTGTGTTCGTAGCCCGCCAACTGGAAAAATTGCCTCCAATAACGTTTGACCACCTGGATTGCACCAAATTGTTAAAAGATCTATTGATAGTTCAAACTGAAATCAAAGAAATAAAGGCAACATATGCTACTATCGATCAGTTGAAGAATTTGAAAACGGAGATGGTACAGTTAAGAACCGATTGATTGCCTCCTACTCCTGTGTGCAATGTGAACATGAGACGTGGGGCGTGGATATTGGAGAGTGGACCGATAGGGCTTTCGCACCATCACAATGCAACTATGAGCGAAGAAATTCCTCAAGGCGAAAAACAATTACAGCAACAAAGATGTGAAAATAAATTGCAACACAGAGAGGTAGATCGGGTAGATGAAGAAAAAACGCGTAAAATTGATTCCGATGAGTCATTTGCGCAAGAACAAAGATCGAGACGAGCGAACGTGAATCGTGCCTTACGTCACTCATCGAGCCCGTGCGAAACCGGTTTGGAGAAAACAGCTGATGTGGTGTATAACTTAACGACACAATTAACGACAAATTGTAATAACAGTGTCAGCGGCATTGTCAAAGAGACTGATAACAATGTTGTAATGACCGCGGTGCAGCCGAAGGAAAATGACTGGCAAGTGGTATCCAGACCAGCCAGACGGAATAATACCATGAAATATCGTTACCAAGGCAAGTCCGGCACGGCGAGAGATAGTGAGTGTAAGTTTAAAGCGGCAGAAAGAAAAATTCCTATACTCATTACGAATGTCAATAAAGAAACATCAAGTGATGACATTATCTCATACATACGGAGCAAAACTCTGGAAACGGTGTGTTTGGAAAAGATTAATATAAAGAAGAAGAAAGATCACTGTGCTTATAAATTCTTTGTATCAGAGGCGAAGCTTTCAGTGTATCTGGATGAAAAACTATGGCCTGAGGGCATTGTATTCAGGCGTTTTGTGAATTTTAAACACAAAATAGTGAACGGAAATCATTCTGTAAATGGTGCAACTGAGCGAAATAATGAGTGAGTCTACTTACAGCTTCGCTAGTTTTAATTGTAAAAGTGTGAAACGATCTATAGAAGCAGTAAGGGAGTTATGTCGCTCCTGTGATATAATTGCCCTACAAGAAACATGGTTATTGCCTAACGAGATACCACATCTAGGTAATATTAACAGGAATTTCGGGTACACGGGTACGTCGGCGGTGGACACATCGGCGGGCATATTGCGTGGGAGGCCGTATGGTGGGGTGGCATTGCTATGGAAACACGACGTCTTCCAACAAGTGTCCGTATTGCAATGTGATAACGCGCGTGTGTGCGCGATCAAAATCATAACTAGTGATCGTCCTATTGTTGTGATGAGCGTGTACATGCCTACGAACGGAAGTGTTAACCTACCTGAGTTTACGGATTGTCTTGGAACGGTGAGTGCTATCATAACTGAATATGGGGTGGAGTCGGTTTTTATATTGGGTGACTTTAATGCTGATCCATGTGAATTGTTTTTTAACGAACTTATGGATTTTTGTAATGAGCAATCGTGGTCATGTGTGGACGTTGATATATTAGGCATACACTCTAATAGCTATACCTATATAAGCGATGTATATGGAACGTGTAGTTGGTTGGATCACTGCATTGTGACCCAGGCGGCGAGACGAACTGTATGTAATGTATGCATAAAGTATGACACTGTTTGGTCTGATCACTTTCCTCTTATTGTCCAATGCAATTTAAACTTATTAACACCAAAATTATGTGATAATATAACAATGAACAAGGATATAATCTGGGGTGAAAGGGATGAGACACAAATAGGAGTCTATAGGAAGGAATGTCATAAGAGACTGAGCTACATTGACTTTCCTGAGGAATTTTCTGGATGTGCTGATGGTTATTGTGGGAACATTGACCATAGGCATATTCTTGACAGGTTATACTCTGATATTGTATGCGCCCTTCGTGAGGCGGCAATGGTCAGTGGGGGAAACGCGCATGCTGGGAGGGGTAGGAGAGGCTCACGCATAGCAGGATGGAATAAACACGTCAGTGAGGCTCATCGGGTGGCCAGGTCGAGGTTTCAGGAATGGGTCTCATGTGGCAAACCTAGCACTGGGTATGTTTATAACGAAATGAGGAACAGTCGAAGAGTATTTAAATCTCGGCTCAAATGGTGCCAAGACCATCAAGACCAGGTCAAAATGGATGCCCTTGCTGAAAAGCATGCGTCTGGACACTTCCGGAGTTTCTGGAAGTGTACCAACAGCGTTAACCCAAGACCTGGCCGCCCGGCGAGCGTCGGTGGAGTGAATGACCCCAAGAAGATTGCTGACATCTTTAGAAGTCATTTTCGTGTAAAGTCTTCTCTGGGCAAAGGCGGGGAGGTGCACACTGCTGAGTTACCGAGTGGTCGCGTAGGGACAAGTTTCAATTCAAAAGACGTAGCTACAGTCATAAGGGCTATGACTAAAGGTAAATCTCCCGGCCACGATGGGCTCAGCATTGAGCACCTTCAGCAAGCGGGGCCACATATATCGAGAGTGCTAGCTCTATTCTATTCGCTGTGCGTGAGTCATTCTTACTTACCACCAGACTTCATGAAAACGGTTGTAGTGCCTGTGGTTAAGAATAAGACTGGGGACGTTGCTGACGTTAGTAACTACAGGCCTATTTCACTTGCAACAATTTTAGCAAAAGTGTTTGACGGCCTGCTTAATACTCAGTTGCATAAATATCTGTCATTACATGATAATCAGTTTGGGTTTCGACCCAACCTATCTACTGAAACTGCTATACTGAGTCTTAAGCATGTCGTCAGATATTATAATGATCGAAAAACTCCAGTGTACGCGTGCTTTCTCGATCTCTCCAGGGCCTTCGATCTGGTGTCATATGATATCCTGTGGGAAAAGCTGAAGAATATCAAGTTACCCCTAGAATTATCTAACATATTTAAGTATTGGTATGGACACCAGATCAACAGCGTCAGATGGGCGGGTATAATGTCAGAGCCGTATAGGTTGGAATGCGGGGTCAGACAGGGAGGATTGACCTCCCCTGCGCTTTTCAACCTGTATATAAATGCACTGATCGATGAGCTCAGCGGCCAGCGTATCGGCTGCCATGTGGATGGTGTATGTGTAAACAATCTGAGCTATGCCGATGATATGGTTCTGCTGAGTGCATCGGTCTGTGGATTAAGAAAATTATTGAGTATCTGTGAGGAGTATGCCTCTGGCCACGGGCTGAAGTATAATGCGAACAAAAGCAAATACATTGTATTTGGGGCGGGTCTAAAGATACCGAAGGATGTACCATCTGTTTGTGTAAATGCGGTTCCTCTAGAGAGAGTGTATGTTTTTAAATACCTGGGTCACATTGTCTCAGTAGACCTGAAAGACAATGCGGACATTGAGCGTGAGCGGAGGGCGTTGTCGGTCAGGGGTAATATGCTGGCTCGCAGGTTTGCTCGCTGTTCGAGGGAGGTAAAAATAACACTGTTCAGAGCTTATTGTACATCCCTCTACACGTGCAGTCTGTGGTCTAAGTTTACCCGTGCGGCATACAGCGCCATCCGCGTCCAGTTCAACAACGCGTTCAGGGCGGTGCTGAGGCTGCCCCGCTACTGCAGCGCCTCGGGCATGTTCGCGGAGGCGCGTACCGACTGTTTCCACGCGACGATGCGCAAGCGGTGCGCGTCTCTGGTGCGCAGAGTGCGGGGCAGCGCTAACACCGTCCTGGCGATGATCGCCGGCAGATTGGATTGCCCGTACATTCGGCAATGCTCAAGTCTGCATAATTATGTGTGTAATTAAGTGTTGTCATGTTAGTTTGTGTTGTTGTATTTATGTGTGTGTATGTATGTAATTGTACCTTTATATGTTTGTGTTTTTTTATGAGTTTTTGAGACTGTATGTATGCCTATGAGTCGTGTCACTTGAAATAAAGGAATTTTATTTTTTATTTATTATTATATTTTATTTATAAGAAAGATTATTGCAACGAGAATTTAACTAAATTTAAAGAATGCCTCATGAGTATTTCATGGTCAGATGTCCACTTAGAAACTGACACAAATAAGGCGTTCAATCAATTCCATGATATTTTATGTTTGTTATATAACTTATGCTTTCCAAAAATAAAAATAAAGATAAAAAATTCTAACGCATTTAAACAAAAATGGATAAGTAAGGGTCTTAGAAATAGTTGCAAAACTAAAAGATATTTACGATATCATTATTACAAAAACAAAACATTGACCCACAAAATAAGATATAAACAATACTCAAATATTTTGGAAAAGTGTATTGTTAAATCGAAAAGGACCTGTAACATCAATTTTATAAACAATAGCAAAAATAAATGCAGAGCAACGTGGTCAGTTATTAATCATGAATTTGGGAACGTGAAATCTGGTATTAATAATATTTCTGAAATACAATTAGATAAGCAAGTTCTGACAAACCCTACTGACATAGCGAATGCTTTTAATAATTACTTTATTGACTCGACTAATACTTTGACATCCAATAATCAATATTATTATAATGACACTAATTTTAAGTCAATCCCTAACTCCATATTTCTTAGACACATGACTGAAGATGAAGTCAAAAAGGAAATAATGGCGTTAAACAATACTAACTCTGAAGGTTATGATGGAATAAGTACTAAAATAATTAAAGCGTGCAGTACAGAATTGATTCCCATTTTGACATATTTAATTAATCTCTCGTTTTCGTCAGGTGTGTTTCCTGATGCCCTGAAATTATCAGTCGTAAAGCCGCTGTACAAAAAACAAGATAAAAAGGACGTCAAAAACTATCGCCCGATTACTCTTGTTCCTATATTATCCAAAGTTTTCGAGAAATGTATGCTCAAGAGACTTGTCGACTTTAGTAGAAAATTTAATATTATAGCAAACGAACAGTTTGGATTCCAAAAGCAAAAGTCAACCACTCAAGCAATATTTACTCTTGTGAGCAATATCCTGAGTAATTTAAATAATAATAAATTAACAACAGGTCTGTTTTTCGACCTATCTCAAGCTTTTGATTTTGTAGCGCATGATGTATTATTGAGAAAGTTGGAAATTCTGGGAATAAGAGGAGTTGCACTTCAATGGATTTCGTCATACTTAAGTGATCGAAAACAATACGTTGTTATAGATAATGTAAGTGAAGACTTACTTACTTCCCACTGCTCTGATTTTAGGACAAATAAATGTGGCGTCCCTCAAGGGAGTGTACTGGGTCCCATACTGTTTTTATTATATGTAAATGACATACCACTTGTGTCTAATCATAAATTTATATTATTTGCAGATGACATTTCAATTATCGTGTCAACTGATAAAAAATCGATTTCTGATCATGAATTAGATATCAATAATACTATTGACAAAATTTTACAATGGCTACAAACTAATAAATTAAAAATCAATTTAGATAAATCTAATTATATTCAATTTAATAAATCAAAACATGCCAAATACAATTTCAAACTTAATGTCGATAGACTTAAAGAAGTAACACAAACTAAATTCTTGGGTGTGCTCATAGATCAAGACTTAAACTGGAAAGGACATTTAAATGATTTATGCAATAGGATTAATAAGTTTACTTACGCCCTCAAACAAGTAAAGAATGTAACAAACGTAAAAACGGCAATTACTTCATACCATGCATATATCGAATCAATTTTAAGTTACGGGCTTGTTATTTGGGGGAACAGTACGGATAAAGACAGAGCATTTGTTGCACAAAAGAAGTGCATCAGGGCCATTTGCGGACTTCGTCCTGACGAATCCTGTCAGTCATTTTTTAAAAAGCTAGGTCTGTTACCACTACCTGCACTTTACATATACGCAATCTGTAACTTTGTTTATAGTAATAAGGGATTGTTCAAGAAAGCTTATGAAGTAATCTCTCGTCCAAGGGATCCAAACAGACTTGTAACAGAGGATAATCCTAAATCAGCTAAGTATGCTAAAAGCTGCCTTGTGATGTGTGTACGCATTTACAACAAAATCCCGAAAGAATTAAAATGTATAAATAACGCAAATTTATTTAAAAACAGGCTGTATAAATGGCTGAATGGACATAATTTCTATGACATTAATGATTTCTTTGACATAAAATTATAATATTATATCCATCTATTTATTTGAAATACTTATATAATACTTACTGTTGTTTTGACCTAAAAAATTTGCATGCAATTGACACATATTCTGTGTAGCTAAACATGTGGACATTGTATTTAAATAAGACTAACACCATTATACCATGTTTAAGGCAAATAAAGACTTATCTTATCTTATCTTATCTAACAAAAATTTCAGAATATAATGTAAAATAAATTAAGTACCATAGAATAATAAAATACTTATATAAGGTAATATTATAAACTAATAAATACTACGATAAATATAAAATTATTACGATTAAGAAAACTTAAATATGATAATTATGACGAAGACTGAAAATAAGGTTGAGAGCAGTTCCGAATTTTACGCTTAAAGGAAAATTTACTCGCAGCTTGGTCCCATAGTAAAAAGTTGTTTGTTATCATGATTACAGTCACGTGTTTAAGGGCCGGTTCTAGTCATTGTTTTCTTTTTGTATGAACTTCTCTCGGGATTATGTCATCTTCGCGGCCCAAAAACAGCGGTTTTATTTTTATATAAAAAAAACAACAACTATTCAAGATTTTTGTTCTTGCGAAGCGCTTTTAAATAACAAGCTTTATTTTTTTTTTGTAACTTTCAAATAGTTCCGTAACGTAATCTCGTAGATAAATACGTTTGAAATCGTAAATTAGGGTCAGATTCACGATTTTTTTTATCGAACCAACTAATTTATATCGTGTTTTAATTTTTGCCAAGCCCTTGGCCATATAGTCAATTTTATTAAAATAAATTTTCATGGTGTTCTCTTTTATATTTGTGGATTTCCATAGGTTTAAAAAAGGTCAAAATGAGTAGAACCGGGCCTTAAGGGTATTACATCGCTCAATGACCTTCAAGAATTTACCTCTACATTAGCAGAGAAGAATTGACCTCTAAACAGGCATTGCAGGGGGTGCTGCGCGCGGGGTGTTAGTACTGATTCGAGTTTTTTCTTGATTACTTATCGATATTCAATGAAATTCGAAAAAAAATCAATACAAGTTATTCAATTTATCGTAACATATATTTTGGTATAAATTCAATGTATAAATATAGAGCCGTTTTCGAGAAAATATGGAATTAATGTTCAAAAAAGGCCTATTTACCAGATTTTTTTTCTAGAGTTAGGGTATTTTTTTGAGAAACGTAATCAATACAATTTATTAGTAATGTCCTTAAGTATCCCCTTCATTTTTTATATGGTAATCGTACATAAGGAAACTTCAAACAACCTAGGTGTTTTTTTGGATTTGGGCGATGTAATCCCCTTAAGTATCGTTCACTAATTACCAGTCACCCTATATACACATACAGTAATTCATAAGAAAGTTATGCATAAAATAAACTTCAAATCGGTCTCTCTATAAAGTAAACTTTTTCAGTTCCGATAGTTTACCTAGATACAGTCGAAATTTTCTACTAAAACCCGGACGCGGAGCAGGAAGAATTTCGTACGTTGATCTATTATTACCTGTCTCTGTCACTCCCGCATAAATATAATGCGTCTCGCTCGCACAGATGCAATGGCCTCCGTCGTCAGGGATTGTAAACCCTTTACTGTAAACTTTTTACTGTTATTGTAAGTTTTGTTGTTTTTTTAATGTGTTTTTTTTTTGTTTAGTGACTAAATGTCACTACAAAAAGTCCTTGAAGAAATTTATAAATTTAAATAATGAATGACAATCATAATTTTTATTTTATTATCATATTTCTACCGAATTAGTCATTTTAACACGATTTTTAAATTGTTATAATATAAATTTAAAAAAAATAATTTATATATTTAATAATAATAATTTATTATAAATTAGTCATTTTTTTTTCTCCTTCTAAATATGTTTAATGTAAAACGCAGTTAATATAAACATGTTTGTGACCACGGTCGGTAGGCCCAAAGGTCATTGTACAAAATTCTTCCTGCTTCGCGACCGGGCTTTACTACAAAAATATTTTTCATCAAGTTCAGTTCGATTTTCTTTCTTGATCTTGTATTTTCAAATCAATGATGCATACTATGAAAATATTGTCTGGCTATATAGTATTGAAGTAGAAGATGGAACAGAGATATGATAGCAAATGGAGGCCCAACTTTATGATTTTATTGTCGTCTAATATTTAAGCAGTCTCTCAGTGGTAAAAGCCCCGACTTGTAGATTACGAGTTCAAATAAAGACTTTGTGTAGTTCATATATTTTTTTAAATCATCCAATGACATCTCCCGCCCTTGGGCGGAGCGGGAGATAGTGTCAGACTCTTACTGACTAAAAACCCACCCCGTTCCTTCTTTGCCTTGGTTCCAGGGCCCTGGTATGCATTTTCATACCTCTCCAGAGTCCCAGATTAGGCTTCGACTCTACTGGGCCCCTACAAAACAACGTAAGGGGTAATTGAGATGACTGAATGAAGTCATTTTCACTCTTCAAAATGCATCCACAAATAACAAACAAAAATCGATTTACAAATCTTGTCTTTAGTCTCTGTCGGCTATCTACTCGGTGCTCCCTCAGTTTAGTATAAACATAAGGGGTGTATATCGCCGCGGAAAAAACTCCATGAATAAAATTAGGGTTCCACAAGAATTTATTGCACATATAAACGGTGAGTTCTGCGATATATCTGGTATTACATTTACATATTGTTGAGTTTCCTAGCTTTTTATTTTTCAAGTTAAAGTTTTGACGATCAGTAAAATAGGTATTTTTAGACAATTTTAGGATTTTTTGGGTAAGACTTCTAATGACTTCTTACGCTCTGGGATGAAGTGGAAGGGTATGTCAGAATTTTAATGACTAAAACCACACTTGTGTCCTTCCGTTGCCTTTTGTGTTCTTGGACAACAAGTTTAATTTTGGGGGTTTTTGATACAAAACCACAGTTAAATTTTGAACGTTTCAATCCGTACGTAGAGGGTCGATTCGGTACATGAAACACTATCGATTTGTAAAGAAAAAATTAAAAAATAAAGCAGTAAACGTCAGCTGGACAAATTCAATGACCTGTAGCTAGTTAGTACGCAACGACCGACAACCACAAGGTCATTGACTCTTTTACTATATTTTTCTAAAAGTACTTTACTTTTTTATTTTATCTTTACAAATCTATAGTGTTTCATGTACTGGATCGACCGTCCACGGACTTAAAACGATCAAAATTTACCGGTGTATAGCAACACCTAGGGAAAGTCTTAGCTAACAGGAAACACAGACTCTGGCAGGGAATTCCACTCCTTAGCTGTACGCACAACAAATGTGGCCCCAAAACGCTTTATACGTATGGGTGGGATGTCCTCCAGCTAATTCAGGAAACTTAAACTGTACCTCTACCATGAGTTTTAAGCAATAGTATTCGTCGCAACGCTAATTTTGCAGCGCCTCTAGCGGTCACTTGCAAAACCAAAATTTGCCATACAAAATATTTACGGCGTCGATATCGAGTAGCGACGAATACTATTGCTTAAAACTCATGGTAGAGGTACTGAACCTATAAATCTGTTAGATAAACTATAGTAACTGAAACATGGCTTCAGACAGGTGAAGAATTTACGAGGGACGGATATCCGCGCATTATCGCGGCACCACTATTTTCGGCAATTCCGGGAGGGAACGGATTCAAGATTGGGGCTGAGTTTTCTTGGATTTTCGTGAGTGAAGTGTAATTGTTTTTATCGTTGTCGAGATATGTAATAAAGGCTTAATCTAGAAGAAACTAGATATACCCATTTTTTTTTTCCTTGTGGGGCGATCGGCGGCGGCGATCTCTCTCGCCGGGCCATGCTTCGGAGTGAGGAGGAGTGGCAGGCGGTCGCCTCCTTCTGTGAAGCGCTAATGCTAGCAAAGGAGGAGGCCGACCGCGTCAGGCAACGGCGCACACTCCGACGCCGCCGCCGGGATTCCAATCCCGATTTCCGGCCACCGCAGGTGCGGGCTCGCGGACGGCGGGCAATGGGTAGCTCGCTGTCATCCGTCCGGTAACAGACCGATCTGAGCCTAAGTCGTCTACGGCGCGCACTGTTCCCGCGCGCCTCAAGGAGTTGTCAGAAAACTGTAAGGGCCCAGCAGGGCCGAAGCCTACTGGGGTTAAGGGTTAGGTGAAAATGAACCCCGGGGCCCTGGATCGTAGACAATGAATGGAACAGGGTAGGTTTTTAGTCAAGATTGACACTATCTCTCGCCCCATCCAAGGGCGGCAATTGTCATTTGATGATTTAACCTACCATAAAAAACCCTTTAACCTGCACAAAAAAATGGGGTTCAATCAGTACCCGTTACAAATCATATTTGTGCATATTTATGTCGGCAAAAACCAATGAGAAATGCAATAAACGCACATACACCGTTATGAAATCATTTATATTAGAAAAAAAAACTTAACCATTACAATTAGTACTAACCTTAGTAACCTTATCAACTTTGCCCTGCTGGACAATGTACGGAATGCCCGGCACAGGTCTAAATATCGAAGGAATCATAGCTGGAGCAATAATCACTTTGACCGGTTGGTGACACGACTTCTCACTTTCGCCAGAAGTGTTTTTATTTTTGGGTTGAATATTTTATCGACTATAAGAATTAATTAAAAAAGAAATTCTATTTTCAATAAATAAAATCACATTTTTTTTTATATGTTATTGTTTTTCGTTTATTTTATACTGGTCACTGTCGCGAAATAAATATATTTTTCTACTGGATGTAGTAAGAAATAATAACATATTATATATATATAGTTAAAATACAATGTTAACCTACAAAATATGTTATTAATCGGTGCGTAAAAGCTATCGAAGTGATTTAATGACAAATGGTGATATTTGAAAAACCGTCGAAAAATATAATAAACGTCGAACGTCCAACACCGCAATAGAATACAAAATATCTGAAAAAATTCTTATATAATCTAGTTAGCACTGACCTTATCAACTTTGCCCTGCTGGACAATGTACGGAATTCCCGGAACAGGTCCAAATATCGAAGGCATCATAGCTGGAGCAATAATTACTTTGACCGGCTGATGACACGACTTCTCGCTTTCACCGGAACAGTTACAACAGCAATGACACTTTTTTACACTTTTTTTGTTACACCCACTGTCTTTGTCGTCAACTTTTACACTTTCCTCACTTTGACCACTTTTCATCTCACTCTCATCGTTCACTACGTCTTTTTTGTAAAGTTTCGGTTTTTTACTAAATTCCCCGGGCAACTCGAGTAATGGCTGGCGTCTTTTTAAGTCTTTTGGAGTTTCGAGTAAGTAATTTTTTGGTTTTTCACTGTTTTCTAGATTCTGGTTATTTTGAGGATTGCCCGATGAGAATGGATGGACCAATAAAGTTTTCGGGGATTTTTGTAAAGTTTTATTATTTGAGGCCCCTGGCAGGGCCTCAATGGGTCTTTTTGAATCCAATTTGATAGTTTTTAAGTCTTCAAACAAGGAAATGGTTAATGTTCATAGTTTTGTAGTTTGTTTTTTTTTTGCTTTATTCACAAAATTTGTTGCTAAAACAATGATGACGAATTGTTATTATTTACAAACTTCTGCCAGAAACTTTGCCCGCGTGCATTTAAAAAGAAAATCCAAAGGGAACATAATTATTATAAGAATCTCATTCACGGGCAAAATATTAATAATAGCTTAGTTCTTCCAGTGGGCTTATTATCAGAATATACGAAATAAGTCCTAGTTTTACTATAGAAAACACCATAGCCAAAAATCCTACCACGAAAAACAATATTGGACTTGTTTCATTGACAAACAACTTTTACTATGGGACCAAATCTGAAATCGCGAAATAAACCTGTCAAGTTTAGTACATTTTGACCAGTTAGGCAATATCGCGATTTCAGGTTTGGTCCCATATTAAAAATGGTTTGTTATCATGATTACAATCACGTGTTTAAGTATCGTTTACTAATTACCAGTCACCCTATATAATAAATAAATTAAACTTTTTTTTTGGTTTTTTGGCTCTTAAAAATATTTCACTGCTTCAAAAATTATTTTTCTATATAAAGCGACTCCATGCACTTGCTCCAGCCATCATTTTTTTTTTTATGTTGTTTACCAAGTCAATGGTACGCAACCCTTCATGCGTGAGTCCGACTCCCACTTGGCCGGTTTTTTTATAAATGGCTTGCTTCATTACGTAAATATACCGATTCTTAAAACGTAGGTAGAACGAACTACTGGTTTTTTTTTTACTTGTTGTATATTTTTATAAGCAAAATACCAGTCACTGATTAATTCCGAAATCTCAGAAACTATAACACCTACAAACTTAAAATTTGGCATGTAGGTTCTTTATAGGGTGTAGACATTCGTTAAGAACGGATTTTACGAAACGCCATCCATAAGTGGGTAAGAAGGGGGTTGGAAGTTTGTACAAAGAAATCGACTTCCACGCGGGCGATGCCGCTGGCAGAAGCGTATGTTAGCTTACTACACGCACTGTACTGCAGATATACTACGCTACTCTTTTTACAAGCTTTCTATTAGCTTGCACTGTATGTAACTATGTATGTTCGGTTCAAATCTTGCAACTCAATTTTGAAGCAGATATCTTCAACTGATTGAGCTGAAATTTTACATGCATGTGAACGTGAGGTGACAATGCAACATTATGGTGACATGGAGCTGATCTAATGATGGAGCTGGAAGGTAGCCATAGAAACTCAGCAATAAAACAATACAACCCCATCGAGTTTGGGCTTGTTTGATTTGCTTTCACAAGTTCTTCGATCCTATATGGTAGCCAGGGCCTGATGATGGAGCTACAAGAAAGCTTGTTTTTAAAAATAGTTTTTATTTATTTGTAATTTATTTTATACAATATTAATGTAAAAACACTGTAGACTCCACGAATTCATACACTAATCTCTGTTTCGATTCACTTTTTTATTACCTAGGAAACGAAGCCGGCCCCGGCACGATAGGCAACGAAGGAACGGGGTAAGTTTTTAGTCAGTAAGAGTGTGTCAGTTTTTGAGACTGGTCATCTCTTTGCTGCTGCATCTAGTGGCTGAATTCAATTTCTATTTTTAATTAGTTTTTTTTTCTCACTGCTTTTCTACATGGTGCTCACATAATTGTAGAGACAAGAAATATGTAACCAAGATTATTGTAACACTTAAAATGATTTTAAAAGAGTGTCTATGGAGTTTCTTGCACGTTCTTCTACATAGAGATCTACGCTTTGGAACGTGCAATTTAGCTTCACTTTTTTTTTTGACTGACCGACATTTTGACTATTCGAAAGTGCCTGTAAATGGTCTATTTGAAATAAAAGAGTTTGATTTTTGATTTTTTTTTGTGACACTATTTCCCGCTCCACCCAAGAAAGGGATTTGTCATTGGATGATTTTACCTACCATAAAAAAAAGAAAAAAACCTACTATTATTTTTATTGTATTTTTAGGTACAATTATAAGGTTGACTGATCTACACTGTCCTCTCAACACATTTTAAAAATATAGCAAAGGAAATATTGGAAAATCAAACATTTTTTTTAATTAACCATGGAGTTTTTTGCCAGCTTTTCTTCGAAGGAAACGAACAGTGCGCTAGCTTCTGACGTTTTATAAGGGCCTGTGTGAAACACATTTTTGTAATTTTACTGTATTTTTTATTTTTTTATTTTAGTTTTTAAAGTCGTATAGTCAATAGACCTTAAATAAAGTTACTTATTGACATCGACAGAAGCAGTGTTTAAAATATACTTTGCCTCAAAATTCAGTTACACCCTGTATATTTTTATTAATTATATTTTATATAAGAAAAAATATATATTATTATTTTCTATTCGGATTGATATTATATTTTTTAATTATTTATATTTTCTTAAAGCATGCTTAAACTGTGTTGAACATTTGCATGTAAAATTAAGCTGAATATGGTAAACTATGTCTGTGAAAATATCCTTGTAAACCCATATAAACAAATAAAATGATTGTTTGATTGATTGAAAAAACCTACAATTATCCTATACTTAAATTGTACTGCAAATATTGATTTTATTTTTTAACATTTTTTAAATATGCAAACAGGCCTAACCTAGCCCACTGCAAATGTTTTTTTTATATTTTTATTTATTTATTAAAAGTCTTTTTTTTTATAGTCACCATAAAAATATCACCTATGTGACAATAGCACAAAACGTATATTTTTTCAACGTTCACAATTCACAATTTCATTTGTTTAAAAACAAACAAATACACTCACTGTTTTCAGTTACACAATGTTTTTAAACACAAAAAATCACAAATCAACCGTTTGTTTATTCAAAGGTCGTTAACCTGGCAACCTTGAAAAACACGTGAATCTTGTTTGTAAACAAAAAAGCAACAAACATTGAAAAAAACAATTGAAAAACACGTGAAAATACGCGGAACAGTTCAGAATTCAATTGTCTCACTCATCACTGCATCTCTTAACTTGTAAAACTTAAAAATCAAAACAAATTATGAGAAAATTACTTAAATAAAATTCGAGAAAATAGTGACACGTCACTCTTCCGTGAAACCAGAGAGGGTACTGAATTTTTCAGGAGGATTTGGCGTGGGCGTGGCTTATTTCGGGAGGGGCTGCGAACCACGCCTCTAGTCTGTAAAATCTAAATTATTTCAATGTCTAGACTGACCAATATGGCGGTTGAAGAAAGTATGAAACCTGCAGATCACGCCAATATCTCCTGGAAGGGTAGGCAGATTGTAGCAGGGTAGAAGGAAATAGTATTTTTTGATATAATTGTTATTGAATAAAAAAAAATATTGTGGCCAAGGAGGAATAAGAAAAGAAAGAAATATATTTGACACTTATAGACACACACAATGCAGAAATAATAAATGATATTTATTTTGCAAATAGGTTTTTTAAGAACACTTTTACACGTCAATTTTTTCGTCAGTTTAAACTAGATGAGGCCGGTGTTTCCTAGCTGACTACCCTGAGAAGAAATACCGAAACTGGGGTCACAGTCTCTTTTAGAAGTCCATACAGCAAACATGTAATGGTCAAATCATATAAGAACCATGCAGACTTGTGTCTGAGATGGTCTTTTGAGGAAAGAACCACGCAGATTTGAGTGAAAGTAAAATTAGATTTGAGAAACATTATTCAGACACTTAAAATAAAATAAAAAATGGATAAAGCTAACATTGTGTGTCTCATGGTTGCGCCAAATAGGTTCAGTTCAGTAAAAATGCAAGACAGTTATGTGGTAGTTGCCTGACTTTTCATGATGGAATGAAGGCGGAATCATGCTGTATGCATTTATCTTAAGTTGGCGTACTTTTCTGCACTAGTGCTGAAAAGTACGTGAGCTCATGTCCACCACAGTTTATTGTGTGTATTTACCGTATCAGGCTGGGTGCTAAGCAACCCCCACTAGTCGCCGGTCAGCCTCCATGTATTTATTTCTTCACTATATCACTATCACGTATATCGGACGACGTTTTTCAATGCACTTACATTGATAAACGTCGTTCGATACATATGATAATTTGTCGCTGCAGTACTTTTCTCTATATCACCCTCCCCGCTCTGGGGTTGTATGAAAATGCTTACCAGGGCCCTGGAACCAAGGCAATGAAGGAACGGGGTAAGTTTTTAGTCAGTAAGAGTCAAACACTATCTCCCTCTCCGCCCAAGGGCGAGGGATGTCATTGAATGATTTTACCTACCATAAAAAAAAAATTCACCCTCCCCTACGGCTCGGGCGAATTCCACCTAGGTCGTTATTTCCGAAAGTGCGTCAAGCATACAATAGTCTCTTTTTGACAGTCGTCAAAAGTTAATATCAAACAAATTAGATGTAAAAATAAAAAAACACCGACTTCCAAAATTAAAGTTACATTAAGTACCTTAAAAGTAAAAACCGGTCAAGTGCGAGTCGGAATCGCGCACTGAGGTTTCCCTAATATAAATAGCAAAAACAGTTTTTCTTGTGACGTAACTACAAAACAGTTTTCAGTTTTTTTCCCTATATTTGTGCTATGAGACCTTGCTTCATGCCAAATTTCAGAATTCTAGGTCAAAGGGAAGTTCCGTATGAATCTTGATTCCCTTGAGACTGTCTAAATATACGTTTTTTGCAACATAAACGACCGTACCTTTTTTCTACGCTAACTTAGAAGTTTCAATTTTTTACAGCTGCAATTGACCATAAACTTGCGTATATGTTTTTAATTTCAACTCGATACCTCCCAAGTAGCACAACAAGCTGTACAAGGGCTGTATATAGCACAACTCGCACTTGACCGGTGTTTTTCCTCCATATTGATATTCACAAAAACACTATCCGAGTGATTCCATTAGTAATACAGCCTAACGCTGTACTATAGCGTTCATTTACTCTTATAGCTGTATATCAACGTTGTAGACAGTAGTTATTACACCACAATAGTTATAAGAGTGTACAATTACACCAAACGAATAAGAGGTATAATGGAGTTCGTTTACACCAATATACAGCAATAAGTATCATTTTATACTAATATAACACTTAGACCTGTATAAAGGAAGTGGTGACGTGCAATATACAGCCTATAAACAGATTTAAGTGTAAAACGCAGCTTAAAGTGTCAAAAAACTCTTAAAGCTGTTTAATTGAGTTATAATATTCTGATATATAACCATAAGCGTACGTGGATACCTTTATGCAGCCTATAGCTGTGTTTTACACTCTTGTACAGCCCTTATATAATAGCTCTAAGCTGTAAATCGGCTGCTTTATTGATGTTTGATACGCTTGCGTGCTGCTTGGGCTTTACGCGTTGCCGAGATAAAAGGTCTTGATAGACAGACGGACAACAAATTGATCCCATAAAGGTGCTCGCTCACCGGGAGCATTCGCGTGTAATGTAAAGTCACAGATTTGAGCATTACATCAGTGAAAGAGGAGAACCGAGCATTACAATGCGCACCTTGTAATGATACAAAACGGGCATATATCAGTGAAGGAGAAGAACCGAGCATTACAATGCGCACCTTGTAATGATACAATGTGTAATATCTTGATACAACTTGTAACATCAATGCATCAATAAATTATATGAAATGCTCAAAGTCGAATCTATATGTTACATTACACGCAAATGCTCGTTAGTCAGGGAGGTATTATTGTAATGTAATGCTCAAAGTCGAATCTATATGTCACATTACACGCAAATGCTCGTTAGTCAGGGAGGTATTATTGTAATGTAATGCTCAAAGTCGAATCTATATGTCACATTACACGCAAATGCTCGTTAGTCAGGGAGGTATTATTGTAATGTAATGCTCAAAGTCGAATCTATATGTCACATTACACGCAAATGCTCGTTAGTCAGGGAGGTATTATTGTAATGTAATGCTCAAAGTCGAATCTATATGTCACATTGCACGCAAATGCTCGTTAGTCAGAGAGGTATTATTGTAATGTAATGCTCAAAGTCGAATCTATAATGTTACAATGCACGTGAATGCTCCCGGTGAGGGAGCACCTTAAGGGTTGCGTTTTTTTTCCTTTTGAGATACGAAACCCTAAAAAGAGGTTTGTTTTTAATTTTAGTATTTGTTACTGTAACGGTAACAAAAATACGTCATCTGTGAAAATTTCGACTGCCTAGCTTCTCGGTTCATGAGATACAGTCTGGTGACAGACAGACGAACAGCGGACTCTTAGCGATAGGATCTCATCTTTATCCTTTGGCTATTATGGAACCCTAAAAATAGCAGCATTCTCAGCTACATAGACAGCGCATTCCTACTATTTAATAATAATAATAGCTTGGACCCTATTCCCGATGCCGGTGGGCTACTATTTTTTATATTTTTGCATAACAAATATATAAAAAAATGTAATTTATATGTATATAAAAAGAATAAAAGGAAATAATAATAAAAACTTGATGATGAATGATTGATTGTGGAATTCTCTACCAACTGACATTAGGGGCTGCCAAACTCTTGCAGCCTTTAAAAGTAGAGTAAAAGAACACTATCTTTCTCTTCCGTTATAGTTGCATATTAGTATGTATTATATATTATATAAGTAGGTATGTATTCTTGAGATATTTATTTTACTTTGTGTATGTTTATATTTATAATAGTATGTTTTTATTTACATATTATAATTGTTTATTGTCAATCATTGTGTGTGTACTAATTTTCCTTTTACTATTACACACGGTGTCTACTTCTCTTTTTTTTCAAACTATCCTTTCGCAGGTGAGCTGGAAGAGATTTCTTAAGAAATAAGCATCACCTCTGTACCTATTTATCTGTTTTCTTCATTTTTTTTTTCCTTTTTATGTGTGTGTACAAAATTGTTAAATAAAAAAAATAACTTTATTGACACAAGTCCTTACAACATTAATATCAGTTTAAGTTCACAATAATTAATTCTATTTGAAGCCGAATTCACTTTTATTTTTCCTAATTCAATTTAATTTTGGTTCAAATACTTCCCCTCGTCTCATTAGTATTCACAATGGAACTTCTTAAATCAACAGAAAAAGAAAGTACCGTTGTGAATTATATATCAAACGATTCGCTTTTGTTTTTAAATTTTCTTAAGGTAAAACCAGGATAGTTGCCCCACTTTTAAAATGACTTTATATCTCTTTGTACAAAAAGCAAGACTCATTATTTGTAAAACGGGTAGGTACTGTGGTTTATTATCATCATATTTATGAAAGGAATATTCATTATCTTTGATATTTCCAGAGTATTGGCGATTTTTGCGGATCTCTAAATTTTGGGGCAACTATCCCTTATGGGGGATAGTTGCCTAATCCATGTAAATTATATTTAGGATAGATGCCCCGTTGAGGAGGAGCACATTTATTCCGCAAAAACTTTGATCGTACCTAGCCGTCCCATGAAATCGCACAGAGACATGCAACATGGTCAACTTAGTTGTAGTTGCAAAGTCTCTCGATAGACAAATAAAATAACGTGTGTTTCATTTGCGAAACTAGAGTAATTGCAATCAAGGCAACTATACCCCCGGGAAGACTATCCGGGTTGTACCCTATACTATGATTTTTTATTAGACGAAGTAAAGTGACAGCTATAACAATGGTTGTTTGACAGTTGGGCATTGTCCACTGCTGTCACTTTACTTCGTCTAATAAAAAATCATAGTATAGTAATAGGCTATTTGATTGATTTTCGGAATTGATTTCATATTATTATTGTTTATGGATTCCAGAAAAAGTGTTTTATATCAATTCGTGTAAATATTAACATAAAAAATAGCATATAAAGTTGAATTATTCAAATAAGCCGCCAAAACGCCATATTTGACAATACGTGTCAAATTGTATTCACTTACGTCACGCGACAGTAAATAAACAAAGTTGTATCATAGTTACTCAAAGGAATAGTAGTCAATCCCCCGATTTCTGATTTAAGCATTTGAAGTTGAGAATTACTCAAACTCTACTTTAGCCTGCAAATCTGTCAAAATTTGGCATTTAAGTATGGTTTGAGTCGTTCTTAACTCAAAATACTCAAACATATTTACAGACTTGAGGCGTATACATTCAGCTAATAGCCACCATTTTCAAAAACATGGTGCTAGGTAAAATAAAATAAAGTTTACTTCGTATTTTTTTTTTTAATAAATAGTCCATTATTTTTTAGATATACAGCGTTAAGTTTTGGTCGTTTCAATCCCGCGAAGGGTCGATTAGGTACATGAAATACTATGGATTAGTAAAGAGAAAATTAAAAAATAAAGTACTTTTTTTTTAAACTCGAATTAGTTTACGCATGTACGAAATTAATTTCTTTAAGTAACGTCAGCTGAACGAGGCTAATGAACTATAGGTTGTACGCAACGAACAACCTATAAGGTCATTGACAAGTTTACTTAAAATAATTAATTTCGTACATACGTATATTAATTCGAGTTTTTGAAAAAAAGTACTTATTTTTTTTCTTTACAAATCGATAGTATTTCTTGTACCGAATCGACCCTCCGCGGGATTAAAACGACCAAAATTTAACGCTGTACACATAAATGGTTACACACTAAAAGATGTTATTTATTTTGTAATGTGATAAGGCAAGATATGAAAAAATAAATCATCAATTGTAAATAATAAATCATTGTACCTATAATTTTGATAATGTTTGACCTATTTTTTTTTTTTTGTTTGAGTGTTGTAAAACAAAGAATTATAATAAATAAATAAATAAAAAAACAGCTTTAAAAAAAACATATTACCATCTACACAAGTCGCATAATTAGAAATAGCGTTTCTAATCCCGTCTTCACATATTTTGTAATATGGACCCCTAAACCCTTCCTATATCCCATTTTAAAGCGATAAAAGTTAACTTATATGAGGCCAATTTGACCCTTGAATCAAGTTCGACCATTCCATTATATTGAAGTGGGGATTTCGGCCATTTGTGGGGACGCAGGTATATCCTGTAATTGATGATGCGTATCTCTTTGGAATGCGCTTTCCTTTAATTCAGAGGCTATATCACAAGCTCTTGGTGCGATCTGTTTGACGATCCAAATTTTACTGTTAAAGAGATGGAACTAGAAGAAAGAAATATCATTTTTATTCCAATTTTATTGTATAGTACGGTCGACGGATCTTGGCGCGCCTTAAGTGCTCTGCAAACTTTTGCACAACTTGTAAAAATAATTGTTAGTGGCATATTTTTTTACCGCGATACGAATAAGTTTCCTAATACTTTTATTAACTTTTTATATGCTTGAACATGTTTACTCCTATTATTTAACCCTTATCTATAGCCGTGGGTCCATTAGTAGGTAATAGAAAAATCTTAATAATAAAAACAACAATCAAAATTATTCCAGTAGTTGCCTATAGGTAACTGATATTTAAGTTACAATTTCGTTTACTAACAAGAGAATTTACCATGTTTGTACATATTTTATTTCGTTCAATATCAATTTTATCCATTTGGATAATATTTTTTGAGATATTTAACGAAATAAATATACAAACATAGTAAATTCTCTTGTAAGTCAACGAAATTGTAACTTTATTAATAAAAAAAAACTAAAAAAAAATTATTTTCTTAGTTAAAATGCATGATTTAATCAGTTACCTATAGGCAACTACTAGAATAACTACTGTTGGAAATATTTTAAACCTCCTTATAATATTGAATATAAATATATTTTTATAACTTAATTTCAATCGATTTGAATAAAAATCGATTAACCGACACCCTCAGCCACACGTATTGGACATCCCTTTTTGGTTATTTCGTCAAGCTTCGTGAATATTGGGCAATGCTCGGTTTAAGAATGTGTTCTCGAGTACTTTTTCTATTATTGTCAGTGCAAATTGCCACAGACTATGTAATCGAGCTGCACCATAGATTTTGTAAAAAATCTATGAGATGCACTTAATGTCATGGGCGCGCCGTGGTGTTGTCACTTCATAATTCAAGATGATATATGATTAATATTAGTTGATTAAATTCTGTAAGTGCTGTGCACACCTTTAAGTGAAGAATTCGCGGTTATAATTTGGTTTATAATCAGATTATTTTATTGTTAATGTTACTGCGAACAATTCGTTGGAGTGCCGTAAAATAAATAAATACACAGTCTCCTTATTTTTATTTATCTAAAATTTATGATTTTTAATTTTAATCTTTTTGCACATTGCACCGTTCCGGCGTCTTTTTGTCAGCACCGGCCAACGCTGAAAACCAGCGCTGTGTGCTCATCGCATTGTGCATGAGGGCACAGCTTTATGCTGAGCGTTCGGCCGTTTTGCACGGATGTGGCACATATCTTTCCTTTAATATGTTACGTTTGTCTAGTTTTTAGTTGCATTCCGTGTAAATAAACTGTTTTTATTTCTTTCTTTCTTCTCTGTCACACTTCAGCATTCCTGTCGGCTATCTCTGTCTTGAGTACACGCGGGTAAAAAAGGTTTTATTTGACTGTTCATGTTGTTATTTGTTTCGTTGATTGTTGTTTTTATTATTAAGATTCTTCTATTACTTTATAATGGACCCACGGCTATAGTAAGGGTTAAATAATAGGAGTAAACATGTACAAGTATATAAAAAGTTAGTAAAAGTATTAGGAAACATATACGTATTGCGTTAATAAAAAATATGCCACTAACAATTATTTTTACGAGTTGCGCAAAAGTTCGCAGAGCCTAACTGCAGGCGCGCCAAGATCCGTCGATCGTACTGTACAATAACATTGGAATACAAATTATAAATGATAAAAATAAAATATCCTGAATTAAATCATATTAAATAAATTTAGTTAAATAAAATAAAATACAATTATATAAAATTTAAAAAATACAAAATTACAAAAAAAAAATACTATGTCATTTATTCAATAATTAATTTTCTTGTTGGAGTGATAAATAAAGAAACTAAGATTTTCCGCCTGAAAGTGTTTATACAATTTTCTTCTAAACGAGTTCAGTGTGTCGTAAATCAATGTCAGCTTTGCGGCATACAGCGTTATACAGTCTGGTAGCACGTATAAGAGACGTTCTACGTATCGCGTGCGTCACCATGCCTAGTCACACTATAACACTACGCAGCAGAGAATGGGCTTTAAAATGTGGTGGTCTCCGAACGCCAGTAGCTGTTGCTTGCTTCTGATACTGTTAAAAATGTGGCGGTAGCGCGCGACAGCCACTGGTGACTGTGGTCAGTGGCCTGTTTGAGCCGAGCCTTAATTCTCGAAATTTTCGTTTCGGAGAAAGAAAGTAGACGCCCAGCATCTGCAGGGCGTCAGACACCCAGAGGTGGTTTTCAGTCGGCACCAACCACCACAGTGACGCAATTATTATCGATATATTTTTTTGTGAACAAAATAAAACATGATTTGAAGATTTTTTTTTATTCTTTAGTGACAGTGTGGAGGATGATGGAATAGAATAAAAGAAAAAAACGGTGACCCTAAGAAACATGGTAGACAGGAAGATGATAGAGTGTAGCATATAAAGGAAAGGTAAGTAAAACAAAGGTTTTTGATGCTTCATTTAATTAAAAACTAAAAAAAAAATACAATAAAAATCCATTAAACGAAAGCTTATAGTCGTCATTAAAGTTAACAGCGGTGAAAATCGTGTCCTCTCGCTTGCACATACAAATAAAGAGTAAAATACGAGAGAGAAAGCATAATTTGTCCGCCATTTTGTTTCATAGAAGGGTCTGTGGTCATTATTTATGAACTCGAGCTTTCATAAGACTGTGAACTCGATGAACTACTTCTACGTTGATGCCTATTATTTTTAGTTCTAGATGACTTTGAAGACCCATCAGACCTCGTCCATTCTTCCTCTTGACTCGCAGATTGTTCTTGCTGATTATCTTTCTGTTCACTATCTCTCTTTTTGCGAATGATTTCTCCATCATTAACTTGCTCTGAGGAGTACGAGCTTTGTGCTTCCCTGCCTTCAGTTTCGTCAGATTGCGATCCTGATGAATAATAACTGCTACCATCTGAGTTCGTTTCCTTCTTTTCATAAGAAGCTTCGCCACCATCTTCGTATATAGTATCTTGTTGTGAAGACCTTATTATAGTGTAGGAACCATCTTGGTTTTTAGAGCCTTTGCCTGATTTATTGGCGTCATTGTTATTGCTGTCCTCAGAGTCTCGTTGAGACTTATCGGAGCTTTCACTGTAGTATTCTTTTGAAGAGTTCTGTCCATTAGAGCTGGATTTTTCATAACGATCTTCACTATTACTTGTACCATGCTTGGTGGATTTTTTACCGTTAGTGCTGGATTCTTCAGTTTTAGAGGTTTCGCTTGCTTCACTCTCAGAGCTTCCACTTGAAGTAATGCTTGACTGAGAATTGGTTTTACTGTTAGATTCTGATCTAGTAAGAGTAGAACTACCTCCACTGGTATTTTTAGTTTGATTGTCATTTACTTCCGATTCGTCATTACCTTCATTTGTTCTAATGTCTTTAGTGGCCTTTGTACCTTTGTTTTTGGGAGTACTATCGTCTTCTCCACTTGTTCTAGATTCTGAAGAAGATGAGCTACTTTTAGTTGATTTAGATGCGTTTTCTTTGGAGATAGTGCTAGAAGATCCACTAGAACTTGTGGATGAAGAGCTAGACGTTTCTGTACTACAGCTTTCTGTGCCAGAACCTGTTGGCTTTTTCTTATTCTGTTCTGATGTGGTGGACTCATACGATCCAGTCTTGGATATTTTGGATTCAGATGATGAAGAACTGGTCTTTTGTGTTTGAGAATTTGTTTCACTAGAGCTATCAGATTTTTCATTCTTTTTACCTTCATTATTTTTGAAATCTTTATCCGTCTTATTAGATTCTTCTCCAGATTTCTTGCCTCTGCTATCGGCATCACTACCTACAGGCTTATCGTTAGAATCTGTTGGTTTTCTACCTTTGCCTGGTTTGTTGGCATCTTTTTTGGAAACATCATTTTTCTTATTGACACAATCATTATTTTCACCATCTACAGGCTTACCGAGAGTATCTTTTGGTTTTTCATCTTTGCTTGGTTTCTTACCACCCGTTGTAGGTATTAAGGGAACATCATTGCCCTTATCATCACAATCGTAATCATTACCACCTACTGGCTTACCAGGAGTATCTTTTGGTTTTCCATCTTTGCCTGGTTTCTTACCACTCTCTCTAGGTTTTAAAGGACCATCATTGGCCTTATCATCACAATCACCATCTTCACCACCTACAGGCTTACTAGGAGTATCCTTTGTTTTTCCATCTTTATCTGGTTCCTTACCACCCTTTCTGGGTTTTAAGGGACCATCACTGCCCTTATCATCACAATCATTATTTTCAGGCTTGGTGCCAGACTTATCATCCCCAGGTTTACCAGACTTTCTTGGTTTTCTGCCTTTGCCTGGTTTTTCAGTGCCTTTTCCAGTTATTATGGAACCGTCAGTGTCGTCATCATTATCATCGTCTACAGGCTTGGTACCAGACTTCTCATCCCCAGGTTTGCCAGACTTTCTTGATTTTCTGTCTTTGCCTGGTTTTTTTGTGCCTTTTCCAGGTATTATGGAACTGTCAGTGTCGTCATCATCGTCATCATCTACAGGCTTGGTGCCAGACTTGTCATCCCCAGGTTTGCCAGACTTTCTTGGTTTTCTGCCTTTGCCTGGTTTTTTAGTGCCTTTTCCAGGTATTATGGAACCGTCAGTGTCGTCAACATCATCATCATCTACAGGCTTGGTGCCAGACTTGTCATCCCCAGGTTTGCCAGACTTTCTTGGTTTTCTGCCTTGGCCTGGTTTTTTAGTGCCTTTTCCAGGTATTATGGAACCGTCAGTGTCGTCATCATCATCATCTACAGGCTTGGTGCCAGACTTGTCATCCCCAGGTTTGCCAGACTTTCTTGGTTTTCTGCCTTTGCCTGGTTTTTTATTTCCTTTTCCATGTAGTATAGCACCCTCAGTTTCATCATCATCATCATCTTCAGGCTTGGTGACAGACTTATCATCTCCAGGTTTGCCAGACTTTCTTGGTTTTCTGCCTTTGCCTGGTTTTTTAGTTCCTTCTCCAGGTATAATGGAACCGTCAGTGTCGTCAACATCATCATCATCTACAGGCTTGGTGCCAGACTTGTCATCCCCAGGTTTGCGAGACTTTCTTGGTTTTCTGCCTTTGCCTGGTTTTTTAGTTCCTTTTCCAGGTATTATGGAACTGTCAGTGTCGTCATCATCATCATCATCTACAGGCTTGGTGCCAGACTTGTCATCCCCAGGTTTGCCAGACTTTCTAGGTTTTTTGCCTTTGCCTGGTTTTTTAGTGCCTTTTCCAGGTATTATGGAACCGTCAGTGTCGTCATCATCATCATCATCTAAAGGCTTGGTGCCAGACTTATCATCCCCAGGTTTGCCAGACTTTCTTGGTTTTCTGCCTTGGCCTGGTTTTTTAGTGCCTTTTCCAGGTATTATGGAACCGTCAGTGTCGTCATCATCATCATATACAGGCTTGGTGCCAGACTTGTCATCCCCAGGTTTGCCAGACTTTCTTGGTTTTCTGCCTTTGCCTGGTTTTTTATTTCCTTTTCCAGGTATTATAGCACCCTCAGTTTCATCATCATCATCATCTTCAGGCTTGGTGACAGACTTATCATCTCCAGGTTTGCCAGACTTTCTTGGTTTTCTGCCTTTGCCTGGTTTTTTAGTTCCTTTTCCAGGTATAATGGAACCGTCAGTGTCGTCAACATCATCATCATCTACAGGCTTGGTGCCAGACTTGTCATCCCCAGGTTTGCCAGACTTTCTTGGTTTTCTGCCTTTGCCTGGTTTTTTTGTGCCTTTTCCAGGTATTATGGAACTGTCAGTGTCGTCATCATCATCATCTAAAGGCTTGGTGCCAGACTTGTCATCCCCAGGTTTGCCAGACTTTCTTGGTTTTCTGCCTTTGCCTGGTTTTTTAGTTCCTTTTCCAGGTATTATAGCACCCTCAGTTTCATCATCATCATCATCTTCAGGCTTGGTGCCAGACTTATCATCTCCAGGTTTGCCAGACTTTCTTGGTTTTCTGCCTTTGCCTGGTTTTTTAATTCCTTTTCCAGGTATTATAGCACCCTTAGTTTCATCATCATCATCATCTTCAGGCTTGGTGCCAGACTTATCATCCCCAGGTTTGCCAGACTTTCTTGGTTTTCTGCCTTTGCCTGGTTTTTTATTTCCTTTTCCAGGTATTATAGCACCCTCAGTTTCATCATCATCATCATCTTCAGGCTTGGTGACAGACTTATCATCTCCAGGTTTGCCAGACTTTCTTGGTTTTCTGCCTTTGCCTGGTTTTTTAGTGCCTTTTCCAGGTATTATAGAACAGTCAGTGTCGTCATCATCATCATCATCTAGAGGCTTGGTGCCAGACTTGTCATCCCCAGGTTTGCCAGACTTTCTTGGTTTTCTGCCTTTGCCTGGTTTTTTAGTGCCTTTTCCAGGTATTATGGAACCGTCAGTGTCGTCATCATCATCATCATCTACAGGCTTGGTGCCAGACTTGTCATCCCCAGGTTTGCCAGACTTTCTTGGTTTTCTGCCTTTGCCTGGTTTTTTATTTCCTTTTCCAGGTATTATAGCACCCTCAGTTTCATCATCATCATCATCTTCAGGCTTGGTACCAGACTTATCATCTCCAGGTTTGCCAGACTTTCTTGGTTTTCTGCCTTTGCCTGGTTTTTTATTTCCTTTTCCAGGTATTATGGAACCGCCAGTGTCGTCATCATCATCTACAGGCTTGGTGCCAGACTTATCATCCTCAGGTTTGCCAGACTTTCTTGGTTTTCTGCCTTTGTCTGGTTTTTTAGTTCCTTTTCCAGGTATTATAGCACCCTCAGTTTCATCATCATCATCTTCAGGTTTGGTACCAGACTTGTCATCCCCAGGTTTGCCAGACTGTCTTGGTTTTCTGCCTTTGCCTGGTTTTTTATTTTCTTTTCCAGGTATTATGGAACCGCCAGTGTCGTCATCATCATCTACAGGCTTGGTGCCAGACTTATCATCCTCAGGTTTGCCAGACTTTCTTGGTTTTCTGCCTTTGTCTGGTTTTTTAGTTCCTTTTCCAGGTATTATAGCACCCTCAGTTTCATCATCATCATCTTCAGGTTTGGTACCAGACTTGTCATCTCCAGGTTTGCCAGACTTTCTTGGTTTTCTGCCTTTGCCTGGTTTTTTTGTGCCTTTTCCAGGTATTATGGAACTTTCAGTTTCGTCATCATCATCATCATCTACAGGTTTAGTACCAGACTTGTCATCCCTAGGTTTGCCAGACTTTCTTGGTTTTCTGCCTTGGCCTGGTTTTTTAGTGCCCTTTCCAGGTATTATGGAACCGTCAGTGTCGTCATCATCATCATCTACAGGCTTGGTGCCAGACTTGTCATCCCCAGGTTTGCCAGACTTTCTTGGTTTTCTGCCTTTGCCTGGTTTTTTAGTGCCTTTTCCAGGTATTATGGAACCGTCAGTGTCGTCATCATCATCAGCATCTACAGGCTTGGTGCCATACCTGTCATCCCCAGGTTTGTCAGACTTTCTTGGTTTTCTGCCTTTGCCTGGTTTTTTAGTTCCTTTTCCAGGTATTATAGCACCCTCAGTTTCATCATCATCATCATCTTCAGGCTTGGTGCCAGACTTGTCATCCCCAGGTTTGCCAGACTTTCTTGGTTTTCTGCCTTTGCCTGGTTTTTTATTTCCTTTTCCAGTTACTATTGCACCCTCAGTTTCATCATCATCATTATCTTCAGGCTTGGTGCCCGACTTATCATCTCCAGGTTTGTCAGACTTTCTTGGTTTGCTGCCTTTGCCTGGTTTTTTATTTCCTTTTACAGGTCTTATAGCACCCTCAGTTTCATCATCATCATCATCTTCTGGCTTGGTGCCAGACTTATCATCCCCAGGTTTGCCAGACTTTCTTGGTTTTCTGCCTTTGCCTGGTTTTTTATTTCCTTTTCCAGTTACTATAGCACCCTCAGTTTCATCATCATCATCATCTTCAGGCTTGGTGCCCGACTTATCATCTCCAGGTTTGTCAGACTTTCTTGGTTTGCTGCCTTTGCCTGGTTTTTTATTTCCTTTTCCAGGTATTATAGCACCCTCAGTTTCATCATCATCATCATCTTCTGGCTTGGTGCCAGACTTATCATCCCCAGGTTTGCCAGACTTTCTTGGTTTTCTGCCTTTGCCTGGTTTTTTTGTGCCTTTTCCAGGTATTATGGAACTTTCAGTTTCGTCATCATCATTATCATCTACAGGCTTGGTGCCAGACTTATCATCTCCAGGTTTGCTAGACTTTCTTGGTTTTCTGCCTTTGCCTGGTTTTTTATTTCCTTTTCCAGGTATTATAGCACCCTCAGTTTCGTCATCATCATCATCATCTTCAGGTTTAGTACCAGACTTGTCATCCCCAGGTTTGCCAGACTTTCTTGGTTTTCTGCCTTTGCCTGGTTTTTTATTTCCTTTTCCAGTTACTATAGCACCCTCAGTTTCATCATCATCATCATCTTCAGGCTTGGTGCCCGACTTATCATCTCCAGGTTTGTCAGACTTTCTTGGTTTGCTGCCTTTGCCTGGTTTTTTATTTCCTTTTCCAGGTATTATAGCACCCTCAGTTTCATCATCATCATCATCTTCAGGCTTGGTGCCAGACTTATCATCCCCAGGTTTGCCAGACTTTCTTGGTTTTCTGCCTTTGCCTGGTTTTTTTGTGCCTTTTCCAGGTATTATGGAACTTTCAGTTTCGTCATCATCATTATCATCTACAGGCTTGGTGCCAGACTTATCATCTCCAGGTTTGCTAGACTTTCTTGGTTTTCTGCCTTTGCCTGGTTTTTTATTTCCTTTTCCAGGTATTATAGCACCCTCAGTTTCATCATCATCATCATCTTCAGGCTTGGTGCCAGACTTATCATCCCCAGGTTTGCCAGACTTTCTTGGTTTTCTGCCTTTGCCTGGTTTTTTAGTGCCTTTTCCAGGTATTATGGAACCGTCAGTGTCGTCATCATCATCATCATCTACAGGCTTGGTGCCAGACTTGTCATCCCCAGGTTTGCCAGACTTTCTTGGTTTTCTGCCTTTGCCTGGTTTTTTATTTCCTTTTCCAGTTATTATAGCACCCTCAGTTTCATCATCATCATCATCTTCAGGCTTGGTGCCAGACTTATCATCTCCAGGTTTGTCAGACTTTCTTGGTTTTCTGCCTTTGCCTGGTTTTTTAGTTCCTTTTCCTGGTATTATAGCACCCTCAGTTTCATCATCATCATCGTCTTCAGGCTTGGTGCCCGACTTATCATCCCCAGGTTTGCCAGACTTTCTTGGTTTTCTGCCTTTGCCTGGTTTTTTATTTCCTTTTCCAGTTATTATAGCACCCTCAGTTTCATCATCATCATCATCTTCAGGCTTAGTGCCAGACTTATCATCCCCAGGTTTGCCAGACTTTCTTGGTTTTCTGCCTTTGCCTGGTTTTTTAGTTTCTTTTCCAGGTATTATAGCACCCTCAGTTTCATCATCATCTTGTTGCCAGACTTATCATCTCCAGGTTTGTCAGACTTTCTTGGTTTTCTGCCTTTGCCTGGTTTTTTATTTCTTTTTCCAGTTACTATTGCACCCTCAGTTTCATCATCATCATTATCTTCAGGCTTGGTGCCCGACTTATCATCTCCAGGTTTGTCAGACTTTCTTGGTTTGCTGCCTTTGCCTGGTTTTTTATTTCCTTTTCCAGGTATTATAGCACCCTCAGTTTCATCATCATCATCATCTACAGGCTTGGTGCCAGACTTGTCATCCCCAGGTTTGCCAGACTTTCTTGGTTTTCTGCCTTTGCCTGGTGTTTTATTTCCTTTTCCAGGTATTATGGAACTGTCAGTGTCGTCATCATCATCATCATCTTCAGGCTTGGTGCCAGACTTATCATCTCCAGGTTTGCCAGACTTTCTTGGTTTTCTGCCTTTGCCTGGTTTTTTAGTTCCTTTTCCAGGTATTATAGCACCCTCAGTTTCATCATCATCATCATCTTCAGGCTTGGTGACAGACTTATCATCTCCAGGTTTGCCAGACTTTCTTGGTTTTCTGCCTTTGCCTGGTTTTTTAGTTCCTTCTCCAGGTATAATGGAACCGTCAGTGTCGTCAACATCATCATCATCTACAGGCTTGGTGCCAGACTTGTCATCCCCAGGTTTGCCAGACTTTCTTGGTTTTCTGCCTTTGCCTGGTTTTTTTGTGCTTTTTCCATGTATTATGGAACTTTCAGTTTCGTCATCATCATCATCATCATCTACAGGCTTGGTGCCAGACTTGTCATCTTCAGGTTTAGTGCCAGACTTTATTGGTTTACTGCCTTTGCGTGGTTTTTTGGTGCCTTTTCCAGCTTTGATGGAACCTTCAGTTTTGTCATCATCATCCTCAGGCTTGGTGCCAGACTTTGTAGTTCTTTTGCCATTGCCTGGTTGTTTGGTTCCGTTAGATTCAAGTTTATTTTTTATGGTTGTAGAAGTATTGTCTTGAGAATTTTCTTCAACACCACTAGATTCAGTGGTAGACTTTCCAGATTTTGTGGTTTTAGTTATTGTAGTGATTGTTTCACCATTAGAGTTTACTTGATCTTTTATGGTAGTTGAAGTATCATCTTTAGAATTTTCAATATTTTCTTCAACGTCACTAGAGTCGGTGGTAGACTGCCCAGATTTTATAGTCTTGGTAATTTTTGTGATTGTTTGACCATTAGAGTCTAATTGATCTTTAAGTTTAGTGTCAGTATCTTGAGAATTTTCAATAGTTTCTTCAATGCCACTAGAGTCGGTGTTAGACTTTCCAGATTTTGTGGTTTTAGTTATTGTAGTGATTGTTTCACCATTAGAGTTTACTTGATCTTTTATGGTAGTTGAAGTATCATCTTCAGATTTTTTAATAGTTTCTTCAACGCCACTGGAGTCGGTGATAGGCTGTCCAGATTTTGTAGTCTTAGTAGTTTTAGTGATTGTTTGATCACTAGAGTCTAGTTGATCTTTAAGGTTAGTGTCAGTATCTTGAGAATTTTCAATAGTTTCTTCAACGGCACTAGAATCGGTGTTAGACTTTCCAGATTTTGTGGTTTTAGTTATTGTAGTGATTGTTTCACCATTAGAGTTTACTCGATCTTTTATGGTAGTTGAAGTATCATCTTCAGATTTTTTTATAGTTTCTTCAACGCCACTGGAGTCGGTGGTAGGCTGTCCAGATTTTGTAGTCTTAGTAGTTTTAGTGATTGTTTGATCATTAGAGTCTAATTGATCTTTAAGGTTAGTATAAGTATCATCTTGAGAGTTTCCTAAAGTTTCTTCATCATCACTAGAACCGGTGTCTGAGTTTATTTCATCGTCGGTATCGGTTTGAGATTCATCTTCTTCATCGTCACTTGTTTCTGAAGTTTTTGAATTAGTTTGTTTTGTAGATTCAGTATTGCTATTTTTTTTACTGTTTCTATTACTAGATGTAGTCTTTTGTGATTCTGTGTCTACAGAATCAGTATCAGAAGTTACTGTATCGACTTCTGAGATATTTGTATCTTCGTTTGTGATCCCAAATGTTTCTGTATCGTCATCATCATCTTCGTCATCAGTACCTTTATAAAATTCAGTGTCGGAGCAAGATTTGAATCCTGTTATCCATTGCTTTTTGTAGCTAATTGAGGAATCTTCAGTGATCTTCTTTTCGTGATGTTCCAAATCTGAAGAAGAAAAATCTATTTTAAGTAGATATTCTATTAAATATTTTACCCAGTGATAACTACCTCAGTTATTTTTAAATTATTGTTACTGATAAGTCCGCGTTTAACCACTATCTTATCGGACTAATAGTGTAACATACTTATATATTTCTAAATATATACATATTATAGATAAATTACACCCAGACATAGAACAAATGATCGTGCTCATCACACAAACATTTACCCTGGGTGGGAATTGAAACCAATGACCTCCGGCTTAGCAGTCTGGGCCATTAACCACTAGGCCAACAGGCCAGTTATTTTTATAATCATATTTATTTATATTAGTTACTTACTAAAGCCATAAGTACGAGAGAACAGCTCATTCTTGCTGAGAACCAGGATTTCTGAAAAATTTAAACACAAATTTTAAATAACGGAAATGTAGTAATTTTTTTATATCTTGCACATTTTGTCTCACAGGTGGGTAAAGAACTTATTTCTTTACAGGAAGTCCGTTGCACACCGCAAAGAACTTTTTTCCTGGCCTTAAAACTATTTTTAAGCCTCTGCTTGGTCTGACGAGTATTGTCGCGTCCTATTCACCAGAGTCGTGTGTTAGCGACTGGGTACTCCATCTCGTTTAGCTCTTCAATCTTCTTAGATGACAGAAGAGCTGACGAGATGGAGTATTTGGTCGTGGATGTGCGACTCTGGCGCAATAAATGCGAGTGTTTGTTGGATTTATCTAACATAGATGGTTACAGAGTTAAAATAGCTAAAATTGATTCTTTATTTCATTTTAGATATACTTTGGGGACATACGGAACAGAGAGTAAAGTCCCACATACCTCCGTTGAAAAGGGAGGATCCTCCGAACAGACAGATGTTATGTTTGGTAGGCAACTGCCCGATAGATGATTTTGGGCTATTCTATATGTTCAAATCGCGCGGAGAATGTTACTTGTGCGATGCAGGATTAGTTCATATGTGAAGACATAGATGTCGCTACAACACTATTCAGGATAGTGTTTATTACGTTATAATAATTTATACAATTTTTTTTTTTTGTTAATTCTAATAAATTATTTAACACATTTACTTACCATTGACGACGTATCTTCCAACTGCAAAAGATAAAAAAACGTCAGAAAACGAAAAAAAAAAGAAAATAATTTTTCTTATTAAGAAAAAAGATAAGAATGTACTTTTTTAAAAAGTTGATATAATTATAATTTTGATAGGTAGAAAAAGAAAAAAAATCGTCTAGAAATTGTCGGTTAAGACAATCTTAGGACTAACTAAAAAATTATAAGTATTCTTTGTGAAAAATATGCGTCGACTCAAAACGGCCAAAAGCTCAGCATGATACCGTGATCACACGCAACTGCGACGAGTCTACAGCGCTGGTTTTCAGTATACACCGATGACGGTGTCGACATATAGACATCGGCACAGTATTATGTGCAAATAGATTTAATTTTTAATAGCACTATGTTTGTCGCAAACAAACTAGCTTTATTCGCCATTCAGTTAAAAATCTAGCCTAATAACTATATAGCACCGTTAAACTAGCTCTGCGGAGGTATGAAAATGCATACCAGGGCCCTAGAACCAAGGCAAAGATGGAACGGGGTAGGTTTTTAGTCAGTAAGAGTCTGACACTATCTCCAGCTCCGCCCAAGGGCGGGGGATGTCATTGGATGATCATAACTACTTTAAAAAAAAAATATTCACTCTAGCCTTAAAGACACCCAAATTACTCGTATAATCGGATGGGAAGACCGCAGCAGGCGGTCCTTTGATGTACGCGGTATAAACGACGAGGCGAAACGCCTAGTCCGGACCGTAGATGTTTCAACAACGTAAGGGTGGATACTCGCCGTCCTTCGTGTTAGGTTCCTTTAAACCTTTTATGGGTTTTTTTGTGGTGGGTGAAAATTATCCAATTACAACTCCCGCCCTTGGGTGGAGCAGGAGATAGTGTCAGACTCTTACTAACTAAAAAACCCACCCCGTTACTACGTTGCCTTTCGTACCAGGGCCGAGCCTTCTTTTCAGAAGTGAACCCTTGGCCCCAGTAGGCTTCGACCTTCTGCAGGGTCCCTACGGTTTGCTGACAACTCCTTGAGGCGCGCGGGAACAGTGCGCGCCGTCAACGACTTGGGCTTGGTCACCTCTATGGGGTAGGGATTCATCAAATTATGCACCGTTAAATTTTGATCGTTTTAATCTCGTGGAGGGCCGATTCGGTACATGAAACACTATCGATTTGTAAAGAGAAAATAAAAAATAAAATATTTTTTTACTTGAATTAATTTACGCATGTACGAAATTAATTTCTTTAAGTAATCACAATCAGAAGCATCTCATGTGAGAGCAGTGGTGGCCGAGTGGTAACGGCCCTGATTTACTAGTCGGTCGCGGGTTCAAACTCAGCCAGGCGCATTACTTTGTGTAATTTATTTTATCACCACTGCTCTCAAAACGGTGAAGGAAAACATCGTGAGGAAACCGGCATGTCCTAGAACCAAAAATTGTGATATCCACCAACCCATACTGGGCCCGCGTGGTGGATTACGGCCCATTCCCTTTCTTAGAGAGGAGGCCTGAGTCCCAGCAGTGGGAACATTAAAAGGCTGATGATGAGTGTTTCATGTACCAGATCGACCCTCCACGAGATTAAAACGATCAAAATTTAACGAAAATTTGGCACAGTGGTAGACCATGACCTAGTATAACACTTTGGATACTATTTATCTAGGCCAATCTAAGGAGTATTTACTTGGAATGATATCAGACTTTAATTCGAGTGAAACATTTACAAAAATCTATAATTTAAAAAGTAAAAAAACTTACGTTCACGATGAACATTGTTCGCGATCCATGCAATGATAGAAATCACTGTAAAAAAAAAATCAGAATAAAAAAAAAAATATTTTGAGTATCCTAGGAATATTTGCACTACAATTTTGGAGGTACTTACATTTTGCAAAGACAGTGTTGACGTCATTTCTGTTCCATTCACTTGAATTACCTACGGAAAGACAGAGTTTGTTTAAAAACTAGTTTTCAAGTGTTGTAGGACTACTTTAACACTGACTTTATCCACACAGCACTTTTTATTTCCCTGACTTGCCCGTTCTAACATTGACAACCGACTACTCAAGTGTGCCGAGCAACAGCTATTAATAAAGTGAGGACCGGATACAGCGCTACCTCGGCAGAAACAGTTTACGGATAAAGGCAACCAGAACAATCTTTACAAAAATATAAATATCTGAAACATTTGATTTAATGTCACATAAAGTTCAAGAATTATTTAATGCACCACTTTAAATGTAAAATCGTTATTTGAAAAAACAAAAGATTGTAAGTATATCAAAACTAACGCCATCTAGACGACAGTTATTTCTAACTTTAAAATATCAGCTGTCACACACGACAAAATGTGTCAGATCAATTGAAAACCTCATCCAAACAATAAGATTCCAACAGAAGCGCTTAAAACGATGTTGCGGCTGCCTGCCAAGGCGATGTTGGCTGTAGTGCGTCACATATGTTTGCGGAGGCGCACGTCGATTGCTTCTACGCTGCTCTGCGCAAGCGATGCGCGTCGATGCTGAGCAGAGTGCGGTCTAGTCGCAATAACGTTTTAATTATGATAGCTAGTAGAGTGGAATGCCTGTACATGAATCGAGATATCAGTCATACCCATACCTCGATCCATAGATCGGGCAGGGGGCGAGTAGATTAAGATAACATTAGATATAAGTTTTTTACTACTATTGAATTATATGTCACAGGACCCAGAAGTCCTGGACCTTTGGAAGGCGTACGAGGAGCCGAAACCAACTCGCAGAGGCCCTTTAGATACTTTTAATCGAACGTCGAACCGACGATTATCCCTGTACGCGCAATGCTAGTGCATCCAAGGACAACCCCCGGTTGGTGAAAACTATTGTGACATATAGAAAAAAAAGACTATAGGGTTATGGTTTTTAGAATCTTAAGTGGACGTGTTCTTGGAACTATGCTAAAACTATGGCCCCTGCCTAAACAATGTTATTAATATCCATCGGTAAACAGGCAGGGGGTGACTTGCACACTCAATAAATGGGCCCCCAAAAACGGCCGCTAGCACGAATTGACGTAGCAAAAAGAGGGCATATTATAACTATTATTAAAACTACGACATAAAACTCGTAAGTCAAAGTATTATTTTTGACAAATCATCATCATCATTTCAGCTGAAAGACTAACTTGACCTTTTTTTTTTTTTTTTTTTTTTTTTTTTTTTTTTTTTTTTTTTTTTTTTTTTTTTTTTTTGGTGGTGGGTAAAATCATCCAATGACATCTCCCACCCTTGGGCGGAGCGGGAGATAGTGTCAGACTCTTACTGACTAAAAACCCACCCCGTTCCTTCGTGGCCTTAGATACCAGGGCCGGGCTTTCCTTTCGGAAGCAAACCCTTGGCCCCAGTAGGCTTCGACCCTGCCTGCCTGCAGCTAGCAGGCTGGGTCTCTACGGTTTGCTGACAACTCCTTGAGGCGCGCGGGAACAGTGCGCGCCGTTGACGACCTGGGCTTGGTCCGGATGTTTACCGGACGGTCGGACAGCGAGCTACCCATAGCTCGCCGTCCGCAAGCCCGCGTCTACGTTGGCTGGAAATCAGGATCGGAATCGGAATCCCCGCGGCGGCTGGGCCTTGTGGGCCGTTGCCTCTCGCGTGCGGCCTCCTCCTTTGCTAGCATTACTGCTTCGCAGAAGGAGGCGACCGCCTGCCATCCCTCCTCGCTTCGGACCATGGCCCGTACCAGGGCCTGGCGCGAGAGATCGCCGCTGCCGATCGCACTCACGAGAACACGGCGATGCTCTGCCCAAGCGGGGCACACTTCGACCGTGTGCTCCACCGTGTCCTCCGGGCAGTCCACGCAGTGGTGGCACCCGGGCGTCGGTTCCGCACGAATCCGGAACAGGAACCTCCCGAACTTACCGTGTCCGGTGAGAACCTGGGTCATGCGGAAGGTTAGGACGCCGTGAGGTCTTTCCAGCCACGCCTCAAAGAGGGGCCTTACCGCCAAGACTAACTTGACCTAACCCTCCCTAAAGCGTCATCACAATGACCAGTCCCGTCTCGCATTCATAGGACTCCCTCGTCCCTTGTCCTTTCATTGCTGCATCATCCGTTACGCCGTCGTCACTACAAAACCTTTCAGCCCCATCAACCAACTCTTCTGCAAGCAATGTGCCCTGCCCACACTGTTAAACAGATACTTACGATCAAATAGCTCTCCGATATCCAAAATGGCGAGGGCAATGTGCTTGCCATAACCTGTAACAAAAACAAAAATTAACACGTAGGTAACCAATAAAAATCTTTAGATAAAGACTCTCCTTTCTTAGGCAGTTGTCCCACCGGCAACGATGAACGAGTAGCGAGTAGCTACAATGTACAAACGAGTTGGCGAGCCGCGGGTAGCGAGTGTGTAGTTCCGATAGCTCGGTTATAAGCGAGTGTGCTAGTGAGACGAGCGATTACTCGCATCACCCGCTCGCGGCGGCCAAGCGAACATCATCTTCTGAACTAGACAACAATGATAATTCAAATGATTGTTCGATATTCATAATAAATAATATACGTGTACATTCAGATCCGCACTGTAGAGAAATAACCGCTGGTTGCTCTCTCGGCGTGAGTTCTGATCGCTGAGCGAGTATCGCTGAGCGAGTATTATCTATCATAGCTCTTATCGCCCAGCGACAAACTAGTGAAGCGAGTCCTCGCCGGCAGTGTGAACAGTCAGCGATCAACTATTTGTATATGCATCTCTTTTGTTTACACGGTATGTATATGTATTGAACGTTTCTTGAGCGATAAAATAGGCGATAGTTAGTCGTTTTCTCGCCGCCGGTGGGACAACTGCCTTAGGCCCATTTTATCCCACTTCGAATGGATTGGTAGAGCGTTTCAATTAATTAACTCAAACCCTCTTCTATGGTCATTATTTGCCTTTCGTTCCAGGACCACGGGTTTTCCTTTCAGAAGTGAACCTATGACCCCAGTAGGGACCACTACAGTTTTGATGGCATCTCCTTGAGGCGCGCGTGGAACACTTCGCGCTATCGATGACTCGGGCTCGATCTGGTTGGTTACTGAACGGCTGGACAGCGAACTACCTATTCAGCTCGTTATACGCAAGCTCACGCCTATGGTGATGGTCTGATGATAGAATGGGCACTCTTCTTAAAAGCTGGTCACCATCATTTCAGCCGAAAGACGTCCATTGTTGAACATAGGTCCTATGCGAGACCATTGGATCCCCTCGACTCTCACCAGGTGATCTATCCACCTAGTGGGAGGCCTTACAACGCTGCGTCTTCTGGTACGTGGTCCTCACTCCAGAATCTTTATTTATTTATTTAATCTTCATGCAACACAGAGCACAAAGGCGGACTTAATGCCTTAGGCATTCTCTACCAGTCAACCTAGGGTGGTGAAGAGACAATGTGGTAGGTGCATAACAAGAAACATGTTTTTAGAAAACATGAGTATAAAGTATAGATACTTAAAGTTCAAATAAACATACATATATAATTAATACATAGTAAATATATATATATATACATAAATATATAAATATAAAGTAACGAAAGAAGTTATTGAGATGATTCAGCTATTAGTGGAGAAAATAATTCCGCAACTTCCGCTTAAATGCATACCGACTTTCGGCCGCCCTGATTTCGAAAGGAAGCGCATTCCACAGGAGAATGGACTGTATATAGAAAGAAGAATGGACAAAATCAGCAGTATGAGAAGGACAGATCAGTAGGAGATCTTTCATTCCCCCCAACTGTTTATTCTACGAGCAATATGCCCAAAGCCACTTAATTTTCTAATCTAAAATTGACATACTTATTTTAATTCGAGAAACTGTATCTCATTATTTGATCATTTTAATTATAATCTCAATTAATTGTCAATTTAATTTGTTCCAATAATCTTAGGTACTGTTTTAATTACTATATCGCACCATGTTTTTAGGGAGAAGAAACTGACTCCTGAAATACAGGTATTCATACCTAGTTATGGAGTCAGGGCTTCATTAGATTGTAAGATTTTTATTTATTTTTTTATAAACTAGCACTTGACTGCAATCCTACCTGATGGTAAGCAGTGATGCAATCGTTGATGGTAAAGCGCACTAGTTTATTAAGAGCCTATTCACTGTAGCCTTGAAGACGCCTAAATTATAATTGGACGGGAAAACCGCAGCAGGCAAATTGTTCCAGTCCCTCGATGTACGCGGTATAAACGACGAGGCAAAACGCTAAATGAAAACGCAAAATGAAATAAAGATTATTATTATTAAATATATATATATATATTTGGTGGTTCTTCGGGCAATGTCGATAACCTAAGTAAGGAATATTTTCTTACCACTCAAACGTTCAAGTCCTCCCTTCTTCTTCAACAGTTTCTTGATTTGATGCACGGCTGATTTCAACTTGTACTTCAGAATAACTTCAGCTGCATTCTCGTGTTTACCATGGTATGGTTTCAATCCCCATTTCTTACCCCAATCGCCGTTCAAACAGAAATGTGCTGAAAATTTGATAAGAAGAGCTTTGTTTAATGTATGTCTATATGCTGTAGAAGAACTATAATATTTTTGTTGTTTTATGTTATTTTTATTGGATTTTATTAATTAATTTATTGATCTGACCATAAATTTTATAATATTATTTTAATTAATTCTGACATTTATATGTAATTATTATTTTTATTACAATTTGTTTTAAATTTAAAGTTTTGACCCTGTTTAATTTAATGATGATATTCGAATTTATTTTTTAATTCTTGACGTACAGATATAAATCCGATTTATTTTTTTTGTGATGCTAGTAAAACTGTAATTGTATATTTTATGTGTGTGTAAATTCAAATACAAATTACTTGTTTATGAATAAATAAATATGACTATGACTATTGTAAGTCAGGAAAGTATAGTCAGCCTTTTTACAATTCCCACTGCTAGGATTCAGGCCACCTTTCTCCTCTCTAGGAGAGGAATGGACCGTAATACAGCACGCAAACCCAGTGCAGGTTGGTGGATGTCTTATGTCATAGATTTCTTTTTGTTTTACGACATTTTTTTAAATTGATATAAACTAGTGCTTGATTGCGATCCCACCTGATGAAGTAGTAGTGTAATCGTTGATAGTGAAGCACACTAGTTTATTAGTAGCCTGATCACTCTAGCCTAGACACATGCCGGTTTCGTCACGATGTTTTCCTTCGCCGTTTTGTGAGCAGTGGTGATGAAGTTACACAGAGTAATGAGCCTGGCTGCACTGGACCGAACGTTTTAACTCAATGTGTTAGGGTGTTTATGCTCACATCTCGATTCCAGGTCTGGCTCTAAGCAGTAATAAATAAATAAAAGTGTTTTTTTTACCTTTTAGAATCTTAGAATGGCGGAGTATTCCGTGATGTAAACGAGGTCGGCTTAGTACGCAATCTCCAATTCTAGCAGCACTTATTACGACTGCAAAGAAAAATAAATGTATTATAAATAATGGAAATATAGAGTAACTGGTAATTAGTGAACGATATTTGAACACCTGATTATAGTCATGATAACAAACAACTTTTACTATGGGACCAAATCTGAAATCGCGAAAACAATCTGCCAAGTTCAGTACATTTTGACCTGTTAGGCCAATCAAGTTTGACATTTATTTCACAAATACACAATTATATACATTATATAAAACGCTAATTAAAACTATATATACACTAAATCCTACTCCTAACTAAAAAATGGCGTCATAAAACTCGTCCGCATCGCTGTCGACTGGAAGTGTGCCCAAAAGGCTGGCGGCATTGTCACGTTGTATGGCAATGCTTAATCTCTGACCGAGGTAGAGCCAGCCCTTGATCACGCGAAGTGTCAACTAAGCGTTTGGAGAGATCTTTAAAAAGCGCAAGAGCACTCGGTCCCCACGGGCCAAGAGTCAAGTCAATATCAAGTTATGTAAATCATTTTTTTTTTTTTATGGTAGGCAAAATCATCTAATGACATCTCCCGCCCTTGGGCAGATCAGGAGATTGTGTCAGACTGTTACTGACTAAAAACCTAGCCTTTTCCTTCATTGCCTTGTTTCTAGAGCCCTGGTATGCATTTTCATACTTGCCCAAGGCCCCAGAGTAGGCTTCGGCCCTGCTAGGCCCCTACAGTTTGCTGACAACTCCTTGAGGCACGCGGGAACAGTGCGCGCCGTCGATGACTTGGGCTCGGTCCGGCCTGTTACCGGACGCATGGACAGCGAGCTGCCCAGTCCATATTTAGTGTGTGTGTTTTTTTAAACCCATAAAGCATCTCAAGATATACCGTTTTAACGTCGGATATATTCGACAAACACTCTCGCGTTTATTCTGCCACGGTCCCACATCCACGATCAAATACTCCATCTCGTCAGCTCTTCTGTCACCTATGGGGATTGAAGAGCTAAACGAGATGGAGTACCCAGTCGCTAACACGATCCTGGCGAATAGGACACGAAAACACTTGTCAGACTAATCCGACGCAAGTGGCTATAGGGATAAAAATGAAATACTTACATTTGGAGACAAGAGTTCCAACTGAAAAAGAAAATTGACAAAATTAGTTAATTATTGTTGTTGTTGTTTTGTTTGTTTGTTATAATTGTTGTTCATTATTTTTGTTATTGTTTGTTATTAGTTTTTTGTTTACAATAAAGTTTATTCTATGCAATTCGATTCAATATATTTTTATTTCACATAGGCCTACATGGCACATATAAAACGTCAGAAGCTAGCGCACGGTTCAAATTAGTCAATTTCAGTATATGCGAAACCTGAATATAGTTTGTTCAAAATCAGTAACTGAATCGATTCCATTAATTTTTACACCATGTTATATTCACAAGTTGGACCCCGCCGACACTAAGTACAACACAGGTCACTGCAGGTGATTGCGAGAGCAAATCCATCCCTTAATCGCCCGGATGGCCCGGTGACCATGTGTTTGTGTGAACAAACAGGTAACATAACAAGCTTATAACTTTGTGATTTTTCATGATACAGTTATGAAAGGGAATTGAAACTTTTACCATACATTGCTGGCATATTTTTGTTTCTTTTCGCCAAAAATTAAACCTAGGCCATTTCTTAAAGGATTGTATGAGAAATCAATTGCAAAAAGAATTATGTCTGTCAACCGCAGCCAAACAAAGTTAGAGACTATTTAGAAGGTTGGTTTTTTATTAGGCGTAATTTTTTTTTTTCTTTTTTTGTTTCGTTCTTTATCGTGTCTACGCATTAAACGGTATCAATAATTATCGTAATACTAACGCATATCTTTTCATTTCGTGTAACACTTGTTTTTTTTTACCCGACTGCGCCAGAAGGAGGGTTATGTTTTTCGAGAGTATGTATGTATGTATGTATGTTTGTATGTATGTATAATTGTTTGGCACGCTCTGCAGCCTGAACGGCTCGATGGATTTTAGCTTGAGAGGTGTCGTTAGATTCGTATTTACTGTGAGAGTGACACTGGGTATATCAAAATAAAAAAAAACAACAAAATGGCGAATTTTTGGCGCCAAATTAAAATATTTGGCTCCCTCTGTGGCCTGGACGGCTCGATAGATTTTAGTTTGCGAGGTGTCGTTGGATTTGTAATTACTGTGAAAGTGATATCGTAAAAAAATAAAACTAAAAAAGTAAAAAATAAAAAATGGTAATTTAAAAAACTAAAAAACCCGACTGCTTTTCTGAGTATTCATGAAAAAGCCCTAAAACAAGAAAGTCGTAGTAGCAGTCGGGACCCATTCTAGAAAGTCAGCCGTCTAGTCAGTAGATCTATGATGGAATGGGTCCCGACTGCTACAACGACTTTCTTGTTTTAGGGCTTTTTCATGAATACTCAGAAAAGCAGTCGGGTTTTTTAGTTTTTTAAATTACCATTTTTTTTTTACTATATATAGTGATAAAAAACTGCGAGAGTGAAAAAATATAACAGTACTAATCTATTTTATTAATAGAAACTTCAAAATATTACGCATTACACTAGCAACGCTTTTAAACGTCTCTTCGTTGGGTTACGGTTTATGGACCTGATTTTTTTTGCAATTGATTTCTCGTATTGTCCTTTAACATATAACTTAGGTTTCATTTCTGGCGAAATGCAAAAAATAAATGATGTCAAAAATTATCATTGGCTTTTGAACATAGATTCTTTACATAAAAACAATTAAAAATTTAAAAAAAAATTAAAATTTCAAAAAATTAAAAATTAAAAAAAAAAAAATTAAAAAAATTGAAATTTAAAGAAATAAAAAAAAAAAAAATAAAAAAACCCGTTTCGGGTTTCGCATAATTATACTAAAAATAAGGTTGTATACAAATTTATAAAAAAAAAAGAAATACTCACGGCCAGAGATCCATCTGTTCAAGAAACCTTTAGTAGCGTAGTTGTACGCAAAAATAATCTCTAACACATCATTGTAACTCTTAATTTGCCCTGAAAAGGAAAAATGCATTATTTGAATAACAGGTTCACAGTCGTGGCACTTTTTTTGTTTTTTTTTTCAATCATTTTATACGAGGCGTTTAAGACCTCGTATGAGAACTATCATCATGGCGGTAAGGGGATTGTTAGACCTCGTACAGTTTTTTCGGTGGAAAAGTCATGCAAGGACATTTCTGCGCCCTTGGGCGGGGTGGGGCGATAGTGTCAGACTTTTAATGACTAAAAACCCACTCCTGATCCCTCTTTGCCTTTCAGAAAATGATCTTTTGCCCCAGTAGGCTTAAAACTTTTTTGCCTAATTTAAAAAGAAAACATATACAATTTTCTTTTTCTTCTATAACTATAATAGGAAGAATCACTGGACCAAATGTTGATATCTGGTGGTTAAACCTATTTCTCTTTTCCTTTTCCTTTTCCTTTCCCATTTCCTTTCCCTTATTCTTTTTTTTTTGCAAATTTTAAGTAAAATCAGGTTTAATTTTAATTTCGGGTGCTGACAACATAACTATCATTTCAGCTGAAAGACATCCACTGTTGGACATAGGCCTCCCCCAAGCGTCGCCACCACGACCGGTCCAATGCGTCTCGCATCCATCGGATTCCAGCGACCCTCATTAAGTCATTGGTCCATCTTGTGGGACGCTTACCAACGCTAATCTTCCAGTACGCATAACGCTTCAAGAACACAACTATAGAAAACTTAGTTCAACTTACTTCTGCCGGATATCCATTTCAAAGCCCGGTATGAAGAGGATTTTTTGTCTAAAAAATAGAAAATCACAATTAATAAAAACAAAAAAGACAAAGCCGAGAAAGACAAACTAAGTACATTGACTTGGCTCGCGAGGTTGTCGACATCTGGGAAGTGGATTCGGCGGTCATTGTACCGATAGTCGTTTCAGCCAATGGCTTAATAGTCAAGAGCCTCGACCAAAACCTTAAGAGGCTCTCGTTAGGCGGCTGGATCAAGGGCTTGATTCAAAAAGCGGTACTCCTGGACACGGCTCGTATTGTGAGGAGGTTCCTTTCTCTGGAGCCCTGACCGCCGGTAGCTTGGACCCTGTTCTTGATACCGGTGGACTACTATCTTTTATATATTTAAATGTTGTTTTATTGAAATATTCAAAAATATAATTTATTAGAATAAACACTATAAAAACAAAAAATATATTTTTTTAAATAATAATATTTCACAACTATCTCACAACGCCATCTAATCTCAAACTAAGCAGGGCTTGTATTATGGGTACTAGACAACTGATACACATACTTATATATTTCTAAATACATGTCATAATATAGACAATTAACAGACATCCAGACACAGGACAAATGACCCTGCTCATCACGCAAACATTTGTCCTGGGTGGGAATCGAACCCACGACGTCTGGCTTAGCAATCAGGGCCACTAACCACTAGACCAACAGGCCAGTTTGTAGGCCAATTAGTAATTAGTTGCAACTTTGTGAGTACTTTTATTGAAAAATTCCGAAAATTATGTAAAAAGAAAACACTTACTAGATAGTCTTCTAGCGAAGAATCCTGAAAAACAAAAAAGGAGATTTAAATCTTATTTTCAAGTGACTTACATTTAATATGAAAATATTCAGTAATATCACACATAATTATTGTGAAGGCGAAAGTTAGTTTGTTGAGAAGAAATTCCTTTTTGTTATACAACATCATTTTTAGTATATACGAAACCTGAATATAGTTTGTTCAGAATCAGTAACTGAATCGATTCCAATAGTAATTTTGATACCATGTTACATTTTTCCCAACTTTATTTAAAAAAGGTCACAAGTTGGACACCACCGACACTAAGTACAACACAGGTCACGGCAGGTCAAAGCGGGCATTAGACTTCGCATAGCTGGTTGCGGGAGCAATACAACCCCTTAGTGGCCCAGATGGCCCGGTGACCATGTGTTTGTGTGGACAACCAGGTAACACAACAAGCTTATAACTTTGTGATTTTTCATGATACAGTTATGAAATTTTGAAAAATACTAGACCAATGTGTCGGGTTTCGCATTTACTAAAAATATGATTGTAGATTAAAAAAAATGGTATTAATAAACAAAATGGCGATATTTACCACTGCTGGCGAAGCTGATACTAACGACCTGCAATAATAAAAATGATATAAGAGCCGGTAGTGGTCACAGAGAATATTGTATAATAATATAATATAATATATCCCGCAAAACTATCACACAACGCCGTCTAGTCCCAAGCTGAGCAGAGATTGTGTTATAGGTACTAGACAACTGATAAACATACTAATATATTTCTAAATACATACATATCATAGATAAATTACACCCAGACACAGAACAAATGATCGTGCTCATCACACAAACATTTGTCCTGAGTGCCCATCGAACCCACGACCTCCGGCATAGAACTCCGCCCGGAAATATATCGACTTTGCGGCCTCGTAACAGTGTTTATTTGTATTAAAAAAACATAGTACAGTAACTATAGAACATACTCGTATTTGTTGTTGCCAAACCCTTTTAACAAATAACCTTTATAACATAAAATATATGTAACTTTCAAATATTGGCGTGACGCAATCTCATAGATATACACCATTAAATTTTGGTCGTTTTAATCCCGCGGAGGGTCGATTCGGTACATGAAACACTATCGATTTGTAAAGATAAAATTAAAAAAATAAAGTACTTTTTTTAAATTCGAATTAATTTACGCATGTACGAAATTTTTCATTTTTTTTTTCTTTTTTTAGCTGAGCGAGGCCAATGAACTATAGGTAATTATTACGCAACGACTGACAACTACCTACAAGATCATTGACTCGGTATATTAAGTCGAGTTTTAGAAAAAAAGTACTTTATTTATCAATGTTATCTTTACAAATCGATAGAGTTTCATGTATCGACTCGACCCTCCGCGGGATTAAAACAACCAAAATTTAACGGTGTATAATAATAGTGGTGGTCAATATAACGTATAGCATCAAAATATAACACGCTATTTATTCATAGTGTATAGCGTTTGCTACATCGACTCTGCCTTCGCGTTATAATATCACGTCTTGCTCAACAAAGCGCCAACGTCCGGAGAACTCGGACTACAGTCGGCTCGCATCGTGCGTGCTGATATTTAATTCCAATCATCGACCTATATTCTTGCGAGTACATATATATCGATGATTCAAATGTGAACTTTAACTAACTTTAAATTTTAGCGCGTTTCCGAATAAACTGATAACGTCTCCGCGTTCCGACTATAGTCGAGTTTGGTTATAACGTGTTATAATGATAACGTATAAAATAGCGATTGTAGAGCAGTGGTGGCCGAGTGGTAAAGGCCCCGCTTACGAGTTGTAGATCGCTGGTTCAAACCCAGCTAGGCGCATTACTTTGGGTAATTTATTTCATCACCACTGCTCTCAAAACGATGAAGGAAAACATCGTGAGGAAACCGGCATGTCCTAGAACCAAAAATTCGAAGACATGTGACATCCGCCAATCCGCACTGGGCCCGCGTGGTTGATTACGGCCCATTCCCTCTCTTAAAGAGGAGTCCTGAGTCCCAGCAGTGGGAACATTATAAGGCTGATACTATGCTATAAAATCGCGCTATAAAATTATATTTAACAGTCTAAGTATATTTTATAGCGGAATTGAACATCACTATCATAATCAGAGGTCGGAGTAGGTAGATTGATTTAAGGTCGTTGACGTCAAACGTAGAGGATAATATGGATATGACTCCAAAATACCGGAACTGTCATATTTAATGTGATATTTGTTCCGGAATTTTGAAATTAGCACGAATTTGTGTTTAAGGTGAAAAACGTACTAATAATATCAATCTACGCTGCCAGTGTTAGCTAATGGTGAAAGAAATCAGTATTTTATTTTATACAAAAATACCTTGGAATAGTTACACCGTGTTTTGTCTCTTACTGTTGAATTAGGAATGACGCTTGACAGTATGACGCTTTATTTTATTTTAGTCCATAATTCCAATCCCGGAACTTTTTCCGGTACTTCCCGCACATTATGGATAAAATGGCATTTCCATATTATAATATCTTGACGCAAGTATATAAAATCAATCTACCTACTCCGACCTCTGGTTATAATATATACTAGACACTAATCTTACCCCAGTAACAGAATTAGTGGATCCATCAGGACCCTTGGTCAATTTGTGCAGCCCCACTTTAGCCTTATGCGCTGTAGACCGCACATGATCAGCTACCACCGCGGTTGTTCCTCTAGCTGCATCAACAATGCGCCAGGGTAGTTGAGATTTGGTAGAGTGTATCTTCTTAACTCCATCTAAATTATGCCTCTTATGTAAATCAGAGACAGATTCCACAACTCGACCAGGCCTATTGACCTCATGGGTTCGATGGTGTCCTGTTTTATGATGAGGAGAGGCAGTTACTATCGCCACCTGGAAAGTTGTTTAAGAGGGTTAATGTAAGTCAATAAGAAAGAAAGAAAGACGAAAACTAGGCAAGTGCGAATCGGGTTACACAATGACAGTATCAGAATCAGAATCAGAATAGTTTATTTCAAATCGACCAATTACAGGCACTTTTGAATTGTCAAAATGTCGGTCAGTCCAAAAAAAAAAAGTGAAGCTAAATTGCACGTTCCAAAGCGTAGATCTCTATGGAGAAGAACGTGCAAGAAACTCCATGGACACTCTTTTAAATCATATTATGAGTTACATAAATCTTGGTTACATTTTTCTTGTCGCTTCTATTATGTGAGCACAATGCAGATAAGTAATAAAAAAATAAAATGAACTAATAAAAAAAATAGAAATTGAATTGAGCTACTGGCAGCTAAGAGATGACCAGTCCCTACTGACGGCGCCCGTTCACGAGCATGACGCGTGCCTCAGCCCCACTCAGCTCAACCATTTTGAAGGGAACCGAATGACCCAATAACACGTGCCACCATCAGCGAGACATTTTAGTGAGCATGACAAACTCTCAACTGCCATGCTTTTAATGTCAAACAAGTTGTAACCTATTAAAATAAAAATGCTCCATGGTACTTCACATTCACAAATAAAAAAATAAAAAAAAGTGCTTCTACATTATACAATCTTATTGTTTCCAATTACAAAAAGTTCCGTAGTAACTAACTTATGTAAATTTTTATGAAGATTTCTCCGATTCGAAAAAAGTTTTTTTGTGACTTGTTATACTTGTGTTATAAGACCTTGCTTATTGCCAAATTTCAGGGTTCTATGTCAACGTCAACACTCAAGGGAATCGAATTCATAGGAACTCTCTCCCTATGAATTTGGTTCCCTTGAGTGTCGAAATATACGTAGTTTTGCGTCATATCTTTCTTTTTTGGAATTATAGACGTTTGATTTTTTTCACAGCTTCAAGGGAGCAAAGACCTGAGTATATGGTTTTAATTTCAACTCAATACTTCTACGCTTTTTCGAGATAAATGGGTCTTGATGAATAGACAGACAGAAAACAAAGTGAATGTCTATGGGTTCCGTTTTTTCTTTTTGCGGCATGGAACCCTAAAAATGTTTATTTGTACCTCACAAAATTATATAAAAAAAATAATTAATCTAATGCCTTGAGTAAAAAAAAAACCGTTAAATTTTGATCGTTTTAATCCCGTGGAGGTTTTATGTACCGAATCGACGGTACATAAAACTATCTGTTCCGGCGCAGCTGGTGCAAGCGCCTACTCAAGAAACCATCAAGGATCAAAAGAACATTGCTACAATAATTTCGATAGGCGTTTGCTAATTAACATCAAATTGTATTTAGTCATCATCACTTAACTCACTTGCGTCGGTACCTTCAAACTGTAACCAGCTTACATCTAGCTCATTAAAACTTTACAATTGCGATAATGGGAGTTTTTCATTTATGGCACCTGTATGTCCGCTAAAGACATAACATGGTGGCCCATGAGGGGAACCAATGATAAATAACTACTAGTATAACCGCGTAAATACCAAATACAAGATTAGAATTGGATGAAGAAATCAACCTCGGCGAACAAGTCGTGTTGGACCAGAGGAACCTTCCAGTGAGCAGCCTAAAGCCACAGAGTTCCAGGGAGTGCTGCAAGCCTGAATCCAAGGTTACGAGCAGTGGTACAGCTAAAGTATCGCATCGTGCGGCAGCGTTCACCCAAAGATAAGTGTCCTTCCTACATCATACTTCTCCATCCAAATTCCAAAATACCTATCCTAATCAATCCTAACTTCTTAAAATACTAATTTACTTGTGCAAATCAAAGCTTTTCTGTGCTGTTGTGCGCAAAATTCCCATAAAAGTATCGCAATTGAATATTTTTTTAATAAAAAACACCTACCCACTTAAAAACAATAATTTGCAAATTTCGAAAATTTTTCGTATTTAGCTTAAAATAATACCCAATTAAGTTATTTCAGTCATCCTATTTCAATATTTAAATATTTTATTCATGCTTACGCCCATAATTACACAAAGATATTCAGTATTTTTTTATCGAATTTGCAGTTGCACTTTCTTTGTTTCTTACCCAAGATTAACTGTCCAGTAAATTCTTGCTATTATCGTCTATTTAGCGTACATCGCCGACTGTTCCAGGTCATATCCGCGTTCGCGCTCGTGCCCACTATTTTGTGCATAATACTTGCGCGAGATAGCGGGCGCTGAGCAGCAGGTGGGCAGCAACGAGTGTGCTGCTGTGCTTGCGCCCCTGGTTTCCTGTGCGGCAAGTGTCACCGTAAGGAGGAGCGTGAGCCTTTCAATTTAATTTATTTGTTTGCTGGTGTTTTTTTTTTTGAGGGTATAGTGCAAAGTAATTTTTCTTACTATGTCCCACGAGAATAAACATCGTCTTAAGGAATTGCTAACAAAAAGAGTATCCGCCAAGGGGCGGATTACTAAATTTAGAAATTATTTGAATAGCATTTCTGAGCTCGATGAATTAACTAATATTCAATTAACTGAGTTAAATTTAAAGCTCGTCAAGTTTGAAGCTTTATCTTTGAGGGTAGATGACTTGCAGGGTGAAATAGAGGTCCTAAATCCTGAAAATATTTCGACCGAAAATGAAGAACGTGAAAATATTGAGCGTGATATTATAACGAACATAGCCACCGCGAAGAACTTAGTCGAAATATTTACCAGAAAAAATGAAAGTGAACAAAAACGCCATTCTGTTCATGAAGTTTCCTGTTGCTTTGATCATCATCAACAGCATGAAGTGCCGTTGAAGCTCCCTCAGATTCAAATAGCGAAGTTTGATGGTGCATATTTCCGCTGGTTGGAATTTCGAGATACGTTTGAGAATCTAATCCATAATAATGACCGTATTTCGCCTATCAATAAATTTCACTATCTCATATCGTATTTACAAGGTGACGCGGCCAGAATAATATCGAATCTAGAAGTTTCTACGACTAATTATGCTGAAGCATGGAAGCTACTATGCGCACGATATAATAATAAAAGAATATTGATTAACCATCATTTAAATTCGTTGTTCAACATTAAGCAACTTCCACGCGAAGCAGAAAGGTCGTTAAGGTTCCTCGTCGATCACGTAAACAAAAATCTGCGCGCTTTAGCAGGGCTCGGGCAACCGACGGATATGTGGGATACCCTAATAATATTTATGCTTACTTCTAAACTAGATTTCAATACTTTGTTAAAATGGGAGGAATACCGAAACAACCTCGAAGGAGATATGCCTACTTTAGATCAATTCTATAAATTCTTGATAGACAGAGCCGACGTTCTCGAATCTTTAAACCGGAACCGGTCCGATTACAACAGTTCAAAGCCTGCTCACGGCAACAATAATCCAAAACAAGGTCCTTCAGTTACAAAAACATTTGCAAGTGTAGGCAATAAACATAACAACGCTAAGAAATCAAGCTACTTCTCGTGCATCATTTGCAATGAAGGTCATAGAATATATGACTGTCCTACCTTCAAGTCTAAGGGGGTAGACGAAAGAATGACAGATGTAGCTAAATATAAGCTATGCGCGAATTGTTTGCGGCAGGGTCATTCGGCGCGTGAGTGCCGCATGGGGCCGTGTCGCGAATGCAAACAAAAGCACAATAGTTTACTTCACCGTCCATCTTCCGCCACTAACAATCTCGTTTCTCTTGACGAGCAAGATGAGACTATAGTCAATTGTTCAAATCAAATTACAAATCAACATATAGGTCAAGTTCTGTTGTCCACTGCCATGATCGAAGTGTCGAACCCATTTAGCCAGCTAAAGGTTAAAGTTCGTGCTCTTTTGGATAGCGGAAGCCAATTGTCCTTTATATCTGAGTCCCTAAAAACCAGACTATCGCTAAAGTCTAATCCTATTGATTCACTAAAGGTCATAGGAATAGGAAACACAACTGCATCCAATGTTGTTGAAAGTTGCAACATACAACTCAAATCAATAAATACAGAATATAAAGTTACATTATCATGTCTTGTAATGAAAGAGTTAACTGGTTGGTTACCTAGAATGCCTATAGACATTAGCTCACTAAGGTTGCCAGATGGTATACAGCTGGCTGATCCATCGTTTTATCAGCCGGCTCCAATAGATATACTAATAGGAGCTGACCTCTTTTGGGATCTTTTAGGCAACGAGCAATACACCTTAGGGATAGGAAAAAATAATCCAAACCTTAGAAATACGAGGCTAGGCTGGATTATATCCGGTCCTATTAGAAAGTTCATGAAACCGAACAAAGTAACTCAATGTAGTCATGCTATGCTTTCTCCATCATCTAAGTCACAAGAAGAAAATGTTGACCGCATGTTGACAAAATTCTGGGATTTGGAAGAAGTTCCCACAAAAAAGATAATGAGTGAAAATGAAAAGGAGTGCGAACTTCATTTTTTAACTCACACTACTAGAGACAATACAGGTAGATTCTCAGTCAAATTACCTTTAAAAGACACTCCTGATTGCCTAGGAGACACATATTTGCAAGCTAAAAAAAGATTCATTAGTTTAGAAAAACGACTTAAACGCAATCCATCGCTTAAAGCGGATTATATTAAATTCATTAATGAATATGCCGAATTAGGGCATTTATCCACGGCCAACAGAGTTATGCGGAGCCCTGCTTGCCGCTAAACTTGTCAAGTCTGTAATAGAATCAATCAGGCAACGGCCGGGAAGGATATTCCATTGGTGTGACTCAAGTGTGGTACTGGGATGGATACGCAGTGACTTATCAAAATTAAAAACGTTCGTAGCTAATCGTGTCAGTGAGATAACAGAACTTACTGATCCGTGTGCGTGGCGATATGTTCCCACTGATTCAAATCCCGCAGATTTGATATCTAGGGGGGTAGACGCAAAAGATTTAATATCTATGAACCTGTGGTGGACGGGTCCAGACTATTTATATAATACTAATGAATCCGAGTGGCCAACACTAAATACTAATGATTCTGAAATTCTACCTGAAATAAAATCACACTCAACTATAATAAATAATTCATTAATTAACTTCAATAAATATTCATCTATAAACAGACTTCAAAGATCTTTCGCATACGTTCAACGATTCATATTCAATTTAAAAAAACATCGTAATAACAAGCGCACAGGCTCGTTATCAGCTGACGAACTGCGTGAGTCATTCCATGCGCTTTGTATTATAGCTCAAGGTCAAACATTCCCCGTCGAATACGAGACGCTTGTGCACGGCAAGCAATTGAATAATAAAAGTAAAATCTTGTCTCTTTCACCTTTTATGGACAATGCAAAATTAATTCGTGTCGGTGGGCGAATAGAAGCGTCAAACTGTTCATATGAAAGGAAACACCCCATTCTTCTTCACGCTTCACATAGATTAACCAAACTATATTTTGAAAGAGAGCATATAAACAACATGCACGCTGGCCCGCAGTTGCTATTGGCGGCGGTGAGAGAAACTGTGTGGCCAGTAAACGGGCGTAACCTCGCGAGGCGCGTTGTAATAACTGCGTGCGATGCAGACGTCTTCGAGGTAAAACTTTGTGCCCCAAAATGGGTGAATTGCCTTTTCAACGGGTAAACCCAGGTTATCCCTTCCTATCCGTTGGTTTAGACTTCGCCGGCCCATTTTTTATCACCAATCGTAAAGGTCGTGGAAGTCGCGTTATAAAATGCTATTTATGCATATTTGTTTGCCTGCGTTATAAATGCATTCACCTTGAAGCTGTCAGTGATTTGACGAAAGATGCGTTTATAATGACCCTCAGGAGATTCATTGCCCGTCGCGGAAAACCAGCGGAAATATTCAGCGATAATGGAACAAATTTCGTGGCCGCAGCAAAAGAAATAGGAGATTTCATTAAGCAAACGCAGGAACCTCTAATTGACTTTGCAAGTCAACAAACTATAACCTTTAAATTCATACCAGCTTACTCTCCTCATTTCGGTGGCATATAGGAAGCCGGGGTAAAATCCGCTAAGCACCATATAAAACATGTCATCGGCAATAGCCACTTGACTTACGAAGAAATATCAACTTTGTTTGCACAAGTGGAGGCAATTTTAAACAGCCGTCCCTTGTGCCCTCTGTCCTCCAGTCCTGACGATCTCCTTCCCCTTTCTCCAGGACACTTTATCATCGGGAGGCCCTTGACTGCACTGCCAGCTCCAGCCCTAGATGACATCAGCCACGACCGCCTCAAGCGTTACGAGCGTCTAGAAAGAATACGGCAGCACTTCTGGCAAAGATGGAGCAAGGAATATCTATCCGAGCTACAGCAGAGAACCAAATGGCGGACTGATACATCCAAGCTGAACATCGGAGATATGGTGCTGCTGGCAGATGACAATACATCGCCGCTGCAATGGAGACTTGGGCGAGTTCTGCGTCTCATCTACGGACCGGACAAAATACCAAGAGTCGCGGATGTCAACACTGCTAGAGGATGTGTACGCCGGTCCTTGGTACGCCTCTGCCCGCTACCGACAGCGGACGAACTCAAGAGTTGAAAGCGTCAACCTTTCAACGGCCGGGAAGATGTTCCGGCGCAGCTGGTGCAAGCGCCTACTCAAGAAACCATCAAGGATCAAAAGAACATTGCTACAATAATTTCGATAGGCGTTTGCTAATTAACATCAAATTGTATTTAGTCATCATCACTTAACTCACTTGCGTCGGTACCTTCAAACTGTAACCAGCTTACATCTAGCTCATTAAAACTTTACAATTGCGATAATGGGAGTTTTTCATTTATGGCACCTGTATGTCCGCTAAAGACATAACACTATCGATTTGTCAAGATAAAATTAAAAATAAAGTACTTTATTTAAGTCGAATTAATTTACGCATGTACGAAATTAATTTTTTTAAGGAAACGAGTCAATGACTTTGTAGGAAGTTGTCGGTCGTTGCGTACTTACTACCTACAGGTAGTAAGTCGCTCAGTGTAGTGTGGACGACTGGACCTAACTTTAGTTTATTTTCGTAAATATTTTTCGTATTTACTCTGTAATTAATTAGAATTCAATAATTTTCGCAAATAGTTGTAAAAAATAGCGTAAAAGCATTTATAAATTACAAATGTAATTCGCATGTTTACTATTCAAAGCTAGCTGATATAGGATGACAGTTTCTAAGACATTTCTTCTGATGTCCGCTCTATTGTATCTCTTTAATCTCTTTGATTGTACTCATAGATTTAAGTATGTATAAAACTTTTGCTACTATTTTGGTGTACAATAAAGTTTATTCTATTTCATAAGTATTTTTTATGGTTCTATACCTCAAAAGGAAAAAAACGGAACTCTTATAGGATCACTTTTTTGTCCGTCTGTGTATGTATCAAGACCTTTTATCTCGGGAACGCGTGGAGGTATCGAGTTGAAATTAACAACATATACTAAAATCTGGGGTCCCTTGAAGCTGTGAAAATCAAACTTCTAAGTTATCGACAAAAAAGATACAGCCGTTTATGTTAAGGGTATTACATCGCTCAATGACCTTCAAGACTTTACCTCTACACTAGTAGAGAAGAATTGACCTCTAAACAGGCATTGCAGGGGGTGCTGCGCGCGGGGTGTTAGTACTGATTCGAGTTTTTTCTTGATTACTTATCGATATTCAATGAAATTCGAAAAAAAATCAATACAAGTTATTCAATTTATTGTAACATATATTTTGGTATAAATTCAATGTATAAATATAGAGCCGTTTTCGAGAAAATATGGAATTAATGTTCAAAAAAGGCCTATTTACCAGATTTTTTTTCTAGAGTTAGGGTATTTTTTTGAGAAACGTAATCAATACAATTTATTAGTAATGTCCTTAAGTATCCCCTTCATTTTTTATATGGTAATCGTACATAAGGAATAATCTATAAACTTCAATCAACCTAGGTGTTTTTTTGGATTTGGGCGATGTAATCCCCTTAAATTAAAAACGTTCATTTTGTCACTCTTAGGAAAATCTAAATTCATAGGGTACTTCATGTTATTCTGGAACCCTGAAATTTGGCATGAAGCAAGGTCTCATAGCCCAAATACACCCCTATTTTTTAATTAGCGCACAAAGAAATGGGGCTCAATCAGTACCCGTTACTGATCATATTTGTGTAGTCAAAAGTACAAATAACGAAATTCCAAAATTGTCCACGAAAATTTGTCATTATTGGTAAATTGATAATTGAATCATTATTCATAACAAATACTACTAGAAAATACTAAGCGCAGTGTTTTTTCCATTTTTATTGACATTCTTTCATTCATAAACAATAACCTGCACAATGTTTCCAGAAATTGAGTGAGATTTTGGGATATAAACAAACGCTCATAACTTTGCTGTTTATGAATATTATTCATTGAGACTTTACTTAAATAATAACAAGACCTTTATAATAAGCCCTTTAAGTATTTGCCATAATTAAAAAATAGGATAAATACGACACAAAAAAAAACTATTTTCGATTCGTAAAAATTATTTATATAAGTTTGTTTTGTACGAAACCCTCGATGTGTGGGTCCGATTCGTTTGAAAATCAAATGGGTATTGAGAAAAAGATGTATATATATTTTTTACCGTTGCATTGAAAATTGTGAAAAAAAACACTTACCAAAACTAGGGCCACAAGAATTTTGACCGATACCATAGTAAAGTTTATTATTATAAACTTTAGGTAGTATGACCGCAAAAGGCCAAACTCCCACTATGATTTGCCCAAAAATATTTGGGCATTTATATCATAGAATTATTTGTTTATCACCAAATAAAATTAATATTTACACAAGTGCCTTCATTTATTTAATAAGTTTGTTTTAACAATTAATAATTGTCGCCATTAAATCAAAATTTTCAACTGTGTAAACATTATAATTCTAACAGTTATTGAATTTTTTGTAAAGATTTTTTTCGCTAATACGTCATACTTATTCACGACTGGTTCTTACCTGTGACTTCGTCCATAGCATCAGCCTTTTAATGTTCCCACTGCTGGGACCCAGGCCTCCTCTCTATGAGAGGGAATGGACTGTAATCCACCACGCGGGCCCAGTGCGGGTTGGTGGATGTCACATGTCTTCGAATGTTTGGTTCTAGGACATGCCGGTTTCCTCACGATGTTTTCCTTCACCGTTTTGAGAGCAGTGGTGATGAAATAAATTACATATGGTAAAGCCCCCTCCCTCTCGAAATTAAGGCTCCTTCCCGAGGGAAAAATAAAAGAAGCCATATTTACTTCATAAGTGAAAATCTAAAATAAGTGAAATGAAAATAAGTCAAAATTTGTCCAAACATTACAGAGATTGATTACCCGGAACAAACAGATAGACAAATAAAAATTATATTTTCATAGTCAAAAAGTCAAAGCATTTTATTTCTAATAAACCTTTTACAGGCACTGTGAATTCTATCTGTCCGAGAAAATAAATGATGCTTATTGCACATTCCGAAGCGTAGATCTCTATGGAGAAGAATATGCAAGAAACTCCAGGGACACTCCTTTCAATCATGTTATGTATTACAAATATCTCGGTTACATGTAGTAGACAACCTAGACGACTGGGTTGTCTATGATCACAAGGTGCAATGTTATTATGCCTGTTTCACACATGGCCTGACGGGGAAACTGTTTTTTGTAAATAATTTGTGCGTCTATTTTAAGCAGAACAAACGTATTTTATTTCTTTCTTTTTCTTTCTTTCTTTACATGTTTCTTGTCGCTGCTATTATGTGAGAACAATGTAAATATAATAAGGAGAAGAAAAAAAAAAGAAATTCTAAATAAGATATTAAATAGTACAATGTTATTTTGATATTATAAACAGACACTTTAATTTTATTTATATTACTAGCTTTTACCCGCGGCTCGCTCCCGTCAACTGACTACTTACTCTGCTTATTATACTACGCTATCTTCCCTACCTTGCCTACCCACCCGTTTGTCCGGTAACAGACCGGAACGAGCCCAAGTCGTTTACGGCGCGCACTGTTCCCGTGCGCCTCAAGGAGTTGTCAGCAAACCGTAGGGGCCCAGTAGGGTCGAGGCCTAGTCTGGGGCTCTGGGAAGGTATGAAAATGTATACCAGGGCCCTGGAACCAAGGTAGGGAAGGAACAGGGTAGGTTTTTAGTCAGTAAGAGTCTGACACTATTTCCCGCCCCACCTAAGGGCGGGATTTGTCATTGGATGATTTTACCTACCAAAAAAAAACGCTACCCTACTCTTGTGAGCTACCGCAAGCCCTGCCTGTTTTAGCTGGTGTCCATTGGATTAGTACTTCGAATGTTCTAGCTGACCCTACGAACTTTGTACCGTCTAATAGTCAATTTAATGTAGTATGTACCAGTGGCGTAGCTAGTCCCACAAGGGCCCCGTATCAAAATTTCCACAGGGGCCCCTATAAAAAAAATGGTGTTTTTTTTACCAATGCTTGGTTTACCCTATAAGGCGGTTGTGGATAATATGTTCCGAATTTTTGTTTACCTCGGGGCCCCTGTAGGGTGGGGGCCCCGTATAATTGATACGGCAGATACGGCGGTAGCTACGCCCCTGGTATGTAGATAGATAGATAGATAGATATATTCTTTATTGTACACCAAAGATAAAATTACAATAGCTATACCTTTTTACCCGACTGCGCCAGAAGGAGGGTTATGTTTTTCGAGAGTATGTATGTATGTATGTATATATGTATGTATGTATGTATGTATGTATGTATAATTGTTTGGCACGCTCTGCAGCCTGAACGGCTCGATGGATTTTAGCTTGAGAGGTGTCGTTAGATTCGTATTTACTGTGAGAGTGACACTGGGTATATCAAAATAAAAATAAAACAAAATGGCGGATTTTTAGCGCCAAATTCAAATGTTTGGCACGCTCTGCGACCTGAACGGCTCGATGGATTTTAGTTTGAGAGGTGTCTTTAGATTCGTAATTACTTTGAAAGTGATATCGTAATAAAATAAAACTAAAAAAATAAAAAATAAAAAACGGTAATTTAAAAAACTAAAAAACCCGACTGCTTTTCTGAGCATTCATGAAAAAGCCCCAAAACAAGAAAGTCGTTGTACCCGATTGCACTTATCTATATAATATTTTAAATACTGGCAGTCGGGACCCATTCTAGAAAGTCAGCCATCTAGTCAATAGATTGGATTAATCTGCAATGTAATATAGGTATGTGCTCTCAATTCTAGAACGGGTCCCGACTGCCAGTATTTAAAATATTATATAGATAAGTGCAATCGGGTACAACGACTTTCTTGTTTTGGGGCTTTTTCATGAATGCTCAGAAAAGCAGTCGGGTTTTTTAGTTTTTTAAATTACCGTTTTTTATTGCTAAACTGATTTTAATCTAAATCCATGGAATGAGAATTTCCTTAACATTGAATTCAATAGTTGTTACTTTGGTTGTTCAATAGTTTGAAGGTTAGATGGTAATTTTTAAATTGTAACGCTGAATGAGCCAGACGGCCTCCTTCCCAGGACTGCCGTACCTGCAATATACGAGAGCATTGACGGCGTAACACGGTCCATGAATCATATTCGTAATTACAACTGACCAAAAAAAAAAATCCCAGCTTCTGGTCTCGTGAATAGTTGACTACATAGGTAGCTACTGCAAAATACTCCTATAAACTATGTTAAACGATTTTTTACGTTCAGCATAAACATGCAGATTTTGCGATTTAGAAACACGTGAGCAAGCCACGTAGAGCTTGCCGTGCGAAAAACATGGCGTGCCCAAATGTATGCCTGCTACCTTTAAAGTTTGACCCTGTGATTTGTTGATAGTCATTGAAAATGCAACTTTTAATGGAAACTGCAGGCGTTTAAAATTAAATGGTAAGTTATTGGTTATAATAGGGATGCGTGGTATAAGAACATTGTCTCCCTTGGCTTCTCCAGTTAAGATTGTTGCCTTCACAATATGCATTCCGAGTTCGGTGACTCGCAACCGAGTACCGTTGCATAATCAGTACCTCTACCATGAGTTTTAAGCAATAGTATTCGTCGCTACTCGATATCGACGCCGTAAATATTTTGTATGGCAAATTTTGCAGCGCCTCTAGCGGTCACTTGCAGAACCAAAATTTGCCATACAAAATATTTACGGCGTCGATATCGAGTAGCGACGAATACTATTGCTTAAAACTCATTGTAGAGGTACTGGGCGCGTCCAAGTTACGCATTAACAAAACGGGTACACCTATCTTTAATTCCAACTTATGTGATGCCACCCCAGATAACTCCAAAGAGTTTAGAAACTCCACGGGAAAGCTCGTAGTATCATCGGATGACATGACTGTGTCGATGGAGTTGTACACTGATGTCTCGCTGGTTATTTTGTCCATGATTTTTTTATTTATTTTCACTACAGTCTCATTTTTTGGTGTCAGTATAGTTCTTTCATACAACCAACTTTCGTCAAGAATATACTGTTGGAGATTTGGAAAAACTTGATCGATGAGTTCGTCTTCCGGCTCCACAACATGACAAAATTGGTGTGTGAAAATAACCATACCTTCTTGGTCGGTATCTAGGTGTCCTTCGCCAATTTCTACGAGTTTTTGAGCATATGCTCCTGACTCTAAATCGCTGAATAACTTGACTCTCATGTTAGTGGTAAGATAAAACTTTTCCACTTTGGTCCACAGATATGATGTTTTCAAACACGCGTTAATTTCGTCTGCTGCAGTGCCTCTCTCGATAACAGGTAAAGTCTGTCTAAAATCCCCTGCCAATAATACTACCACACCACCCATCAACTTTCGATTGCTTTGGATGTCTTGTAGACATAGCGATCAAGCGCCTCGATAGCCCGTTTTTGTGACATAGTGCACTCGTCCCAAACGAGCAGCTTACATTGTCGCAACAGCTCGCCGCGGGCACTGTTCTTACTGATGTTGCACGTTGGGGTTTCTTCGCGTGCCAAATTAAGAGGTAATTTAAAAACCGAGTGTGCCGTCCGTCCACCGCTCAGTAATGTTGCAGCGATCCCAGAGGAAGCCACAGCTAATGCAACATTACGATCCTTACGAATTTTTGCTAGAAGCAAATTTAGCAAAAAAGTTTTGCCTGTACCGCCCGGGGCATCAAGAAAAAAAAGGCCGCCTTCACCAAGCAGAACTCGTTGCAATATTTTGTTATATATGTCTTTTTGCTCGGGTAGCAGGCGTGGCTCAGTTTCATTGATCTGAGCATCTAATAAAGCGGCATTGTAGCTTAGCTCTTTGATCAAATCGGTCGAAAGTTCTTCTCGACGCTGTGGTGTGGGCATACCGAAGTCGGACCATTGCTTTCCTGAAATCGTTATTATTTTGTCCTCTGTAAGTCTCAGTGCTTCATTTAAACACAGATCATTGTTAACTTAGTATATACTTTCAAATCTGTGCAAGATATCCTCGGATAACGCAGTTTTATACTTATACCATAGTTCAAGAGGGTTGGAGTGCATATCAATATTGCAAATAGCTCTCTTACTTGCGAAGGAGAGCGACATAGCACGGCTTCTTCCATTGTGGCATCCCAGTGATTGTCATATTCCAACAACCCTAACTTCTCACACGCTTGTCGAAAAGTTCTAAACTACGCAACGGATTTTGATGCGAGTTTTTTTTTATTTGGTAGAATAATTCATGAGGAAGGTTTATATGTATAATACAGGCGTAATATATTTAATGTTACCGTTGCACCCGTGCAAAGCTGGGGCGGGTCGCTAGTTATAGATAAATTACACCCAGACACAGAACAAATGATCGTGCTCATCACCCAAACACTTTTCTTTGTCGAGAGACGAAACCAACACCTCCAGTACATAAACCAATCAGGGCCACTAACCACTAGACCAACAGGCCAATTTGAACCACTAATTCAATAAAACAATTCACTCTTGGCCGGAATCTAATTCACGTTATTTCTGACGTAATTCCATTCAATTCGACACATGTTCTTTACATTAACTATATTAAATAAATAATATAATAACAATGCCATAGGCTTAGGTACATAGAAATAATATTGATTTACTAATTCTATTGTTAATACATTTGTTTTTAATTTTATAAGCGCCAGAAACCGCTGGGCAACCTTCGTGGGGGAGGCTAAGCCCAGCAGTGGGATAGTAAGGGCTAGAAAAAAAATAAGCTTCATAATATGAACTGAACATATGTGTATGCTTTATAATTTTATTTTTTTTATGGTAGGTAAAACGATCCAATGACAAATCCCGCCCTTGGGTGGAGCGAGAAGTAGTGTCAGACTCTTACTGACTAAAAACCTACACCGTTCCTTCGGAGCCTATCGTGCCAGGGCCGGGTATTCCTTTCGGAAGTTAACCCATGACCTCAGTAGGCTTCGACCCTGCCTGCCTGCAGTTAGCAGGCTGAGCCTCTTCGGTGTGCTGACAGCTCCTTGAGGCGCGCGGGAACAGAACGCGCCGTCGATGACTTGGGCTCGATTCGGTCGGTTACCGGACGATCGGACAGCGTGCTACCCATTGCACGCCGTCCGCAAGCCCGCGCCTACGCTGGCCGGAAATCGGGATCGGAATCCCAGCGGCAGCTGGAGCGAGCGCCCCGTAGCCTCTGCCTGATGCGGTCGGCCTCCTCCTTTGCTAGCATTACTGCTTCGCAGAAGGCGGCAAACGCCTGCCATCCCTCCTCACTCCGGACCATGGCCTGAACCAAGGCCCGGCGAGAGAGATCGCATCCGCCGATCGCCCCCACGAGGACACGGCGTTGCTCCGCCCAGGCGGAGCACACTTCAACAGTATGCTCCACCGTGTCCTCCGGGTGTTCCACACAGTGGCGACACCCGGGCGAATCCTCCGCACGAATCCGGAACAGGAACTTAGCGAACTTGCCGTGTTCGGTAAGGACCGCGCGTCGTGCGGAAGTTTAGAACGCCGTGAGGTCTTTCCAGCCACTACACAATTCCATTGTCATTTTGGTAAAAGTTCTAAAATCATAATGGTCGATCATTTGTTGGTTATTGGTCTCGTAAACGAATGGTGGTATAATGACTTTGTCGTATATAGACAAATCTAATGGTAAGTCACTAATCAAAGGAACTGACAAATTTATCAGATTACCCAATACGTCAGAAATTCATTTATCATAATGTAAGAGATTACTATTTCTATCAATGTTGTGTCAGTGATTGACTGTTGGAAAGTCATAGTGACACCATTATATTAGTAGATTACCAAACTTGTACCACTTGTCAAAATCAAAAAATATGACATTAATGATAAATCATTTTGACGCTATTGTAATAGCAGACTTCAGGCCCTGGTCAGGAGGGAAATAAAATAAAACTCAAGTACTTAGTTATTGTTATATTTTTAATTTCCTTCAAAAGTAATAACACTCGTTACTACCTCCTTAGTAGACATTGTGGGCGGTTCTGAGAATCCGCTGAAAGAAAAAAAAAATAAGTTTAAGTATTTTTGATAAAGAATAAAAAAAACCGGGCAACTACGAGTCTGTTCCTTTACTCTCATAGTTCGATGACAAATGTACTACACGACCACCTTCCAAACTCCGGGAGATGAGGCGCCTTATTACCCGACTGCGCCAGAAGGAGGGTTATGTTTTTCGAGAGTATGTATGTATGTATGTATATATGTATGTATGTATGTATGTATAATTGTTTGGCACGCTCTGCAGCCTGAACGGCTCGATGGATTTTAGCTGGAGAGGTGTCGTTAGATTCGTATTTACTGTGAGAGTGACACTGGGTATATCAAAATAAAAAAAAACAAAATGTCGGATTTTTGGCGCCAAATTCAAATATTTGGCACGCTCTGTGGCCTGAACGGCTCGATGGATTTTAGTTTGCGAGGTGTCGTTAGATTTGTAATTACTGTGAAAGTGATATCTTAAAAAAATAAAACTAAAAAAGTAAAAAATAAAAAAATGGTAATTTAAAAAACTAAAAAACCCGACTGCTTTTCTGAGTATTCATGAAAAAGCCCTAAAACAAGAAAGTCGTTGTAGCAGTCGGGACCCATTCTAGAAAGTCAGCCGTCTAGTCAGTAGATCTATGATGTAATGGGTCCCGACTGCTACAACGACTTTCTTGTTTTAGGGCTTTTTCATGAATACTCAGAAAAGCAGTCGGGTTTTTTAGTTTTTTAAATTACCATTTTTTTTTATTCCGTACTGTTGGACTTTTTACCCGACTGCGTCAGAAGGAGGATATGTATGTATGTATAATTGTTTGTCACGCTCTGCAGCCTGAACGGCTCGATGGATTTAAGCTTGAGAGGTGTCGTTACATTCGTATTTACTGTGAGAGTGACACTGGGTATATAAAAATAAAAAAAACAAGATGGCGGATTTTTGGCGGCAAATTCAAATGTTTGGCACGCTCTGTGGCCTGAACGGCTCGATAGATTTTAGTTTGCGAGGTGTCGTTAAGTTCGTAATTACTGTGAAAGTGATATCTTAATAAAATAAAATGGTAATTTAAAAAACTAAAAAACCCGACTGCTTTTCTGAGTATTCATGAAAAAGTCCTAAACTTTTTCTATGTTTTAACGATTATCGTATGTTCGAGGCGAGAAACTCGTACTGTCTAGGTATGTGTTTAGACGAAGAAACTTTTTAAGATAAGATAGATAGATAGATAGATAAAGCTTTTATTGGCTACAACACAAAACATACACCAAAGCACAATTAAATTATAAAAAAAACTAAACACATTATTTAAAAAAATAAATTATAAAAAACTAAACAATAAAAACATTAAAGTAAGCAATATTAACAGAAAAAAAAAAGTACATGAAGGTATTTAGACAAAAAAATAAAAAATGAAAAAAGAAATATTGAGATATCGGCCATAGTGCGGTGTGTGTCTCCGTGCTGCACCAAATGGTAGTCCAGCTCAGCACGTGTCAGGCAAATATACCTGACGCTGATATTCTGCTGGATCCTTGCGGTGACATTCGAACGCTCAGCTGGCTTTGTGAAGGAAGTTTTTCTATGTTTTAACTATTATTTATTGAACGTTCGAGGCGAGAAACTCGTACCGTCTAGGTATGTGTTTAGACGAAGAAACTTTTTCTATGTTCTAACTATTATTTATCGTACGTTCGAGGCTAGAAAGTCGCACCGTCTAGGTATGAATGTTTAGACGAAGAAACTTTTTCTTTGTTCTAACGATTATCGTATGTTCGAGGCGAGAAACTCGTACCGTCTAAATTACGCTAAAACTGTGCTCACTTCCATAATTTCTTATTGTTTCTCAGACCTTACCTATACACCACTATTTTTTAATTATGTAAAATACTTAAAGGGCTCATTAGAAAAGGTCTTGTTATTATTTAAGTAAAATCTCAATGCATAATATTCATAAACAGCAAAGTTATGAGCGTTTGTTTAATTCCCGAAATCTCACTCAATTTATGGATACATTGTACAGGTTATTGTTTATGAATGAAAGAATGTCAATAAAAATGGAAAAACACTGCGCTTAGTATTTTCTAGTAGTAATTGTTATGAATGATGATTCAATTATGAATTTACCAATAATGACTTTTCATTGACAATTTTGGGATTTAGTTTTTTGTACTTTTGACTAGACAAATATGATCAGTAACGAGTACTGATTGAGCCCCATATTTTTGTGCACTAATTAAAAAATAGGGATGTATAATAAACTAAATAATGTGCTATAGAGTTATTAAATGTAACTGAAAATCCCATCAGGACTTTTCGAACCCTGGACCTTACGCTAAGCAGTCGGGCTTGCAACCATGAGAACTATGAGGTAGTTTTTAATAATAATAAAATACCCGTATGTCGGCTGAACCCAGCTATACGTTATCTTTGTGGCTTTAGGAGTAATGCTGAAAGAAAAAAACAAATTGTTAGATAGTATTGCTAAAGATTTATAGTTGCCAGCGATCTGCATAATCTGGTTTATAACCGACTTCAAAAAAAGGATGTTTCTCAATTTGACCGTGGTATATATGGTTTTTTTTATGTTTGTTAAAAGAAAGAAAGAAAGAAAAAAAAATATTTGGCACACCATGATTATAAACAAAAAAGTGATTGCAAATTTTAATTAAGGGTATTACATCGCTCAATGACCTTCAAGAATTTACCTCTACATTAGTAGAGAAGAATTGATCTCTAAACAGGCATTGCAGGGGGTGCTGCGCACGGGGTGTTAGTACTGATTCGAGTTTTTTCTTGATTACTTATCGATATTCAATGAAAGTCGAAAAAAAATCAATACAAGTTATTCAATTTATCGTAACATATATTTTGGTATAAATTCAATGTATAAATATAGAGCCGTTTTCGAGAAAATATGGAATTAATGTTCAAAAAAGGCCTATTTACCAGATTTTTTTTCTAGAGTTAGGGTATTTTTTTGAGAAACGTAATCAATACAATTTATTAGTAATGTCCTTAAGTATCCCCTTCATTTTTTATATGGTAATCGTACATAAGGAAACTTCAAACAACCTAGGTATTTTTTTGGATTTGGGCGCAAAAAAAAATATAGAAATATAACGAAATAATAATTAACAACAATAATAGGTTGCACGGCTGCGCGAAAAAGGTTCAGTTCAGCATAATTATGTTAGACAACTGCGGCTACGAAGCAGTTGCATGACGCTGGTTTTCAACGGAACCTTTTGAGTGTAGGTACGAATGAAAATCAGTTTTTTCATGTGAGAAATAAATCCGTCCGTCGTTTATTTTTTGATTCGCAAATTTTTTTTTTTCTTCGTAAAGTGTATGCTTTGATAAATGATATTTATTTTGTACTTGTAGGTTTTTAAAAACACTTTTACACGTCAAATTTTTTTTGTGATTTTAATCTAGATGAGGCCGGTGTTTCCTAGCTGACTACCCTGAGAAGAAACACCGAAACAAACTCAGGGGTCAGATTGGCCCCATTTTTTTCAAAATCCAGTTTTGATTATGGGACCCATGAGGAATCAAGGAAACTCCTCAAATATTATAGGCAACCATATAGTAATTTTAAATATTTTTATCGAGGACTTAAACATTTACAGTCAAAAAGTAACATTTGATGAAGTGAAACTGATGAAGAAGACCAGAAATGGCCAACGGAACTTCATACTCGCATAGATATCCCAATGAAGATAGTTATGCGACTGTGACAATACAAATAAATAAATGGGTCTGAATAGTTATGTTGAAAATGGTATCATCAAAGTGACTTCCGGGGTGAAATTCCGCTGCCACGACAAGTCGAGGCATGGCGGACAGAGCTCCGGCGGGATCTCATGGCGAAATGGCGTCAGCGACTATCGCAACCTCGTTCGGGGCGCGCCACAATCGAGGCGATAAGGCCCATCCTTGAGGCGTGGCTGGAAAGACCTCACGGCAGTCTTAACTTCCGCACGACGCAGGTCCTAACGGAACACGGAAAGTTTGCCAAGTTCCTGTTCCGGATTCGTGCGGAGGATTCGCCCGGGTGTCGCCACTGTGCGGAACACCCGGAGGACACGGTGGAGCATACTGTGGAGGTGTGCCCCGCCTGGGCGGAGCATCGCCGTGTCCTCGTGGGGGCGATCGGCGGCAGCGATCTCTCTCGCCGGGCCTTGGTTCAGGCCATGGTCCGGAGTGAGGAGGGATGGCAGGCGGTCGCCTCCTTCTGCGAAGCAGTAATGCTAGCAAAGGAGGAGGCCGACCGCATCAGGCAGAGGCAACGGGGCGCTCGCCCCAGCCGCCGCCGGGATTCCGATCCCGATTTCCGGCCACCGTAGGCGCGGGCTTGCGGACGGCGTGCAATGGGTAGCACGCTGTCCGATCGTCCGGTAACCGGCCGGACCGAGCCCAAGTCGTCGACGGCGCGTTCTGTTCCGCGCGCCTCAAGGAGCTGTCAGCAAACCGAAGAGGCCCAGCCTGCTAACTGCAGGCAGGCAGGGTTGAAGCCTGCTGGGGTCAAGGGCCGTTTTCTGAGAGGAAGGCTCAGCCCCGGCACTATAGGCAACGAAGGAACGGGGTAGGTTTTTAGTCAGTAAAAGTCTGACACTACTTCCCGCTCCGCCCAAGGGCGGGATTTGTCATTGGATGATTTTACCTACCATAAAAAAAAAAAAAAAAAAAAATCATCAAAGTGACTTGATGATGATGATGGAACCGGAAGATAGACACCTGAACTCTGTAATGAATCCATGTATCCTAGCCGTGTTTGGGCTTGTTAGAATTGTCATGAGATGCACTTTGGCTATAAAGTATTATTAAACTGATCTGATGATGGAGCTGGAAGGTGGAAGGTAAACACGAGAACTTCATAATAAAACAATGTATCCTAGCAGTGTTTGGGTTTATTGGAATTATCATGAGAAATAGGCATTATATGTGCATCGCAACTAAAAAGTGGGAAATAAAAAAACTTTTTACACAAAAAATAACCAACTTTTTTTTTTAAATTCGGGTGTCGGTGTTAAATAAGAAACAAACAATACCGAGAAACACTGAATTCCGAAATTAAAGTTATTTTAATTCCTTTAGTGTTTTTTTTTTTTAATGAAGTCGGTTATTTTTTTGTGTAAAAAGTATTTTTTCTATACAGCATTACTTTAAATATATGCGAAACCCGAAATATGAGTCAAGTATTTTTATACACCGTTAAATTTTGGTCGTTCTAATCCCGAGGACGATCGATCTGGTACAATGAACACTATCGATTTGTAAAGATAAAATTAAAAAATAAAGTACTTTTTTTCTAAAAGTCAAATTAAAATACGTATGTACGAAATTAATTTCTCTAAGTAAACGGGTCAATGACCTTGTAGGTATTTGTCGGTCGTTGCGTACTAACTACCTACAGTTCATTGGCCTCGCTCAGTTGATGTTTACTTAAAGAAATTAATTTCGTACAAGCGTAAATTAACGCGAGTTTAAAAAAAAATACTTTATTTTTTAATTTTCTCTTCACCAATCTTTTCCAATTGATAGTGTTTCAAGTACCGAATCGACCCTCCACGGGATTAAAACGACCAAAATTTAACGGTGTATAAAAAATCGATGTACAAAATTTCATAACTGTAACATGTACAATGTCAAAGCTTAACAAGCTTTAAAATTTTACATGTGACATTGCTTGCCTGGTTTTCCGCATAAATACATGGTCACCGGGCCATCCGGGCTAGGGCCTAGCTATGGCATAACTAGCAAGCTTTTATAGCGCAGTATATACCTAACAAGTTCAAACACGATAAGGTTACCTTATTGCGCTTATTACCGAGTTCCTATGGCCATCTTCCAGCTCCATCATCAGACCCTGGTTACCATCTAGCACCAAAATACACACCAAGACGAATCACACGAGCCCAAACTCGATAGGGTCGTGTCGTTTAACTACCGAGTTCCTATGGCCACCTTCCGGTTCCATCATCAGATCAACTCCACGTAATAATAATTTTGCATTGTCATCTGATTTACACATGCATGCAAAATTTCAGCTCAATCAGTAACCGGGAAGTGAATCAAATTTTATTTGCAAGATTTGATATCAAATCAAAAATCAAATCAAACCTGTATGGTTCTTTCCTCAAAAGACCATCTCAGACACTAATCTGCATGGTTCTCATACGATTTGACCAATACATGTTTGAGTATGGACTTTAAAAGAGACTTTGACCCCTGAGTTTGTTTCGGTGTTTCTTCTCAGGGTAGTCAGCTAGGAAACACCGGCCTCATCTAGTTTAAACTGACAAAAGCAAAAGAGCGTGTTTGGAGGGGGAGGAGACAGTTTCGCATGTGCTCCTGGACTGCACGGGGATCACTGATACACGCACACGGACCTTGGGATCTCCGATGTCCCTTATTGACGCCCTGAAGAACCTGAGAGGCCTGATCAGTTTTTGGAGAGAGGTGGGCTGGTTGGAATAAGCCCACCTGAGATTATGGCCGCTATGGCCCACGTACAATGGTCCGTAGAGGACTGAGTGCGGAAACCATACTCAGAAGATAGATAGATAGATAACTGACAAAAAAAAAATTGACGTGTAAAAGTCATTTCATTTCATTTCATATCATATCATATCATATCATATCATATCATATCATATCATATCATATCATATCATACCATTTCATTTCATTTGATCACAGACAAACATCGGGATAGGTGAAACTAAATAAAAGCTAGTAAAATACCTTCTAGAGGAGTTTTCAGGGGCGCTTTTCAGCTTCACAATAGTTTGATTCATATACATCGGAAAATCTTCAGAAGCCCTGAAAAAAAATTACGAACATTATTAATATTTCCTTCAATTCATTTTCTGAACATATTTTGTATATTTTTAAATATTTCTTACAACACATAAAAAAATAAAAACACCAGTGAGAGCAGTGGTGGCCGAGTGGTAACGGCCCCGATCTACGAGTCGTAGGTCGCGGGTTCAAACCCAGCCAGGCGCATTACTTTGTGTAGTTTAATTCATCGCCACTGCTCTCAAAACGGTGAAAGAAAACATTGTGAGGAAACCGGCATGTCCTAAAACCAAAAATTCGATGACATGTGACATCCACCAACCCGCACTGGGCCCGCATGGTTGATTACGGCCCATTCCTTCTCCTAGAGAGGGCCGGAATCCCAGCAGTGGGAACATTAAAAGGCTGATGATGAGGATGATGATAAAAAAAACCATAAAAAATAGTAGTTCGCCGGTGTCGGGAGCAGGGTCCAAGCTACCGGTGGTTAAGGAGACAGGAACCTCCTCGTCTTCCTTCGTGGTTATATTTTACCCGACTGCGCCAGAAGGAGGGTTATGTTTTTCGAGTGTATGTATGTATGTATGTATAATTGTTTGGGACGCTCTGCAGCCTGAACGGCTCGATGGATTTTAGCTTGAGAGGTGTCGTTAGATTCGTATTTACTGCGAGAGTGACACTGGGTATATCAAAATAAAAAAAAATAAAAAATGGCGGATTTTTAGCGCAAAATTCAAATGTTTGGCACGCTCTGCGACCTGAACGGCTCGATGGATTTTAGTTTGAGAGGTGTCTTTAGATTCGTAATTACTTTGAAAGTGATATCGTAATAAAATAAAACTAAAAAAATAAAAAATAAAAAACGGTAATTTAAAAAACCCGACTGCTTTTCTGAGCATTCATGAAAAAGCCCTAAAACAAGAAAGTCGTTGTACCCGATTGTACTTATCTATATAATATTTTAAATACTGGCAGTCGGGACCTATTCTAGAAAGTCAATAGATTGGAGTAATCTGCAATGTAATATAGGTATGTGCTCTCAATAAAAAAAGTATAGTGATGGTCAAGATTTTGCGACATACCATAGCCATAAATTATAAGCATAACAAAGCATAGGCATCAGCCTTATAATGTTCCCACTGCTGGGCTCAGGCCTCCTCTCTAGGAGAGGGAATGGGTCGTCATCCTCCACGCGGGCCCAGTGTGGGTTGGTGGATATCACATGTCTTCGAATTGTTGGTTCTAGGACATACCGGTTTCCTCACGATGTTTTCCTTCACCGTTTTGAGAGCAGTGGTGCTGAAATATATCACACAAAGTAATGCGCCTGGCTGGGTTTGAACCAGTGACCTACAACTCGTAAGTCGGGGCCGTTACCACTAGGCCCGGCTCGATATCGACGGGAAAAGTGCCCAGAACGCTGGCAGCATTGCCACGTTGGATAGCAATGCTGATTTGTTGACCGAAGAATAGCCCAGGCTTCGGTTTCGGTAGTAGTACTGAACAACTCGAGCGCTCGAACCTTATTACCAGAGGTCGGAGTAGGTAGATTGATTTTATATACTTGCGTCAAGATACTATAATATAGACATGCCATTTTATCCATAATGTGAGGGAAGTACCGGAAAAAGTTCCGGGATTGGAATTATGGACTAAAATAAAAAACAGGAATTTCACAAATTTCGCACTCTACGAACCGAGGTAAGCGATTGTGATATCTGGAACACAGCGCGCGCGCATTGTGCTAACAAACACCCAATGAGCCATACAGGATACTTGCTTCTGACTGGTCGTTGCGTGCGGTCAATGCGTTGTGAACATAGATGAACATGACATAAAGAAACAAAAGGCCCTGTCTAAGTTTTGTTTCATACTGTCAAGCGTCATTTCTAATTCAACAGTAAGGGACAAAATACGGTGTAACTATTCCAAGGTATTTTTGTATAAAATAAAATACTGATTTCTTTCACCATTAGCTAACACTGGCAGCGGAGATTGATATTATTAATACTTTTTTCACCTTAAACACAAATTCGTGACAATTTCAAAATTCCGGTACAAATCTATACTTATAATAAATCTGTAGAAGTAAAAATTCTGTACATTGAAAATATCAAAAAAATAAATGGCAGATTTGTGACTAAAAAAAATTTTTGTCGGTCTGTCTATCTGTCTGTCTGTTTGTTCAGGCATCACGCAAAAATTACCGGTTCGATTACGATGAAACTTGGTATAATTATTCTTTAATATCCTGGGCACCACACTGGGTACTTTTTATCCCGGAAAAGTATATACAATAAAAAACAAACTTAATTTTGCGGTTCGATCCCTAAGCCCGATTACTGTACCAACCGCAAATAATAAGTTTGTCGCAGGTTACGTCACCCGTTTCTATTGTAATTAGCCACAAAAGGCCCGCGCCGAGACAGAAGTATTAATACCGGTAAGTATGCTCGATAGACAACGTTCTACACAAATATCACTTTACACAAAAAACTCATTGATAAGTTTCGCCGTTCACGCGAACGAAGTTGCGGGCACAGCTAGTATCACAATAAATATGAAGTTCCGGTATTTTGGAGGCATATCCATATTATCCTCTACCTTTGACTTCCTGACCTTAAATCAATCTACCTACTCCGACCTCTGTACCTCTACCATGAGTTTTAAGCAATAGTATTCGTCGCTACTCGATATCGACGCCGTAAATATTTTGTATGGCAAATTTTGGTTCTGCAAGTGACCGCTAGAGGCGCTGCAAAATTTGCCATACAAAATATTTACGGCGTCGATATCGAGTAGCGACGAATACTATTGCTTAAAACTCATGGTAGAGGTACTGGTTATTACCTACCTTAATTTGACAGTTTCGTGCGCTGTGTTAGAACGCGTCGCCCCTTTTTCTAACGGCTGCGGTTCCCGATGCTGCGTAGAGTCAATTACATATTTCCACTGAAAGATTGAGTCTAAGACTTTATTATTTACTAATTTTTAGTGTTCCGTAGCCAAATGGCAAAAAAACCCTCTGCATACAGACCCACAAGCTGCAGGTGTACAAAGACTGGCATTACCTACGCTTTAAACAGTGATTTTAACATTTTCTGTGCATTTTTGGGGTTCCATAGCCAAATGGCAAAAAACGTAACACTTATAGATTCGTCATGTCTGTCTGTCTGTCCGTCTGTATGTCACAGCCACTTTATTCCGAAACTATAAGAACTATACTGTATAACCTTGGTTTGTAGGTGTATTCTGTGAACCGCATTAAGATTTTCACACAATATAGAAAAAAAAACAATTTTTGGAGGTTAAGTACTTAAAACTGAAACCAAAAATAAAGTTTTTTCATCAAACCCATACGTGTGGAGTATCTATTGATAGGTCTTCAAAAATTCTCAGCCTCATTGAATGTACACGAAGTGCCCTGAATAGAGAGAGATGGAGAATTCTCGCAAAAACCGCTACCAACCTACCAGACGATCCATGACCACGACCGCTCCGACAGGAGTGCACGACTGAGAAGAAGTCATCTAGATGTATAGAGAGGGAGAAGGAGGACAAATAAAAGATGGATGTATTATGTGAGGAGTGATATGAAAGAAAAGGGAGTCAGTGATAGCGTGACGATGGACAGGACAGAATTGAAGAAAAAAGCATGTTGCGCCGACCAAAAACTTGGGGAAAAGATTGTGAAAAAAATATGATGATAACAAAGAGATTGAAGAGATACAATAGAGCAGCTATCAGAAAAAAATGTCTTAGAAAAACTGTCATCCTACGTCAGCTAGCTTTCAATAGTAGACACGTGAATTTGTAATTTATATGTTTTTACGCTATTTTCTAGAACTATTTGCGGAAATTATTTATTATTTATTTATTTTATACTTCATGCACATAAAGGTACAGTGGCGGACTTAATGCAGAGAAAAAAAAAATGTTGGCAGGTGCAATAAAAGAGAGGAGAAAAAAAAATGAATTTAAAAAGATACACAAATGAATTGCAGATAAAATCTAATTATATAATATATACACAATTTAATAAACTAAATATATACATATAAATATACAAGAAATTACTCCAAATCGGCTAACAGAGAAATATTAGCGCTGTGTGGATACCACTGCCAACTTCTTACGAATATGCTCGCGAACCTCAATCTTGAATTTTATTCGGTTTGTAGCCATCCTGACCTCTTGGGAGAGCGCATTCCAAAGAGAAATAGCCTGAACAAAGAAAGAACAGTGAAGGAAGTCAGTGTGATGAGTGGGACATAGAAGAAGACGGTCATGAGATGAGCGTAGATTTCTGTTATGGTTGGCGCAAATGTATTGAAAATGAGGGGTATTGGGAGAATTGAGAAAAGAAAACAATGTAGTGAGCGCCCTTTGCTGTCTGCGTTGAATTACAGAGTAAATACGAAAAATATTTACGACAATAAACTGAAGTTAGGTCCAGTCGACTACACTAGACTGAGCGACTTACTACTCCTAGGTAACAACAATGGGATCACAATTTTGTTTGCTATGTCCTGTCTATTGGTAGTCTATATAATGTCATTGGATGATAAAAATACGACAAATCTTTTTTTTTTTTCTTTGAAAAAAATTAACATTTTCTTTAATATTTTTTTTTGTACTTACGAAGGTAACCTGCAAGGAGTAAAAAATAATAATTAAATAGCTAGTTTTGCCAGCGGGTTTGCCCGCATGAAGGTCAGTTTTTTCTTCCATTTCCAATCCTCGTGTAACCAGTTAGGGACGGAGTTTCGTAAAATCCGTTCTTAGAGGACGTCTACACCCTATAAGGAACCTACCTGTCAAATTTTAAGTTTGTAGGTGTTATAGTTTCTAAGTGCTCGATTATGGAGACGCGGCGCGTCGGGCGGTCCGTCGTACATTGCCGTATGTTTGTGTTTGCGCGAGCGATGACGCGGCCCGCTTACGACGAAACGCCCAAAGCGCCGCGCAACACACCGCGTCTCCTCCATTTCGTATTTAATCAATGAGTGGTATTTCGCTTTTATTTAAATAGATTAGATATATATTAAACACTTTGATGTTTTGGAACACTTAAAGTTGTTAATGTAAAAATTGATTTAATCAGTGCTCCCGCTCTAGCACGGAGCGAGAGATCATGTCAGACTTTTACTGACTAAAACCCACTCCTATGTTCCTTCTTTGCCTTGCATTACAAGACCCCGAGTTACAAGTTCCATTTCAGACCTCTGTGGCCCCAGTAGGCTTCGACCCTGCTGGGCCTCTACAGTTTTGCTGACATCTCCTTAAGGTGCGCAAAACACTACGCGCCGTCTACAACTCAGGCTCAATCCGAATAGTTACTGGACGGCCGGACGGCAAGCTACATATTGCTCGAATTATTTTCAAGTAAATAATTTACTGGCACTCTTGAACTGCCATGGTCGATCAGTTACAAAAACTCTTTTCGCTTTCAGAAGTTAACCCATGACCCAATGGGCTTCGACCCTGCTGGGCCTCTACAGGTTTGCTGACATCTCCTTAAGGCGCGCATGGAACACTACGCACCGTCGACGATTCGGGCTCGACGGCCGGACGGCAAACTACTTATTGCTCGTCGTCATGAAGATATAAATTACCTGATGGTGTTCCGGGTGAGCGGTTGTAAATTTATTTATAATGTCACCACCAAACGGCAGTTTTGTGAATTTCTCATCTTCTGGATTTGTGGATTTCACCTTCAAATTGCTTATTATTGAATGTATCACCTGCCTGTGGAAGGAAGACCAATTAGTGTGGTTCTTTTATCATAATCATCATCATGGAGATTTATCAGGAGTACCATAACTAAAAAGTTTGAAGGGTGTCGGTGTTTCTATACAACATTATTTTTAAGTATATAGGAAACATAAATATAGTTTGTTCAGAATCAGTAACTGAATCGTTTCCAATAATTTTTACACTATGTTATATTTTTTACCAAAAAAATTCAAAGAAGCTCACAAGTTGGACACCACCTACACTAAGTACACCACACAGTAGTGCACAGCTGGGTGCAGGAGCAAAACAACCCCTCAGTGATCTGGTGACCGTGTGTTTGTATGAATAACCTGGGCCTCAAGTCTGCTATTCCAATGATAAATGATAAATGATATTTATTTTGTAAGTAGGTTTTTAAAAACACTTTTACACGTCAAAAAAAATTTTTGTCATTTTTATCACTAGATGAGGCCGGTGTTTCCTAGCTGACTACCCTGAGAAGAAACACCGAAACAAACTCAGGGGTCAAAGTCTCTTTTAAAGTCCATACAGTAAATATGTATTGGTCAAATCACATGAGGACCATGCAGATTTGTCTGAAATGGCCTTTTGAAGAAAGAACCATACAGATTTGAGTGGACCTGTCCAGTCAGTGCAAGCATTTGTCAGTATTCGCAAAGCTCAACTCAGGACACTAAGGAGCTCAACGACTTGACGAACAATACCAAGGAAAGGACATTTGGGTAGGCCGCAGAAAATACTCAAATTGCCAGACATATGCTAAAAATTACTGAAAAGAAAAGAGAGAACAGAAGAGAAAAAATAATAATAATAAAAACTAATCCACATTGTCCTCACGTTCACAATATTAAAAAAAAAAAATATAGTTTACAAAATGTAATACTTAGCGTATTTATGTCAAACATTATTTAAAACAATATATAAATATATTTTAAACAATAGTGTCATAATCGTCTATCATTGATTTCATCATGGTTGATTTTGACAAGTTTGGCAATCTACTAATATAATGGCGTCACTATGACATTCCAACAGTCAATCACTGACAAACCATTGAAAGAAATGGTAATCTCGTACATGACAATGACAAATGAATTTCTGACTTATGGGGTAATCTGCTAAAATTTTGTCAGTTCCTTTGATTAGTGACTTCCCATTAGATTTGTCTGAATACGACAAAGTCATTCTACTACCATTCTTTTATGAGACCAATAATCGACCAATGATCGACCATCCTGATTTAGTAGATTAAGAACTTTTACCAAAATGACAATTGAATTGTGTTGGAATGTCGAACTTACAAAAATAGCAGACTTGGGACAAGCTTATAACTTTGTGATTTTTCATGATACAGTTATGAAATTTTCTACATAGATTCTTCACATAAAAATACTAAACACGTGTTTTGGGTTTTGTAATTAAAAATAAGGCCCGGTTTCCACCAAAGCGGAGAGGAGAGGAGACGAGAGGAGATGTGTTGCGAAGCTGGCAGGTTATATCCACTAAAGCGGAGAGGAGGTGTGAGCTTTGTGTAGCAGAGATAAGGGCTGAGAGAAGGGGCGCGAGGAGAAGCGGGGTGCGTGGTGCGCCAGAGCGTGCTCCACCCGACCGGCCGAATAGACAATTCTCCGCTCTGCCACACCGCTTGCCCGCTCGCCACACTAAATTCTATAGAAAAATGAGACATCTCCTCTCCTCTCCGCTTGATCCATTTCCACCAAAGCTAAGCGGAGCAGAGATGTGGAAATAACGAAATCGGATTGGTTTATTCAAACATATCTCTCGTCTCCTCTCCTCTCCGCTTTGGTAGATACCGGGCCTAAGTTTAATTTGTTCTCTTTGATATTTAACACCGAGTGGCTTGTTCTTCGCATTGCCATTCAACGTAGCAATGCTGCCAGTCTTCTGGGTACATTTCCGGATGACAGCGATGTGGAGGAGTACTTCGACGCCTGAGTGTACTGTGTTTTTGTATTATATGTACATTGTTAGGTTTTAATATAAATAGTTTAGTTAATATTTAAGGTTTTGTACATGTGTAGATATAATTTAAATAGTTATTAATGTATTTTAATCACTAATAAATTTGGCTTAGGTCCATATTAACACTAACTTCCGAAATTAAAGTTAATTTGCACATTTTTGTGTGTGTTTTTTTACATTGTATTAATACACGATGTATTTTTTTGTAAAAAGTTTTTTTATAATTTAAAAATACTCACCCCGCATATGAAAAGCCCATTTCCTTCAGAGTGTTCCGTTCAGCTATCGTCAAGTGTGAATAGAAAAAATTGTAACGGTCCAGTTCGCTTATCTTCTTCCAATCTTCTTCCGAAATATGTGGCGGAGGAGTTTCTTTGTTCGTATTGGAACGAAAATATCTGAAACAAAAAAAAATACGATTATGAAATTCTGAAAACCCAACAAACTTATGATTCAAAGATTCAAAGCATTTTATTTCAAACTAGCTGTGCCCGCAACTTTGATCACGTGAACAACGAAACTTATCAATGAGTTTTTTGTGTAAAGTGCTATTTGTGTAGAACGTTATCTATCGAGCATACCGGTATTAATACTTCTGTCTTTGCTAATTACAATAGAAACGGGTGACGTAACCTGCGACAAACTTATTATTTGCGGTTGGTACAGTAATCGGGCTTAGGGATCGAACCGCAAAATTAAGTTTGTTTTTTATTGTATATACTTTTCCGGGATAAAAAGTACCCAGTGTGATGCCCAGGATATTAAAGAATAATTATACCAAGTTTCATCGTAATCGAACCGGTAGTTTTTGCATGATGCCTGAACAAACAGACAGACAGACAGACAAACATGTTTTTATCTCATTTTTGGGTTCAGTGTCGGTATAGTAACACCCCCTGCCATTTTTTTTTTTATATTTTCAATGTACAGAATTTTTACTTCTACAGATTTATTATAAGTATAGATAAACCATTTACAGGCACTTTTGAAAAGTCAAGAAGTCGGTCTGTCAGAAAAAATGATGCTAATTGCACATTCCAAAGCGTAGATCTCTATGGAGAAGAATGTGCAAGAAACTCCATGGACACTCTTTTCAAACTTGTTTTATATTACAAATATCTCGGTTACATGTTTCTTGTTGCTGCTATTATGTGAGAACAATGTAAATAAGATAAAGAGAAAAAAAATGTTCTAATTATAATATTAAAATAAACCATGTATGAGTATATTTAAGAAAAAGTAATAGTATTTAAGTTTTATTTGGAAGATATCCGCAATAGAACCAGGGTTGCCGACATAGCACGTAGAATTGCCAAACTTAAGTGGCAATGGGCTGGGCATTGCACGCAGAACAGATGGCCGTTAGGGCCGAAAGGTTCTGGAGTGGCGGCCGCGTACCGGAAGACGCAGCGTTGGAAGACCTCCCACAAGGTGGACCGATGACCTGGTAACGCGATGTTTGATGGAGAGGCAACGCGAAAAAAGAGGGATAACGCCTAAAAACTCTGTTAGCATTCGGTAAATCCGTCATTTACTCGAATATTTTACAAAACTTGTTCCAGGAAATACGTGTTTTATTTTAAAACCCTTGAAAGTTTTTGAGAAAAATTGTCATCATTTAATCAAGTACTTCTAATAAGTACGTTTTTATATTTTTAATTTAAGAGTACCTTATAGAGGGCTAAAGTTCACATAGAATAGCTGAATTTCAGAGGTCTTTACTGGATTAGTTTTAAACAAATTTATGTTTTGATTTCTATAGAAGCCTAGATAATATTCACGAGATATCTGTGTATCCAAAATATCTGAAGAAAAATGTGTCATGTGGCGACCAAACAGGTTATATGCCGGGGTAAAGTGCAAACTGGCACGATGTAATAACTTTAAATAGAAGTTTAGAAAAAAAGAGGGTGTTCTTATTAGATTTTCATAGATTGTCAATGAGAAAAAAATAGGAAATATAGGCCGTTAAATTTTGGTCGTTTTAATCCCGCAGAGAGTCGATTCGGTACATAAAACCCTATCGATGTGTAAAGATAAAAATGAAAAACAAAGTACTTTTTTTAAACTCGAATTAATTTACGCATGTACGAAATTAATTTCTTTAGGTAATCGTCAGCTGAGCGAGGCCAATGAACTGTAGGTAGTTAGTACGCAACGACTGACAACTACCTACACGGTCATTGACTCGTTTACTTAAAGAAATTAATTTCGTACATGCGTATATTAACTCAGCTTTGAGAAAAAAAGTACTTTATTTTTTAATTTTATTTTTACAAATCGATAGTGTTTAATGTACCGAATCGACCCTTCACGGGATTAAAACGATCAAAATTTTACGGTGTATAAAAGAGAACACCATGAAAAATTATTTTAATAAAATAGAAACATGATATAATTTAGTTGGCTCGATAAAAAAAAAGGCAAATCTGACCCTAATCTGAAGCCGTTACAATAATTAAAAGTAAACGAGTCAATGACCTTGTAGGTAGTTGTCAGTCGTTGCGTACTAACTACGGTTCATTGGCCTCGCTCAGCTGACGTTTACTTAAAGAAATCAATTTCGAACATGCGTAAATTAATTCGAGTTTAAAAAAAAGTACTTTATTTTCCATTTTTATGTTTACAAATCGCTAACCTAACCTAACCAAAATTAAACGGTGTATACTTACGCTTTTTCATTTGCGCCAACTTTCATAACACCACCAGCTTGTGGCGGTAATGTATCTGTGACTTTCTTCTCCATCTTGCTGTGGAAGAAGTGAAGAACTTGTAAACTCATTTCTCGCGTCGAAATCTTCAGATCTAGCAACTTAGCGAGAAAAAATTACATTAATATTGATGCGTTTTTATCATTAGTATTCCATACTACAGCTCCCCTAGCCAAGTTACGATATTTCGCTAAGGGCGAACGCTTGGAGTTGGCCACGCTCCCAATTCCTTTGTTCTAGCCACGTGACTGATGAATGATGATGATGATGAATTTACCTCTACACTAGTAGAGAAGAATTGACCTCTACACAGGCATTGCAGGGGGTGCTGCGCGCGGGGTGTTAGTACTGATTCGATTTTTTATTGATTACTTATCGATATTCAATGAAATTAGAAAAAAAATCAATACAAGTTATTCAATTTATCGTAACATATATTTTGGTATAAATTCAAAGTATAAGTATAAAGCCGTTTTTGAGAAAATACGTAATTAATGTTCAAAAAAGGCCTGTTTACCAGATTTTTTTTCTAGAGTTTAGGTATTTTTTTGAGAAACGTAATCAATACAATTTATTTGTAACGTCCTTAAGTATCCCCTTCATTTTTTATATGGTAATCGTACATAAGGAATAATCTATAAACTTCAATCAACCTAGGTGTTTTTTTGGATTTGGGCGATGTAATCCCCTTAAGATGACGTCAGAACAAATGAATTTAGGGCGTGGCCAACTCCAAGCGTTCACGCTTAACGAAACGATTGTAAGTTGGCTAGGGGGCAGGTCCCTAGATAAACTCTCAAATCTGACAATATGCTGTTTTTTTTAAGGTTCCGAACCTCAAAAGGAAAAAAACGGAGTCCTTATAGGAGCTTGGTACAGTCCATGGTCCGAAGCGAGGAGGAGTGGCAGGGGGTCGCCTCCTTCTACGAAGCAGTAGTGCTAGCAAAGGAGAAGGCCGACCGTATCAGGCAAAGGCAACTGACTAAAAACCCACCGGGTTTTTTTTTATGGTAGGTAAAATCATCCAATGACAAATCCCGCCCTTGGGCGGAGCGGGAAGTAGTGTCAAACTCTTACTGACTAAAAACCTACCCCGTTCCTTCGTAGCCTATCGAGCCGGGGCCGGGTATTCCTTTCGGAAATTAACCCATGACCCCAGTAGGCTTCGACCCTGTCTGCCTGCAGTTAGCAGGCTGGGCCTCTTCGGTGTGCTGACAGCTCCTTGAGGCGCGCGGGAACAGTGCGCGCCATCGACGACCTGGGCTTGGTCTGGATGGTTACTGGACGGCCGGACAGCGAGTTACCCATAGCTCGCCATCCGCAAGCCCGCGCCTACGTTGGCTGGAAATCAGGATCGGAATCGGAATCCCCGCGGCGGCTGGGCCGTGAGGGCCGTTGCCTCTCGCGTGCGGCCTCCTCCTTTGCTAGCATTACTGCTTCGCAGAAGGAGGCGACCACCTGCCAGCCCTCCTCGCTTCGAGAGATTGGCGCTTCCAATGTCGACCGATCGGAATTAAACTCGAGAGTAAGCCCCCAGGGGCCCAAGTCTGCTATTTTCATAAATTCGTCATTCTAACACGATTCCATTGTCATTTTGCTAAAAGCAGCTAAAAGTTCGTAATTTGCAAAGTTAATAATGACCGATCATTGGTCGCTTAGTGGTCTTTTAGCTGTTAAAGTCAAAGTGCCATTACTGCTTACTGTTTTTATTTCGTGCGGCTGCCGGCCGGCGTTTATCATTGTTTGGTTTTTGTTATGTTTTTGTGATGATATAAGTCAAACATTCATTTGTCATTAGTAGGTAAGTGCGAGATTACCATTCTATGCCATTTCTTTCATTGGAGTATCAGTGGTTGGTCATTGGAAAGTCATAACATATAAACATATTTATTGGTAAAATTTACATTTACAAGTCACATTTGTTTTATAATTAAATGAAATGTGAGTTGCGTATACAATTAAAATTAATTCATTAAATAAATAAAATACTTTATCAATAATGTAAAATTACAAGAATTGAGTTTTCGAAATTAATTATTTCATTAACATTCATTAAATAATAGTAAAAATATAAATAATAATAAATTGATCTTAAAAAAAAAAAATTGATTGTCATTTTTTCAATGGATTATATTTGATAAAAAATTAAATTAAAATTGAAATTAATTCGTTAAAATTGATCATTATTATTAATTAATAATTAATTATCTAACATCTCCTCAATAGAATAAAACCCTTTCTGAGTAAGCCAGCATTTAAGTTTGTTCTTAATAATGACGACATTATATTAGTAGATTACGAAACTTGTCAAAACCAACAATTATGAAATCAATGATAGACCATTATGACACTATTGTAATAGCAGCCTTGAAACCCAGCTCCACATCATAATAATTTTGCATTGTCATCTGATTTTCACATGCGTGCAAAATTTCACCCAGCGGTAATGGGGAAGTGGAACTAAATAAAAATTTGTAAAATATTATGTTTTATAGATGTTTACCTTGTCCTCTAATATCTTTAGATAGTCAGTGGTACGCCTGAATCTCTTCAGAACCGATTTGAAGTCCTGCTTATATAGTTTAAACGCCTCCTCCTCGACGTTGTACTTCCGAACATTTTGAGCGGAAAAAATTGGATACACTGCAAAAGAAAATATGTGTTTAAATCTATATGTATACTAGCAACGCGCCCTAGCTTCGCACGGGTCCCGGATGTCGCCACTGTGCGGTCCGCCCAGAGGACACGGTGGAGCACACAGTCGAGGTGTGCCCCGCTTGGGAAGAGCATCGCCGTGTCCTTGTGGGGGCGATCGGTGGCGGCGATGTCTCGCGCCCCACCTAAGGGCGGGATTTGTCATTGGTTAGGTAAAACCAATGACAAATCCCGCCCTTAGGTCACAAAAAAAAAGCTTCGCACGGGTGCAATGGTGATATTAAATATGTTACGCATTTATTATAGACATAAACCTTCCTCTTGAATCATTCTATCTATTAAAACCGCATCAAAATCCGTTGCGTAGTTTTAAAGATCTAAGCATACATAGGGATAGACAGCGGGAAGCGACTTTGTTTTATACTATGTAGTGATGATATCTAAAAGCGAAATACCACTCACTGATTAATCACGAAATCTCAGATCACCTACAAACTTAAAATTTGGCATGTAGAGTGCAGGCGTAGAGTAGCCAGCCTTTCGGTATTTTACAGGATACATTTTGGAGAGTGTGCGCGGGAATTGCATGACTTGATACCGCCATCTCATTTCTACCATCGAACAACCGGGCACGGCGTACGGCGTACGGCGAATATCCACCCTTACGTTGTTGAAACTTCCACGGTCCGGACTAAGCGTATTGCCTCGTCGTTTATACCGCGTACATCGAGGGGACTGGAACAATTTGCCTGCTTAAATCTTCCCGTCAGATTACAATTTGTGAATAGGGTCTTAATAAACTAATGTGCCTCACCATCGACGATTGCATCACTGCTTACCGTCAAGTAGCGTCGCGGTCAAACACTAGTTAATAACAATTAAAATAAAAAAGGATACTTACTAACAAAAAACACAACAGCTAAATTAAAAATACTTTTCAACATTGTTTTTCTGTATCCACAGACTCAAATTTTAAATCACTGAACACAAATTTTACAGGGAGAATAACAATTTTCACATTTCAAATACATGCATACACTTCGCACTAAAATAAAAATATACAATAAAATATTTTGTTTTATTATGTCGTTAAAAACTGTTTCAAATTATCTTCTGCGGATGCAGTGTTGGTTTTTAACTTAGTCAAATGTAAAGTAAACTTGTGTCCATGTATGACTTTTCTTTTCGAATGATTTGATTTTTTTTATTTTCGGTGGGTAAAAATCATCCAGTGATATCCCCCGCCCTTGGGCGGAGCGGGAGATAGTGTCAGACTTTTACTGACTAAAAAACCTTTACGATCCTTCGTGTCCGATCGTCCGATAACCGACCGGACCGAGCCCAAGTCGTCGACGGCGCGTTCTGTTCCCGCCCGCCTCAAGGAGCTGTCCGAAGAGGCCCAGCCTGCTAACTGCAGGCAGGCAGGGTCGAAGCCTACTGGAGTCATGGGTTAACTTCCGAAAGGAATACCCGGCCCCGGCACGATAGGCTACGAAGGAACGGGGTAGGTTTTTAGTCATTAAGAGTCTGACACTACTTCCCGCTCCACCCAAGGGCGGATTTGTCACTGGATGATTTTACCTACCATAAAAAAAAACCCCGATCCTTCGTTGCCTTTCATACCAGGGCCGAGCCTTCTTTCAGAAGCAGATCCTTGGCTCCAGTAAGCTTCGACCCTGCATGCTAGCAAGCTGGTCCTCTACGGTTTGCTGACAACTCCTTAAGGCGCGCGGGAACTGTACGCGCCGTCAACAACTTGGGCTCGGTCCGGTCGGTTACCGGACGGTTGGATAGCGAGCCATACATACCAACGCCCGGCGCGAGAAATCGCCGATCAACCGATCGCCCCCACAAGGACACGGCGATGCTCTGTCCAGGCGGGGCTCACCACTACCGTGTCCTTCGGGCGATCCACACAGTGGCGACACCCGGTGCAGGTACTTACCGAACTGGCTATGTTCGGTGAGAACCTCGGAAAGGTGAGAACGCCGTGAGGTCTTTCCAGCCACGCCTCGAAGATGGGACTTACTGCCATAATTATGGCGTGCCCCGAATCGACTGTTTCTATTTTCCTTCAAATTATTTGGGCTCAGTAGCTGACCACGTGGTGAAGAATTGGAGGGCCGGGAGTAGCGGCCAGCCAAAACCGGTGAAGGAAAACATCGTGAGTCAACCGGCATGTCCTAGAACCAAAAATTCGAAGACTTGTCTTTTTTTTATGCTAGGTAAAATCATCCAATGACAAATCCCACCCTTGGGCGGAGCGGGAAGTAGTGTCAGACTCTTACTGACTAAAAACCTACCCCGTTCCTTCGTTGCGTATCGTGCCGGGGCCGGGTATTCCTTTCAGAAGCTAACCCATGATCCAAGCAGGCTTCGACCCTGCCTGCATTCGAAGACATGTGACATCCACCAACCCGCACTGGGCCCGCGTGGTGGATTACGGCCCATTCCCTCTCCTAGAGAGGAGCAAGTCCTAGCTGTAGAAACATTAAAAGGCTGTTAATGTTATTATGCTATGCTAGGCTTATAAAACGTCAAATAACACCACGGTAACTGTTTTATAAAAACCAGTCAAGTTGAAGTCAGACTCGTGCACGAAAGGTTCCGTACCATTGACTAGAAAAAAACACTTTTGTTGTATGAGCCCATTCTATTTTTTTTTAATTTATTTATTATTATAGCAAATATACAATTCGGTATTTTGTGAATATTTCAAGTGTGTACCTGTTACCATTTATTGATATCGAGCAAATAACGGCAAAAAACATCTTTTTTGTTGTATGCGAGCCCCCTTAAATATTTATATTATTTGGTTTTTAGTTTGTTGTTATAGCGGCAACAGAAATACATATTTTGTGAAAATTTCAACTGTCTAGCTATCGCGGTTCTTGAGATACAGCCTGGTGACAGACAGATGGACACACAACGAAGTCTTAGTAATGGGGTCTCATTTTTACCGTTTGGCTACTGAGCCCTAAAAATTATTGAAATGTTATTGTATTTTTTTATGAAGATTTTCTCAGTCCGGAGTTTGATAGTGAAAAAAAAGAAAGAAAGATATTTCATTTGACACAATATAGACACACACACAATGCAGAAACAACATGTAGACACTTTTTTTTTTTTAATTAGCCTATACTTTCCCACTGCTGGGCAAAGGCCTCCCCCAATTCCTTCCAGGTATTTTTCTCTCGGGCCACCTCGAGCCATCATGGTGAAATGGCGAGAACGACTGTCGCAACCCTGTGCTGTGCTTTGAAGCGTGGCTGGAAAGGCCTCACAGCGTCGTAACCTTCCGCATGGCGCAGGTACTAACCGAACATGGCAAGTTCGGGCCGTACCTGTACAAGATCCGTGCGGAGGTGACGCCCGGGTGTCGTCACTGTGCGGAACGCCCGGTGGACACGGTGGAGCACACGGTAGAGGTGTGCCCCGCTTGGGAAGAGCATCGCCGTGTCCTCGTGGGGGCAATCGGCGGCGATCTCTCGCGCCGGGGCTTGGTTCAAGCCATGCTCCGGAGCGAGGAAGAGTGGCAGGCGGTCGCCTCCTTCTGCGAAGCAGTAATGCTAGCAAAGGAGGAGGCTGACCGTATCAGGCAACGGCGCTCACGCCGCAGCCGCCGCCGTAATTCCGATCCAAATTTCCGGCCACCGTAGGCGCGGGCTTGCGGACGGCGGGCAATGGGTAGCTCGCTGTCCGTTTGTCCGGTAACAGACCGGACCGAGCCCAAGTCGTTTACGGCGCGCACTGTTCCCGTGCGCCTCAAGGAGTTGTCAGCAAACCGTAGGGGCCCAGTAGGGTCGAGGCCTAGTCTGGGGCTCTGGGAAGGTATGAAAATGCATACCAGGGCCCTGGATCCAAGGCAGGGAAGGAACAGGGTAGGTTTTTAGTCAGTAAGAGTCTGACACTATTCCCGCTCCGCCCAAGGGCGGGATTTGTCATTGGATGATTTTACCTACCGTAAAAAAAAAAAAAAAAAACCTCGAACCAGACACTTAAGATAAAAAAAGGATAAAACTAACATTGTGTGTCTCACGGTTGCGCCAAATAGGTCCAGTTCAGCAAAAATGCCTGACAGCTACGTGGTAGTTGGCTGACGCTTGTTTTCAACTGCACCTTATTTAGAGTGTCCGGTGAAAAAAAAAACTTTATTTATAACATATTTATTTATTATTATTTATTTATTTTTTTTGCTATAACATCCACCCGGATTTTTTACGTAGAAAATTATCATCGAATAACTTTCCAGGTGAAGAGAGAGGAAGTGTCAGACTTTTACTGGTAAAAACCCACGCGTGTTGCTTCAATGGCCCTTTTCGAGAACCACCTGCTGGGCTCCTACGGTTTTGCTGATATCTTGAGGCCCGCGTGGAACATTACGCGCCGTCGACGATTTGTACTGTAATGTCTATTCTATGCTTTATTAATGGCAAGTAGAGCCGATGTCAACTATTCTGCCAATGTCTAAGTGACCCGGAAAAGCAAGTGTGTATATTAAAATTTCACAAAAATGGAAGGGGACAGTAAGTGAAGACCAAAGATTCTTCGGTTGATACAGTTGAACTTGATGGGTTAGTATTGGAAACTGTAATGTCGGAGTAATGAGTTTGCATGACATTATATCAAACTCATTATTATGAGTTATCATACTGGTTTGTGAGTACTTTGAAAGATGTTGGTATTCTAGATCGCATTTGAATATTTATAGGAAATAGTACATTATGATATAAGTGTGTAATGTAGAAGGTTACCGTCGAGGCGGTATTAAGACCCGAGCCTTGGCGAGGGCCTTTAGAGAGCCAAGAACGGTGTACCATAGACCACAAAATGTTTTTATTTTTTCGTATAAATTTTGTTTACCTCAAGAACCAATATTATCTATAAAAAAGGATAACGAAATTTTAACCCACCCGATGGATATAGCCAACGAATTTAATAAATATTTTATAGAGATTGTCGAGAACAATCAACAACCAAATTGTACGCCGACGAAAAATCTTTTTAGTGAAAATTCGACATTGCATTCATTATTTATGATGCCTGTAGTAGATGATGACATAGTTAAAATAATTACCAGCCTAAAAAACACGAACACTGTCGGACATGATGGCATATTAACCAAAGTCATAAAATATGTCAAAGAAGTTATAGCTAAACCACTGACTCATGTAATCAACCTGTGTATTGCTGATGGTATATTCCCAGATAGTTTAAAGAAAGTTATCATTAAGCCCCTTTTTAAAAGAAATGACAAAACTAATGTTAAAAATTATAGACCAATTGCGAAAATTCCGGTATTTTCTAAAATAATAGAGAAAGTAATTTATAATTCCATTTATGCTTATTTCGAAAAATTTAAATTGTTCTGCGAAGAACAAAAGGGATTCAGAAAAAATATCAATGTTAATATGGCACTGTTTGACCTATTATCAAGTGTTTTGAAGTCCGTCGATAAAAAAAAACCTGTTTGTGCAATATTCACAGACATGACGAAGGCATTTGATTTTGTAGATCATAAAATTTTATTACAAAAATTACATGGCTATGGCATTAGAGGAAACATCCTTAGGCTTTTAGAATCTTACTTGAGTGATAGATTACAATGCACTGAAATTACTAGAATATGTCCTACAACCAAATTAGAAATCACATATACCTCTAAACCAAGGTACATAAAATACGGCGTGCCTCAAGGTAGCGTTCTAGGACCACCGCTTTTCTTGATATACATAAATGACCTCCCAAAATTCATAGGGCAAAAAATGGTACTCTTTGCAGACGATAGCACGGCTATTATAGAATGTAATAATCAAAACAATTATCAAAATGACATTAACAATTCTTTAAATAAAATAATAAATTGGCTTAATAATAATAATCTTATAATTAATTTAAGTAAAACGAATGTAATGCACTTTCATCAACGACTTGAGAAACCATTAATTAATGTTGCCTATGACAATTATGAGATAGAAGAAGTTAATACTGCGAAGTTCTTGGGTATAACTATAGATGAAAAACTGACTTGGAAACCTCATTTGGAGGTAATCTGCAAGCGATTGAGTAAATCAGCATATTTGTTACTTCAACTCTCAAAGAAAGTCAATACTGATACACTGTTGACGGCATATCATGGACTTGTCGCCTCGGTTCTGAGGTATGGTGTTATTTTCTGGGGACAGTCAACAAATAGGGAACTTGTTTTCAGGATGCAGAAGAGATGTGTACGGTGTATGTGTGGATTAAAAACAACTGATAGTTGCGTTCCTTATTTTAAAAAGTTAAAAATTTTACCTCTGCCAGCTTTATACATTCTGGAAACTGCATTATTTGTAAAAAATAATCCACATTTATTCAAGAAACTATGTACAGTAAAGAAAACTCCAATGCGTGCTCAATACATCAATGATCTATGCCTTGTGAAATGTAAAACTTCTCTTATGAGAAAAAGCTTCTTTGGTATTGCACCGCAAATATATAATAAAATACCCGATGAAATAAAATGTATGCCATTACAGAAGTTTAAAAAAACGCTTAACGGGTTACTACTTGAAAAATGTTATTACACTCTAGATGAATTTCTTAATGACGAATCTTTATAACTTTATAATACTGACATACATTTTAATATATTTTATTTTTAATTTTAAATTATCTCCTGAATGATTAACTTTCAATTTTGACTTTGAATACTAAAATTTTGCTGACATACATTTTATTATACATTTATTATTTTTAAATTAATCTTATGATTTGACTTTGGATTCTGACATGAAATTAAATTGATTATATTATGAATAGTAAAACTTTACTTGCATGCCTAGCTAAAGAATTTATATTTTAATTTAATAGTATAATATTTTTTTTCATAATAATTTGTATGCCAATTGGCAAAACATAGCGCACTATCAAATTTTTAAGATCTTTTATATAATTATCACCTATGTTTACGAATAAATGATTCTTATTCTTATTCTTATTCTTATTCAAAATTTGAATCGCAAACAAAGAGGTTGAACAAAAAGGTTATAGCTACATTACAGCACTAGTGCGTAATGGTAATCAAAATATCACAGTATGGTAACAGGTGCCATTATATACCTAAGTGCAGTGCATTAAGAGCCACTTTCTGAGCAAGTGTATTGAAAAGAATATTTAATTGTTTTAAAGTCAGTGCTACGTGATTATTGGAAGTGTAATGAAGTAATTTTTAATATATTATTGTAAAAGGCTAAAGTCGTTTTTATACAATCATCGATCCCGGAAGTCGAGCCCGCAGCTGTAAGGATTCGACAGTACTTACTCCAGACGGAAAGCGGACTCTCTGACGGCGAACTACCCATTACTTGCAGTCCGCAAGCCCACGCCTACGGCAGCTTGATATCGGGATCGGGATTCCGGCGACTGGGACGTGAGGGCCGTTGCCTCCCACGTGCCGGTTGCTAACATTACTGCTTCGGAGAAGAAGGCGACCGCCTGCCTTTCCTCCTCGCTCCGGACCATGGCCTGTACCAGGGCCTGGCGCGAGAGATCGTTACCGCCGATCGCCCCTGCCCAAAATTCAAAGCGAACAAATCTACAGAAAAAACTCTTGGCAAAAAAATTCAATAAGATAATAAAACTCTTGGCAAAAAAATTTAAGGCATAATAAAGTTTGGCATAACGTTTTCGTATAACTTTTATTAGCTTATTAATACTTTGGCATAATGCAAAGTTTAGCATAACTATCATCTATTCTAATATGTTTTGTCATAAGTTGGAGTTGCATCATTTATTCCACTTGGGTTGTGTTAGGTTAGGTTAGGCTAAGTTAGATTAGGCTACGTTACTTGGTCATTATGCGGTTATAACATTATGCTTTATAAAATTATGCTTTATTATTTTTATGCCAGCAGTATTTATGGCAACAAGCATTATGGCAAAATATTTACGTCTAATAATATGCGTAATGATCATTATGCTGAATTTCGTTATGCGAATATATTTTATGCTTATTATTATTAATCTCTTTAATAAAACATCAATGTCCTTCAAAACACTATTATTTATTTATCCTTATGGATTATGATCTTCCCTAGAACTCTCCCTACTGTTTCTATCAACTATTTTATATCTGTCGTGTCTTACATTCCTTTCTTCCTCCATGTGCTCGTTTGAATATTGCTTTGGTGATCCATTCCTATCAACTATATTAGATCCACCGTATTTTTTATTTATATCTTCATCTCTTTTAGTCCACGCGTTGTCTCTCTTTTGAAATTCATCATCCCTGTCATTAAAATCTTTATCATTTTGATTGCCGATGTTAACCCATTGGGCATCATTTGCGTCTTTTGCATAGTCTTGGTGTCTTTTGTTCCATTCATATTCCATTTTATCAAACGTTTTATCTTGAAGGTCTCGTTGTTTGTCCATTTTATTCTGGTCTTTCTCTGTTTTTGGTATATCATCATTTTTATCCCAATTGGTTTCCTTGATACTATATTTATCAGTGTTCTTGTCTTGATTGTTTTCTGTCTTGCTCCAAGTGTCGTCTTTGTTAACCTTGTCTTTGTCTTTTTCACTCCACTTGTCATAGCTTTTATCTAATACTTTTTCTTTTCTACTCAATCTCTCTGTTTTACTATATTTATCTTTAGTTTTATCTCCATTTTTTTCTTTCTTATACCTACTACTCTCGTTGTAAGCTTTGTCCTTGTCATTTTTGCTCCACTTATCATAGTTGTTATCCAATTCTTTTTCTTTTTTACTCCATTCTTGGTGATTTTTATCCCATTTTTCTTCTTTTTCATCCAATTTTTTATTATTTTCACTGTCAACTTTAATCCATAAGCTATGTTTTTCATCCTTTTTTTTGTGATGTTTATCATTCTTCTTTGTGTCGTATTTGTCTGTATGCTCGTGCTTATTGTTATAGTGATTATTACTATTTTCAGTTCCTAATTTATGTGCATAGATGAAATGCTGTTCTATACGGTCATTGTTTATGTTGTTATCAATATTCGAAATCAACCTCTCTACGGGCGTTAGATATATTCCGTGTTTATTTTTATCTTTTTCACTGTTCTTATTTGTGATGCCATCTTTTTTATTTTTCTTTTCATGGTGTTTATTTTTTGGGCGTACGCTATCTTCGTTTACTTTTTCGTGACTTTCATTTAGTTGTAGAACACTATATTTATTTTTTATTGAACCAGTCTTATTTGAAATGTTTGAATTCGCATTTTTTTTAACTTTTTTGCCTGACGCTTTACTATTCTGTGTTTTCTTATCAACTTCATCAGATTTAATAACTTCTAGCGGGACTTTATGCTCTTTTTTATGTGTTTTAGACTTAATATTTTCTTTTTTATGCTTTTTCAGATGGATGACTTCTGTGCTTGGTTTGTCATCATCATCTTCATTTGGGAAACTTGGTTTATAAGGAACTTTGTCAGTGTTTTGATATTCGTAGTCTTGATGTGCCCTAATGAGTACTGCAGGATCTTTACGTGATACAGCTTCAGGATTGTCTGTGGTTGCATCGTTGCCATGCAATACACCTGTTGATTCTACTGTAACAATAATAAATATAAGTTTTTATAAGGATATGACATTTAACTTTTTTTAATTATACATAACGTTAAGCTCTTTAGTGTACTGAGTTGAGCTTTGCGAATACTAACAAATGCTTGCACTGACTGGACAGGTCCACTCAAATCTGTGTGGTTCTTTCTTCAAAAGACCATATCAGACAAATCTGCATGGTCCTCATGTGATTTGACCAATACATATTTACTTTAGAAGAGACTTTGACCCTTGAGTTGGTTTCGGTGTTTCTTCTCAGGGTCAGCTAGGAAACACCGGCCTCATCTAGTTTCAAAAGTCGGAAAAAAAAATTGACGTGTAAAAGTGTTTTTAAAACCTACTTGCAAAATAAATATCATTTATCATAACTTTTTATACTAGGTGTTAAAATAACGGATCGCGTTCGAGATACTGTACTGTGGCAGAAGGCTGCTCAGCTTAAGTAGGACTAGGTTTGACATGTCTGCCGCATGCCGAACAAGCGGTGGGCCAGTAGAACAGAAAGTTGGTGCCGTGAAATCGCACGACAGCGAAGCGGCAGACCAAGAAGATGACGGGACGACTTGAATGCCTTCCTTGGGAATTGGCAAGAAGTGGCTCAAAGCCGAGAACATTGGAAGGAATGGAAGAAGGCCTTTGCCCAGCAGTGGGACAATATAGCCTAGTCATAATAAAAAACTTTTTCTAACTTTTAACAACTTTTTCTTAATTACCAAATGACAATAATGTAGAGGCCCAGCCTGCTAGCTGCAGGCAGGCAGGGTCGAAGCCTGCTAAGGTCATGGGTCAGCTTCCGAAAGAAATACCCGGCCTCGGCTCGATAGGCAACGAAGGAATGGGGTAGGTTTTTAGTCAGTAAGAGTCTGACACTACTTCCCACTCCGCCAAAGGGCGGGATTTGTCATTGGATGATTTTACCTACCACAAAAAAAAAATCAAATGACTTCTCTCGCTCTGGGTAGTGTGGGAAGGAGTGATTGGTTTTCACTTACTTTGAGTGGGAAAATCGTTCAATTTAATTTCTGGAGTACTGAATGATTTGGCATCAAAGATAACATTCACTGCGTCCAAATTTTTCCTGTAAAAGATAAAAAAATATTTAAATAAACACGTTCAACGGCATATAGGTTCGATATTTAGGTTCTGGAGTGGCGACCGCGATCCGGAAAACGCAGTATTGAAAGGCCTCCTACAAGGTCGATGACCTGGCAAGGGTTGCGGGAATCCGATGGATGCGAGATGCACAGGACCGTTCATTGTGGCGACACTTGGGGAGGCCTATGTCCAACAGTGGATGTCTTTCGGCTGAAATGTTGATGAGCGACATACATAGGGTGACTGGTAATTGGTGACCGATACTTAAACACGTGATTGTAGTCATGATAACAAACAACTTTTACTATGGGACCAAACCTGAAATCGCGAAAAAAATCTACAATACAATTAATTTATTATGTTCGCCTAACTGGTCAAAATGTACTGAACTTGGCTGATTTTATTCGTGATTTCGTGTTCGGTCCCACAGTAGTTGTTTGTTATCATGACTACAATCGTTTGAAGTGTTGCTTCTTTATTCTGCCGCCAGATGGCGGTGCGATGCGTGGTCGAATGGCGGGGAATTTGAATAAGGAATAGATAGAAGGGATTTAAGGAAATTATCCTAAAGCCAGTTCATTTACAGTACGGCCGACGGATCTTGGCGCGTCTGAAGTTAGGCTCCACGAACTTTAGCGCTAGTGCACTCGTAAAAAAATAAATGATATAAAAAAATAAATGCCAATAGCAGTTGTTAGTGCAGTTATCAACTTTTATTGGCATTTATTTTTAAAAATCATTTATTTGGCGCGCTTATTTTGAGCGCTAAAGTTCGCAGAGCCTAACTTCAGACGCGCCAAGATCCGTCGCCCGTACTGTACCATTCAATGAAATTATAACTTACCGAAAATTCTTCTTCTGTTTATTTTTATACTTTAACAAAACTTCAGGGTTCTCAATAATGTGGTACCGTACGGTATCCGCCATTTTGTCTAACTTCGCCTTTGAATCCTCGTCGCTAACGTCCTTTGTATTTTCAAGACGGTACATAGCAGATATTGGTTCGTCGAAACGTTGGAAGATTTGACCTGAAAGAGTTTATTAAACATTATAGGTATGAAGAACAATAGCATAGCATAGCATCAGCCTTGTAATTTTCCCACTGCTGGGACTCAGGCCTCCTCTCTAGGAGAGCGAATGGAACGTAATCCACCACGCGGGCCCAGTGCGGGTTGGTATATTTCTGAGAGGAAGGCTCAGCCCCGGCACTAGGCAACGAAGGAATGGGGTAGGTTTTTAGTCAGTAAGAGTCTGACACTACTTCCCGCTCCACCCAAGGGCGGGATTTGTCATTGGATGATTTTACCTACAATAAAAAAAAGAAAAAGTGCGGATTGGTAGATGTCACATGTCGTCGAATTTTTGGTTCTAGGACATTCCGGTTTCCGGGTTGAAGAAGAATGGAAAAACAAAATAACCGGTCAAGTGTGTGTCGGACTTGCGCACTGGGGGTTCCGTATCAACTTTCCAATGAAAAAGTTTTGAAGATTTTTCCGAGCCATAAAAATGTTTTAAAGTCATTTTTGTATTTTTCTTTTATACAATTCAGTGGTAGCGACCCACTTTCGTTATCGCTAATATTTTCTTTCCTATAACTAATTTATTTGGGACTTTAACTTCTTAAAGGAAGAAACAATATTGAATTGAGAATAATATAATCAGCAAAATCAAAGAAAAAAACATATCAGACAAATGATCAAACATTCAAGTTTAAAACGTAATAAAATAGATAGGTATGTTAAAAAAAAAAAAAATAAGTAAAAAAAAAAAACAAAAAAGGTACGTTCAATTACACGTTAAGGTTTAAGTCAAATGTTGAAAATATAGTATTATTGCGTACTATATATTTCATCAACAGTATATAGCAGGGACTGCATACCGAAAAAATATCGGTTATAAGGGTTAACGGTATGACGTCATACCTTTTTATTTCAATACCTCAAAATAACGGTACCGTTATTTTTCACTACCGAAAAATTATGATACCTACCTAAATTTATCACTACCGAAAAATAACGGTACCATTATTTTTTACGGTACCTAAACCTCTAACATTAAGGTTTCCTTTGAAACTCCTACTCTCGCGTTTTTTCGTCGTGCCAATCGCAATACATTTGTCGCGATAGCTGGCAACGTCGCATTAAAACGAAAAACACGAAAAAAAGGAATTATTTCGGTTGAGTAAAGGTTAAATAAAGGTATAGCGGTACCTAAAAAAATAGCGCTATCGTTATTTTATACCGGTAGCGTAACCGCAAATCTTAACCGGTTTCGGTCTACTTTTAAAATTAAGCGGTACCGTATTTTAATACCGGTAGCGTAACCCTAACCATAGCGGGTATAAGACGGCTCACAGCGGGATGCAAGAGCATAACTACCTCTTAGTGAACCAGATGGCCCGGTGATCATGTATTTATGTGAATAACCAGGTAACATAACAAGCTTATAACTTTGTGATTTTTCATGATACAGTTATGAAATTTTGCACATAGATTCTTTAAATAAAAATACTAGACACGTGTTTCGGATTTCGGTCCACTCTTTTGCCGTATTTTCGCATCTCCTTTATGATTTAATTTCAATAGAAACCTAGTCAATATCCACAAGATATTTGTATGTTTGTTAGAGAAAGATGTGCCAAAGTCTGGCAACTAATTTCAGATAAATTAAACAAAATATAAAAACCAGTTATTTATTATTAATTACAAATGTTCCACACTGCTGTGATCAGGCCTCACCAGGAAAAGAATGGGCCGTGATCCTGCCGTAATCCATATTGTACGTACGTTTTGAAGCGCCATAACTCCCAAAAAAACTCCGGTCATCATTCTCAGTATGAACATTGTTGACGAAATCTATCATTGCGGCGAACTTTGAAACCTGTTTGGCTTCATCAGCACTCAAGCGCTTCTGGTTCACTGAAGTCATTGGTGTTGTGCGCCAGATTTTTGTTGATATCTCCAACAGAAGATGTGCTGCAAAGAAATATGAATTTTCAAGTTTGCTCATTGTAATAGACCTGTAAATATGAATCTATTGAAGACATAATATGTGTGTGTGTGTGTGTGTGTGTATTTTGTGTATGTGTATGTGTATGTGTGTATGTGTGTGTAGTCGTTTTACACGTGCTGTCTGTGATCCAACTTTACGCAGCGGGCGTACAGCGCACTGCGTGTGCAGTACAACAATGCTTTCAAGATACTGTTGGGGCTTCCGCGGTTTTGTAGTGCTTCGGCTATGTTTGCCGAGGCTGGGATGGATGACATGATGATGATGATGATGATGACAATATTGAGAAGCCCGAACAGTCTGCGCCACGCCTGACCCGCGCTGCCACTGTGGCCGAGCACTTGTGTGCTAGTTAAGGTTAAGGTTTTCAGCAATAGATGGCGTTATCACAAAATCACTAATGACTTCTAGTTAATAAGTATCGGATTACGATTTTGTTCGCTATGTCCTGTCTATTGGTAGTATACAATATGTCTGGGTTTGGACTGTACAAACTTGAGGGGGTGATAGTTTTCTCTATTTTATCATTACAACTATTGTCTTTGATTCAACCCGTTGCTATGGTACGTATTAGATATCATCTATTACTAGCCTGTTGGTCTAGTGGTTAGTGGCCCTGACTGTTATGTGGGAGGTCGTGAGTTTGATTCCCAACCAGGACAAATGTCTGTGTGATGAGCACGATCATTTGTTCTGTATCTGGGTGTAATTGTTCTATAACTAGCGACCCGCCCCAGCTTTGCACGGGTGCAATGGTGATATTAAATATATTATGCATGTATTATACATATAAACCTTCCTCTTGAATCATTACAAAAAACCGCATCAAAATCCGTTGCGCAGTTTTAAAGATCTAAGTATACATAGGGACAGACAGCGGGTAGCGACATTCATATTATAGATAAATTACACCCAGAAACAGAACATGATAGTGCTCATCACATAAACGTTTGTCCTGAGTGGGAATCGAGCCTACGACCTCCGGCATAGCAGTCAGGGTCACAAACTACTACATGCACGATATATTTAATATCACCGTTGCACCCGTGCGAAGCTGGGATTTGTCGTTAGTTTAGAAATACATAAGTATGTTTATCAGTTGTCTAGATTCATAACACAAGCTCTGCTTAGCTTGAGACTAGACGGCGTTGAGTGATAGTTGTGGAATATTTTATTATTATATTATTGCCCCGCCCCGCACGCGTCGCATGTGCATATTTCCCCCGCATTACAATAAATACTTGTATGAAAATGACATAAGAATGTGGAGCAAATCCGCATGTGTGACGAAATCGGCATGATAATAAAAACCGCCTATCCCGCGGTGTTTTTTTTTATGACTTTTGACTTACCTATACAACACAGAAAAATAAAAATCTTCATTGTAACACATCACAATTTTGCGTCACTGTATTACTTTTTTAAAATTTAAATAATCCTTATCATTCGTGAAATGAAATGAACACCATGACAAAACAATTTGTTGAATTTCAGAATTCTGTTTCAAATTCTGTTACAAAGTGTTCGATCTAAAATCGTCCGCCATTTTGAAAGGCCCCGTAGTTATATTGCCGTATATGTAACACGTTCAGATCGGCGTGTACCACCGGTGGAGTACAGAGTATTTGCTGATAAAGCGGGGTGTACCACCGGTGGCCACATCACACTATACAATGCATTTTGGAGAGTGTGCGCGGGAATTGCATGACTTGATACCGCCATCTCCTTTCTACCATCGAACACCGGCGTACGGCGAATATCCACCCTTACGTTGTTGAAACTTTCACGGTCCGGACTAAGCGTTTTGCCTCGTCGTTTATACCGCGTACATCGAGGGACTGGAACTATTTGCCTGCTGCGGTTTTCCCGTCCAATTACAATTTAGGCGTCTTCAAGGCTAGAGTGAATAGGCTCTTAATAAACTAGTGCGCTTTACCATCAACGATTGCATCACTGCTTACCATCAGGAAGGATTGCAGTCAAGTGCTAGTTTATAAAAAATAAAAAAATACTTTCAATTTCAAACACCTTATATTACGATTACTTGCCTATTAAAAAGAGAGAGAAAACATAATTCCTTTCTAATCCTGTCCGTGCCCACCGGTGGCGCACCCCGCTGTCAAGACTTTTGGTTCATGGGGCGTTGATGTGGCCATATGAAGATTTGCCCCATTGGATACCAAGTACCTACTCCTGAGGTGCCGGTCTGAACGTGTTAAAAGGATATCTTTATTTCTGATTCGATCACGCAAGGAAACTCCGAGCATAGCCCTTTCCATTGCCCCTTGCGTGACTTTAAGTCTTCTTATGAGGCTCATTAAGAGAACCAAGGTTGCCAACATAGCACGTAGACTGCCAAACTTAAGTGGCAATGGGCAGGGCACATTGCTCGCAGAACAGATGGCCGTTGGGGCCGAAAGAATCTGGAGTAGCGACCGCGTACCGGAAGACGCAGCGTTGGAAGGCCTCCTACAAGGTGGACCGATGACCTGGTCAGGGTTGCTGGAGTCCGATGGATGCGAGACGCACAGGATCGGTCGTTGTAGCGACGCTTGGGGAGGCCTATGTCTAACAGGGGACGTCTTTCGGGTGAAATGATGATGATGATGATATTTATACGCACTTACATTGGTGTATTATCTTGTGTTTTTTTTTTTAGATGGGAAAATCATCCAATGATATCTCCGTGGCCTTGGGCGGGGCGGGAGATAGAGTCAGACTTTTAATGACTAAAAACCCACTCCTGTACCTTCTTTGCTTTCGTTCTAGGGCCCCGGTGTACAGTTTCACATTACCCATGGCCCCAGCAGGCTTCGACCCTGCTAGGACCTTACGATTTGCTGCCATCTCCTTGAGGCGCGTGTGGAACGTTATGCGCTGTCGATGACTTGAGCCCAGTACGGACGGTTAACGGACGGTCGGACGACGAGCTACCCATTGCTCACCGTCTTCACAGCAGTAAAGCCACAAGGCCAACAGCCCAGTCAATTAGATGACATCTAATAGGTGCCAAAAATTGTCCGAACAGGAATTAGACTTAGCGGTCAATCATCTACCCCCTAGCCAAGTTATAATCGTTTCCTTACGCTTGAACGCTTGGAGTTGGCCATGCCTCCAATTCCTTTGTACTAAAGTCATCTCAACGCTCAGTAACGTGATTAGAACATAGGAATTGGAGGCGTGGCCAACCCAAAAGCATTCACGCTTAACGAAATTCTCGTAAATTCTCTTTGATGCACGCGTAGAACATGATGTGCCATAGACTCATCGGACGGCGAGTTACCAAGTGCTCCCCGTCCTTTTTCATTACAATCAACGGTCAAGCACTGTAAACAAATGACGTTTACCTACGTTGATGAATGACTGTGTCTTTATATAATAACAATTCTACAGGTGTTGATAATTTTAATTATCTTTTGGAAACCCCATATATGCTTAGATATCATTTTTTTATTAGCTAATCCTTCATAGATTTGTTGATAAAATGATGCGTCATTATCGTTAGTAGGAAAGTAATTGATGACTCTTCAAGATTGTACACCCCTATTTTTTAATTAGTGCACAAAAAAAATGGGGCTCAATCAGTACCCGTTACTGATCATATTTATGTAGTCAAAAGTACAAAAAACGAAATCCCAAAATTGTCCACGAAAATTTGTCATTATTGGTAAATTCATAATTGAATCATCATTCATAACAACTACTACTAGAAAATATTAAGCGCAGTGTTTTCCCATTTGTATTGACATTCTTACATTCATAAACAATAACCTGTACAATGTTTCCATAAATTGAGTGAGATTTTAGGATATAAACAAACGCTCATAACTTTGTTGTTTATGAATATTATGCATTGAGATTTTACTTAAATAATAACAAGACCTTTTCTAATAAGCCCTTTAAGTATTTGCCATAATTAAAAAAATAGTGGTGAATAACACTGGTCTACAAGTTTTGACTTTGAAAAAGTCTTCCTTACTAGCTTGTGCCAGCGGCTTCGTCCGCGAGCTTATAAACCGTTAAATTTTGGTCGTTTTAATCCCGCGGAGGTTCGATTCGGTACATGAAACACTATCGATTAGTAAAGATGAAATTAAAAAATAAAGTACTTTTTTTCCTAAAACTCGAGTTAATATACGCGTATACGAAATTTATTTCTTTAATTAAACGAGTCAATGACCTTGTAGGTAGTTGTCAATCATTGCTTACTAACTTTTTATGGTAGGTAAAATCATCCAATGACAAATCCCGCCCTTGGGTGGGGCGGGAAATAGTGTCAGACTCTTACTGACTAAAAACCTGCCCTCTATTCATTGCCTTTGTCCCAGGGCCCGTGGTGACATTTTCACATAACCTTTGGCCCCAGTAGGCTTCGGCCCTGCTGGGCCCCTACAGTTTGCTGACAACTCCTTGAGGCGCGCGGGAAAAGTGCGCGCCGTAGACGACTTGAGCTCGGACCGGTCTGTTACCGGACGGACGAACAGCGAGTTACCCATTGCCCACCGTCCGCGAGCCCGCGCCTACGGTGGCCGGAAATCGGGATCGGAATCCCGGCGGTGGCGGCGGCGTGTGCGCCTTTGCCTAATGCGGTCGGCCTCCTCCTTTGGTAGCATTACTGCTTCGCAAAAGGAGGCGACTGCCTGCACTCCTCCTCGCACAGGAGCATGGCTTGAACCAAGCCCCGGCGCGGGTCTTGCTCAGCTGACGTTTACTTAAAGAAATAAATTAAAATCATCTTTACTAATCGATAGTGTTTCATGTACCGAATCGACCCTCCGCGGGATTAAAACCTCAAAAATTTAACAGTGTAGAAGCGAAATACCACTCACTCATTAATCAGGAAACCTCAGAAACTATAACACCTACAAACTTAAAATTTAGCAGGTAGATTTCTTACAGGGTGTACTCATCCGCTAAGAACGGATTTTATGAAACTCCAACTCCAAAAAAAAATTTAAAAAAACGTTATTGGTCTAAACCGACTTTCACGCGTGCGAAGCCGTCGGCTAATCAAAAATACTACTTATATTAAACTATAGTGCGCGGCAAATAATTTGAACCAGTTGCTATGGTCCGTGCAGATAAAAACTGATTTTTGGGTCTCAATTGAGGCCCCACCTCAATTGAGACCCAAAAATCAGTATTTACGCATTCAAGGTCGATCGCCATGCTGGTTCAACTTGTGTACCGAGAATTAAACCTTTGTTTTTTAATCTTATGTAAAGATAAAAAAGGGATAGGCATCTTGTTTACAATGCAACTGAAGAAAAATACGTAGAACAAAGTTATGACTGATAACATATAGTAAAAATCACAGGTGTTTATTTATCGTTTAATGATTATATTGTTTTATCGAATAATGATAAATCATTCAATAATTTTGTCCACAATAACAACATAAAAATATTAGAACTTTAATCTCACAGATATCGTCATCCCCTTCTCCTCACCATTTAACTCAATACTAAAACTAATTCAACTCAATTCCAATTTAACTCAATTCAACTCAATTCAGCTCAATTCAACTCAATTCAACTCAATTCAACTCAATTCAACTCAATTCAACTTAATTCAACTCAATTCAACTCAATTCAACTCAATTCAACTCAGTTCAACTCAGTTCAACTCAATTCAACTTAGTTCAACTCAATTCAACTCAATTAGACTCAAATAAAAACATCACATTGTATGTATTTCATTTACTACCGGTTTAAATGTCACCCCAATTCAAATCCGCAATTTGGAGCACACGGAGTATTTTTTACGTTTCTAGTAAAGTTGCATGTTTAAAGCGAAACCGGGGGAATAAGTTAGTTACCAAAAAAAATTAGAAGCCATTACAATATTCCAAAATTGATAAGTAATCATTAGGTAATAATAATCATGAAGCAGCATTTTTCTTATCACTGAATTCAAAGAAAAAAACAAAAATGAAGTGATGAATTTTATAATTACTCCAGTGTTTAATTAGCCATGTATAAGTCAACAGCTATATGGTTTTTTGTGTTCGCTGCTGCGTCAGGTAAACCTCAAACTTTTTTTTTAATAATCTTCTTTTCAACTGATGAGGTACACAGAGGACCTCCCCTGAGTGTCGCCACAACGAACGGTCCTGTGCGCGAATAATCCTGCTGTCTCGAAAAATATAATCCGTCATTATATAATTTTAAAGTACCTATAATCGATTTAACATAAATAAAAACATATTTTATTTTAATTACTAAAAGAAAAATAAAAAAACCAAATTAAAACTGTATATACAAAAAAAAATGTTTTTCGATTAACGACTCTATAGCCCGGACAATAAGTCGCTAATCGAAAAACTAATTTTGGCGATTACCGATTTATTGTCCGGGGGCGTCAACATAAAACTATTAATTAACACAAAAATAGATTCAAATAATTCAAACTCACTTAAGGGCCGGTTCTAGTCACTGTTTTTTTTTTGTATGAACTTCGCTCGGGATTATGTCGTCTTCGCGGCCCCAAAACAGCGGTTTTATTTCTATATAAAAAAAACAACAACTATTCAAGATTTTTGTTCTTGCGAAGCGCTAAACAACACGCTTTATTTATTTTTTTGTAACTTTCAAATAGTTCCGTAACGTAATCTCGTAGATAAATATGTTTGCAATCGTAAATTAGGGTCAGCTTCGCGATTTTTTTTTATCGAGGCAACTAATTTATATCGTGTTTTCATTTTTGCCAAGCCCTTGGCCATATAGTCAATTTTAATAAAATAAATTTTCATGGTGTTCTCTTTTATATTTGTGGATTTCCATAGGTTTAAAAAAGATCAAAATGAGTAGAACCGGACCTTAAATTATTATCACTACAAATTAAAATGAATTGAAAATATTAGAAACGAATTAGAGTATTTCTCAAAATACATGTACATCTTTGAAAAAAAAAGTGTGCTTTGAAACAGTTCAAAAGTTTTATATTTATAAATCATCACACAAAAAAAACACACACTCAATTTTGTAGGATGAATATTAATCTTTAAGATAACGAAGAATTATAGCTATAATCATACTTATTATCAAATATTTCGATATTTTAAAAATAGCTTTTTTTACCTTTCATACAAAAACCTGTTTGCCACTCTACCTTTTTCATGTGTTTTTGTTTCATAAAATGCGATACGTAACTAAATTATTTTAAATTTCTTTGTATCATCGTTCTACAGTAATCGCAGTTTCTGTATCAAATTGATTTTCTATGGGGTGTCATAGTGAATTGGCAATTTAAAGCAAAAAAACAAAATGAGTCGCTCTCATTTACTATTTAGTTATTACTCTTTAGTTACGATTTATTTCTACTTTCCCATGATTTCTGAACGATTCCGTAATTTTTTTACACGGACAACACTAGCTTCACTCTGATTGGCTATTGGTTTGACGTCTCCGCCATTACATCTATCGTGAAAATCAGTGAGAACGTGTGTGTTTTGTGGGGTTACTTTTTCGAGACAGGAAGTAAAATCAGCGATTTTTCATAGAACGGTAAGTCTTCATTTACCCATTTTTTGTAATACGTGTTGTACGAATATTTAATAAGCTTTTATATTTGCTGTAACAGCTTTTATCAATAAATATATTTTTTCTGACCTCAATTTGTCTAATATTTCGTAACGTTTTTTACGAATTTCGTTACGTAACGAAAAAGTACAACATAAAGCTGAGTGTATACTGTTATAACCTGACTAAGCATAGTAATATTCACTACTTAATTTATGAAAAAAAAATATATAGAGCGTCAATAACTAAAGGATTGGATATTATCTGCTATATAGAAGTGCCACCAGCAAAAAATAATGAAATAATTTAAATTACGTTTTTATGTGATTTAACAACTTTTTACCCCTGATATTACTTACATGAAGTTCTATTGAGAACTTCCTCCTTTTCGTCGGTTAAAAAACCTCGCGGCTTTGTTTCAATTCGCTTGAGAATAGAATTATACCGATTGTTACAAATACTTAACTCTTGCTAATGACACTTCTGTAGAGATGCCCACTATACTTGTTGGTTTGACTTATCAAATTGGTTATTACTTACAACTGCTTATATACAACTGCATTACTTCTTTTGTTTTTTAAGGAATGCCGCCAAAAACCAATGCCGAAAGGCAAAAAGCTTACAGAGAACGACTCAAAAAGGATAAACCAAATAAATATGAGGAAATCCGTGTCAAACATTTGGAAAAAGTTAAAGAAAATATCAAAAAGAAAAAAGAAATTCTTACAGAAGAAGAAAAACAAGAGCTACGAGCAAAGTGGAGACAAGCCAATGCTATAAGAGCTGAAAGAAAAAAAAAGGCCTACTCTACGACAAAACAAAACAACACATTGGAAGTAAGAAAAAATGCTAAAAATAATACAAATATCCTAAAGGAGAGACTACAAAAGCTTACTGAAGAAAATACTCAATTAAAACGACGAAATAAAAATTTAAGACAGGCCTGCAATCGGATGAAAAAGCGAGTGGAAATTCTGAAAAAACGACTACCCCAACAAATTAGGCCTGATAATGATGCTATTTCCATTGAAACTCGTCAGTGTGATGACACACCGTTAACAAAATCGAATAGTTTTTTAGAAGAAACTTTACCAAATGTGTCCGTGACGGGAAAAGAAAAGGTAAAAAAGAAGTTAATTTTGCTTAACACAATTACAGATTCTTTAAAAACAGAGTTTAATAAAGCAGATACCAAAGAGAAGAAAGTACTAAAAAAAGTTGCTACCAACGATATTGCAAATAAATACAAATTAAAAACAGCTATTTCTAATGTTCTTGGTCTGAAAGGAAGAATAAGAAAGACGAAATCAATAAACGAAATGAAAAAGAAATTCATGAAAGATATACAAGATTTCTTTGAAAGAGAAGATGTAAGTAGACCTAGTGCGGGAAAAAACGAGTGCATAACGAGAAACAAAGAAAAAGTGCAAAAGAGATATTTAATGGAACCAATATACAAGCTCTATAGAAAATACAGGTTAGAGGGTGGTAAAGCGTCTTTGCAAACTTTTTATCGTTTTCGACCGTTCTCCGTTGTGAAACCAAGACTTCAAGATAGGAATACTTGTGCTTGCATAAAGCATAGTAATTTATCTTTCAAGGCAATATCGTTGAAGAAGCTAGGTTTGCTTCAGACATCTGACATTGACGAACTTATGAAAAATGTCACTTGCAGTAAATGTTTTAAATGCATGTACTCTGAGTGTTCTGAATGCAAAAATAAGAAACTAGCTGTTGATTTGACAATAAATGAAGACAGCCCTGTGGAGTGGCTTCAATGGAAAATAGGCACACACACTTATATTAAAATTGACAAAAAGAAATGCGTAGAAAAACAGACGAAAAAGTATTCAAAACAGGTAGTGAAAGGGACAGTGAATGCATTGATAAAAGAATTTCAAAATGATGTTCAAAAATTTAAAACTCACTACTACAATGTTCAACATCAGTACTTGGCGTGGAAAAAGTGTATTGAAAACCTTGATGAAGACGAAGCTGCATTGATTTGCGATTTTTCAGAAAACTTTTCGTGCAAGCAGTCTGAAGAAATTCAGGCGATACACTTCGGAGGGTCTAGAAATCAAGTCACATTGCACACTTGCGTCCTTTACAGAAAAAATGTGAAACCCCAATCGATATGCTCCATATCCCCAAATAATGAACATGGTCCTGGAGCAATCTGGGCCCATTTGGATCCAATAATGAAACTGTGCCAACACTTTACCATTAAAAAGATTCATATATTTTCTGATAGCCCTACAACTCAGTACCGCCAAAAACATAATTTTTTCTTGTTCCAACATAATATAAAAGAATACGGATTTGAATATGCAACTTGGAATTTTTTTGAAGCCTCTCACGGCAAAGGGCCAGCTGACGGGGTTGGTGGGGCATTAAAGCGCCAACTTGACAATCATATTTCACATGGCAATGACATAACCAACGCAAAAGAAGCATATGACTATTTAATGGTTAACAGTAAAGTAAAAATGTTTTATGTTAATGAAAACGACATTCAGAAGATGACCAAAAATATCCCTGAAAATATTATTCCCATAAAAGGAACAATGAAGCTGCATCAGATTGTAACGGATGGCAACACGACAATTAAATATAAATTGCTGAGCTGCTTTGATTGCCAGAAAAACATCTGCTGTGATTGCTACTACACTAAAGAACATGAACTTCTATCCAACACCCTATCAGAACCAAAAGCATCATGCAGTGACAAACCGCAAGCCTTGAAAAAACAAAAACCAGCAGCGAAAAGATTCAAAAGAATAAATAGTTCTACTACGACGGAGAGTGATGTCAGTATAAGTTATCATAGTGATTCAGATCTGATAGATGCGGATTTTTGGAGTGAGGACAATGATTTACCCAGGATAGATGACAGAGAGAGTGATCAAGACTTAGAGGTGAATGTCCATTTGAGAGCAAATATAAAAGAGATTTATTTATGATTTTTGACGTATTTTAGGGTCAAACACAAATAAAAAACTAATAAATACCTTTCAAAATCAATCATAAAAAAAAAAATATTTTTAATTACACTTTGATGTCATGTTTTTAATTTTCAGGACACATCAAAGGAGGAAAATGTTAAACGGCAACCCCCAGAACAAGTAACATTGTTATCTTCGTCAAGATTTATGTCTGCAAACCATGCTTTCTATGATACTGAAGTAAAATGCCTCAAGGCAGACGAAACACAACAAGGCAAAGAAAACTTTAAGAATAAAGGAAAAGGAACAGGGAAGAAAACAGCAAAGCAACAAAAAGATATGGAAGAAGACAAATATCCAATTGATATAATGAATGTATTAAAACAAAAAGGTGAAACAGACAAACCAAGTAAAGAAATAAAAAGTCATGAGGAAGAAGGATCAACAACTGATATCAATACAAAGCCAATAATTCTCGAGGATTTAATAAGTGACGAAGCTGTAACTACGGATGAAAAATATATGAGTGATGCAATGTCATTTAATGAACCGGAGTTTAATTTCAATGATTTGGACAATGTAGATGTTATAATACAAAATAATAATGCAACAAAAAATAACACTGAATATGAAAATAATGAAAATGTACCAATTGAAGGCACTCACAAAGTCAAAGGCGAAACATGTGGACTGACTATTCTTAACGACGAAATACTGGAAAATATACACACAAAAAAGAAAGTGGTTTATAAAGGACTTAAACCTCTATCGCTTAATAATTATCTTCACGCGCCAAAGCGATGTGATCCAAAGATTAAAAAACGGATTGTCAAACCAAATGTGTTTCGGAAAGAATTCAATTATTACAAAGATAAGGAAGAAATTTATAAAGCGCTAATGGATAGTGATTTTAATTAAGTTTTTTTATGTTTAAAATAACGTCAGGTTTTCATTTTTAAAAGATTGGGAAAAAAAAATAATTTGATTAAAATAGTATGAATGATTACTCCCTTATTTTATTTCTAACCCCTTAAGTATTTGGGTACATACTTACAAATATTTCGTATTGAATAAATGAAGAGCATTCACAATATTTCGCCAATGTGTAACCAGCCTTATGGTTACTATTTAGTTACATCTAAGGACTATTTCGTAACAATATTTCGTTACTACCATTTCGTTACGTACATTTATTTTGAGAAATACTCATTAAATAGAAAGAAATATACGCAAATAATTTGAAGCCAAGAAAAGATAAATTGAACTACAAATAAAAGTCAAATAAATTACAAATTAAATTAAAATAAATAAACAATAATTTAATTGGATTTAAATTAGATGAAGCCTAATTTGGACCTAACCTAGCCTGGACCTTACCTAACGTGGACTTAACCTAACGTGGACCTAACCTAACCTGGACCTAACCTAACCTGGACCTAACCTAACCTGGACCTAACCTAACCTGCTAAAATTTTAATTTCTTCCAGCCCTCCCCTATGACCCTGTCATCAGGAAGCTGGACGATGACCTTCGTCACCAGTACATCGAGGGTCCAGATGGCTCCCTGCACCTGGTAGACTTGTGGGGGACCGTCAGTGATTTAGCTGAAGCGGCAAGATACAACCCGGATAGGCAGAACGTCTATCATTTGTTTACTAGGTAAGACTGTCTCGATGGTGTCGTGGTCGAAGCGCGACTCCTGAGTGTGCGGTCCTGGGTTTGATTCCCAGGTCAACCAAAAGTGCTATTGAGTTTTTCCATTAGGACTTTTTTTTAATTATTGATAGGTTCGTGCTTGACCACTATCTCACCTGATGGAAAGCGACGATACGGTCGACGATGGAGCGCGCTTACCTAGAAGAAACCTATTCACTCTTGACTTAAAGATTCCCGGGTTGTAGCTATCAGGAAACACAGACTCCGGCAGGGAATTCCAGTCCTTAGCTGTACGCATAATGAAAGTGTTCCGAAAACGCTTTGTGCGTATAGGTGGGATGTCCACCATGTACCGGTGGCGCAACGCCGTACGTCTGGTAGTCCGATGATGGAACTTCTCTATAGTTTTATTTTTTTTACTTCTATCGCACCTGATGGTAAGCAGTTGTTTTAACTAATGTTTAACATAAATACTTTGCTAAGTATTACATTTTGTAAACTATTTTTTTTTTTTCTTTTAATATTGTGAACGTGAGGACAATGAGGATCAGTTTTTATTATTATTTTTTTCTCTTCTCTTCTATCTTTTCCTTTCAGTAATTTTTAGCGTATGTCTGGCAATTTGAGTATTTTTTGTGGCCTACCCAAATGTCCTTCCGTTGAGCTCCTTAGTGTCCTGAGTTGAGCTTTGCGAATACTGACAAATGCTTGCACTGACTGGACAGGTCCACTCAAATCTGTATGGTTCTTTCTTCAAAAGGCCATTTCAGACAAATCTGCATGGTCCTCATGTGATTTGACCAATACATATTTACGGCATGGACTTTAAAAGAGACTTTGACCCCTGAGTTTGTTTCGGTGTTTCTTCTCAGGGTAGGAAACACCGGCCTCATCTATTTTAAAATGACAAAAAAAAAATTGACGTGTAAAAGTGTTTTTAAAACCTACTTACAAAATAAATATCATTTATCATTAGTGATGCAATCGTTGATGGTGAAGCGCATTACTTTATTAAGAGTCTATTCACTCTAGCCTCGAAGACACCTAAATTATAAAACTTTGACACCTAAACTACTACTGGTTACTACGGCTTACTGCGCATTCTATTGGCCTTCATGATGGTCCAACTTGTGTGACGAAGATTATAACCGATTTTCGGGTCTCAATGGAAAAGGGGGGCTGCGCGTAACCATAGCAAATTGTTCAACTTATTTGCCAGATAGGTAGTAATATACTGTCCGTAATTAAAACCGACAAAGCCTCACATAAATCTTCTAATAAATAAGAGCGAAATACTACTCACTGATTAGTTACGAAATCTCAGAAACTATAACACCTACGAACTTAAAATTTGGCAGGTAGGTTCCTTAAAGGGTGTAGACATCCGTCAAGAACGGATTTTACGAAACTCGACCCCTATGGGGTTCCGAGCCCAAGTCGTCTACGGCGCGCACTGTTCCCGCGCGCCTCAAGGAGTCGTCAGCAAACTGTAGGGGCTCAGTAGGGAAGAGGCCTAATCTGGGGCTTTGGGGAGATATGAAAATGCATACCATGGCCCTGGAACCAAGGCAGGGAAGGAACAGGGAAGGTTTTTAGTCAATAAGAGTCTGACACTATCTCCCGCCCCACCCAAGGGCGAGATTTGTCATTTGATAATTTTACCTCCCATAAAAAAACTTCTATGGGGTAAACCGACATTCATGCGGGCGAAGAAGACACAAGCTAGTATAACATAATTATTTTATTCTTTTTCATTCTATTCCTTTGTTTCCAGACAAAACCCAACGGTAAGCCAGCCCATGCTGATAGGAAATGAGGGTCTACTGGGCCTGACTAATTACAACCCGGCGAGAAGAACCATCATCCTGCTCCATGGTTGGTTAGATGACGTCACTTCGGACTTCAACAGAGCCTTGGTTCCTGGTAAGAACTTAGATCATTCTTCACTGGGACTAGTTTATTAAGACCTTATTCACTCTAACCTTGAAGCCTCCTTGAGGCTTTTGAAGGAGCATTACTTGACACTGTGACCTTGCTTTTCGATGTCTCACTTATTCTCTTGCCTGTATATTTTTGTATATATCTAGTTTAGTATTAATAATTTATAATTTTAGTTTGCATTTATATTTTCACCAAGTGCAACCCCATTTTGTGTTCTGGCAATTTCTATAGGCAATTAATATATATACTAGGTTGTCTGAAATAAATCGCCGAGTGCGATAAGGCCGCCGATTGTATGTTTTTCTTTTTTTCTATGGTTTCCCTTTATAATAATTATAATCTTTGTGTACAATATAGTGTAAATAAATAAATAAATTATAAATAAATACCCAAAATTGTAATCGAACGGGAAGACCACAGCAAGCAAATTGTTTCAGTTCTAGAAGTACGCGATATAAATGATGAGGCATAAAAGCCCGAACTCCCGCGCAGTGCTATAAAACAGTCACTTTCTGAAGCCTATCCCTCGGTAACGGCTAAGTCAATAGGTTTGAAAAATATATATGTTTATTACAGATTTATGTATAACATTACCAACATAATTATGATTTTTTCTTATGACAAATACATATGCCAAAAAAAATAACAATATGATACCTTTTCGCTAGTTTTCCCTACACCTTTCAAACGGCAAAAATTGCTTATTATGTTTTCTTCAGAATGTACAGTCAGGGCTCAAAAGTGCAGTTGCACTCTACCGATACTAAAATATATAAAATTTCTTTGTAAAAGCAAAGTTTCATAAACGATTTAGTTTGTAGCATGTAATCTAAAATATCAAATAAACTAGTTGTAGAACACTGGACTTCTACTACAAAGAAATTTAAGACAGTTTAGCATTGTTAGAGTGCAAATGCACTTTTGACCCCAGACCGTACATAGCATAAAATAATTATGTAAATCAATCAATATTTCGCAAAGAAAATGGATTTAAAGTGCAATGGGGCTCTATCCGGGTACAGCTAGCCAGATGTTCAAGGGACTATACACCATATATATTATCTTCAAATTGATCAATGATGATGAAGGATGAATAAGAGCATTAGTGGCCGAGTGGTATTATTGGTCCCGACTTACGAGTGGTCACGGGTTCAAACCCAGCCAGGCGCATTACTTTGTGTAATTTATTTCATTAACGCTACTCTCAAGGAAAACACCGTGAGGAAATCGGCATGTCCTAGAACCAAAAATTGAAAGACATGTGATATCCACCAACCCGCACTGAGCCTGCGTGGTGGATTACGGCCCATTCCCTCTCCTAGAGAGGAGGCTTATGTCCCAGCAGTGGAAACATTATAAGGCTCATGCTATGCTATGATCAATGATAAATCGTTCATTCTTTTGCAGCATTCCTATCAGCTGAAGATGTGAACGTGATCGTAGTCGACTGGAGCGCTGGTGCTGGTACCATAAACTATTTGGCAGCTGTCGCCAACACCGTCCCCTCTGGTAAATAAAATTACTTAGTATTAAACCCTTCAAATCGTACAGCCTATCTTTTTCGCGGCTTGTTAACTTGGTTTCATATTTATGCTAATTTCAAATATACTATATAAGGTGACTGGCTTAGTGACCGACGTATTTAAACACGTGATTGTAGTCATGATTACAAACAACATTTACTATGGGACCAAACCTGAAATCGCGAAAAAAATCAGCTTCTGCCAGCAGCTTCGGTCCGCATGAAAGTCGGTTTCTCCATACAAAATTCCAACCCTTGTTTTACGCCCTTAGGGGTAGAGTTCCGTAAAATCCGTTCTTAGCAGATGTCTACACCCTTTAAGGAACCTACCTACAAAATTTTAAGTTTGTAGGTGTCATAGTTTCTGAGATTTCGTGATTAATCCGTGAGTGATATTTCGCTTTTATACATATGTATAGCTAAGTAGGGATTTAATGTTATTATTTCTATTCACAGGTGAAAGTGTAGCACGTTTTATAGTGTGGTTGAACTCCGTGACTGGAGCCAATCCGACTATGTACCATGTGGCAGGACATAGTCTGGGAGGGCACCAGGCTGGCATCATCGGCAGAAATGTGGGGGGAGAGATCGCTTATATTACTGGTAAAATATAAAAAAAATACACACACACACACACTGTGACTGTGTGTGTCACAGTCTTCCACCTCGTCCACCATATTGTCACTGTGTTTGAACTCATTACACTTAAAATCTATAAAACTAATTTTCATGCCTTTTTCACGTGCAGATTGATTGATTCATGAAGAATAACACATGCCTATTTAATAGATAAAAGCCTAGAAATTCTCGGCTTTCTGAAATCCGTGCGAAACTTAATAATAAACATTAATATGTTGGTACGGTTGACATCTGTCGGGCAATCCATCGGCCCGGGAAATCACTGGAGACTGTTTGCATAGACAACGATTTAGCCAGGATTATATATACATCGGAAGTACCATAATTTATAGGTTTGTTGCCGACTCATTTCTAGAGAATCGCAGCATCACATTATATTGGAATCGACCTATCATCACGGACAGGACTATTGTTGCCAATAAGCCAGTAATAGATCGATTAGAGTTTCACACAATGATTGATATAGAGGTCCTTCATTACGGTTTTGACCATATATTTCAAAAATTCCTTCATATTAAAAAAAAAATCTGACCATTAATCATTGACATTGACTGGCCTGTTGGTCTAGTGGTTTGTGGCCCTAACTGCTATGCCGGAGGTCGTGGGTTCGATTCCCACCCAGGACAAATGTTTGTGTGATGAACACGATCATTTGTTCTGTGTCTGGGTGTTATTTATCTATAATATGTATGTATTTAGAAATATATAAGTATGTTTATCAGCTGTCTGGTACCCATAACACAAGCTCTGCTTAGCTTGGGGCTAGACGGTGTTGTGTGATAGTTGTGGAATATATATTATATTATATATATTATTATTATATCTTAGGTAGGAGGCGCTTCACCGTCGATATTAATAAATAACATTCTTTATTCCCAGCCCTAGATGCAGCATACCCCGGCTGGGTAACCAACAGTAATAAGTTGCGACCCTCAGATGGAGTCTACACTGAAGCCATTCACACAAATGCTGGACTCCTTGGGTACATCGGTACCTTAGCTGATGCCGATTTCTATCCCAATGGGGGTGTTAGCATGCCTGGGTGTAACTCTCAGGAGTGTGATCATAAGAGGTGAACCCATTTCTTATGTCTTTTTTTATATTTTTATTTTATGTTATTAGGGACAAAAAACAGTTACATGCTAGAGAAAATACAAGAAAATCCTTAAAACTAGATGCACAAACATGTAACCCACTCCAATGTCCACATGTTAACATAAAAATAAGAGAAGTGAAGGAGTGTGATAAGAGTTAACAGAATACATTGCCTTCTGGGAAAGCTTTTTGTATTACAAAATATTTTTTTCCATAATCATAATTAATTTTATATATAATATAATTCAATTCAATTATTATTAATTCCATTTAATTTAAATCAATATTTTTTATTAATTCTGTACTACTATTTTCTAATTCAATTCAATTCCAAACAATTCAATTTAATTTAATTCAATAAAATTCATTTAATTTGTTTTTTTTTATAATTGAAATCTACTCAATTCAGTTCATGTTGCTACAATATACAGAGAAGGTCTTAACAGACTTCCTTGAGGGACTCCCTGTTTGACTGTGTGGTAGGTCGGAAAACGAGTAACAAAATTTCAATGTAATGGAAATGAATAATATGCAATGTGTAATTTGAATATAATTTAAATGTATTCTAGTTATCTCAGTGCATCCTGCAAATTCCCAAGTAAAACTATGGTGTTTGACGTAGTCAAACGCATGAGTTATATCGTTTACGTCTTTCTCTAGTATATTTATTTATTTATTTATTTAAACTTCTCGCACATTATGTACAGAGGCGGACTTAATGCCTTAGGCATTTTCTGCCAGTCAACCTTTGGGTGATGCAGAGAAAATAGAGGCAGGTGCAATAAAAAAACAGAAAAGAAAAGAGTGATCAATGAATTATAAATAAAATGCAACAATATAATAGATACCCAAATACAATAATATAATATATACCCACCGAAGTCATTCATCTAAACGCTGGAATCCTGAGGTATATAAGATTATATTCCATTGATTCATTTCTAAATGAGTCACTTCATCACAATACCTACTGTGTACCACTAGACATAACACAGCGATTAACATTCAAAGCAGTTCGCAAGCTATCACAGCGTCAATGCTTTCCAATTTTCAATATGGACCAATTGCTTGAGTATAATAGTGAAGATATGTAGTATTCGCCCTTTTCTCTCTCTCTCTTTTATTGTATTTACCACTATTTTTCTCTGCATCATTCAAATGTTGATTGGTAGAAAATGCCTAAGGCATTCATTCTTCGGGCTTCAGTTCTCTTGTGTCCATAAAACATTTAATAAATAAATATGAGCTACGACAGATGTGGCCAGACTAATTTAATTGATTTAAACTAGTGCTTGACTACTCCCACATGATAGTAAGCAGTGATGCAATCGTTGATAGTGAGGCGCAATAGCTTAGTAAGAGCCTATTCACTCTAGCGTTGAAGACACCTAAATTATAATGGCAAGCAAATTGTACTATTCCTTCGAAACGCATAGTCCGGACCATAGAAGTTTCAACCACGTAAGGGTAGATACTCGCTGTACGTCATCGCCAGTTCCAAATTCTTCAGTTTGACAGTCTTTTCCATCAACGATTTGACATATACAATGCATTATCGATACAATTAGTGTGTGATTCTCCTAGAGCCCTCTTTCTTCTTTTTTGGTTTATTAACACGCTTTATTTTTTCACTTCCAGATCATTTTACTACTTCGCCGAGTCCCTGCAGTCCGGTGGCTTCACCGGCCGCCGCTGTGCAACGTTCATCTCCGCTATGACCGGCAACTGCATCCTATGGGGCAACCTTCAGATGGGTGGCCTTGTGCCAAAGACTGAGTAAGCATTTTGGTTATTAATTATTGATAATAGAAGCGACAAAAAATATGGAACTAATATTATATGTAACTAGTAATATGTTTAAAAAAAGTGTTCATGGAGTCTCTTGCACGTTGTTCTTCATAGAGATCTACGCTTTGGGACGTGCAATTTAGTTTCACTTTTTGGACAGGCCGACATTTTGACAATCCAAAAATGCCTAAATGTCCATTTGAAACAAACGTTTCAAATTTTTTTTTTTTTTATTTCAATTTTTTGAACCTTGATGTTTTGTGTTCGAGATTAAACTATGTACCCATATGAGAATATTTAATTTAAGAGTTTTTTATTCAATACAGTAACTAACATAATATAAATTATTATATAAATCTAATCTAACAAATATTAAAGCTTAACATGAATATGTACAAACGGGTAGAAAAAGAGCTCAAAGGGCATTTAAAAATTCATCCGCATCGATGTCAATGGGAAAAGTGCCCAGAACGCAAGCAGCATTACCACGTTGGATGGCAATGCTGATTCGTTGACCGAAGAAAATCCCAGCCCTCTGGTCACGCGAAGGGTCGACCAACCGTTTGCTGATATCCCGAACGACTCAATATAAGCGCTCGGACCTCATGGCCCTAGCGTTTCGACATTTAAGAGTGACTTGAATATAAGCAAGCCTGCTCAAAGAGTCGAGGAACAACTAGCAAAAATAATATTGTCTTCTTATATTTCAGACAATCTGGTATTTACTACTTGGAAACCAACTCTTCTCCTCCGTTCTCCCGCGGCTGAAGACTAAACGAAATAAATAAATGAACTTGGACAAGCCAAACTATTGTTTCATTTTGAAACCTATTCGAATTCAGCCTCCTTAACAAAGTTACAATCGTTCCGTTCAGCGTGAACGTTCTGACGTTATCTCAACGCTCAGTCACGTGGTCAGAACAAAGGAATTGGGGGCGTGGCCAACTCCTAGCGTTCATGCTGAACGGAACGATTGTAACTTAGCTAGGGAGGCTGGTATTTTACAATTTGATCATGATCACCCATACGAGGACACGGCAGTGCTTCACCCAAGCGGGACACACCTCCGTATGCTCCATTATGTGTCCCGGGCATTTTTTCAACACAAATCAGGTGCAGGAACCTCCCGATCTTACCATGTCCGGTGTGGACTTATGAAAGTGAATCATGGGAAAGTTGATTACGCCATTAATACATTGACACATACTCAATTTTTTATTACGTTATGGTAATATTTGAAAGTTACAAAAAATAAAGCTAGTTATTTAAAAGCACCTCGCAAAAAAAAATCTTGAATATTATTATTGTTTTTTTTTATATATATAAAACTAAAACCACTGTTTTGGTGCCGCGAAGTCGAGATAGTCCCGGGCGGAGTTCATACAAAATACTCAGTGACCTTTAAAGCCATAGCAAATTACGATCAGATTATAATGACGTCAATTCAGTGAACTGAGCTACAATATAAATCCATCTTCTCTTTTGATAGGCCTATTAGTCTAGTGGTTAGTAGCCCTGACTGCTATGCCGGAGGTCGTGGGTTCGATTCCCACCCAGGACCAATGTTTGTGTGATGAGCACGATCATTTGTTCTGTATCTGGGTGTAATTTATCTATAATATGTATGTATTTAGAAACATATAGGTATGTTTATCAGTTGTCTAATACCCATAACACAAGCTCTGCTTAGCTTGGGACTAGACGGCGTTGTGTGATAGTTGTGGAATATTATATTATATTATTATTATATCTTATTGTGACATTATCGACTGAATGAATACATGACTTTGATTGATAGTGTAGATTATTTTATTATTGCAGGTATTTTAATTAATTTAAAGCTATTAAGGGTGCTACGCCAGGGGCGTAGATACCACCATACATCTAATGATATGAGCCCTCCTGGCTACAAGGATCCCAAAGTTTTTTTTTTTCACATACACTATCACACAACGTCGTCTAGTCCCAAGCTAATTATCATTTAATAAAGCATTAGACGAAATAAAAACAAGGTTGTACAGATAATGTAACATTATATTACATGGAGTATGTGTATTACATACAAAAATAGATTACAAAAAAAAAAGTTTATTGTCCGTCTGTCTGTCTGTCAAGACCCTTCATCTCGGGAACACATGGAGGTATCGAATTGAAACTAAAACCATGTCTGCTTTCCAATGAAGCTGTGAAAAAATCAAACTTCAAAATTATCGAAAAAAAAAGATACGGTCGTTTATGACGTAACAAACGAATATTTCGACAGTCTCAAGGGAATCAAAATTCATAGGGTACTTCCCGTTGACCTAGAATCCTGAAATTTGGCATGTAGTAAGGTCTTATAGCACAAGTATAGGAAAAAATCTGAAAACTGTAAATTTACTGTTACGTCACAAAAAAAAAGACTTCGGAAAAATCTTCAAAACTCGATTTGGGAATTAAATTTTTTTCATAGGTACTCGTAAGTTTATGTATTAAACCTCCTCAGTGCGCGAGATTTTTTTGTTTTTTTTTTTGGTTATTACGATTCAACTCAAAAACTACTGGCCGATTTAAAAAATTGTTTCACCATTAGAAAGCTGCATATTCTATAAATATTATTATTATAATTACTGAGTATTTGAAAACATGTGACATCCACCAATCCGCACTGGGCCCGCGTGGTGGATTACGGCCCATTCCCTCTCCTAGAGAGGCGGCCTGAGTCCCAGCAGTGGGAACATTAAAAGGCTGATGATGATGATATTCTTTAAATGACAGGCTTTTTCATAATAATATTCCACAACTATCACACAACGTCGTTTAGTCCCAAGCTAAGCAGAGCTTGTGTTATGGGTACTAGACAACTGATAAACATACTTACATTTTTCTAAATACATACATATTATAGATAAATTACACCCAGACACAGAACAAATGATCGTGCCCATCACACAAACATTTGTCCTGGGTGGGAATCGAACTCACGACCCCCGGAATAGCAGTCAGAGTCACCAACCACTAGACCAACCGTCCAGTCAAACTTTTACTCCAGCTTTTCTACTTTTACTCCAGCGAAGCCGCTGGCAAAAGTATGTTTTTTCACCGAAATTCCAAAATTGATTAACAATATAATCGACAAGATTCGGGCAGCGGCTTCGCGCGTATGAAAATCGGTTTCTCCATACAAACTTCCAACCCCCGTTTTACCCCCTTAGTCATGGAGTTTCGTAAAATCCGTTCTTAGCGGATGTCTACACCCTATAAGGAACCTACCTACCAAATTTTGAGTTTGTAGGTGTTATAGTTCCTGACATTTCGTGATTAATCAGTGAGTGGTATTTCGCTTTTATATATTTAAGATTAGCAGCTTTAATCTTATCTCTGAATGCAAGGAAATACCAAAAATACTGATGAATTTCATAATTACTCCAGTGCCAGCCATGTATAAGTCGGTAGCTATATTATTTTTTGCGTTCGCTGCTGCATCAGGTAAGTCTACAATTATTATTTTGCAAATTTTTCGCCTTCATAATGTGTGGTCATACAGCGTGTGTCAGACATCCGCTGGGACCTCGACCTTGACTACCAGCCACCGTAGGTGTGGGCTTGTGGACACTGAGCAATGGATAGCTCGCTGTCCAGGGTAGGGATCCAGTGAACACACAAGACCTAACCTGACCGTAACCTACTTATTTAAGTTCCTGTGTCCCCTAGACGGGGCAGAGGGCGTCCTCAGTGCGCCGCCATCCCGTTTGGTCTTGAGCTTCGCGTTTTATTTCGCTCCAGGTCTTCCCTATGTTCTTCGCCTCTGCGATGACCGTTCGTCACCAGGTCTGGTAAGAGCGACCACGTTTTCGCTTTCCTTGGGAATTCCAGTCTAGGGCTTGCCTTGGTATATGCTCAGGATCCCTTCGTAGCGTGTGGCCGATCCAGTTCCATTTGCGGCGTTTGATCAGTTGGTCGATCGAAGTTTCACCGCAGCGTTTCCACAGCTCTGTATTGGAGATTCACTCGGGCCAGTAAATACCGAGAATACGGCAAAGACAGCGGTTGATAACGACCTGAAGTTTATGCGAGATGTCTTTTGTGACCTTCCACGTCTCACACCCATACAGCAATACCATGACCCTAACCTAACCTTGTAAAAAGATGAATAAGTCAAAAAACGAAACACATTAATGGCATAGTCTGAACCAAATTTCAATTTCTTCCAGCGCTCCCTTATGATCCTGTTATCAGGAAGCTGGACGATGAACTTCGTTACCAGTACGTCGAGGGTCCAGATGGCTCCCTGCACCTGGTAGACCTGTGGGGGACCGTCAGTGATGTAGCTGCAGCGGCAAGATATAACCCTGAAGTGCAGAACGTCTACCATTTGTTTACTAGGTAAGAGAGATATTTTCGCAAACGCTGTTAAATTATAAAATACTTAGAGAAATCGATGGACTGACCAAATCAAAGTGGCTGTTGGCGGCCCATTAACGAGTGCACCCGGATGACTGCCAGCAGGCAAAAGTAGCGGGAAGTCGTACGACGTACCCTGACGGCTTCCGGAGAGCTACCTTCGTGATAACCACGACCTCTCTGGCAAGAGAGAAATGACCAAGAAAAAGAGAGAAAAAACGGTAATTTAAAAAACTAAAAAACCCGACTGCTTTTCTCTGAGTATTCATGAAAAATCCCTAAAACAAGAAAGTCGTTTTACTCGATTGCACTGTATTTGTAGCATTCTAGAAATGAAGGCTTTTTTTTATGGTAGGTAAAGTCATCCAATGACAAATCCCGCCCTTGGGCGGAGCGAGAAGTAGTGTCAGACTCTTACTGACTAAAAACCTACCCCGTTCCTTCGTAGCCTATCGTGCCGCGTGGCCGAGCATTCCTCTCGGAAATAAACCCATGACCCCAGTAGGCTTCGACCCTGCCTGCCTGCAGTTAGCAGGCTGGGCCTCTTCGGTGTGCTGACAGCTCCTTGAGACGCGCGGGAACAGAAGGCTTAGTGAATTGAGAGCACATACCTATATTAAATTGCAGATTACTCCAATCTACTGACTAGACGGCTGACTTTCTAGAATGGGTCCCGACTGCTACAAATACAGTGCAATCGAGTAAAACGACTTTCTTGTTTTAGGGCTTTTTCATGAATACTCAGAGAAAAGCAGTCGGGATTTTTAATTTTTTAAATAACCTTTTTTTTTATTTTTTATTTTTACCCGACTGCGCCAGAAGGAGGGTTATGTTTTTCGAGAGTATGTATGTATGTATGTATAATTGTTTGGCACGCTCTGCAGCCTGAACGGCGCAATGGATTTAAATTTGCGAGGTGTCGTTAGAATCGTAATTACTGTGAAAGTGATATCGTAATAAAATAAAACTAAAAAAGTAAAAAATAAAAAACGGTTACTTAAAAAACTAAAAAATCCGACTGCTGCTGCTGCAGTTGGACATAGGCCTCCCCAAATCGCACAATGAACTATCCTGTGCTTCTCGCATCCATCAGATTCCCGCAAACCTTGCCAGGTCATCAGTCCACCTTGTAGGAGCCCTTCCAACACTGCGTCTTCCGTTACGCGGTCGCAACTCCAGCATCTTTCGGCCCCAACGGCCATCTGTTCTGCGAGCAATGTGCCCTGCCCATTGCCACTTAAGTTTGGCGATTCGTCATGCTATGTCGGCAACCTTGGTTCTCCTGCGGATATCTTCATTTCTGATACGATCATGCAAGGAAACTCCGAGCATAGCCCTTTCCATTGCGCTGGTGATGATTTTTTTTTGGTGATGATGATAAATATGCATAAAAATTCCGTTCTTTACAGCTGTGCTTAAAATTATCTCAAATTGCGATTGGATTATTATTGTTGACGTCAAATCAGTGCACTGAGGTATAAGTTATCCGTCTTATTGTGACATTATCGACTCAATGAATTTTATTCATGACTTTGATTGATTGGTGTAGATTACGATTGTTTGAAAAATTAATGTATTGAAAAAGCTAATAAATTGTACAATTTATTATTTATTTCTTTATTTTACACTTTATTGTACAACAAGATTACAATTATTATAAAAGAAAACCTTATAAAAAAGAAAAACATACAATCGGCGGCCTTATCCAACTCGGCGATTTCCTCCAGGCAACCTAGTATGGACAGAAATTGCCAGGACACAAAATGGGGTTGCACTTGGTGCAAAAATAAAAGCAAACAAAAATTATAAATTATTAATACTAAAATATATACATATATACATACATACAAAAAATATACAGGCAAGAGAATAAGTGATACGTCGAAAGCAAGGTCACAGTGTCAAGTAATGCTCCTTCACAAGCCTTTTGAACACAGGCAGTTTTTGCGTACGTTTTATATAGGTTTACAATGATCGTATAATAACTATATTTACATCTAATCTAACAAATATTACAACTTAACATGTATATATAAAAATATATACAAACGGGTAGAAAAAGAGCTCAAAGCATCAAAAAATTTATCCGCATCGATGTCAATGGGAAAAGTGCCCAGAACTCTGGCAGCATTGCCACGTTGAATTAAAACACGTGATTGTAGTCATGATAACAAACAACTTTTACTATGGGACCAAATCTGAAATCGAAAACAAAATTCAGCCAAGTTCAGTACATTTTGACCAGTTAAGCGAAAATAAATGTACTAACCAGTCGTTTTTTTTTTTTAAGTTGTTTGTTATAATGACTACAATCATGTGTTTAAATATCGATAACTAATTACCAGTCACTCTATACACCGTTAAATTTTAGTCGTTTTAATCCCGCGGAGGGTCGATTCGGTACATGAAACACATGATTTGTAAAGAGAAAATTTAAAAATAAAGTACTTTTTTTTAAAACTCGAATCAATTTACGCATGTACGAAATAAATTTCTTCAAGTAACCGTCAGCTGAGCGAGACCAATGAACTGTGAGAAGTTAGTATCGTATCGGTCACTAATTACCAGTCAGCCTATATATTTATACTTCTTTTTGTTTCTAGACAAAACCCAAGTGTGAGCCAGCCCATAGTGCTCGGATTTGACGCTCTACTGAGCCTGACCAATTACGACGCGGCGAAGAGAACCATAATCCTGATCCATGGATGGATGGACACCGTCACTTCGGATTTTAACCGTGTCTTAATTCCTGGTAAGAACTTAGTTTTGCATAGCGTTCGTTTAACTTAGTTTTTTTGAAATAAACTAGTGCTTGACTGCGATCCCACCTGATGGTAAGCTGTGATACAATCGTTGATGGTGAGGCGTACTAGTTTATTAAGAGCCCATTCACTCCAGCCTTTCGAGTCAATGACCTTATAGGTAATTGTCGGTCGTTTTGTACTAACTACCTACAGTTCATTGGCCTCGCTCAGCTGACGTTTAATTGAAGAAATTAATTTCGTACATGCGTCAATTAATTCGAGTTTAAAAACAAGTACTTTATTTTTTAATTTTCTCTTTACTAATCGATAGTGTTTCATATACCGAAGCCACCATCCGCTGGATTAGAACGACAAAAATTTAACGGTGTATATGATCAATGACAAATCGTTAATTTCCTTTGCAGCAATCCTGTCAGCTGATGACGTGAACGTGATAGTAGTCGACTGGAGCGCTGGTGCAAGTAGCATCAACTATTACACTGCTTTGGCCAACACTCCCACCTCCGGTAAATAAAATTACTTTTCAATTTACTTACTTGAAGGCTTACAGTCACCCAAAGGGCAATGTAAAGGCCGAAAGGGCTATGCTTGAAGCTTCCTTGCGTGATCGCATTAAGGGTATTACAATGCTCAATAACCTTGAAGAATTTATCTCTACACTAGTAGAGAAGAATTGACCTCTTCACAGGCACCCCCTGCGTGCTGCGCGCGGGGTGTTAGTACTGATTCGATTTTTTCTTGATTACTTATCGATATTCAATGAAATCAGAAAAAACATCAATACAAGTTATTCAATTTATCGTAACATATATTTTGGTATAAATTCAATGTATAAATATAGAGCCGTTTTCGAGAAAATATGGAATTAATGTTCAAAAAAGGCCTATTTACTAGATTTTTTTTCTAGAGCTAGGGTATTTTTTTGAGAAACGTAATCAATACAATTTATTAGTAATGTCTATAAGTATCCCCTTCATTTTTTATATGGTAATCGTACATAAGGAATAATCTATAAACTTCAATCAATCTAGGTGTTTTTTTTGGATTTGGGCGATGTAATCCCCTTAAGAATAAGGACATCTGCAAGAGAACCAAGGTCGCCGACATAGCTCGGAGAATCGCCAAACTAAAGTGGCAGTGGGCAGACCATATTGCTTGTAAAACGGATGGTCGATGGAACGAAAAGGTTCTTTTTTTTTAAATTTTTTATAAACTAGCACTTGACTGCAATCCTACCTGATGGTAAGCAGTGATGCAATCATTGATGATAAAGCGCACTAGTTTATTAAGAGCCTATTCACTCTAGCCTTGAAGACGCCTAAATTATAATTGGACGGGAAAACCGCAGCAGGCAAATTGTTCCAGTCCCTCGATGTACACGGTATAAACGACAACATTCTTGAATAGCGACCGCGTACCAGAAGATGCAGTGTTAGAAAGCCTCCTACAAGTTGGACCGATGATCCGGTTTGAGTTGCAGAAATGCGGTGGATGCGAGACGCACAGGATCGTTCGTTGTGAAGACACTTGGGGGATGCCTAAGTCCAACAGTTTTCATACATTTAGAAAAATGTTGTCCTTTATTCTTTTTATTTTATCTTTACAAATCGATAGTGTTTCATGTACCGGATCGACCCTCTACGGGATTAAAACGATCAAAATTTAACACGTTGGCGGACAGTAACGGTCACAGGCGTCTAGTATAGCTAAAGTGATGCGACGGCACGCCTGTCGACGTCCGAGTTTTTACTTGCATAAAATCAGTACAGTTTATGACGACCGATTTTCCATACTATCATAAAGAACGGCATGTTGTAGTGTCACCATAGGTATAATTAAGACTTTAGTACTGTCACTACACATTTCTCAAAAATTCGTCAAAGAAAGTACCTCCACGCACACATTCAAGTTATTTATGGCCTCCTTCGTACGCACACTACGCTTGTGGGCGTCGTAGTTACATACAATCGGTCGAATAGTGCGCCGCTGCGGTGTTCGTGCGTGTTGCTACTTGCTATGTGTTTTCGCCTTTTTAACGCCTTACGACGTTTATGCCTAGAATAGTGCTATCATATATATTTTTTACAATGTATTGTTACACTACGGCCGTGGGCAATGTATGAAAATAAGTAGTGTCATAGTCGCCGCATTCAGTGAGATAGTAATGTCCACCAACGTGTTAACCTTGTGTAAATATAAAGGGTCTTTCAACAAGGATTATTTATGACATATGACATCGTTTAAATGTCCACCGCGGCTTCGAACGGTGGCACGGATCTGAGAGGTCCAATTTCCAATTACTCTACTGCATAGATCCGACTGAATCTGAGCGATGGCCTGCGTTATGTTGACTTTTAGGGCATCGGTTGATTGCGGATTATTGGCACAGACCTGCGACTTGAGAAAACCCCACAAGAAAATGTCTAGCGGGGTTGAATCGCACGATCTTGGTGGCCAATTCACGTCACCTCTGCGAGAGATAACCCTACCCTCGAACCGTTCATGCAGAATGTCCATTATGTCGCTTGCTGTGTGGCACGTAGCGCCGTCTTGTTGGAACCACATGCTGTCCACGTCCATATCGTTCAATTCAGGCCAAAAAAAATGTTAATCATTGATCTGTAGCACTCGCCGTTGACAGTAATGGCCTCGCCATCATCGTTTTCGAAGAATCAATGACATATTTCATAAATAATGACATAAATGGGCCTTTCAAATAAAAAAATAATTTCTTTAATATCTCACATACAGCTTGTTTTATTTAATTTCAACATCGACCCGTCCTTGTTGAAAGACCCTAGATAGATTTGTAAATATTTTATGTTATTATTTCTATTAACAGGTGTAAGTGTAGGGCGCTTTGTATCGTGGTTGATCACGGCTTCTGGAGGCAGTCCGTCTTTGTACCATGTGGTAGGACACAACTTAGGAGGACACCAGGCTGGCATCGTCGGCAGAAATGTGGGGGGAGAGATCGCGTACATTACTGGTAAGATATGCTTTCAAAACCTTTGGTACAAAGCATTGATATATTATAATGGAAGATGCACGCGCTAATATCTCAAGCAGAGAACCTGGACTCGAAACTCACACATCTATACTATGCGTTCCAAATAAGAATAGGAAAGCCAATAACCTCGATCTGCCTTTTGAGTGAAAAATACGGTTTGCAAAAAATACATATTTGCGTATCAATCAAGGTTTTTTTTAGCTTTGTATTACTAGTCTTAGTCAAATGTAGGTGAAGTAAAAACGGTAAATTAGCTAAATATATTGTTTTAAGTCATAATTAGTTAAGAAAAAAAACTATTCAATCAATCAATCAATCAATACGTTTATTTGCATAATACAGGTAAGTATAAAAAGGTGTTACATGTAGCTATAATATGTCGCTGTACTATAACCTAATAAGGTGTGCAAAATGTTTTAAAATTTCATTATGACCAAGTAAACAATGATTATTGTATCAAAATTGAACATGTAAATTAAAATTAAAAGTAGCATGTCATTGGTAATAAAAAAATGTCGTAATTTAAATAATCAAATAAAAATAAAATAAAAAAATTCAATTCAAAAATAAAATTAATCATTGGTCCAATTAAATTAGCTTCACACTATTATTGCTGTCATAATTTTATAATATATTATTACCACAATTTTTGTCATTCATATAGATTTGAGTGAGCTATTATTACATAACAATATTTTTATCTTGCAGATACTCATTGACATTATAGTAACATTTATTTACTAAAAATTTGTGCAGCTTTGACTTGAATTGTGGAAACGGTAACTGTTTAACATGATCAGGCAATTTGTTGTAAATCAATGATGCCATACAGATAATACTTTTGTTGACAAGTGCTGTTTTTACATATGGTATTTCAACCTCTAGTCTATTTTTGTCACGCAATTGTCTATAATAGCTTTAAAAGCAGTTTTAAAATTATTTGGATTCAATTTGACAAATAAACTCATTTCATAGATATATATCGAAGACAATGTTAAAATTTTTAGGCTTTTAAAATATGGTTCACAACTATTTTTTGTCTTATTTTCATTGTTAGTAACAATTCGCCTTGTTCTCCCATTTGCCACTACTCAGAGACTTTACACAGTGACGCAGATATGAGCAAAATTGAAGAACTGGATTCTGATAAAAGATTTTCGTTCACGATTCGTAAATAAATTAAAATTTTCTTGTTTTGCTCGCCGTACCCAATTTCTTCAATTTGACAGTTCGACGTGACGTCACAACATGGCAATCGATCCTATTCTCATTTGGACCGCATTGTACTACCTATAGTCACCGATAGACAAGGACGGAGATAAGAGCAATAGCGTTAGCCGTCGAATGTGATCTTCGCGACCGATGTAACGCTGATAGCGACTGAGTGAAATTAGAACAAACTATTGTGATTTCAGAGGTTCATGTGCTAGAGGCGAGTCACATATTATCTTCCGTTATTTTGATTATATCAATGGTACATAACTATAAAACACATTCTTCCACCGTGTTGATCTATCAGTTTGAATGCGATAAACTTAAAAACTGCTAAACAAATTTTCTTTCCGAATAGACAGAGAGATCCAAGTGTATACATAACACATGCCTATTATAGTAAAGTCGACAAAACCAACCTGTGCAAAGCTACATATGCAGCTCGCTAATTAAAGAGATGATTAAGTGACTAAGAAATAAAGTAGTTTTAAAGTCGCAACAGGTTGAATTCCGAACGAAACGAAGTTTACTAAGTTTTTATCCCGAACACAGTGAGGGATTTATATAACTAACTTCCGAGCTCTGCAAGAGGCTTAATATAGAAACCAGAGTCAAGTGAGGAAATCAAGCCGCTCATGACAAGGTAGTTGTAATAAATATATTTTGTAGTTACATTCTGTTATAAAAAAATATAATTAATTCAACTAAAAACTGTTGGATCCGTACACTGCTGATCATCACCAACGAACACAGGTATTGGAGACTATACATCCCGCGGCAGATTGGAGGTCGAGTCTTTTTAAATGCTAAGACTCTCAGGGAATATTTCTTACCTGCGAATTGGGTATGCGTTGTGTTGGAAGTACTACTTCAACATTACTGACTTTATCCACGCAAATCCTTTTTATTTCTCTGACTTGCCTGTTCTAACGATGACAACCGACTGTCCCAGGTAGCATAGCACAAGCTAGCAATATAGTGGGGACCGGATATAGCGCCACCTCGGCAGAAACAGTTAACTATTTATTCAAGTCAGTGTATGTATAAAGACAACCAGAACAATCCTTACAAAAATATAAATATCAGAAACATTTAATTTAATGTCACATAAACTTCAAGAATTATTTAATGCACCACTTTAAATGTAAAATCGTTATTTGACAAAACAAATAGATTGTAAGTATATCAAAACTAACGCCATCTAGACGACAGTTCTTTCTAACCTTAAAACATCAGCTGTCACACTCACACACGACAGTAAGTGTCAGATCAATTGAAAACCTATCCAAACAATAACAGTTGAGATATACTGGCGGTGGATTACTTATCCCACTCTGCCAAAGAGAACTGACGCAAACCTGTAGTGCTTGACACTGAAGGTCACAGGAAGGTAGCAGATCAAGAAACTTGTTACTGGCCTTTCATGGGCTCGATGTAGACAAATAGTAAATGTAAATGCTTGACTTTAACAATTAGGAGTTATTAGCATTTCGCTGTCGATATTAATAAATAACATTCTTTATTCCCAGCCCTAGATGCAGCTTTCACCGGCTGGTCAAACCACGAAGATAAATTCCAACCCACAGACGGAGTCTACACTGAAGCTATTCATACAAACGCCGGGATCCTGGGGTACATTCTTCCCTTGGCTGATGCCGATTTCTATCCCAATGGGGGTATTTCTATGCCTGGCTGTGCCACTCAAGAGTGTAATCATAGGAGGTAAGCCCATGTTATTATGATCCTACAATATACAATGAAGGTCCTAAGATGCTTCCTTGAGGTACTCCGTGTTTTAATGTGCGTATGTCTATGACCAGAGCGTGTTGCCAGTGATGATGACATATGGCTCTGAAACGTGGTCGCTTACAATGGGCCTCATAAGAAGACTCAAAGCCACCCAAAGGGCAATGACAAGGGCTATGCTCGGAGTTTCCTTGCGTGATCGAATCAGAAATGAAGATATCCGCAAGAGAACCGACATAGCACGTAGAATTGCCAAACTTAAGTGGCAATGGGCTGGGCACATTGCACGCAGAACAGATGGCCGTTGGGGCCGAAAGGTTCTGGAGTGGTGGCCGCGTACCAGAAGGCGCAGCGTTGGAAGGCCTCCCACAAGGTGGACCGATGACCTGGTCAGGGTCACTGGAGTCCGATGGATGCGAGACGCACAGGACCGGCCATTGTGGCGACGCTTGGGGGAGGCCTATGTCCAACAGTGGACGTCTTTTGGCTGAAATGATGATGATGATGATAATGAAGTGGGAAAGATGAAAGAATAATTTGATATTTATTTTATTTCATCTCTTTCTGAGACTTGCCTTGTTGCTGTTTGCTGCTGTGTAGGACCCACTTTGTGGATATGTCAGCCTGTGAGGTTATAACATAAGTTGCTCGATATATGTGAGTCGTACGCTGCGTCACACGGCCTTATGTACAATGGAAATAAATCCAAATACATGGTTTTTAAGGCCGGTTCCAGGTGTCCCGACACCGTTCCTCCAATCGTACTGAACAATGTGGAATTGGACAGAGTGTACTCTTTTAAATACCTGGGGCACCTGGTGACGGATGAGATGAAAGATGATGCAGATATGGAGAGGGAGCGCAGAGCATTCTCAGTTCGGGCTAATATGTTGGCTCGCCGGTTCTCCCGATGTACAGCCGCAGTCAAGGTGACGCTTTTTAAAGCATATTGCACTATACTCGGGAGGCCTGTGGTTTAATTGCACCTAAAAGTCCTACAATGCTCTGCGGATCCAGTACAATAATGCATTTAGGGCGCTGTTGCGTCAGCCTCGGTTCTGTAGCGCGTCAACAATGTTTGTTGAGGCTCGTACTGACAGTTTTTGCGCTGTGCTTCGAAAGAAAGCGGCCTCACTGCTGAATAGACTCCGTGGCAGTCCCAACAGCATTCTACGTGTTGTGACCGGAAGGCAAGATAGTCCGCTTAAGAGGGCACTTATAGTATGTACATTGTCGCGATTTATAGTTAAGTACTAACATAGGATAAGACAATCTACTAACATAATAGATCTGTGTTGACTGTTTATTAAATAAATTATTATTTCCTTTATTTGTTCTTTACACATATTTTTTTTATATTTCTAAATATTTCTTAAAACAAATATATATATAAAAAAACATTTAAAAATATATAAAAATAGTAGTCCGCCGGTGTCGGGAGCAGGGTCCAAGCTACCGGTGGTTAGGGCTCTAGAGACCTCCTCACAATGCGAGCCGTATCGAGGAGTACTGCCTTCTATACCAGGCCCTTGATCCAACCGCGCAACGACAGCTTCGATAGATGGTCGTCGAAGCTTTTGGCTATAAGGCCATTAGCGGTCACGACAATCGGCACAATGAAAACCGAGTCCACATTCCACATGTCGACAACCTCGTGTGCTAAGTCGAGATATTTGATTTGTTTCTCTTTCTCAGCTTTCACGAGATTCTCGTCATGCGGGATGGTGACATTGACTATCATTGCGCGGCGCGCTAATCGGCCTATCACAACTATATCCGGCTTATTGGCTACAATAGTCCGGTCAGTAATGATAGACCGATCCCAGTACAACGTAACATGGTCATTTTCGAGAACTGGGTCGGGCACATACCTGTAGTACGGTACCTCAGAATCCACTAGGTTGTGTTTCAAAGCAAGTTGCTGGTGAATAATCCTTAATAAATTATTATTAAATTATTATTATTATACAAGGCCTGTGGCAGTTGTGATCAGACCTGGGACCTATACACCTTATTATAGGTTCATCAGTAAAACGGATCGCTTTAAAAGCTCATGGCACGACCTCTGCTCCAAACACTTCAGTACCTCTACCATGAGTTTTAAGCAATAGTATTCGTGGCTACTCGATATCGACGCCGTAAATATTTTGTATGGCAAATTTTGCAGCGCCTCTAGCGGTCACTTGCAAAACCAAAATTTGCAATACAAAATATTTACGGCGTCGATATCGAGTAGCGACGAATACTATTGCTTAAAACTCATGGTAGAGGTACAGTTCGGCAATGTGCATCATCGATCCGGTTAGTTTGTGATTCTCATAGAACTCTCATTTCTTTCGTTTTGTTCTTTAACATGTTTTATTTTTTCACTTCCAGATCCTTCCACTACTTTGCCGAGTCTGTGCAGTCTGGTGGCTTCACCGGCCGTCGCTGTGCATCACATATCTCCGCTATATCAGGCAACTGCGTCCTTTTGGGCAGTCTTAAGATGGGTGGCCTTGAACCTAAGACTGGGTAAGCAATTTGGTTAAAGTTGGAATATAAAACGTTAAATTTTGATCGTTTTAATCCCGTGGAGGGTCGATCGGGTACATGAAACACTATCGATTTGTAAAGATTAAATAAAAAAATAATGTACTTTTTTCTAAAACTCGAATTTTTATACGTATGTACGAAATTAATTTCTTTAAGTAAACGTCAGCTGGGTGAGTTCAATGACCTGTAGGTAGTTAGTACGCAACGACCGACAATGTAAATTAATTCAAGTTTTAAAAAAAACTTTATTTTTTTACAAATCGATAGGGTTTGACGTACCGAATTGACCCTCCATGGGATTAAGACAATTCAAATTTAACGGGGTATAACTCATTTTTCGGATATAATAGTATTTTACTCATAATATGATATAGAAGAGGGTCCATGGAGTTTCTTGCTCATTCTTCTTCTACAGATAGCAAAGTCCCACATACCTCCGTTGAAAAGGGAGTATCCTCCGACCAGACGGGTGTTATGTCTGGTGGGCTACAGCAACAGATGATTTCGGATTGTTCTATATGTTCAAATCGCGCGGAGAACTTTATTTGCGCAATGCAGGATAGTTCCTTTTTGATGACATAGATGTCGCACTGGATCCTACCGTCGAATATGTTCTCTCTCTATAACTTAAAGGTTTGCTGGAAGAAAACACATTGCTGAGTTAAGCTCGTTTTTAGTTTGGTAAGTATACAATAAAGGTTACAGACAAAAGAGATCAACACTTTAGAACGTGCAAGATTCTGTGAGGAATTCCGTTCCATATTTTCTAAATTCATTATAAGGAAGCTTACTCTCGAGTTTAATTCTGATTGGTCGACATTGGAATTGTGACGTTAGGTACTCTTGAATTCGATGATGGGGCCAAATTGCGTGACCTTTTTGGGAAACTAAGTAAAATAGGGATTGAGCTTGGCATGTGGTCACGCAATTTTACACCAATTTGGCGCTCGCATCGAATTCAAGAGTCCCTAACGTCATAATTCCAATGTCGACCGATCGGAATGAAATACGAGAGTAAACGCCCAGATCATAATAAAAAAATCTAATACTTTCTCTTTTTGTGTTTCAGGAGATCCGGTATTTACCACTTGGAGACCAACGACGCTCCTCCATTCTCGCTTGGTTGAAGATATAAGAAACAAAATAAATAAATGAAATTGGATCAGAGAAATATTGTTTTTTTTTGGTACCTGTTTGAAATTCAGATATCTTACAACTTGTTTGATGTAAAAAACTATTGCATAATTAATGATGAATCCATCCTATGGGAGTTTTTAATATTATGCAGATTTCATCACGCATGCAAAAACATTTCAAAACGCAAAACCGCGTCCCAAGTGTGTATTGCGCGCATTACAATAAATACTTGTATGAAAAGGACATTTGCGGAGGTTACGCATGCGGGGTAAATCCGCATAATAGAAATAAAAGCCGTTTATCAAAAAATTGGTAACTAAATTGTCTTTTAGTTTGTAAAAGCTTCATCAAATTTAAACTCAAACTCAAAATCGTTTATTTCACACAGGCCTACATGGGCACTTATAAAATGTCTGAAGATAGCGCACCGTTCATATTGGTGATTGTTTCTACAATATTTTCATACTACAATATTAATATATATGAGAGGACAATGTAGACCGGTCAGCTTTGTACCCAAAAGCACGATAAAAATTGTAGTCCTTGAATCTACGAAGTCTACGTTGTTCTCACATTCACATTATAAAAGAAGCTATATATTATATTTTTTTTCAAAACATACGGACTAGCCGTTTAGTCGTGATGTTATTATTTTTTTTATTTTTTTTATTTATTTATTAATGCATCGAATATCCAAGTTCAAGATAACAAGCACTTTGAGATACAACTTAATAATAAAATTCAATACAATACAATGAACATCTGCGTCTGAACTAGATAACTTAATATCTGTATCTCAGACAGCAGCGCTCTTCCCTTAAGTTATACATTTAAATTATTGTAAATAAGACTGATCAATTTTTGATTCTTAATTAGTAGTTGTAAAGTGTAGGTAAGCCTCCTTGTGTGTGATGTGACAGTGTGTGGGGATGTGTGCAGGAGGGTGAGTATGGGAATTATCTAGGTACAATAAGTAATTGTTCAGTTTCATCATAGTTCAATTTAAAAATGTATTCAAAAAGTTTTCTTTTGAGCTCTCTAATATTTAAACATCCAATGTCAATAAGTTTACTAAGTTTGGCATATAAGTATGGACCCAAGAATGGAAAATATCTATTGGCGAAACGGTGTTTAAATACAGGTCTATTTGGGAAGGATATATCTCCACGACGTTTGGAAGTTATGACAACTGTAATAGAAATGCAGCATGTGTGTTGTTTCATAATAGTGAGCTGAATGTACAATTGGCGCACTGATAGGACTTCACAAGACTGATACAGGAGATGTGTAGGGAACAAATAGGGGCGAAAGGTGCTGGTTTTAAGAATAGCCCTTTGAGCTATTTCAAGCGATTTAATAGTCGTTTTAGGTGCACCTCCCCAAACAGTAATGCAGTATCCTATGATAGATTGTCCAAGAGCCAGGTAGATCTGTTTAACTAATTTAGGATCAGCCACATTCCTGAGATTTTTAAAAACGTATATCAACTTTCTCAATCTTGCAGTCATTAAGTTAACATGAGATTTGAAAGAGAGATTTCTGTCCAATAGGACTCCAAGATATTTAACGTTTGACTAACTTTACGTTTTTTATTTTACGTAATGTTGGATTTATTTAAAATCATCCAAAATCATATATACGTCTTATTTCTAACTTCGGACAACCCGACGTACGCTGAGCATCCACCCTTACGTTGTTGCAAACTGTAGGGGCTCAGCAGGGCCGAAGCCTACTGGGGCCAAAGGGTATGTGAAAATAGCACCCGGGGCACTGGGACCAAGGCAAAGAATGGAACGGGGTAGGTTTTTAGTCAGTAAGAGTCTGACACTACTTCCCGTTCAACCCAAAGGCGGGATTTGTCATTGGATGATTTTACCTATCATAAAAAAAACCCTTACGTTGTTGCAAACTGTAGGGGCCCAGCAGGGCCGAAGCCTACTGGGGCCAAAGGTTATGTGAAAATGAAACCTGGGGCCGTGGGACGAAGGCAATGAAAGGAGTAGGGTAGGTTTTTAGTCAGTAAGAGTCTGACACTATCTCCCTCCCCACCCAAGGGCGGGATTTGTCATTTGATTATTTTACCTACCATAAAAAAAACCCTTACGTTGTTGAAACCTGTACGGTTCGGACTGGACGTTTCGCCTCATCGTTTATACCGCGTACATCGAAGGACTGGAACAATTTGCCTGCTGCGGTCTTCCTGTCCGATTATAATTTAGGTCTCTTCAAGGCTAGAGTGAATAGGCTCTCAATGAACTAGTGCGCCTCACCATCAACGATTGCATCACTGTTTACCATCAGGTGGGATCGCAGTCAAGCACTAGTTTATATTAAAAAAAACATGTTCATGATTTTTAGGGTTCCGTATCTCAAAAGGAAAAAAACGGAACACTTATTATAGGATCACTGTTTTGACCGCCTGTCTGTCTGTCACCCTTTATCTCGTGCACGCGTAAATATATCGTAAAAATTATAGTCCCATGAAACTGTAAAAAATCAAACGGAAAAAAGGTTACGGCCATTTATATCGCAAAAAAAACGTATACACCGTTAAATTTTGGTCGTTTTAATCCCGCGGAGGGTCGATTCGGTACATGAAACACTATCGATTTGTAAAGATAAAAATGAAAAATAAAGTACTTTTTTTAAACTCCAATTAATTTACGCTTGTACGAAATTGATTTTTTTAAGTAAACGTCAGCTGATCGAGGCCAATGAACTGTAGGTAGATAGTGCGCAATGACCGACAACTCTCTATAAGGTCATTGACTCGTTTACTTAAAGAAATTAATTTCGTACAAGCGTATATTAATTTGAGTTTTACTTTAGTGAGTAGTACTTTATTTTTTAATTTTATCTTTATAAAATGATAGTGTTTCATGTACCGAATCGATCCTCCACGGGAATAAAACGACCAAAATTTAACAGTGTATTTCAACACTCATGGGAATCAAAATTCATGGGGTACTTCCCGTGGACCTAGAATCTTGAAATTTGACATGAAGCAAGGCCTTATAGCACAAGTATAGGAATAAATCTGAAAACTTGTGGTTACGTCACAAAAAAAACTTTTTCGATTCAGAAAAAAATTTCAAGACTCGATTCGCGATTGAACTATATATACATAAGTTGGTTTGTACGAAACCCTCAGTGCGCGAATCCGACTCGCACTTGACCAGTTATTTTTTTTGAGACACAAACACAACCTTTGAGAATTCTTATTGTTATTTTGAAATACACAATGCACTATTATAACCGTAAATCGTTATCAATAACACAGCAATATTAGTCAACAATTACCTCACTATAAAACTCGACAGCGATCTGTTTGTCCGTCAGTGTGTGCTTAACTACAGAAGTGCTTAACCAAGTTCCGTGTTGGCTTGCAATCATGCTTGACGTAGCAGCATTGTTTGGTCTTTTCGTGACGTTGTTTTGTTACGTTTTTTGAAAATCGAAATCAGATACAATGATAGTTTATTTTATTTTTTTCTTTTTTTAAAAAACTTTATAAAGGTAATTTTTTTGTAAAAAGTTTATATACCGTTAAATTTTGATAGTTTTAATCCAGTGAAGGGTCGATCCGGAACATGAAACACTAAAAAAAAATAAAGTACTTTTTTTCTAAAACTTGAACTAATATACGCATGTAAGAAATTAATTTCTTTAAGTAAACGAGTCAATGACCTTGTAGGTAATTGTCGGTCGTTGCGTACTAACTACCTACAGGTCATTGAACTCGTTCTTAAAGAAATTACTTTCGTACATGCGTAAATTAATTCGAGTTTCAAAAAAAGTACTTTATTTTTTAATTTTATCTTTACATATCGATAGTGTTTCTTGTACCGCATCAACCCTCCACGGGATTTAAACGATCAAAATTTAACGGTGTATAGGTAAATCGAAATCAGTGACAATGACAGTGTATAATTTTTTATTTTGTAAAAAATTTAATGTAACTATCACTTTTTTCGCAGTCGCGTAACACATTAGGTGCAAATGTGGGTGCAATCGGAAAATTTTATAAGATTATCGCAAAATTATCACAAAATTTATCAATTAATCTCTTTTTAAATAGTACTGCACATTGAAATAAGTATGTAGTATTTTTTTTATGTGTAAGCTGTCGGAATGAAGGTCATAACTTTGCTTCTCCTAGGATTTGCTGCTGTGTCAGGTAAGTTTTTCAAGTGTGTATAATTATATTATTATCATAGTAGGTGTAGTAGGTAGGGTTGATACGCCAGGGCGAAACTCCGGTACCGGCTGGATCTCATGGTGAAATGGCGACAGCGACTCTCGCAACCATGTGCTGGGCACGCTCTTTGAGGAGTGGCTGGTAAGACCTCACGTCCTCACCTCACCGAGCATGATCAGTTCGGGAGGTTCCTGCACCGGATTCGTGCGGAATTGACGCCCGAGTGTCATGCCGGAGGACACGGCGGAGCCCACGGTATAGGTGTGCCCCACTAGGGCAGAGCACCGCCGTGTCCTCGTGGGGGTGATCGGCGGCAGCGACCTCTTGCGCCAGGCCTTGGTACAGGCCATGGTCCGAAGCGAGGAGGAGTGGAAGGCGGTCGTATCCTTCTGCGAAGCAGTAACGCTAGCAAAGGAGGAGACTGCACGTGTGAAGCAACGGTGCTGACGCCGCAGCCGCCGCCGGGATTCCGATCCCGCTTTCTAGCCACCGAAAGCGCTTGTTTAGGGATGACGATCAAGTAGCTCGCCGTCTGACCGTCCGGTGGTTACCGAACCGCGGACGGTTGTCCGTGCCTAGCCCAAGTCGTCTATGGCGCTTAGTAATTTATGCGCGCCTCAAGGAGTTGTCAGCAAACCATGGTGGCCCAGCAGGGTCGAAGCCTACTGTAACTAAGGATCGATTTCTGAAAGGAAGTTTCGACCCTGGTATGAAAGGCAACGAAGGAACAGGATTGGGTTTTTAAGTCAGTAAAATACTCTCTCCCGTCTCACCCAAGGGCGCGTGTGCAATGCTTGTGAAGTATTCCAGGGCATAGTCTACCCGTGTACTAAGTTTTATCGATATCCGTTTAGCTGTTCAAGCATGAAGAAGTAAGAAATATGCAAACATAGACACATACTCATAAACTTTTGTCTTTATTTATATTATTAATACCCTAAAACCAACTCCTATCTAAAAAATGGCATCATAAAACTCCTCCGCATCGCTGTCGACTGGAAGTGTGCCCAAAAGGCTGGCGGCATTGCCACGTTGTATGGCAATGCTTAATCTCTGACCGAGGTAGAAGCTAGCCCTCGTATATACACAGTTAAATTTTGGTCGTTTTAATCCCATGGAGATTCGATTCGGTATATGAAACACTATCGATTTGTAAAGATAAAATTAAAAAATAAAGTACTTTTTTTCTAAAACTCGAATTAATATATTTAAGTACGAAATTAAATTCCTTAAGTAAACGAGTCAATAACCTTGAAGGTTTTTGTCGGTCGTTGCGTACTCACTACCTACAGTTCATTACCCTCGCTCAGCTGACGTTTACATAAAGAAATTAATTTCGTACATACGTAAATTAATTCGAGTTTAAAAAAAGTACTAGATTTTTTAATTTCCTCTTTACAAATCAATTTTGGAGATTAAAACGACCAAAATTTAACGATGTATGATTGATTGTGTATTTGTGAAATTAATGACTCTCCTTCCTATAAATTATTAATGTGAACTTCTGAGATAAGATATCTATGATAAAGATATCTGGATCGACCGACCTCCCGCTACTGCAGTAATAATGATTTGTTATCACTTATTTATCTCTTAAGTAGCAATGATAAACTAATTTCAAAGTAGCAACAGACGTCAAACATGGAGAATGGAGTCTTTTTCCAGATATTATGGATTCACAGACGTCTTGTGGACATTATTGTCATTATTTCCTTTACTAATTGTATCACATATTTTTAACTTTTTTAAATATTTTTAACACACATATAAAAAAAAAATTAAAATTATAAAAAATTGTGTCCCACCGGTATCGGGAGCAGGGTCCAAGCTACCGGCGGTCAGGGCTCCAGAGAAAGGAACCTCCTAACAATACGAGCCGTGTCCAGGAGCACCGCTTTCTGAATCAAGCTCTTGATCCAGCCGCCTAACGAAAGCCTCCTAAGGTGTTGGTCGAGGCTCTTGGCTATTAAGCCATTATCCGACACGACTATCGGTACAATGACCGCCGAATCCACTTCCCACATGTCGACAACCTCTCGAGCCAAGTCAATATACTTAATTTGTTTATCTTTCTCGGCTTTCACGAGGTTCTCGTCATGCGGAACGGATATGTCAACAATCATTGCATGCCTCTCGTTTCGGTCCACCACCACTATATCAGGCTTATTATTATTATTATTATATTCTTTATTGTACACCGTTTAGACAACAAATATAGGACAAACATTATTATAAATAAGGGTACAATGGGCGGTCTTATCGCTCAGGGCAATTTCTTACAGACAACCTTTGGATGGACCGAGTGAAAGGAAATAGATTTGTCAGTGTACAAACATCAGAAATAATACTAATAAGACATAAAAATCCGACATTACACATTATCTAGTATAGAAATCAAAACATGTGTAAAACTAATTCAGTAAAGATCTCTGAAAAATTGCTCTTTTATGTGAACTTTGACCGTCCATAATGTACTCATAGCACCAGCCTTATAATGTTCCCACTGCTGGGACTCAGGCTTCCTCTCTAGGAGAAGGAATAGGCCGTAATCCACCACGCGCGCCCTGTGCGGGTCTGGATGTCACATATCTTCGAAATTTTTGTTCGATGACATGTCGGTTTCCTCACGATGTTTTCCTTCACCGTTTTGAGAGCAGTGGTGATTAAATAAATTACACAAAGTAATGCGCCTGACTGGGTTTGAACCCGCGACCTACAACTCGTAAGTCGGGTCCGTTACCACTCGGCTACCACTGCTCTTACCAAAATGTAATCAATAGAAGCCTTGTACAGTCAGGGCTCAAAAGTGCAGTTGCACTCTACCGACACTAAAGTATGTAAAATTTCTTTGTAAAAGAGGGTCAATGGATCATGATCGATTTAGTTTGTAGCATATAATCTAAAATATTGAATAAACTAGTTGTAGAACACTGGACTTCTACTACAAAGAAATTTTAGACAGTTTAGCATTGTTAGAGTGCAACTGCACTTTTGAACCCTGATCGTACATTTAATCGGGATTCTGAATGAACACAATTTTTTCAAAAACTTTTATGGGATTTAAAAAAACACGTATTTCCTGGAACAATTTGTGAAATATTCGAGTAAATCACGGAATTACCGAATGCCAACAGAGTTTCAGGCGTTATCCTCTTTTTTCGCGTTGCCTCTTCATCGAATATCGCGTTACACGAAGCAACAAGATTTTAAACCATGCTCGACGTTGGCGATCGGCGAGTGGGGAAAGCCCCTTTAAAAATAAAAACACCACTCCCAAATATCCTTTTCATTACATTTCTTTTTAATTACCCTAGTTATAAGATTTTTGATTATAGTTTAAAATAAAACCTTTGATTTGCATTAAAAAAAAAACATAATATATTATATAAAAAATTATCTTAAAATAAGAATATTTTTTCTTGTTTTCTATAATGCAAATTAAGAAAAAATATTAAATATCATTGTTACCATTGGGCCAGCTATCGCCATGTCCTCGTGGGGGCGATCGGTGGCGACGATCTCTCACGCCGGACCTTGGTACAGGACATGGTCCGGAACGAGGAGTGGCAGGCGGTCGCCTCCTTCTGCGAAGCAGTAATGCTAGCAGAAGAGGAGGCCGACCGCATCAGGCAATGGCGCACACGCCGCCACCGGGATTCCGATCCCGATTTCCGGTCACCGTAGGCGTGGGCTTGCAGACGTCGAGCAATGGGTAGCTCGCTGTCCGTCCGACCGTCGACGGCGCGCACTGTTCCCGCGCGCCTCAAGGATTTGTCAGCAAACTGTAGGGACCTAGCAGGGCCGAAGCCTACTCTGGAGCCTTGGGATTGTGCAAAAATTTATACCAGGGCGCTGGAACCAAGGTAAAGAAGGAACAGGGTAGGGTTTTTGGTCAGTTAGAGTCTAACACTATGTCCCGCTCCACCCAAGGGCGGGGGATGTCATGGGATGATTTTACCTACCATAAAGAAAAACCATTGGGCCACCACGTTTTTAAATACAGTAATTCTTTCTTTTCACAGCAATCCCTTACAAAATCGACCTGCTCCTGCCGAAGGTGGATGATGTCCTCACATACCAATACGTGACAGGAGGCGAAGGAAGAAACCTGGTCATAGACCTGTGGACCGAGGCTAAACACCTGGAAGAGTCTGCGAGATACCAGCCTGATCTTGTGAATGCATACCATCTATTCACCAGGTCAGTAACTACGATTATTTTTAACCTAACTAATTAATTTTTTTAAGATAAATAACAGTCATCATCATCATCATCATCATCAGCCTTTTAATGTTCCCACTGCTGGAACACAAACCTCCTCTCTAAGAGAGGGAACGGGCCGAAGAAGGTAGTACATTATACAATTCTTCTAAATTTCAGAGAGAATCCTACCCTCAGCCAGCCGATAGTATTCAACAACACTGATTGGCTCAGCACCACCCATTACAACAGCACGCGAAGAACTGTCATCCTCATACACGGCTGGCTGGACAGCGTCACGTCTGCCATAAATACCGTCCTGGTCCCTGGTAAGAAGCCATTCACTTTTAGAGTTCCGTGCCTCAAAAGGATAATCCCATGGAGGGTCGATTCAGTAAATCGGACCTCACTTGTTTGACATTAAAAGCATGGCAGTTGAGAGTTTGTCATGGTCTCTCAAATTTCTCGGTGATGGTGGCACGTGTTATTGGGTCATTCGGTTCCCTTCAAAATGGTTGAGCTGAGTGGGGCTGAGGCACGCGTCATGCTCGTGAACGGGCGCCGTCAGTTGGGACTGGTCATCTCTTAGCTGCCAGTAGCTCAATTCTATTTCTATTTTTTAATTAGTTTATTTTATTTTTTCATTACATATCTACATTGTGCTCATATAATAGAAGCGACAAGAAAAATTTAACCAAGATTTATGTAACTCATAATATGATTTTAAAAGAGTGTCCATAGAGTTTCTTGCACGTTCTTCTCCATAGAGATCTACGCTTTGGAACGTGCAATTTAGCTTCACTTTTTTTATGGACTGACTGACATTTTGACAATTCAAAAGTGCCTGTAATTGGTCTATTTGAAATATAGTATTCTGAAGATAAAATTAAAGAACTTTTTTTTAAAAGTCGAGTTAATACACGCATGTACGAAATTAATTTCTTTAAATAAACGTCAGCTGAGCGAGGCCAATGAACTATCTTTGATTTCTTTTCTCAGCATTCTTGGAAGCTGAAGATGTGAACGTGATCGTGGTGGACTGGACCCACGGGTCGGGCACCATCGCCTACCCTGTTGCTATCATCAATACTGTGATATCTGGTAAGTTTAACTACCTCATTGCCTCGTGGGAACCTGGATTCAAAGTGCTATAGGATTTTTCCGTTAAGAATTAGGTATTTTGTAACAGTCCGAAATTGTCAGTGTCCCAAGACGAAAGTCTATGGCCAGCGTGTGTGGCCGGTGATGACATATGGTACTGAAACATGGTCGCTCACAATGGACCTCATCGGAAGGCTTACAGTCACTCAAAGGGCAATGAAAAGGGCTATGCTCGGAGTTTCCTTGTGTGATCGCATCAGGAATGAGGATATCCGCAATAGGACCAAGGTCACTCACATAGCCTGAAGAATCGCCAAACTAAAGAGGCAGTGGGCAGGACACATTGCTCGTAGAACATCGATAGGGCCGAAAGATTCTAAAGTGGCGATTACATCACTGCTTACCATCAGGTGGGATTATATTCAAGCACTAGTTTATAAAATAAAATAAAAAATCTTCTTTTCAAGAGTCCGTACTATTGACTTTACCGACAAGGCATGGGTAACTCCAGACACATCTATATCTTCGGATATATATCCCTAAGCGGACACATATCCACTCCTTCCCTGTCACAAAAATTAATATATCCTATATCCGAGTAACTCCGACCCACTCCAACCGAAATCAAACTGAATGGCGGCACCAAACCGTGTGTTTATGAAGCAAAAAAGCTGTAGGAAAATAAACGTAATAGACGACTTTAAAGCGATGAAGTAGCTTTTGGGACAATAAAAAATAAAGTGTACCCGCTTGAAATCAAAGAGTTTTCTGTTATTGTTTATACTTTTTACAATAATATTTACAACTTTTGAGCGATAATTACGTGATTATTCGTCATAATTATGTGATTTATACTTTTGAGTTACATTGGAATTATTTGGAATGCTTCATTCCGTGGATCTATTTATATTTCGGAATTATCTATCTATCCCAGACCCAAACATATCCTCGCTCCTTATGGAGTTACTTCCCTCCCGGATATATTAAGCGAATATGGATATATTAATCAGATCTATATCTTTACTTGGAATGATTTACTACATATCCAATCTTTTATCCGACATAGCCCATGCCTATTACCGACACAAGCTTTCGTACTATTGACTTCACTGACATGTCTAAATCATGCCGTCTCTTTCTTTCCTCAGGTGAATCTGTTGCCAGATTCGTGACCTGGCTCAACAAAGCCAGTGAGTCTACACTCGATCAGTACCACATCATAGGGCACAACTTAGGAGCACACCAGGCTGGTATCATTGGCAGAAATCTGGGTGGTGAAGTCGCTTATATTACTGGTAAGTTAGTTCTTAGTGATTTACTCTTTTATGGCTGCCACCGGAGAGGAGCGAGGCAGTGGAGCGGAGAAAAGGATTAGGCCCGGTTTCCACCAAAGCGGAGAGGAGAGGAGATGAGAGGAGATGTGTTGCGAAGCTGGCAGGTTATTTCCACCAAACCAGAGAGGCCCAGACTGCTAACTGCAGGCAGGCAGGGTCGAAGCCTGCTGGGGTCAAGTGCCATTTTCTGAGAGGAAGGCTCAGCCCCAGCACTATAGGCAACGAAGGAACGGGGTAGGTTTTTAGTCAGTAAGAGTCTGACACTACTTCCCGCTCCGCCCAAGGGCGGGATTTGTCATTGGATGATTTTACCTACCATAAAAAAAATAATAACCAATGCGGAGAGAAGTGTAGCGGAAAGGAGATGTGAGCTTTGTGTAGCAGAGATGTGAGCTGTAAGAGAAGAGGCGCGGGGAAAGGCAGCGGGGTGCGCGGTGCGCGAATGCATGCACCGCGCGGCCGCCCGACCAGACACTTCTCCGCTTTGCCGCACCGCTTGCTCTAGAAGAGATGTGGAAATAACGAAATCGGATTGGTTTACTCTAACACTTCTCCTCTCGTCTCCTCTCCTCTCCGCTTTAGTGGAAACCGAACCATAATGTGGAGCGGTGTTGCGGACTATGTCTGTCCACTAGAGCAGAGCGAGGATGCGGTGCGGGGTGAGAAAGTAATGCGGAGTGGAGTTGCAGACAAGTATGCGGAGCTAGGCTGCGAGTGTACGAGAGGTTATTTCAAGCCGCCGGCGGTGGGAGTTTGGCTTCCCTGTCTGCTTCCCTGCTCCTCTTCCCCGTACCGTTGCCTCGCTCCGCGTCCCGGTTCTTAATTTAATTGATGCTACTGCTTACGTCTTTATGTCAACACCGGCCAACGCCGAAAACCAGCGCTTTGTGCATGAGGGCACAGCTTTATGCTGAGCGTTTGGCTGTTTTGCACGGATGTGACGCATATCTTTCCTTTATAATGATTATGTTTGTTTAGTTTTAGTTGCGTCATTTCGAGTAAATAAACTGGTTTTCTTTCTTTTTCTTCTAAATACTATTTTTTATTTCAGGATTAGACCCTGCCTTTGTCGGCTGGATCAACAGTCCCGAAAAGTTCAAATCGACCGACGGACTGTACACTGAAGTCATCCATACGAACGCTGGTCAGCTCGGCTACCTGAGACCACTAGCTCATGCCGACTTCTATCCTAATGGCGGTGTGGATATGCCTGGCTGCATCAGCCAGGAGTGTGACTCTACCAGGTAAAAAAAGAATAGCTTTTTAACACAAGTGCAGAAAGTTGGTCATTGCGACCGAGACGTAATTCGCACGAGCCGTAGACGAATGTGTAATGGACACGAGGGCTGCAGTGTCAAACGACGTTTTTCAATACACGCGCGCCTCGTGGAGGTCGACGTGCGCCTGATACGATAAACAGTTTTATTACAATAAAATTGTGAGGGGAATGAGCACGCGCACTTTTCTGCACAAGTGCGGAAAACAGTCCATTGCGTACGTAGAAGCGGTGGGATAAGAGCGGGTTTTTGAGTAAAAGTATTAAATAAGATTTATTTGACACAACGAAAATCACATAAATACAAGTTACGAAAATAGTGACTCGTCGTCACACAGTTTAATATGCCTGGCCGCATCCGAAATCAGAACTGTTTATTTCAAATGAACCAATTACAGGCACTTTTGAATTGTCAAAATGTCGGTCCGTCAAAAAAAAGTGAAACTAAATTGCACGTTCCAAAGAGTCTATGGAGAAGAACGTGCAAGAAACTCCATGGACACTCTTGATAGGCTACGAAGGAACGGGGTAGGTTTTTAGTCAGTAAGAGTCTGACACTACTTCCCACTCCGCCCAAGGGCGGGATTTGTCATTGGATGATTTTACCTACCATAAAAAAAAACCCTCGCTGGGTCCACCTTGTAAGAGGCCCTCCAACACTGCATCTTCCGATACGGTCACTCCAGTACCTTTCGTTCCCAACGGCCATCTGTCAACTCTTCTGTAATTTGCAGGTCTATCCACTACTTCGGCGAGTCGATCAGAGCTGGTGGGTTCACTGGCACCCGCTGCTTCACCTTCGCTGCTGCTATGGCTGGACAGTGCTTCATGTCAGGACCCTTAAATATGGGAGGAATTAAGCCAAAGACCGGGTAAGTCAACCTTCATTGGCTACCTTCATCTTCTTCGTTAGCATTAGGTACTGCTTCACAGAAGGACTAGGACCGCATACCATTTCTTCGCATGATATGGTGGTGCTCCACCCAAGTGGGGCACACCTCCGTATCCTTCATTATCAGCAAACCACAGAGGCCTATTTTTTTGGCGTTACGACTTGGCTACGCCGCCATGACGTCCGTTAAGGTGGGCCACTTGCCAATCGTCTACGTTGCTCAACGTAGACGATTGGCAAGTGGTTTATTTCTCTTTTTTCGCGTTGCCTCTTCATCAAACATCGCGTTGGATTGCGTAAGATGAAGCAACAAGCATTTAAACCATGCTCAACGTTGACGATAGGCGAATTTGGAATGAAGAGTTTGTTGAATTTTTATCCAACCCTTCTAACCTAATTATGATGTTACTAAACATATTTCTCCATATATTTTGAATACACAGATATCTTGTGGATATTCTTCTATAGAAATCAAAACATAAAATTTAAAACTAATCCAGTAAAGAGCTCTGAAAATCTGCTATTTTACGTGAACTTTGGCCCTCCATAATGTACTCATATATTAAAAATATAAACTAGTACTTCTATAGAAGCCTTACACGTTTAATCGAAATTGTAAATGACAATTTTTTTCAAAAACTTTTAAGGGTTTTAAAAAACAAACTAAGTTCCTGGAAATATTCCAGTAAATCACGGAATTACCAACAGAGTTTTCAGGCGTTATATCTTTTTTTCGCGATGCCTCTCCATCAAACGCAACGCAATATCAAAAGCAACTGGCTTTTAAACCATGCAGTGTGGAACGGTCACCTTAAGAGACACATTTCAATTTTTAAGAAGCCATAACAAAATATAAAGCTCATTTCTTTTTTTATTTCAGGCAATCGGGAATCTTCTATCTTCGAACAAATGCCTTCCCTCCTTTCTCGCGCGGATGATCAAGTTGTAAGGACACAGAGAGGAAATCAAAGAGAATAAGCTCTATAAAAAACTTTCTTTTAAAAATTATTGTTTTATTCACTTCCACAGAATTTTTTTTTTTATTATTATTATTGATGGGCTCGCGTCATATATCGCGTTTATATGTGATAGACACCCTGACACAGAACAAATGAACGTGCTCATCACACAAACATTATTTTGTCATAATATAAGTTACATAATTATAATCTTGGTTGGTTCATGTTGCTTCCGTTTTGTGAACAATGTAGAAAGGTAATGAAAAAATAATTAAAAAAATACCAAGGTTGCCGACATAGCACGTAGAATCGCCAAACTTAAGTGGCATTGAGCAGGGCACATTGCTCGCAGAACAGATGGCCGTTGGGGCCGACAGGTTCTGTAGTGACGGCCGCGTACCGGGAGACGCAGCGTTGGACAGCCTCCGACAAGGTCAACCTATTACTTGGTCAGGGTCGCTGGATTTCGATGGATGCGAAACGGACCGGTCATTGTGGCGACGCTTGGGGGAGCCCTAAGTCCAAAGTGGTCTTTCGATGATGATGATGATGAAGATGAATAACATAGAATTTAAAAAAAACCCCTCGACAGTCCTTGTCATCAATATGAAATGTATAGAAGTGGGCAAGACGAAGCTAATGAGCCCAAACTCGATGGGTTTACTACGTTAATAAGTAATCCAGGGTTCTTACCTTCAAGCTCCATCATCAGACCAGCTGAATGGCACCAGACTGTATACGAGTATTTCAAATATGTTAGTGTATAAAAACCCTACTGCAGTTAACAAACGAGCTGATGACCTTAAACACCTAAACAGATCTTCATAAATTGTACCATCTCGATTAGGCTAGCTTTCAAACAAAAAAAAACATCAAAATCGGTCCATTCGTTTGGGCGCTACGATGCCACGGACAGATAGACAGACAGGTCAAACCACGAATAATTATGGGTCAAACTTATAACAATCCTCTTTACCGTAAGGGGTTAAAAAAAAATAGAAAATGAAATAAGCCACTGGTAGCTCATCATTTCAACAAAATTCATAGCCAAGTTCACATCGTTCAAAATGGCAGAATTAAATATAATGGTTTCTACAACGATCATCGCTATGTCTAGTAGTTTATAGTATAAAAGATACTTAGGGGCCATTCAATTACTACATAAGCACTTCAGGGTGGTGAGGGGGTCTTTGCTTTGCTTATTTTTGATGACATGGGGGATAGGGGGATCTGGATGATGATTATGTCGTACGTGTATTTTTAGTTTTTTAAGAATAATGTTGATGTTCCAAAATGACATGAAAGACACACATCACCCAGCAGGAAATGTTCAATGTTACAGTCAAAAAGTTGTGTATCATTGACTAAGAACATATAATTTGAATGAATATGCCCAAATTTAAAAATTAAATTAAGTTCGTTTTGTTCCTCTATTTCAAGCCTATTCCTTATTTTTATAACTACTGATCATGAATTAATAACGAAACCTGAACACATTGAAAAATCCATGTACCAATGTTTACGCAAGCATAAAGGGGGGGATAGAGCTTTGCTTACTATTGCTGACGAGGGGGAGGGTGGGCTTGAAATTTGCCAGAAAACTGCTTGCGTAATACTTGAACGGCCCCTTACGCAAGAATCTCCCGAACTTACCATATCCAGTGAGGACCGAAGTAAGTGTGGATGCCATGACGTCTCTCCTACTACTCTTAAAAGAGAGGATTTATGGCGTGCCATAGACTCAGCGCTAGTGTGAATTGAACGTTATCATATCTTATCTTTTGAGTATGGTTTCCGCACTCAGTCCTCTGCGGACCATTGTACGTGGGCCATGGCGGCCATAATCTTAGGTGGGCTTATTCCAACCAGACCACCTCTCTTCAAAAACTGATTAGGCCTCTCAGGTTTTTCAGGGTGTCAATAAGAGAGTTCGGGGATCCAAAGGTCCGCGTGCGTGTATCAGTGATCCCTGTGCAGTTTAGGAGCACATGCGAAACTGTCTCCTCCCCCTCCAAGCACGCTCTGCACAGGAGACTATCCGTGCTGCCTATTGTGTGAAGGTGCTTATTCAGTGTACAGTGACCATTGATGGTCCCCGCCACCAGGCGCAGGCTGCCAATTGAACGTTATTGATCTACATCAAAGACCACATAAGGATAAAAATGATAAATGAAATCACATTTTAAATCCCAACTATCTTCTTGGATTAAAGAATTTTGATAAGTAATGCTTGTAAGATTAATTAGTTTCTAATAATAAAACCTTATCCTATCTTAATACAAAGCGTTAGGATTTACATTAATCTTTTGAATATCGTAATTAGAGACGCAATAGAAAGACAATAGGTGTGCGAAAGCTGGCGTTCGCTCAGGGCTTGAGTAATTAAACCGCGTTTGTCTATGTGTTGGCGATAAATTCGAAAATTACTTGACCGGATTTTAATTCTTAATTCTTTATTGTACACAAGAACATAATATTATGGGGATACAGACCAGGGACCGTTTTCGGGTATACGGTTACGCTACCGGTATAAAATAACGATAGCGCTATTTTTTTTAGGTACCGCTACACCTTTATTTAACCTTTACTCAACCGAAATAATTTCGATACCGAAATTATTTCTCGTACGAGTATCTACGATAAATGCGACGTTGCCAGCTATCGCGACAAGTGTATTGCGATTGGCACGACGGAAAAGCGCGGGAGTAGGTAAGGGTTTCAAAGGATACCTTATGTTAGAGGTTTAGGTACGGTAAAAAATAACGGTACCGTTATTTTTCGGTATTGAAAAATTTAGGTATTTTTTATTTTAGGTAAAATCATCCAATGACAAATCCCGCCCTTGGGCGTAGCGGAAAGTAGTGTCAGACTCTTACTGACTAAAAACCTACCCCGATCCTTCGTTGCATCATGCCGGGGCTGAGCCGTCCTCTCAAAATTTAGGTATTGTAATTTTTCGGTAGTGAAAAATAAAGGTACGGTACCTTTATTTTGAGGTATTGAAATAAAAAGGTATGACATCATACCGTTAACCTTTTACGCATGGTGCGAGGGTACCGAACGATTTCCCGCGAGGCGGCGACCCTCCTTGCTGGCCAACCGCTGTGGGATCTGGAGGCAACAGTCCTTGCACACATGCACGACAAGCGCATGGAGATGCAACGCCGGGGCGAAATTCCGCTGCCACGACAAGTCGAGGCATGGCGGACAGAGCTCCAGCGGGATCTCATGGCGAAATGGCGTCAGCGACTATCGCAACCTCGTTCGGGGCGCGCCACAATTGGGGCGATAAGGCCCATCCTTGAGGCGTGGCTGGAAAGACCTCACGGCGTTCTCAACTTCCGCACGACGCAGGTGCTTACCGAACACGGAAAGTTCACTAAGTACCTGTTCCGGATTCATGCGGAGGATTCGCCCGGGTGTCGCCACTGTGCGGAACACCCGGAGGACACGGTGGAGCATACTGTAGAAATATGCCCCGCCTGGGCGGAGCATCGCCGTGTCCTCGTGGGGGCGATCGGCGGCAGCGATCTCTCTCGCCGGGCCTTGGTTCAGGCCCGGCATGGTCCGGAGTGAGGAGGAGTGGCAAGCGGTCGCCTCCTTCTGCGAAGCAGTAATGCTAGCAAAGGAGGAGGCCGACCGCATCAGGCAGGGGCTCTCGCCCCAGCCGCCGCCGGGATTCCGATCCCGATTTCCGGCCACCGTAGGCGCGGGCTTGCGGACGGCGTGCAATGGGTAGCACGCTGTCCGATTGTCTGGTAACCGACCGGACCGAGCCCAAGTCGTCGACGGCGCGTTCTGTTCCCGCGCGCCTCAAGGAGCTGTCAGCACACCGAAGAGGCCCAGCCTGCTAACTGCAGGCAGGCAGGGTCGAAGCCTACTGGGGTCATGGGTTAACTTCCGAAAGGAATACCCGGCCCCGGCACGGTAGGCTACGAAGGAACGGGGTAGGTTTTTAGTCAATAAGAGTCTGACACTACATCCCGGTCCGCCCAAGGGCGGGATTTGTCATTGAATGATTTTACCTACCATAAAAAAAAAAAAAATACCGTTAACCCTTATAACCGATATTTTTTCGGTATGCAGTCCCTGATAGAGACAGTTCATGTACAAAAGAATGAGTTTTCTCCCAACAAACCTTTGAGTTATAGAAAGAGAACAGATTCGAGGGTAGAATCCTGTGCACAACACAATATCATTCTACATAAATAAGTCTACATACTATATAAGGTGACTTCGCGAGTTCAGGTTTCGTCCCATAGTAAAAGTTGTTTGTTATCATGACTACAATCACGTGTTTAAGTATCTTTCCCTAATTACCAGTTACCCTATATATACAACATTATTTTTAGTATATGCGAAACCAGAATATTTTGTTCAGAATCAGTAACTGAATCGATTCCAATAATTTTTACACCATGTTATATTTTTCTCAAAAATATTATCACAAATTGGACACCACTACACTAATTACAACACAGGCCATGGCAGGTTATAACGGGCATCAGGCGCCAGCACAAAGCTTTGTGCTGGCGCCTGATGCCTGGTTCTCGCCGGTAATCGCCTGGTTGCGAGAGCAAAACAACCCCTCAGTCACCCAGGCCGATGACTATGTATTTGTGCGGACAACCAGGTAAAATATCGAGCTTATAACTTTACGATTTTTTATGATACGACTTTGAAATTTTGTACATAAATACGTTACATAAAAAATACTAGACACGTGTTTCAGTATTCGCATTTATACTAAAATTAAAGTTGTATATACCAATATTATGTCAATAACGAAAGGAAGACTTCTATGAGTTTCCTCTTGAAGACATCCAGAGAAGGGCTGTCGCGAAGAGTGTGAGGCAGAGAGTTCCAGAGACGCAATGCAGTTACAGATAATTATAAAAAAATTAAAAAAAAACCCCGATAATCCATCAATATGAAATGTATAGAACTGGTCAAGACGAATCTAATGAGCCCAAACTCCATCGGTTTACTAGAAGGCATTCCAAAGTTCCATCAGCCAGCTCCCAGTTCTAGTATCAGGTCCTTGTCATCATGACAAATGTATAGAACTGGTCTAGACCAATCTAATGAGCCCAAACTCAATAGGTTTACTATGTTAATAAGCAATCCAGGGTTCTTACCTTCGAGTTCCATCATCAGACCAGCTCAATGGCACCAGATTGTATACGAGTATTTCAAATATTAGGTCATCCATATGTTTGAAGTAAAGTAAATACCCATTAAGTGTTTAAAAACCCTACCGCAGTTAACAAACGAGCTGGTGACCTTAAACACCTGGACAGAACTTCATAAATTGTAGCTAAAAACCATCTCGATTAAGCCAACTTTCAAACAAAAAAAACCGCATCAAAATCGGTCCATTCGTTTGTGCGCTACGATGCCACGGACAGACACACAGACAGACAGGTCAAACTTATAACACCCCTCTTTTCCGCTAGGATTAAAAAAAAACATTTTGTTTATATTTTTTTGTTTTTAAAAATTCCCTTGGCTGACAAACCACGTCATCTTTACGCAGCAGATTCCTAAAACTAATCTTAGTTCGTTAATCCTATTATAATTAATCGTTGATAGGCGTTTATTGCAGGATTAATAGTTAGATTGGCTACTGACGTGGCACGTGCTAAACTACCATTCGTCTATAATCTAGGATCTTTATTTATTTATTTTTGTATACACAAATAGTTAAAAAAAAGAACATATATAGACAGAGAGGACAAAGGTACTGCTTATTTCTAACGAAATTTCTTCCAGCAGACCTGCGACAGGAGAGTTGGATGAGAAATGTAGACACAGTGTGTATAAATAATTCATACAAGTTAAAATGGACTAAAATTAAAATCAGATAATAACAGTAAATAAATGAACATATACACCGTTAAATTTAGGTCGTTTTAATCCCGTGGAGGGTCGATTCGGTACGTGAAACCCTATCGATTTGTAAAGGTAAAAATGAAAAATATAGTACATTTTTTTAAAACTCGAAATAATTTTCGCATGTACGAAATTGATTTCTTTAAGTAAACGAGTCAATGGCCTTGTAGGTTTTTTTTTTTTTTTTTTTTTTTATGGTAGGTAAAATCATCCAATGACAAATCCCGCCCTTGGGCGGAGCGGGAAGTAGTGTCAGACTCTTACTGACTAAAAACCTACCCCGTTCCTTCGTAGCCTATCGTGCCGGGGTCGAGCATTCCTTTCGGAACTAACCCATGACCCCAGTAGGCTTCGACCCTGCCTGCCTGCAGTTAGCAGGCTGGGCCTCTTCGGTGTGCTGACAGCTCCTTGAGGCGCGCGGGAACAGAACGCGCCGTCGACGACTTGGGCTCGGTCCGGTCGGTTACCGGACGATCGGACAGCGTGCTACCCATTGCACGCCGTCCGCAAGCCCGCGCCTACGGTGGCCGGAAATCGGGATCGGAATCCCGGCGGCGGCTGGGGCGAGCGCCCCGTTGCCTCTGCCTGATGCGGTCGGCCTCCTCCTTTGCTAGCATTACTGCTTCGCAGAAGGAGGCGACCGCCTGCCATCCCTCCTCACTACGGACCATGGCCTGAACCAAGGCCCGGCGAGAGAGATCGCTGCCGCCGATCGCCCCCACGAGGACACGGCGATGCTCCGCCCAGGCGGGGCACACCTCTACAGTGTGCTCCACCGTGTCCTCCGGATGTTCCGCACAGTGGCGACACCCGGGCGAATCCTCCGCACGAATCCGGAACAGGTACTTAGCGAACTTTCCGTGTTCGGTAAGCACCTGCGTCGTGCGGAAGTTGAGAACGCCGTGAGGATGGCCTTGTAGGTAATTGTCGGTCGTTACGTACTAACTGCCTACAGTTCATTGGCCTCGCTCAGCTGACGTTTACTGAAAGAAATTAATTTCGTACATGCGTGAATTAATTCGAGTTTGAAAAAAAAGTACTTTATTTTAATTGATAGTGTTTCATGGACCGAATTGACCCTGCGTGGGATTAAAACGACCAAAATTTAACAGTGTATAGGGTGACTGGTAACTATTGGCCGATACTTAAACACGTGGTTGTAGTCATGATAACAAACACTTTTATTATGAGACCAAACCTGAAATCGCGAAAAAATCTACTCGTCAGTACATTTTATGTTCATCTGGTTGAAATGTACCAACTTGGCTGATTTTTTTTATGCTTACATTAATTCGAGTTTTAGAAAAAAAGTACTTTATTTAATTTGATCTTCACAAATCGATAGAGTTTCATGTACCGGATCGATCCTCCACGGGATTAAAACGATCAAAATTTAACGGTGTATATTTATTAATCTTGAAGTTCATTGTGTAGTAAGCCTATACTATGAAACTGATACCAATTTAATCTTCGCCTAGGTTGTCCGTATAAAATCGATCGCGTTTGATAAGAACCCCACAGTTTGACTGTCAATCGCGAAATGATTGGGTATATCGTCTTACTAGCCGCTGGATTAGCTGTCTCTACAGGTATGAAAATATAGACTTATTTTTTGACCTAGTAAAAGTCTGACTCGCCCTTTCGCTCAACCCTAGAGCGAGAGAAGAGCTGTAAAAAAGTTGCTTTGTTATATAGAACTACTTTAAGATCATCTATCCCTTAGCTAAGTTACGACCGTTTCGCTTCGATTCTCTTGCGGCGAACGCTTCGATCGGCCATGCCTCCGATTCCTTTGAGCGTTGACAAGACGTCAGGACAAAGGAATTGGAGGCGTGGACAACTCGAGGCGTTCGACGCAAGAGAACCGATACGAAATAGTCGTAGCTTGGCTAGGCGTGCAGGAGACGTAGAGCGATAAATTTCGAGGCAACGAAGGAACGGGGTAGGTTTTTAGTCAGTAAGAGTCTGACACTACTTCCCAATCCGCCCAAGGGCGGGATTTGTCATAAGATGATTTTACCTACCATAAAAAAAAAAAAATTTGGTAGGACTAAAATTGCCACGTTTATTTTACTAGAAAAGTTATGAGTATACTCTGGATAGATAGAAAGCAAGGACTTGGAAAAGATAGGTGGATTGTGTGAGGAGTGATTTGAAAAAAAGGGAGTCAGGAATAGCGTGACGAGTGACAGGACAGACTTTTTTTGTGATAAACTCGAGTTTGACTGCGATAACCTGATGGTAAGCAATGATGAAATTGTTGACGGTGAAGCGCACTGTTTACTAAGAGCCTATACTCTAGCCTTGAAGACACCAAAGTTATAATTGGACGCGAAGACCGCAGCAAGCAAATTGTTCTAGTCCTTCGATGTGTATACGCGGTATAAAGTGCATCCATGCATCCAAGGATTACCCCCTGTTGGTGAAAACTATTGTGACAAATGGGAAACCAAGACAATAGAACTATGGTTTTTGGAGACTTAAGTGGACTGGTTACTGGGACCTATGTTTAAACTATGGCCCTTGCCTAAACGATTATTATTATTTTTGCCAATTTCTCCTCAGCACTCCCAGCAGACCATGTCATCTCCAGGCCAGTCCCGGGTCCTCGCTACCAGTACATGAGCACCCCCGACGGACCAGAACTAGTGGACATGTGGGTGAAGACCAGCGACGTGCTAGCTGCAGCCAGGTTCAACCCAGACACGCAAAACAATTACCATCTTTTTACCAGGTAAATCCCTAGTCTGTTCTTACTTCAAACGTGTATGGAGTACTGCTCTCATCTTTGAGACGGATATGACGGATACCAGCTTGATGCGCTCGAGACTATTGAGAGGCGAGCCAGGAGGATCATTGGCAATGATGCACTCGTCGAGTCGAGGCTTCAAAGTCTTGAGCATCGACGCTAGCCTGTCGGTTTTCTACCAGTTGCATTTCGGGGAGTGTGTGTCGGAATTGCATAGCCTAATTTCACCTAGCCCGCACCATTATGGGACCACCAGTCGTAGGGCAACGCGCCTCCGGTACATGGTGGACATCCCACCTATACGCACAAAAAATTTTGGGAACACATTCATTATGCGTACAGTTACATGCACATCATGCAGCAGTGGCGGCCGAGTGGTAACGGCACCGACTTACGAATTGTAGTTCGCGGGTTCAAACCTAGCCAGGGGCATTACTTTATGTAATTTATTTCATCGCCACTGCTCTCAAAACGGTGAAGGAAAGGCTCGTGAGAAAAAGGGCTTGTCCTAAAAACAAAAATTTAAAGACATGTGACATCCACCAACCTCCACTGGGCCCGCGTGGTAGATTACGGCCCCTTCCTTCTCCTAGAGAGGAGGCCTGAGTCCCAGTAAACATTAAAAGGCTGATGTTATACTATGCCAGGAGTGGAATTCCCTGCCGGAGTCTGTGTTTCCTGATGGCTACAACCCGAGAATCTTTAAGTCTAGAGTGAATAGGTTACTTCTAGATAAGCGCGCTCCATCGTCGACCGCATCGTCGCTTTCTATCAGGTGAGATAGTGGTCAAGCGCAAAATTATCAACAATTAAAAAAAAAAACTGCTTCCAAGTATCACCATCATACGGAGTCGCTACAACGACCGGCCCCGTGCGTCTCGCGTCAATCGGTTTCTCTTGATCCTCACAAGGTCATTGGTCCACCTTGTAGGCCTTCCAACGCTGCGTTTTACTTTGTCGCCACTCCAAAACCTTTCGGCCCCAGCGACCACCAGTTCTGCGAGCATTATGCCTTACCCAGTTTAACGATTCTTCATTCCTGATTCGATCGCGCAAGGAAACAACGAGTCCCTTCTTTTTCCAATCTTTTTTTTGTGTTCTTTTATTTATTGTTTTTTCTTATGTTGTTGTTAGCGACGATAGCTTGTAGGTGAAATAAAGCACGAGCGGACTGTGTATAGACGTTATATTGTACTAAAGGGACTGTTACAGTTTACAATGATTACGATTCGAATACGTATATATAAGGTTAGAAAGCGCGAGCGCGGGTGTACGTCGTCGCGTCTCACAGCTGACTGGTGGTGACGGGGCGCGCGGGGCGGGAGGAACTCGCCGCTCGCGCAGTAGCCGGTCGCTCCCGATGGACGATGTTCGCAGCGCGCAGCCGTCGCCGGTGGCTCCCTCCAGCGCGCAGCGGAGATATTGAGTGCGTAACTCAACATTCTCCCCCCGTTGAAGAGTCTTCAACAGAGACAGGTAGAGGGCAGATGGTGTTAAAGGCTCGCCGAAAACCTATTTATAGTTTTTGTATTGTTGTTGTATATTTATATTTTTTGTCCTGTGCGAGTCTCAAATAAATGTTTTTCTTTCTTTCCTTTCTTTATTTTACTGCTGCGAATTTGACCTTCACTACCCAGTAATTGACAAGACTGGAGTCAGATTTTTTTAGCACCAGGCATCGGGTCAGGCACTACGCATGTCTCACAAACAGGAGCTCGCCAGCAAGGGAACTGCTAGCGTCTAGACTTGGACTTGATAATGGACTGTAAAACTGACAAAAGGAAAAATGGAAACCTTATAGGATTACTTTGTTGTCCATCTGTCTGTCTATCTGTCTGTCAAGATCCTTTATTCCGTAAAAGCGTGAAGATATCGGGTTGAAATTAAAACAAGCCACAAGATCCCCCGTGTTTGTCTCCTCTTGTGACCGCCATATTTAAGTTGGTAGGTGTATAGTTTTCTAGATTTCGTGATTAATCATTGAGTGGTATTTCGCTTTTATATATACCGTTAAATTTTAGTCGTTTTAATCCCGCGGAGGGTCGATTCGGTACATGAAATACTATCGATTTGTAAAGAAAAAATTATAAAATGAAGTACTTTTTTTTCAAAAGTCGAGGTAATATACGCATGTACGTAATAATTATTTTTAAGTAAACAAGTCAATGACCTTGTAGGTAGTTGTCGGTCGTTGCGTACTAAATACCTACAGTTCATTGGCCTCGCTCAGCTGACGTTTACTTAAAGAAATTAATTTCATACATGCGTAAATTAATTCGAGTTTCAAAAAAAGTACTTAATTTTTTTATTTTCTCTTTACAAATCGATAGTGTTTCATTTACCGAATCGACCCTCCGCGGGATTAAAACGACCAAAATTTAACGGTGTATATAGATAGATTAATTCCTTTTGATTTCCTACAGGTCCAACCGCGTGGTCAGTCAGCCTATCCCCTTCAGGAACGACGCGGTGCTGAGAGCATCCAACTTTAACGCCAATAGGAAGACGGTGTTCTTAGTCCACGGCTGGAGGAACACTCCCACTTCCGACTTTAACGTGCATTTAGTTGCTGGTGAGTCAAAGAATATCAGTACCGTAAGGGGAGGTTACTTTGACCCTGACCCCATATTTACACGTCTTTTTTTTTTTATATATATTGAGTGACTGGTAATTAGTGAACGATACTTAAACGCGTGATTTTAGTTATGATGACCAACAACTTTTACTATGGGACCAAATCTGAAATCGCGAAAAAAATCTACTCAGCGGCATTTATGTTCGTCAAAATGTACTCAACTTGGCTGATTTTTTCGCGATTTCAGGTCTGGTCCCATAATATAAGTTGTTTGTTATCATGACTACAATCACGTGTTTAAGTATCGTTCACTAATTACCAGTCACCCTGTATATATAAACTAGTGCTTGACTGCGATCCCACCTGATGGTAAGCAGTGATGCCATCGTTGATAAATTATAATCGGACGGGAAGACCGGAGCAGGCAAAGTGTTCCAGTCCCTCGATGTACGCGGTATAAACGACGAAGCAAAACGCTTAATCCGGACCGTAAAAGTTTCAACAATGTAAGGGTGGATATTCGCCATACATCAGGTTGTCCAATGATAGAACGGAGATGGCGGAGTTTAAACCAGATGAGGCTGGTGTTTCCTAGCTGACTGCCCTGAGAAGAAACACCGAAACAAACTCACAACGAACGGTCCTATGCAACCCACGTCCATTGGATTCCCAGGTCAGGTCATCTTGAGGAAGGCCTTCCAAATACCATCTATTTATTTGAACAAAGATAGTGCAATGGCGGCATACCTAAAACATAGTACATTTTGATAAAAATGCAGAAAGTTTGTCATTGCGATCGAGTCGAAATTCGCAAGAGCGATAGGCGAGTGTGCTATGGACCCGAAGGCTGCAGTGACAAATTTGCACATGTATCAAACAACGTTTTTCAATACACTTGCGACTGGTAGGGTTGACCAGCTTAATACGATAAATGTAATAAAGTTGTGCCGGGAGCAAACACGCATACTTTTCTGCTTTTCTGCTAAATTTATTTTCATCTTCTCTTACAGCTTACCTGAACGCGCAAGATGTAAATGTCATCATGGTGGACTGGAGTTTCGGCGCCAGTGGCGACTACTGGGTGGCGCTCCCTAATACTGTAACGTCTGGTTAGTTGCTACCCATTTCTCTGCTTCTTGTCTCAAACCATTATCAGTTTTAGCAGGTCATGGTCAAGTAATATTCGATACACAAAGGAATTGCACGAGATCTGAATGCGGTCCATTTGAAGACTTAAACTGAACTGCTAAAGAGCTATATAGTATAGGGTGTATAGCTCCATAGAATAGAATAGAATAAATTTTACTGTAATCCAAAATAGTGCCAATTCACAGGGACTTAAATCTATGGGTACAATGGCGGTCTTATCGCTGACAGCGATATCTACCAGACAACCATCCCTCTTATTTATTTATTTTATAATTTATATGCACACATATAAATGTAGAGGAGATAAAGTATTATGAAAAAAAATTGTACAAAGGTACTGCTTATTTCTAAAAGAAATTTCCTCTAGCAGACCTGCGTAAGGTGAGATGAGAAGAAATAAAGGCAATAGTGTATAGAAGTGAGAAGAGTTAGTGAAATCTTAAATTAAAGCAATAAATACTTATACTATATACACCGTTAAATTTTAGTCGTTTTAATCCCGCGAAGGGTCGGTTCGGTACATGAAACACAATCGATTTGTAAGGAGAAAATTAAAAAACAAAGTACTCTTTTTTAAACTCGAATTAATTTACGTATGTAATAAATTAATTCCTTCAAGTAAACATCAGCTGAGCGAGGCCAATGAACTGTAGGTAGTTAGTACGTAACGACCGACAACTATCTACAAGGTCATTGACTCGTTTACTTAAAGAAATTAATTTCGTACATGCGTATATTAACTCGAGTTTTAGAAAAAAAGTACTTTATTTTTTAATTTTATCTTTACAAATCGATAGTGTTTCATGTACCAAATCGACCCTCCATCATCATCAACATCATCAGCCTTTTAATGTTGCCACTGCTGGGACACAGGCCTCCTCTCTAGGAGAGGGAACGGGCCGTAATCCACCACGCGGGCCCAAAGCGGGTTGAATCGACTCCACGGGATTAAAACGACCAAAATTTAACGGTGTATAAGCTATAAATACCTTTTACTAAAAATTAATACATAACCTTCTCATCTCTCTCTCAGTCGCACGCTTTATATTTTAACACGCTGCAATTGCGGCTATAAGTCCCTTCTTTGAAGAGGTGTTAGAGAAACGCCACGGAATACCCTTATTCCGCCTGACGCAGTCGCAAAGTAATCTTGGTCGGTGTCCTCGCCGGGGGCTTTCTATTTCGGTTTCGGCGGAAAGAAACTTCCATTGTAGGTATTTGGTAGAGCACCACCGTGTCGCCGTAGAGCGGTGACCTATCGTTGCCGGCTCTGGTTCTAGCCACGGTCCGGAGCGTGGAAGGGAAGCGGTCGCCTGCTCCTTCGAAGCAGTGATGCTAGCGAAGGAAAGGGCCGCAATCGTGAAGGTACGGTCATCCGCCAGAGGAGACGCCCTGAGCATCAAGAGCCGCAGGGCGATCCCCGGCCACTGTTATCACCTTCACCGGTAAGGATTGAGTCCGAGTGGTTAAGGGCACGCAGTGTCCCACGCATACCTCAAAGAGATGTCAGCAAAACCGTTCGCCCAGTAGGGGCAATACTCGCTTACGCCCCGCGGAATTACTGAAAGGGCAGAAGAAAAAGGTCCTGGAAAACTAAAGACAATTGACGGATATAGGTGTGATTTTAGTCAGTAAGCGTCTGACAGGACGCTCCGCTCCAAACTAGAACGAGAGAAGTCACAAAGATCAATCTTCAAGTGTTATAATCGCGGCGATATGTACCCTCTTTAATCTGTCCTAGCTCAGAGGACACCGGTGTCCTCTCACATCCACGCCACTATAGGCCTTAATTCCGATGTTTAGAGTCTACTTTTGTATGAACAAGTTGGGTAGTTGTGGATCGAAGTGTTAAGGTAGTTAGAGAGGCGTCTCGGAGTCCTCTTTTCCAACCTAATTTAATTAAAAAACCATTACGCAACATTCAGACTTTCTTTGGTGTTAACTTGCATTCTTAATTTTGCTTAGGTGAAAGTGTGGCCCGCTACATCACCTGGTTGAACTCTGTCACCGGCGCCAACCTGAACAATTACCACATCATTGGACACAGCCTCGGCGGTCACCAAGTTGGAGTTATCGGCAGGAACCTCGGTGGAAGAGTCCCCTATATTACTTGTAAGTAGGCAGTAAAGTTCGCTGCTGGTTTCTTTATTTCCAGGTAGATACGGGCGTAAATCTTGAGTGCTTGGCGGAAGAGTGGGGATCGCTTTCGGCATTGTAGTACAAATCGGTGAGTCAATTATTGTATAAAGATTGAGCTCCCCATACCCGCGTCTCACTTCGTACCACTTTAGTGGAAAATTAATTCAAATTATCAGCCATCAGTCCATGGTCCATAAATATGATATTGGATTTTTGCTGCTCAGTGATGTTTATATGCTCACATTCGTGCGATTTGAAAAAAACAAGTTTTCAATGAGAATATTTTTTTCATAGCAATCTTTTATAACGCGGTATATACCTACTATTCATCAAGACCACTCCAAAAAGTTCAAACACGATGTGGTTATTGCGCTTATTACCGAGTTTCTATGGCCATCTTCCAGTTCCATCATCAGACCCTGGTTACCATCTAGCACTTATATACTCGTCAATACAAATCAAACGAGCCTAAACTCGAAGGGGTTGTGTCGGTTACGACCGAGTTCCTATGGTCACCTTTCAGCTCCATCATCAGATCAGCTCTATTTCATCATAATATTGCATTGTCACACAGTTTACACATGTATACAAAATTTCAGCTCAATCGGTAACCGGGAAATGGATCAAATTTAATTTGCAAGATTTGAATATAAACTTGTAAAAACTAAAAAATAGATAGGCAGGTACTGCTGACGCCACCATCAAGATCCCCCCCCCCCAGCCGTCATCAAAAATAAGCATAGCAAAGGCCTCCCACCCCCCTGTAGTGTGTTGTGCTTGCGTAATACTTGAATGGCTCCAAATACATTCCCTTGTCCCCAGCTCTAGACCCAGCCATGCCCGGCTGGCTGACACACTCTCAAGCCTTCAGACGTACCGACGGCATCTACACTGAGGTGATGCACACCGACGCTGGGTTCTACGGCATCACCAGTCCAGCTGGTGATGTGGACTTCTATCCCAATGGGGGCTCAAACATGCCTGGATGTAACGATCGGGATTGTAGTCACCATCAGTAAGTACTTCTATCTTCTACATCATTACAGCCGAGAGCCGGTAACATCCATGGCTGGGCTAAGACCTTCCCTAAGTATAGAATTAGGGTGTCTTCAAGGCTAGACTGAATAGGCTCTTAATAAACTAGTGCGCCTCACCATCAACGATTGCATTACTGCTTACCATCAGGTGGGATTGCCATTAAGTACTAGTTTATATCAATTAAAGAAAAAAATAGAATAGTATAGAATTTCTATGAAAAAAATGATACGGCCGTTTATGTCGCAAAAAACGTATATTTTACACTCTCAAAGAAATCAAAGTTCATGGGGTACTGCCTGTTGACCTAGAATCCTGAAATTTGTCAGGGAAAAATTTTAAGACTGTAAATTTGTAGTTACATCACAAAAAAAAAACTATTTTGCGATTAGGAAAAAATCTTCTAAACTCGATTCAGAAATTGAATTTTTAATTTTAATTTGGGTGTCTTCAAGGCTAAAGTGAATAGGCTCTTAATAAACTAGTGCGCCTCACCATCAACGATTGCATCACTGCTTACCATCAGGTGGGATTGCAGTCAAGCACTAGTTTATACATATTTTTTAGCCAACGGCGTCAGAAGGAGCTTATTGTATTTAACAATATTTTAATAAATACAAGATAAAATGTAGCAGTCGAGACCCACTCTAGAAAATCAGCCGTCTAGTCAGTAGATTGGAGTAATCTGCAATGTAATATAGATATGTGCTCTCAATTCACTAAGCCTCCATTTCTAGAATGGGTCCCGACCACAGATATAGATATACCTAGATAACGCAAGAGCAACTACTTCGCGTGCCTAGCTTACGTACAAAAATCGTAAGTGGTCACTTTCGCGCTCAGTCTGCATCGGAGTACAGAGCTAGTCGGGTGCAGTTAAAAATATAAAAATGGTTAATTGTGCTGTTGGTGTGGGGGTGGAGCGAGGGGGACGCCGTACGCGGCGGCGTCTTCACTAAATAGTGCTTGTGACGTCATAATAGGTAGTCAAAAAATGTCACGCTAGGTTTTCATACAGATCGTGATGCTTGCGTTATCTATGTCTATCTATATCTGTGGTTCTGACTGCTACAATTTATCTTGTATTTATTAAAATATTGTTATATACAATGAACTCCTGTTCTATGATTTACCTACACTTATTAGTCGAGTGCCCATTTGCACTAAACTTCTTAGGGCGCCTAAAGACTATTTGTATAAGGTCTAAATTGACATTTTTGTAAAGATTTGACGCTTAATTATAAGCAACTGGCAATTCTTAAGTGCAATCGGGTACAACGACTTTCTTGTTTTAGGGATTTTTCATAATAATATACACCATTAAATTTTGGTCGTTTTAATCCTGTGGAGGGTCGATTCGGAACATGAAACACTATCGATTTGTAAAGATAAAAAAAGTACTTTTTTTTAGACTCGAATTAATTTACGCATGTACAAAATTATTATTTTTAAGTAAACGTCAGCTGAGCGAGGCCAATGAGCTGTGGGTAGTTAGTACGCAATGACCGACAACTACCTACAAGGTCATTGTCTCGTTTACTTAAAAAAAAAAAAATTTCGTACATGCGTATAGAAAAAAAAAGTACTTTATTTTTTTACAAATCGATAGTATTTCTATATAATATTTTAAATACTGGAAGTCGGGACCCATTCTAGAATTGAGAGCTCATACCTATATTACATTGCAGATTACTCCAATCTATTGACTAGACGGCTGACTTTCTAGAATGGGTCCCGACTGCCAGTATTTAAAATATATATAGATAAGTGCAATCGGGTACAACGACTTTCTTGTTTTAGGGCTTTTTCATGTATACTCAGAAAAGCAGTCGGGTTTTTTAGTTTTTTAAATTACCGTCTTTTATTTTTTATTTTTTTAGTTTTATTTTATTACGATATCACTTTCAAAGTAATTACGAATCTAAAGACACCTCTCAAACTAAAATCCATCGAGCCGTTCAGGTTGCGGAGCGTGCCAAACATTTGAATTTGGCGCTAAAAATCCGCCATTTTGTTTTTTTTTTATTTTGATATACCCAGTGTCACTCTCACAGTAAATACGAATCTAACGACACCTCTCAAGCTAAAATCCATCGAGCCGTTCAGGATGCAGAGCGTGCCAAACAATTATACATACATACATACATACATACATACATACATACATACATATATACATACATACATACATACTCTCGAAAAACATAACCCTCCTTCTGGCGCAGTCGGGTAATAAAATAAAGCGTCATACTGTCAAGCGTCATTTCTAATTCAACAGTAAGGGACAAAACACGGTGTAACTATTCCAAGGTATTTTTGTATAAAATAAAATACTGATTTCTTTCACCATTAGCTAACACTGGCAGCGTAGATTGATATTATTAATAAGTTTTTCACCTTAAACACAAATTCGTGCTAATTTCAAAATTCCGGAACAAATATCACAATAAATATGCAGTTCCGGTATTTTGGAGGCATATCCATATTATCCTCTACGTTTGACGTCAACGACCTTAAATCAATCTATCTACTCCGACCTCTGTTGATTACCTGTGTTAGGTTGGACATATTAGATGCTGTTAAATTGGCTGAAAAAATTGGACGTGAAGAATGGACTAGTTGAAATACAACGAGTAGCAATGGGTAGCTCTCCGTCCGGTAACCGTCTAGACTAGGGAATCCAATCCCGCATCAAAATCGCGATCCCGCATGCATGCGGGATTGAAGTCATCAATGAGGATTTGCGGGATTTAAATGTTTTAAATATTTGTTTGTTTTAAGTAGTAATTGACTGGCCTGTTGGTCTCGTTGTTAGTGGCACTGACTGCTAAGCCGGAGGTCGTGGTTTCGATTCCCACCCAGGACAAATGTTTGTGTGATGAGCACGATCATTTGTTCTGTGTCTGGTTGTCATTTATCTATAATATGTATGTATTTAGAAATATATGAAGTATGTTTATCAGCTGTCTGGTAGCCATAACACAAGCTCTGCTTAGCTTGGGACTAGACGGTGTTGTGTGATAGTTGTGGAAAATATTATTATTATTATATTATTATTAATTACAAAAATTCAATCCGGGCCCTGGTTCAGGCTTGGTCTGGAGCGAGAGGGAATGAAGGGTGGTCGCCTCCTTCTGGAATGGACATCTTCACGCCTTAGCCTCCACGACCCTGGCCCCCGACTACCAGTCACGGTAGGCGCGATCTTGCGGACGATAAGCAATGGATAGCTCGCCGTCGGAATCATCGAATCGAGCTCGGTCCGGACGGCCGCCCTGTACCTCTACCATAAGTTTTAAGCAATAGTATTCGTCGCTACTCGATATCGACGCCGTAAATATTTTGTATGGCAAATTTTGGTTCTGCAAGTGACCGCTAGAGGCGCTGCAAAATTTGCCATACAAAATATTTACGGCGTCGATATCGAGTAACGACGAATACTATTGCTTAAAACTCATGGTAGAGGTACTGACCCCGAGTCGTCGACGGCGCATAGTGTTCCAAGCGCGCCTTAAGGAAATATCAGCTAAACAGTATGAGCCCAGTAGGGCCAAAGCTTACTGAGGCCATCGGTTCGCCCGAGGAAAAGCCCTGGGTCCTGGAACGCAAGGCAAAGAAGAGCCTTAGGAGTGGGTTTTAGTCAGTAGAAATCTGACACGCCCTCCTGCTTCACACTAGAGCAGGAGGGCGATCATTAGACGACTTCCCGCTACACAAAAAATATAATTAAAAGGCGTTATAATAAAATTGCTCTAGTTTGGTATATCTTATCTATCTCTTTGCAGTATTTTGTATACTACAATAACATTATCAGCTCTATTTCACCGAGATCGCGTCTGTTTCAATGATGCCACATATTGTCCAATTGCGCAGACACTTGAGATATAAAACTACATCAATTTTTCATCACAATATCCATTAGGAATCAATTTGCGAGTAATTAAAACAGCAACACAGTGTCTCAAGACGAAAGTCTATGACCAACGTGTTGCCAATGATGACATATGACTCCGAAACGTAGTCGCTTACGGGTATGGGTAATGGGCAAAATAAGAAAACTTAAAGTCACCCAAAGGGCAGTGGAAAGGGCTATGCTCGAAGTTTTCTTGCGTGATCAAATCAGAAATGAAAACGTAGGAACGTAAAGAGAACGTAGGCTGCCGCCATAGCACGATGAATCGCCAAACTTAAGTGGTAATGGGTAAGGCACATTGCACGCAGAACACTATCTCTACCATGAGTTTTAAGCAATAGTATTCGTCGCTACTCGATATCGACGCCGTAAATATTTTGTATGGCAAATTTTGGTTCTGCAAGTGACCGCTAGAGGCGCTGCAAAATTTGCCATACAAAATATTTACGGCGTCGATATCGAGTAGCGACGAATACTATTGCTTAAAACTCATGGTAGAGGTACTGATGGCCGTTGGGGCCGAAAGTTTCTGGAGTGGCGACCGTGTACCGGAAGACGCGGCGTTGGAAGGCCTTCAACATGGTGGACCGGTGATCTGGTCAGGGTCGCTGGAGTCCGATGAATGCGAGACGCTCAGGACCGGTCATCATGGCGACGCTTGAGGGAGGCTTATGTGCAACAGTTTTTTTTTTATGGTAGGTAAAATCATCCAATGACAAATCCCGCCCTTGGGTGGAGCGGGAAGTAGTGTCAGACTCTACTGACTAAAAACCTACCCCGTTCCTTCGTAGCCTATCGTGCCGGGGCCGGGGGTATTCCTTTCGGAAGTTAACCCATGACCCCAGTAGGCTTTGACCCTGCCTGCTTGCAGTTAGCAGGCTGGGCCTCTTCGGTGTGCTGACAGCTCCTTGAGGCGCGCGGGAACAGAACGCGCCGTCGACGACTTGGGCTCGGTCCGGTCGGTTGCCGGATATGTGCAACAGTGGACATCTTTCAGCTGAAATGACTGTATACCAGTGTGTGTATACCAGTTGCAAAATCTATTTAATTCTATTTCTTTTTTTTTAGATATTCTGGCTTGTTCTGGCTAAGAACTAACGCTTGGTCGCCTTATTCTCAAGGATAGAAACCTACGTATAACTAAAGCTATATATGACTAAAATGATTAAATTATTATGAAACTAAATCATTGCATTTTCATTTTTCTATACCTACATAGAGCTGCCAACCCGAGGTACATTTTCATACAACCGCTCTTACGTGATTATGATGTTATTACACATCTTTCTCCAGATATTTTGGATACAGATATCTTGTGTATATTATCCACAAAAAAAATAAAAATAATAAAGGCACCGTTTCATATCTGTCGCGACGATCACACACATTCGGCGGCTAACGCTGTTTCGCTCGCACGACAGCGCCGGCTCTTATCTCTATCCTTGTCTACAACGACCTTACAGCCACTAGACGCCGCATGCATAGTTGACAGAATTTGTTTGGTGCGTTAGAGCAATCTAATTCTGACAACTAGCTGAGGTGCGGGAAACGGGGTACTGCGTTCTGATTGGTCCGACCAAGGTCATTACGACACTCTAGGGATGGGATAGCTTTAAATAAATCACGAAAGTATCGATATTCTTTTAATAATATTTAGTACAATTATTAATTGTATTTTTTACTTTTCAAGTTCTTGATATTGTTTTAACATAAAATGTACATACTTTATGTTATTAATAAATTTTGAGTGGTAACGTAAAATTAAAAATAAAAACAAAAGAGCTGTAAAAATCCTCTCTATTTATAAAAACGTAACATAGGTACTTTTAATTATTATAAAGGTAAAAAATATTATCCAAGGAACCATTTTTCTCACTTGTTAGCAATTTTCCATTTATTTTTAAAATCAGAATCTTTCGGGAACCTAAAATCAATAAGCGATTAACAATAAAGTTTAAATTTTATTGTAGTAAGTATAAAATGATCGTATAAATAGTAAAAAGGTATTTTGCTTTATCGATAACAGAGGCGGTCATAAGAATTGGTACATCACTACACACATCAGATCTATTAGTTAGATGTGTTGGCAGACATGCGTCGCCTGTTATTACACGTCTAGTAGCTGTAAGGTCGTTGCTTGTCTATCAGTGACTATACGTTAGCGATGTGTGTTTCGAGTCCAGGCTTTCTGATGGCGATGTTAGCGCTTAATGCATCTTCCCTTATAATATCAATGCCTTCATAGCATAACCCGCATAATTAGCCTTTTAATGTTCCCACTGCTGGGACTCAGGCCTCATCTCTAGGAGAGGGAATGGGCTATAATCCACCACACGGGCCCAGTGCGGGTTGGTGAATGTCACGTCTTTATGTTACTTTAGCCTTACGTCGGATTGGCTCGACGAGTCTTTTCGTGTCCTATTCGCCAGGGTCGTGTGTTAGCGACTGGGTACTCCATCTCGTTTTGCTCTTCAATCCCCATAGGTGACAGAAGAGCTGACGAGATGGAGTATTTGGTCGTCGATGTGCGACGTTGGTGGAATAAACGCGACTGCTTGTCCGATATACCCGACGTGGCTTAAGTATGTATCTCAAAGCATGTGTGACATACAACGAAATAGGAATAAAACAAATATGTCAAGTTAAATATTATATTGAGTGCAGCATACAAAGTTTTGTGTGGTAGAAATATTAAAAATCACAATAATAACAGTTATACTTCATACCACATTTTGTGAAAGATGCATCTGTCAAATTGCTGTCAAATCTCACGTCAGTTGCTAATACAAAATATATTCTATTTTTGTTAAATTAAAGTTCACTTCGTGTTAATGAAATATAGCCACCTTGAACATTCCCTGGAGTATCACGAACATTTCAAGATCAATATTGGCCAAATTTGTCCAGTCGTTCTTGAGTTTTAACGAGACTAACGAAACATCTATTAAATTTTTATATAAAAATAAAGCTTCTAGAATTACTTCAATAATTTTATAGATATTAAAATGGGGTTTTTTTTTGTAACTTGTATTTGTATAAGTAGTATAGTATTCTTTAATATTTAATTAATTGTGGACCAAAAATAAACTGATCACTTAATCTGGTGATGGCCTGAAACACAGGTTTTTATCAGAACGCTACCAGTTGTAATGGCCGTACAAACACACCATTCTTACGTCATTATAAACATGTATAAATTAAACTAGTTTTCATATAATTAGATAATTAAGACAATCTTTTTAGAACATAGTACTACTAAGTATTCATAAGCTTGATGTATTTCTTTGTAAAAGTATTTAAATAAACATTATTATTATTATGGTTGCTTTGTCTATTTTTTCTCAGGTTAGCACCTGGTATTCTTTTAGAATCTCACGGGTGTGTACCAAGGTGGAATCCTTATTATTATTATTATATAGAAGAATATTAGAATTCGACGTGATATTTCACAACAGTATAAACTAAATAATCTTTCAGAAACTGTGGTTAACATTTTAGAAATATTAAACAGTACTTTTTCGATGTTTTTCAACAATTGTTAGGTTAGGTTAGATAATAAAAAACTATCATCATTGTAGTAGTCCATAAGTTTAAATAGTATTTACTATTTTTTAATCACAAAAACTTGTTTCGTCAAATTAAGTTTTTTTAAGAATTCACAAGGAGTAGATATTTCCAACGCTACAGCAAAAAAAAATTGTGTCACTCAAAATTTTTGCATTTTGCGTGTCATTGATTAATTGTTTTATTTTTTCTATGGCGAATAAAACAAACTTCGAGAATTGAAAATTGAAGAAGCAAATGTGCATAATATTAGCAATGAAAAAAAAAAAGGATTACAAATGTAGGCATAAAAATCATTGATCAAACTCGACGCGCAATTTTTAATTTTTGACAGTACTTCGTACAGTACGGACGACGGATCTTGGCGCGTCTGAAGTTAGGCTCTGCGAACTTTAGCGTTCAAAATAAGCGCGCCAAATAAATTATTTATAAAAATAAATGCCAATAACAGTTGTTAACTGCAATAACTGCTATTGGCATATATTTTTTCAAACCATTTTTTTTTTACGAGTGCACAAGCGCTAAAGTTCGCAGAGCCTAACTTCAGACGCGCCAAGATCCGTCGGCCGTACTGTATCTGTCAACGGGCATACATTAATTTTAAAAGTATCCGTCATTAAAAAACATCAATCCTAAATCAATAAGAAATTGAATTAATTACATCCTTGAATTCAAATCATACAAAGTCAAGTTTTAAGAAGAAAATACAAAAAAAAAAACATTTTTTTTTTCTTTTTTCCAATGAATACAGTGGTGCTATTCTCTAAGAAAACGCAGCGCTGCCTCAACGACAAAACCCAAATAGGATACATTGGATTGTCAACCTAATGTTCCTATACATTAGATTTTTAATTCATTGTATCCTATTTGGATGTTCGTCGTTGCGGCAGCGCTTCGTTTTCTTAGAGAATAGCACCACTGATAAATTAAAATGAGAATTATTAAAACTGCCATATATAATAGCTTTTGAACTCAAAAGGTATAAAACTGTATTAAAATAGCTTTCACAAATGTTTATAATTATGCACTTACGTATAGCCGAACATACTATTTAGTTTACAGGCAAAGATATAATAGAAACCTCTTTTAGAGTACTATCGCGATCATTTCTGCCTGATCACCTAAAAAAGAAAATCGCTTGAATCCTACGGCGCGGCGCCAAACCAAACCCTTTGTAGTTTTCGTTTCGAGTGCAAGCAACTGAACTTAGCGATGGTCAGGCGAAAGTGTCTTTGATGGTACGAAAGAGTACAGACACAGTAAAGAAAGAAATGGGCTTCATCAGAAGACTTAAAGTCACCCAAAGGGTAATAGAAAGAGCTATGCTCGGAGTTTCCTTGCGTGATGGCATCAGAAATTAAGATATCCGCAAGAGAGCAAAGGTTGCCGACATAGCACGAAGAATCGCCAAACATAAGTGACATTGAGCAGGGCACATTGCTCGCAGAACAGATGGTAAAAGTTTCTGGAGTGGCGCTCATCCGATCACGCCACGTTAGCACGGCCTCCCACAGGCCACAAGATGGACCGATGACCTTTTTTTAGATGGACTGGGGCTCCTTACTTTGCCTTTCATACCAGGGCCAACCATTCAGATCCGAACCCATGGCTCCAAAAGGCTTCGACTCTGCTGGGCCCCTACTGTTTGCTGACATATCTTGGTGGGGGTCGCTGGAATTCTATGAATGCGAGATGCATAGGACCAGTCGTTATAGCAACACTTGGGGAGGCGTATATGTCTAACAGTGAACGTCTATCGACTGAAATATGTATGTGAAATAAAACATTTTGAATTGAATTAAGTTACAGGTAAGGGCTTACGGCTAAGGAGTGGAATTCCCTGCCGGAGTATTTTCTGATAGCTACAACCTAGGGGTCTTTAAATCAAGAGTGAATAGGTTACTTCTAGGCAAGCGTGCTCCATCGTCGGCCACATCATCGCTTACCATCAGGTGAGATAGTAGTCAAACGCGACTCTGAGCATATAAAAAAAAAGAATTGAATTGAGATGCCTGTATACTAAATAAATTGTTCGACTGTACAATATCATCCTTGGATCAAATTTTCTCAAAGGAGTACACTTTGTAAAAGACATTCAATAAAACAACTACCAAACTATTAAAGCATTAATTATTGTACTTATATTTATTTCCATTACTTTTCGTCTGCGATTTTTAATTTTACGTTTCTTTTTTTTTGTTTGGATACTAAGTCTTTTAAGCCATGTTTTCGTATGGATAGTTAATTTTTGTACTATTAGAATATGGATGTAAACATACCATATGTTTTGGATGCTAAGTCTTTTAAGTTTGTTTACCATTCGAATATTGATGTACCTACACATTCTAATGTTTTTGTAGTATTTGACGGCAAATGTATCAAGTTAACCTGCTCGGCAAACTCCGCTGAGGTAGTCAACACTATAATATAATATTATTCCACAACTATCACACAACGCCGTCTAGTCCCAAGCTAAGCAGAGCTTGTGTTATGATTACTAGACAACAGATAAACATACTTATATATTTCTAAATACATACATATTATAGATAAATTACACCCACCAGGTGGAGCGGGAAGTAGTGTCAGACTCTTACTGACTAAAAACCTATCCCGTTCCTTCGTTGCCTATAGTGCCGGGGCTGAGCCATATTCTCAGAAAACGGCCTATGACCCCAGCAGGCTTCGACCCTGCCTGCCTGCAGCTAGCAGGCTGGGCCTCTTCGGTGTGCTGACAGCTCCTTGAGGCGCGCGGGAACAGAACGCGCCGTCGACGACTTGGGCTCGGTCCGGTCGGTTACCGGACGATCGGACAGGGACCTACCCATTGCACGCCGTCCGCAAACCCGCGCCTACGGTGGCACCTCCTTTACGGGTGGAGTTTCGTAAAATCTGTTCTTAGGGGCTGTCCATTAATCACGTGATGTTTTTTAGCATTTTTACCCTCCCCCCCTCCCCCTTGGTGATACATGCTGAGATTTAAGACTACCCCCCCCCCCCTCCTATATCACTTGTATTTTTTAGTACCTACAAAGAATCTTCATTTTATTTATATTTATAAAATACAGGTTTAAGTATCATCTAATTTTATAATAGAAAATTAAAGACTACAATAATAACGTTTATAGGTAGACAGAAATGTTGCAGGTTGTTTTTGACTGACGTAAAAATAATGAAAGAAATGAGAAAAACTCGAAATCGCGAAATCAAGGTCATACTACAAGCTGCTTTCGATTTTGTACGCATTTGACGAAAAAATAAATACACGTGATATATTACAACACCCCTCCTAGTGATAAGTCATCGACGGCGCGTTCTGTTCCCGCGCGCCTCAAGGAGCTGTCAGCACACCAAAGAGGCCCAGCCTGCTAACTGCAGGCAGGCAGGGTCGAAGCCTGCTGGGGCCATGGGTTAACTTCCGAAAGGAATGCCCGGCCCCGGCACGATAGGCTACGAAGGAACGGGGTAGGTTTTTAGTCAGTAAGAGTCTGACACTACTTCCCGCTCCACCCAAGGGCGGGATTTTTCATTGGATGATTTTACCTACCATAAAAAAAAACCCCTCCTAGTGATATTTTGTGATTTTTTATAGACCCTATAAGGAACCTACCTGCCAAATTTTAAGTTTGTAGGTGTTATAGTTTCTGAAATTTCGTGATTAATCCGTGAGTGGTATTTCGCTTTTATATAATTATATAGATAAAAGAAAAAATCGCAAACAAAAGTCAAACAAAACAATAAACCGATTCTAATTCTATAACAGCTCATGTTTTAATGAGATCCCATCAAGATAGTTATAGTACGCGGCAAATAAGTTGAACCCGTTGCTATTGTTACGCGCAGCTCCCCGCTTCGATCTGTTACTGCGCATCAAAGGTCGACCGCAATTTTAGTTCAACTTATATCCCGCTTATTGTACAGCCGTTTTTAAATAGGTACTGATCACACATACAGTTATAAATAATTCTTGTTTGAAGTTTCAAATAGGTACACAAAGGGACCAAATGTCCCCCTAACATAATACGTAACGCCACCATATTTTCAAACATGTTACGCAACACGTAAATAAGTCGAAAGCTGTTGGGAGACATTTTGCCCCTTATTTTACATTAGGGGACAAACTGTCCCCCAATTCACAACACTCAATCTATGTAACGATGCACAGTGTACCGCAATTTGTCCCCGTATTTACGTGACGCGGGACATAGACAATTTGACAGCCTTATTGGGGGACATTATGTCCCTTAGTATATCTGAGGGTTGAAATACACAATCGCATTTAAAATATTTTTTTGCTGAGCTCGGGCGTGAAGCTGTTGAGTTTCACACCCGAGCTCAGCGACGCTGCTTGGCGGCAAAAAATTGTATATTTATGTATTTTTTTTTTATATAATATTCAAGCGAATATTTGTCTACGTAACAGCAAAATTTTACTAATTGTCACTATATAAGTAAGGATATGAATAATTTGTACATAATATAGTTTATTTGAGTCAAAGAAAAATTTCCTATATAACTCCAGTATTGTGGGTGCGTTCAAAAACATATGAAATGACATTCAAAAGACACCCAGACCGGAACATCTATCTGAAGGCCATACAAATATTTGTCCCATGCATTAAAGTACATTTTGATACACGTGCAAAAAGTTTGTGTTTGTATGGAGCCGAGGACTGCAGTTACAAATTTGCACGTGTATCAAAAGACGTTTTTCTATACACTTACGAAGAAAATTAAATTGTGGCGAGGTATAAAACGCGCACTTTTCTGCACTAGTGCGGAAAACAGTCAATTGCGTGTCTAAACGCTGAAAATAAAATTCTAGTGTCAAAGTAGTAGATTTTTATTATTATTTTTGTGTATATTTCTAGGGTCATGGGCTATTTTTTACCCTCCCTCCCCTACCCCCATAATATTGTTTGTTACATGGCCGAACAAAGATTGCCAAGTCAGCTAAATTTTCTCTAATTTTCATTAAAAATGTGCATTGTTAAAAATTACTAATTTCTATAGACATTTATTTCTAAAAATTTATCTTACCCATTAAACAGCCTGCGTCGGATTAAGCCAAGTTTTTCGTGTCCTATCCGCCAGGGTCGTGTGTTAGCGACTGGGTACTCCATCTCGTTTAGCTCTTCAATCCCCATAGGTGACAGAAGAGCTGACGAGATGGAGTATTTGGTCGTGGATGTGCGACCCTGACGGAATTAACGCGAGAGTTTTTGTCAGATATATCCGACGTAGAGTTTAAAAGGCAAGACTTTTGATCGCCACGTCAAAAAAGCGCATTCTAAGCGCCAAACTACGATCTGTCGTGTAGTCGCGACTGTGGCGTGGTGGACACATTAAATAGCGATCAAAAGGTTATATGTGTTTCCGTCTCATACGATATAGTGTAGACGGAGATTGTCAATTTATAGTGACTTAAAAATATTGATAGTTCATCATTTGTTCAAGGTATGTAGGGAAATACTTGTGTTATACGGCCGATGCCTCTGTAACAAAAGAAAATAGAGTTAAGTACAAATCAAAGAATAATGTAATCACTACATAGTATAAAACAAAGTCGCTTCCCGCTGTCTGTCCCTATGTATGCTTAGATCTTTAAAACTACGCAACGGATTTTGATGCGGTTTTTTTTTTAATAGATAGAGTGATTCAAGAGGAAGGTTTATATATATAATACATGCATAATATATTTAATCGCTAGTATAAAATAATATATACACAGCTAAATCTTGATTGTTTTAATCCCGTGGAGGGTTGATCCGGTAAATGAAACACTATCGATTTGTAAAGATAAAATTAAAAAATAAAGCACTTTTTTCTAAAACTCGAATTAATATACGCATGTACGAAATTAATTTCTTTAAGTTAACGTCAGCTGAGCGAGTGCAATGACCTGTAGGTAATTGTAGGTCGTTGCGTACTAACTACCTAGAGATCATTGGACTCAGTCAGCTGATGTTATTTTTAGTAAATGTGATTTTTTCACAGCTTCAAGGGACCGCAACCTGAGTATATATTTTCAACTCGATACCTCCACGCGTTCCCAAACAGACGGACAACAAAGTGAGGTTAAGGATAAGGGTTCCGTTTGTTCCTTTTGTCAGATTTACAGTCCACCGATGACCTGGTAAAGGTTGCAGGAATCCGATGGATACAAGATGCACAGGACCGTTCATTGTGGCGACACTTGGGGGAGGTCTATGTCCAACAGTGGATGTCTTTGGGCTTAAAAGGATGATGATGATGATCTACAATTTGGATATACGTTAGTCATCCAAAGAAGTCGTAAGTCGTTTATAAAGAAGTTACTAATGCCATGTTTACGGAGACGCGGCGCGTTGGGCGTTTCGTCGTACATTGCAGCAGCGGGCCGCGTCATCGCTCGCGCAAACACAAACATATGGCAATGTACGACGAAACGCCCAACGCGCCGCGTCTCCGTAATCGAACACTAAGTCATTTCTTATTACGTCATTGCTTGACGATCTTCATTCAAAATTTAATTTTTTCTTAAAGAATACAAACTGTTACTTAAGTAGTTACTTTTACTCAAGTAATTAGTTTTACTTGTTTATAATTAGAGCAGTGGTGGCCGAGTGGTAACGGCTCCAACTTACGAGTCATAGGTCGCGGGATCAAACCCGGCCAGGCGCATTACTTTGTGTAATTCATTTCATAACCACTGCTCTTAAAACGGTGAAGGTAAACATCGTGAGGAAACCGGCATGTCGTAGAACCAAACATTCGAAGACATGTGACATCCACCAACCCGCACTGGGCCCGCGTGGTGGATTACGGCCCATTCCCTCTCCTAGAGAGGAGGCCCGAGTCCCAGCAGTGGGAACATTAAAAGGCTGATGATGATGATGATGTTTATAAATACGGGTCCACTTTCAAGTCCAAGTCTAGCCGCTAGCAGTTCCCTAGCTGGTGAGTTCGAGCTAAAGCCCGGACGCGGAGCAGGAAGAATTTCGTACGTTGACCTATTATTACCTGTCTCTGTCTCTCCCGCGTAAATATAATGCGTCTCACTCGCACAGATGCAATGGCCTCCGTTGTTAGGGATTGCAAACCCTTTACTGTAAACTTTTTACTGTTATTTTAAGGTTTGTTTTTTTTTTTAATGCGGTTTTTTTGGTTAGCATTTAGTCCCTACAAAAAATCCTTGACAAAATTCATAAATTTAAATAATTAATGACAATGATAATTTTTATTTTAGTATCATATTTCTACTGAATTAATAATTTTAACTCGATTTTTTAATTGTTATAATATAAAATGTAAATAAATAATTTATATATTTAATAACAATAATTTATTTAATAAATTAGTATATTTTTTTCTCCTGCAAATGTTTAATGTAAAACGCACTTAATATAAAAATGTTTGTAACCACTGTCAGTAGGCAAAAGGTCATTGTACGAAATTCTTCCTGGTCCGCGACCGGGCTTTAGTAAGGCGCGTGTCTGACCTGGTGCCGAGGCCGGCCGTGAAGAGCAGGCGGCGGCCGCGCACGAGGTACTCGGGGCAGCGCACGAAGCGGAACAGCACGGACGCCGTCTCGTCGGCGCGCAGCACGTTGTGCAGGGACATTATACCCTGGAATAAAGAATTTATTACAAAAAAAATTTTTTTTTACTACTGCAAAGCCAAAGGGTGTTAGGTCATGATTTTTACTGGCTTCTAGAGGCCATTCAAGTATTACGCAAGCAATACAGGGTACTACTTATTTTTGATGACAGGTGGTGATTACGTCAGCATTGCATATTTTTCTTAAGAGAACGATGTCAATGTTTCGGTATCACAAGAAAGTGAGCAGACACACATCATTAAGCAGCATACATCTAATGTCATTGAAGACTTAGGACTGAAACACATGACCGCGTTGCGTCACCACAAAGCTAAAATCGGCGGTGCCGCCGAAACACATGGTCACGGTAATATTATCTATACAGTATTCCAACTTCATACAAACGGTCGAAGCGCGAGCTATACCTACGCGCCTCGATCTCGGCATGCGTTCGGCAAGCAAACAGTCGTGACTGTGCCGCAGTGACGAACGGACTGTATGTTGTTTTAACAATTACCGCGCGATTTTTTCGCTAAAAAGAAGTCATATTTACATATTTTATATAACGAGTAGGATGTCAGTTTTTGGTTTTTTAAATTAAGCTTTATATTAGAATGAGGATTTTTTATAATAATAAAGCATTTCATACGTCTCAGTCGAGGCGCAAATATTTTTCGGTCGCAAATTTATAAGACCGATTTATTATTCAAACATAACAATGGTTTTTGATATAAAGCTGCCTATAAAAAAAAAATGCATTTTTATTAAAAATTTCCTATTCAATACACAAAGTGTTTAATTGGTTTATATAAAAAAGTATATTTACAATCACAAAACTAAATGGAAACACAAAGTAGACAAATGTAATTAAAATGCTGGAGGCGGGTAGCCCTATCGCATGTTTACGTACCGCGCGGTTATTTATTTCAAAGAAACGGCCGAGTTACAATACTGTATAGATAATATTACCGTGACATTGTTGTACAATGCACAACAATGTGTTTCGGCCCTTAGAGTCATAGATTCGTATGGACTGAAAACTTGTTATTGTTAATTTGAATTAATAATGTGAAAACTTTAAATTAACTTTGTTTTTTTTTCTTTATCCAGTATTTCTTATTTTACACTGACAACTACTAGTCATACATTAATAATCAAACTAACACATTGACAAATAAACGAACCAATGTTTACGTAAGCATGGGGGGGGGGGTGAGAACATTGCTTTCTTTTGCTGACGAGGGGGGAGGGCAAACGTAATACTTGAACGGCCCCATATACATTACTTTTTATCCCAAGTGTTTGCTCTTTGCAAGCGGGTGAATTTACTGAGAAAAGTAAGTGTGGTCTTTTATTTTTAATCTTTTTGTTCCCCTCTATTTTTTATGTTTAATTTATTTGTATGATTATTATGTTGTTTTTCCTGTGCGAGTCTCGAATAAATGTTTTTCTTTCTTTTAATAAAAAATATATTTACCTCTATAATCGCCGTCTGCCTGACGTTACCGACGTGCACAGTGCACTGGAAGCCGGGGTAGATCACCGTCGAGTGCCGCAACACTTGTACTGATGCCTGCAACAACTTCATTTATTAATATCGGGCACTGCACATCATGCAGCAGTGGTGGCCGAGTGGTAACGGCCCCGACTTACGAGTTGTGGGTCGCAGGCAAACCAAGCCATGTGCATTACTTTATGTAATTTATTTCATCACCACTGCTCTCAAAACGGTGAAGGAAAACATCGTGAGGAAACCGCCATGTCCTAGAACCAAAAATTCGAAGATATGTGACATCCACCAACCCGCACTGGTCACGCGTGGTGGATTACGGCCCATTCCTTCTTCTTGAGAGCAAGCTTGAGTCCCAGCAGTGGGATAATTATAAAGCTGATGCTATGCAGCATACTGCACGACATATGCAAGCCGAACCTAACATACGCATAGATAGTGTGTGGAAACCGCTTGGATACCGCGTGAACACACATCACATGGACAACGTATAGGCACGACGTGGACATCGTGGGGAGAACACGTAAAAACCGCGTGGATACATGTGCCCGCATGGAAAACGCGTGTATATCGCAGGGGGAAAGCGTGGACAACGCATGGACATGGCATGAATAACACATGAACATCGCGCAAACACGGCGCGGACATCGCGTGAACAACGTGTGGACACCGCGTGAATACTGCAATACTTAATACTTTATTGCGTTCCATAATGTTACATGAGTTGGTTTGTTGTTTAAAAGATTCCATTGTGGACTCTGTCAGGCACAGCAAAGACAGACACTTCATGGATACCGCGTAGACACAGCGTGAAAACCGCGTGGATATCGCATGAACACAGTGTGGACATCTTATGGAAATCGCGTGAACACTACGTGGAAAACACACGGACATTACATGAATACTGCGTATATAAGGTGACTGGTAATTAGTGAACGATACTTAAACACGTGATTGTAGTCATGATAACGAACAACTTTTATTATAGAACCAAACCTGAAATCGCGAAAAAAACCTGCTGGTCAGACATTTCTGTACGCCTAACTGGTCAAAATGTACTGAACTTGGCTGAATTTTTTTTTCGCGATTTCAGGTTTGGTCCCATAGTAAAAGTTGTTTGTTGTCATGACTACAATCACGTGTTTAAGTATCGTTCACTAATTACCTGTCACCCTATATACTACTTATTTATTTAGTACATGGAGGACTTACAGCTAATAAAAACAGACAAAAAGAAACCATAGACTTGATACTTCCTACAGAGTCCGAGATAATCAGTTGACTGATATGGAATCTTTTGTTGGAAGCAAAGATATTTGATAAAACGTCTTTGGATGTTTTCAATGCGGTCTATGAATTTATGATAACGTGAATTCCATATCTGAGACGCGTACTCAAGATGACTTCTTAGAAAAGCCTAGGTTTTGTTCGATAAGCTTATGCCAATACTATCTTTACCTCTAGCACTAACCTGAAAGTAGACGCAGCCCCGAGGATCATCGGGGTCCTCCAGCATCACCCTGTCGGCACAGCCGCAGTCGTCACGCTTCACGTCAGCCACATCGTCGTCATACGCGTTACCGTTAATGTCGTCAAACGTATTTTCGACAATATCGTCAGCAATATCCTTCGTCAGACTCTCCTCTACGGTCTCAATGTCGCGGAGTAAGTTCTTGTTTTTCCTGCGGACATTCTTGCGGTTTTTCGTCTTCTCAGCTAGGTTTTGTTCGATTAGTTGTTTTAGCTGTAAGGTAGGATTTAGTTTAAGATTTTGTGGTCGGAAAATAGATTGATAATGGCAGTTAACTATCACGCAACACCGTCTAGTCTCAAGCTAAGCAGAGCTTGTGTTATGGGTACCAGACTGCTGATATACATACTTATATATTTCTAAATACATACATATTATAGATAAATAACACCCAGACACAGAACAAATGATTGTGTTCATCACACAAACATTTGTCCTGGGTGGGAATCGAACCCACGACCTCCGGCATAGCAGTCAGGGCCACTAACCACTAGACCAATAGGCCAGTCAAATTTTAGTATATGTATTCACTCATATATGTATACACATTATTTTTAGTATATGCGAAACCTGAATATAGTTTGTAATGTTATATTTCGCGGGCTTGTGGACGGCGTGCAATGGGTAGCACGCTGTCCGATAGTCCGGTAACCGACCGGACCGAGCAGAAGTCGTCGACGGCGCGTTCTGTTCCCGCGCGCCTCAAGGAGCTGTCAGCAAACCGTAGAGGCCCAGCCTGCTAGCTGCAGGCAGGCAGGGTCAAAGCCTGCTGGGGTCAAGGGCCGTTTTCTGAGAGGAAGGCTCAGCCCCGGCATGATAGGCAACGATGGAACGGGGTAGATTTTTAGTCAGTAAGAGTCTGACACTACTTCCCGCTCCACCCAAGGGCGGGATTTGTCATTGGATGATTGTACTTACCACAAAAAAAACACCATATTATATTTTTTCCCAAAAATATTTAAAAAGGTCACAAGTTGGACACCACCGACACTAAGTACAACACAGGTCACGGCAGGTCATAGCGGGTATTAGACACCAGCGCACAACTGGGTGTGGGAGCAAAAAAAACCCTCAGTGGCCCGGATGGCCCGGTGACCATGTGTTTGTGTGGACAACCAGGTAACAAGTCACAATTTTTTCATAATACAGTTATGAAATTTTGTACATAGATTCTTTGCATAAAAATACTAGACACGTATTTCAGATTTCGCATATACTAAAAGGTTGTATATTGAAGTTTTTGTTAAAAATGTATGGTTGGTTCTACGCTATGCCACACTGCGCTTTGCTACGCTAAGCTACGCTGTTTTTCACTACCGTATGTCTCTACACTATCCTACGCTGCGCTACACTGAATGGCTCATAAATCTTTCGACTTCTGCTGGCAGTCATAGAACACAGGCTTCCTTAACGCACGCAATAGAGGTATTAATAGCACCACGACGGGTTTTAGTGGTCCACTCTAAAGATCTACACTATTTTACACTATCTTATGCTGTGCTACACCGTTCTATGCTGTGTTGCGCTATGCTACACTGAAGCACCTATACCTTGTGTCTTCTGCTATCGGAGAAAACAGCACCCCTAAGCGTGAACGTTTTGAGTTGGCTACGCTCCCCATTTCTTTGTTCTGTCGTCATCTCAACGCTCAGTCACGTGGTAAGAACAAAGGCATTGGGGGCGTGACAAATTCCAAGTGTTCACGCTGAACGAAATGATCGTTACTTGGCTAGGGGGGCAGAGGCTTCCTCGAATTATGACGCAATGGTGCCAGCAGCACCATGCTGAGCCTACGCTGTGCTGCACTATCCTATATTGTACTGCAATGTCTCTACTCCCTTAGTATGTTCACATAAAGCTTTTGCGTTAGCTCTTGCGTCTTTTGCTGGCTATCACTGAATAAAAGCCTTCGTGGGGAGCGGAGCGAAGGCATCAACAGCACCATAAAAAATAATTGGGCTCAACTTTGAAAGTCTACACTATACACTGCCCTACGCAGTATTGCGCTATCCTATGCTGTTCTACGCTGAGCTACGCTGTCCTAAGCTATGTTACAGTATGCTACACTAAATTACTTACATCTTGCGTCTTCTGCTGGCAATCGCAGAACACAGGCCGTCGAGGCGGGCGGGGTGGAGGTGCCAGCAGCACCATGCCGGGCCTCGGGGAGCCGCTCTGGAGCCCTACGCTAGCACACTGGCCGGCTCGGACGCCGCCGCAGGGCGCTCGGTTACGGTATATGCTACGGACTCGGCTGCGGGTGAATGAACCGTCTTCTAGGGGGCCTGTTGAGAAAATGTGTGGTATAAAAATCTCATGTATGTTATTGAACTCTTCTGAAACTGCTTAATCAATATTTGGTTTCTTTTTAATTGATATAAACTAGTGGTTGACTGCAATCTCACCTGATGGTAAGCAGTGACGAAATCGTTGATAGTGAGGCGCAATAGTTTAGTAAGAGCCTATTCACTCTAGCCTTGAAGACACCTAAATTATAATCGGATGGAAAGACCGCAGCAGGCAAATTGTTCCTTTGATATATGCAGTATAAACGACGAGGCGAAACGCTTAGTCCGGACCGTAGAGGTTTTCACAACGTAAGGGTGGATATTCGCCACTACCGCGTATTCCGCGCTTAAAGGTAAACGTCAGCTGGGCGAGTTCAATGACCTGTAGGTAGTTAGTACGCAACTACCGACAACAACCTACAAGGTCATTGACTCGCTTACTAAAAGAAATTAATTTCGTACATGCGTAAATTATTCGAGTTTAAAAAAAAAAAGTACTTTATCTTTACAAATCGATAGTTTTTCACAACCTTCCTCGTGATAAAAACGATCAAAATTTAACGGTGTATAACGCGTATTGTATGTAACTTACCAATAATAACGCTGTCTCCCTCATACAGCTGTCCCCTCGCCAGCAGTCCTCCGACCACGGGACCAGTGTTATCTCCAACGTGGAATATCTCGTCTATTTGAAATTCGCACGTTTCCTGAAACAAATGGTTAGGTTTTAGTACAAAAAATACTTCCATAGAAGCCTTGCACATGTAATCGAGATTCTAACTAAAGGATCACCATTATTCTCAACAACTTTTAAGTATTAAAAAAAAAAGCACGTATTTCCTGGAACAAGTTTTGTGAAATATTCGAGTAAATCACGGAAATACCGAATGCCAACAGAGTTTTCAAGCGTTATCTCTCTTTTTCGCGTTGCCTCTTCATCAAACATCGCGTTGGATTGCTTGAGATGAAGCAACAAGCTCTTAAACCATACTCAACGTTGACAATAGGCTAGTGGGTATGGTAGATAAAATCATCCAATGACAGATCCCGCCCTTGGGCGGACCGGGAAATAGTGTCGAACTCTTACTGACTAAAAACCTACCCCGTTCCTTAGTTGCCTATCGTGCCGGGGCCGGGCCTTCCTTTCAGAAGCTGACCCATGACCCCAGCAGGCTTCGACCCTGCCTGCCTGCAGCTAGCAGGCTGGGCCTCTACGGTTTGCTGACAGCTCCTTAGGAAATTGGCGGAAAGAATGTTAAGGCGTTGATCCTGCGCCTGATCATCCTCCGGCCGTAGCGGACTATGCGAGTAAAGATTCACTGCATAGTAAAATCATGAAATCTCGCAAACCATCAAACTTAAAATTTGGCAGGTAGGCTCCTTATAGGGTGTAGACATCCGCTAAAGAACGGATTTTACGAAACTCCCCCTAAGGGGGTAAAACGGGGATTAGCAGGAACGGGCAGGTGGTTGATTGAGAATCCCTTTTATAATATACAGGAATTCCTCCAGTTCAAATTTAATTAATTTAATATAATATAATAATAATATCAATTTATTTCGGACTCTGATCCATATGAGTGTTAGTAAAAATTTTATCTTTAATTAATTTTTAACAAAAATTTGCATGTCATTGTATTATGATTAAATATGTTAAGCTACTAATTTATTAACTATTGTAAGATCTTTGTAACAATATTTATTTGCAAATAAATCGTTTGACTTTGACTTTAGAAATTTGTATGGAGAAACCGACATTCACGCGGGCGAAGTTGCTGGCAGAAGCTAGTATAATATAACTTTCTTTATGTTTTCTATCTTTCTTTCCTCCCTTCCTCCCTTCTTTCTTTGCTAATTAAATTATTTCTTGCTTTCGTTCGAAGACCTTGAATCAATAAAATCAATATAGAAAGTAATTAACGCTATAACTAAAATTTCCTCCACTCACATCATCAGCCCGCAGCGTGGCCACAGGTTGCGGTGGTCTCAAAGCTAGCAGGTACGCGTGGAGTGCACTCAGGCCGTTCCCTCGGACGCAGCTCACTGGAAACACTGGTATCACTTCTGACTCCACGCTGTTACAAAAAAATAGTACATCATAATTGTGAACTCTCTCATAGTGTGATATCATCCGAATCATGAATTCCATTATTTGCGCTCACGGTTTTGAAGAATTAAATAAAGAGTGAAAATAATAGACAGTACCTCTACCATGAGTTTTAAGCAATAGTATTCGTCGCTACTCGATATCGACGCCGTAAATATTTTGTATGGCAAATTTTGGTTCTGCAAGTGACCGCTAGAGGCGCTGCAAAATTTGTCATACAAAATATTTACGGCGTCGATATCGAGTAGCGACGAATACTATTGCTTAAAACTCATGGTAGAGGTACAGTTGTGCATGTACTTACTTAATGTATTTTCCAACGCACAGAAAAGAAATATATTTGATAAATAATCGTCTAGTTTTCCAATAATTATTTAGAACAAAAGATGTACCGCTGTAAGCCCGCCAGAATGGTACGACCCGCCAAAAATCCCGCGCTTTTTACCTTTTTCTCAATATTCAAATCCTCGCGCTCTGATTGGCTGTCGCACCATTTCCGACCGCAGTTGAAACTATAGACTATACATTATAAACAGAGAGTTGGTACTATAGACAACACAATAGTTTTAATATTAGGTTTAAATTAAGATACTAAATTAGTTAAATGAATTAGATAATTTACTATTGATAACATAATATAATTATGTAATGTTGGTAATTACCGCTAAGATTTAGATCCAAGCTGAGAGACGAGGACGGCTAGAGGCTCCGTCTGCGTGGTATTAGCTAACTAACATACTCCCGGAACAAAAGTCAAAAGTCGAAATGTTTTTATTTCATATAGGCCTACATTGGCACTTATAAAACGTCAGAAGCTAGTGCACGGTTCCAAATTGGTCGTTTCCAATGGAGAAGAACCGGTAATAAACTCCATGGTTACTCTTTTAAAAAAAATGGTATGTTGTACAATATTTCCAAATTACAGTATTAATAATTATGTAAGGACAGTGTAGACCAGTCAATATTGTGCCCAAGAGCACAGTAAAAATAATCATAATAATAAAGATAAAGTGACTCGTAATAGGAATTCGAAGTCTACAGTGTTCTCACATTCACATTGTAAAGAAAAGCTATATAAAGAAACGAAAACAAAACAGGAAAAAAAAATTACAACTATCACCAATTACACTATCAGATGCTAATAAAATAAATTACTAATGGATTTGTGGTAGCTGAGGTCCAAATAATATTGCAAAAGCAATGTGTCAAAAAAAAAAAAAAAAAAAAAAACAATGTATGTATTGATACAAAGATGGAGCAGTTAATAGACACAATATGAATGAGTTACCAGGGGGCCACATGTGCAGAAGCTGTCATTGCCAAACAAGCGTATCTTCGACATAGTCCTTAACCTTATATATAATATGCTTTTTTGGTTACAAAAAACGTTTTTGGGAACAAAAAGTAACCTATGTGCTAGTTCAAAATATGATCCCCTCGTGCACCAAGTTTCATTCGAATCTGTTCAACCGTTCGAGTGTGAAGGAATAACCAACACACACACACACACACGGACGCAAACCGTCACCATAAATATTAGTGTGACGTGATTGTATACTCACATGACATCTTCCTCTTTCGGATCCAGTGCATCTATGATCAACTTCTGAGGAGCCACGCAGTTCCTGGCCAGGTTTTCGTCAGTTATCAGTAGTGGTTTCTGAAACAAACAAAACAGTTTTTTTTTACACTAGAATGGTTGATCTGGGTGCTGATATACGCGTCATGTTCGTGAACGGGCGCTGTCAGTTGAGACTGGTCATCTCTTAGCTGCCTGTGGTTTTTTTTAATATCTATACAGCGTCTTTTGATTGTTTTAATCCCGTGGATGGTTGTAAACTCGAATTAATATAAACTCAAAGAAATTAATTTCTTGAAAGCACAACTTGGAATTTTTTCGATCAAAAAAAGTAGTTTTCAAAATCAGTCCACAATTGACCGAAAAATCGGTGAACATAAAAAAAAAAACATACTGCCGAACATAGAACCTCCTCCTTTTCGAAGTCGATTCAAAAATAATTGTTTTGCACACTCTACCAATATGATTTGATTTGACAGCTCAGCTATTCTTATTTTAAATGCATAGTAAACAAATCAAATTCACGAAAAACCCTCCTCTTATTAATATTTAATCTCTAATAAATAATAATTTTGCTATTAAAGAATTATAATTTATATGATTTTGGGGGTTTATATAATGCGCAGGGTAAAGTTTACGAGGCACATTGTGATTTTGGCTAACAGTTTGAGAACAATACAAAAATATGGAGCACTGTAACATTCTCGTTAATTTCTTTATTGTCTTCGTTTTGATGTTTATGTGAGTATTTTTTTCTTATTATTATTATTTATTTATTTATTGGGTAGGCACCTCAACGACTTACCCACTAAAACATACACAAAAAAACACATTTTTTTAGTTAAGTATGTCACAAAAAAAACTTTTTTGCCATTCGTAAAAATCATTGAGACAAGATTCGAAAATCGAACATGGGTTTATTGAAAATGGCTGCTTTATTTTTCAATTTTTTCTTTACAAATTCTGATAGTGATTCATGTACCGAATCGACCCTCCGCGTGATTAGAACGACCAAAATTTTATGATGTATTATGATGATGTTTTGAAGAAGCCTACCAATTTTCAGCTAGGTGCGTATTATTATAACCTTACCCCTATTTTTTGTTCTAATTTGACTGAACTACACCTACTACCACCGTAAGTTAATTCAAGAATTTCTTTTCAGTGTGACCCCCAGCGCGGCTGGTGACTACAATAATCACCACTATGATGGACAGTTTTCTACTTATCCATGGCAACGCTTTATCTACCGTGAGATAGTACCGCGTAGTCAGAAGAAAAATAACTTGGACAGCACCGGAAAGGAAATGTACGGATAAGTGAAAAATATTCACTTTTTACAAGCTTTTATTTAGTTTCACCTAGTCCCTAGTAGCTTATCTAGTGTCCCTAGTTGTTTGTCTAGCGCCCTAGTTGTTTGTCTACTGTCCCTAGTAGCTTATCTAGTGTCCCTAGTTGTTTGTCTAGCGCCCCTAGTTGTTTGTCTAGTGTCCCTAGTAGCTTATCTAGTGTCCCTAGTCGTTTGTCTAGCGCCCCTAGTTTATTTATTTATTTATTTATTTATTTATTTATAACTCCCTTACAACTATCATTACAGGTAAATACCTAATGCGATAGTGTGGCCTTAAAAATTAACTTATATGCAATTTAAACTAACAGATAATGTAATATAATACTTACCTACTACTTATAATTATACCTTACATACTAAGTTCAACATAATAAATATACAAACACAATACTTAAAATATATAACTATAGCCTACTTTAATCTACCCTATAACATACAATAAAGAGTAGTATTTTTGCGAAATCACTCGAATTGCATGAAAATACGTCGATTTTTACGTGCAGTTCGTTAATCGTCCGAATTGCGCGGGTCAAAGGCGTTTTTGCAAGAAGATTGGTCCGGGCAACAGGCACGGCCAGCAGCGGCGGGCGGCGCCGCCTCCATACATAACGATCCGGTACACACAAACTCAGGCATTGCAGCACTCCCGGGTTATTCTCCATGCCACGAAGTAACCTAACCAGATAGGAAACGAGCGTAAATTCCCGTCGCACCTTCAGTTGATTGTACCCGACCATACCGAGCACAAACAAAGTGGGGTACATCAACGGGTAAAACGGATATACCCCATATAGCTTCTTGTACAAGTGGCGCGTGAATTTGTTTTGTACGCGTTCTAGCATTGTCGAGTACTTGGCTTCATGCGGAGCCCATATGACAGCACTATGTTCCAGATGACTCCTGACAAGTGAGTCATATAGGACCCTGACAGCAGCGATGTTAGTGAAGTGCCTCGTCTGCCCCTAGTAGCTTATCTAGTGTCCCTAGTCGTTTGTCTAGCGCCCCTAGTTGTTTGTCTATTGTCCCTAGTAGCTTATCCTGACCGATGGTTGTCTGGGATCAAATCTTGCAAATTAAATTTGATCCACTTCCCGGTTACCGATCGAGCTGAAATTTTGCATGCATGTGTAAATACGATGACAATGCAATACACCGTTAAATTTTGGTCGTTTTAATCCCGCGGAGGGTCGATTCGGTCCATGAAACACTATCGATTTGTAAAGATAAAATTAAAAATTAAAGTACTTTTTTTCTAAAAGTCGAGTATACGTATGTACGAAATTAATTTCTTCGAGTAAACGAGTCAATGACCTTGTAGGTAGTTGTCAGTCATTGCGTACTAACTACCTACAGTTCATTGGCCTCGCTCAGCTGATGTTTACTTTAAGAAATTAATTTCGTACATGCGTAAATTAATTCCAGTTTATATTATAGGGGAGATTTTTGGAAAGACACCATTCTTCGTCCCGAAATAAAGACGTCCATGTTTGAAGATATCAAGGCACAACCTAAAATAATTGAAAAAGTGAGTACCTACCCACATTTACAATTTTATCCATTGATATATTATAGGGGAAGTGTTAGATACGAGAGTAGGTACTCGTGCGGAGGGAAGGGGGTACGCGTCTATCAAACTAGTTAGCTCGTTGCACACTGTCTATTTTATTGCATCAATTCAAGGAAGGGGTGCGCGGGCGCGGGGCGCGGGCGCAGGGCGCGGGCGCGGGCGCGGGCTCGCGGGGCAAGGGGGGTCGCAGCCTGTCCGCCCGCTTATACATTATATATAACAGGAAGATGCGTTACGCGCTAACATAACAATCAGAACACCTGGACTCGAAACTCACACATCTACACTATCTGTAGCCGCAGACTTGAGTATATGGTTTTAATTTCAACTCGATACCTCCACGCGTTCCTGAGATAAAGGATCTTAACAGACAGACAGACGGACGACAAAGTGATTCTATAAGGGTTTTTTTATGGTGGGTGAAAATCATCCAATGACATCCCCCGTCCTTTGGAGGAGTAAAACCCACCCCGTTCTTACGTTGAATTCCGTTTCTTCCTTTTGAAGTACGGAATCCTAAAAAAAAGACTTAGGCCTTGTTTACGGAGACGCGGCGTGTTGGGCGTTCGTCGTACATTGCAGCAGCGGGCCGCATCATCACAACATATGGCAATGTACGACGGACCGCCCGAAACGTCGCGCAACGCGCCGCGTCTCCGTAATCGAGCACTTAGGATACTTTTTATCCCCCAAAACACAAGCTGAAACTATTACGTAATTAAATATTTTCTCTTTTTTTCAGGATCCAAGAGTGAGGGTCATGTACGGTCATGTTCCAGCGCTTAGTTTTGATATCATATTAAGCAAGAACTACTGAGGCACACGTGGGCCACGCCTGATTTGTACGTAGAGCCGTGTCGCGTGGCGTGGATCTAATGTAGCTTTACAAGTCTAGTTGCCATATAACCCCATATACACCAATATTTTTTAATTATGGTAAATACTTAAAGGGCTTATTAGAAAAGGTCTTGTTATTATATAAGTAAAATCTCAATGCATAATATTCATAAACAGCAAAGTTATGAGTGTTTGTATAGATCCCAAAATCTCACTCAATTTCTGTTGTTTATGAATGAAAGAATGTCAATAAAAATGGAAAAACACTGCGCTTAGTATTTTGCAGTAGTAATTGTTATGAATAATGATTCAATTATGAATTTAACAATAATGACAAATTTTCGTGGACAATTTTGGAATTTCGTTTTTTGTACTTTTGACTACATAAATATGATCAGTAACGGGTACTGATTGAGCCCCATATTTTTGTGCACTAATTAAAAAATAGGGGTGTATATAATTACCAATTGTTTTTAATTTTATCTTTACAAATCTATAGTGTGTCATGTATCGGACCGAACCTCCACGGGATTAAAACGATCAAAATTTAACGGTGTATTTACCACAACTATCACACAACGCCGTCTAGTCTCAAGCTAAGCAGAGCTTATGTTATGAGTACTAGACAACTGATAAACATACTTATATTTTTCTAAATACATACATATTATAGATAAATTACACCCAGACACAGAACAAATGATCTATGATCAGAATGAATGATAATAATCTTACCTTATTGGCAGCAGCCAGCAGCTCCGTGAGCCTGGTGGTGAGCGACTTGACAGCCGTGGCCGCCAGCTCACACTTGCTGATGACAGCGAAGAAGGGCAGGTCCAGAGCTGTCAGAAGACTTATGTGTTCTTCAGTTATCGGTGTTATGCCCGCTGTGGCCGATATCTAGAGATAAAAAGATTTATTAAAAAAAAAGCACTAATATGTTATACACTAGTGCTTGACTGCAATCCCACCTGATAGTAAGCAGTGATGCAATCGTTGATGGTGAGGCGCACTAGTTTATTAAGAGCCTATTCACTCTAGCCTTGAAGACACCTAAATTATAATCGGATGGGAAGACCGCAGCAGGCAAATTGTTCCAGTCCTTCGACGTACGCGGTATAAACGACGAGGCGAAACGCCTAGTCCGGACCGTAGATGTTTCAACAACGTAAGGGTGAATACTTTTCGTGACCTTCTGACTTAGATCTGTGGTGCTATTCTCTAAGAAAACGCAGCGCTGCCGCAACGACGAACATCCAAATAGGATACATGGAATTAACAATCCAATGTATAGGTACATTAGGTTGACAATCCAATGTATCCTATTTGGGTGTTCGTCATTAAGGCAGCGTTGCGTTTTCTTAGAGATTACCATCACTGGACTAACAATATTTAGCCGCCTGGACAGCTCTGTCGTTGGGGGCCATTCAAGTATTACGTAAGCAATACAGGGGGAGGGTCTTTGCTTTGCTTATTTTTGATGACATGGGGGACAGGGTGTCTAGATGGTGATTACGTCAGCAGTATATTTTGTTAGTTTTTTAAGAGAACAATATCGATGTTCCAAAATCACACGAAAGCAACAAACATTCAATGTCCTTGAAGACCTATTAGAGCCTCTATTTCAAGCCTATTTCTTATTTGTAGACTTATAACCACTCCTCTTAAAAAAAAACAAAACCAAAACACACTGAAAAATGCATGCACCATGGTTACTTATGCATGAAGGGGGGGGGGGGGTAGAGAGCTTTCCTTAGTTTTGCAGACGAGCGGGAAGGGGGTTTAATATTTTCAAAGTCTGCTTACGTAATACTTGAACGGTACCCGCCAAGTATAAGTCCTGGAAGGTTGCTGGTAGTTGTGCATGCTGGAAAGGAAAGGCGATGACGCATATTCCGTGAAAGGGGCCTCACACTGGCATAGCGTTTGTGATAGGTCGAGGTTACCCTATTTAGCCTGATTATGGGGTTCATGTAAGGTAGTTTGAAAGTGGCGCTAGTGACTGAAAAGTTGAAAGGGAATGGTTTGCCTTGCTGTGCCCGGCTAAGTCTAACAACGTCATCGCACTCACCACCAACATAGCGTAGTGCGGGGAGTAGCCCGTCAGTCCGTGCAGCGTCGTGCGCTGGTACTTGCTGTGCCCGGCTAAGTCTAAGAACGACACAAGCTTGGCGCTTCTCTCTCCGATACGTTCTGCTGTCATTAGTTCTGAGCAGCCGTAGTTTACAACGTTACCCTGTAAAGATAGAAAAGTAAAAGTGTTTTGGTAAAAAAAAATTGTTAAATATAAAATCTTTGCCTATTTTATTTTAACATAGAAATCGAACAAACAATGCAAACAAATAGGAAAAAGAAATCGTTTTTGCAATGAACTATTCTCGTCAAGAAAATAGTGACTTATAATCGTCAGAATTTCCACTTTTATTTTTGCGAATAGCAGAGGTATTCATTTTTCAAATTGACAAAATACGCGTCCGTACTGTCTGAAAGGTTTACTTCAACTGGTCAATGTGAACACGTCTTTCTAATTTACTATGATCTAATTGGTCAAGGGGGTAAGGTGAGAGACAACGATGAATCACTATTTTCTCAACATGAATACATTACAGATCAGCGCAGTAACTTCAGATGCGGGCGAAACCGCAGGAAGACAGCTAATTGGTAAAATTAACCGCTGTTTTGTTTTTTAAATTGACTTTCAAAATGTTTACACAGGTATTAAAAAAAAAACGAATTAAGAATTCTGTACATTTATAAATATACTGAACTTGGCTGATTTTATTCGCGATTTCAGGTTTGGTCTCATAGTAAAAGTTGTTTGTTATCATGACTACAATCACGTGTTTAAGTATCGTTAATTAATTACCAGTCACCCTATATATTATAGAAGATTACCTGAGCATCGAATCCAAGTATCTCGTGGCTGAGAGACGACGTCCTGCCACTCTTTACTTCATGCAGGTGTCGGAACATGTTCAGGCGGGCACTCCCTCTGCCGTTGTCAAGTTCACCTGATAAAATTAAAACATTTCTTACTTAACCTCTTTTTTTTGGTGGTGGGTAAAATCATCCAATGACATCTCCCGCCCTTGGGCGGAGCGGGAGATAGTGTCTGACTATTACTGATGAAAAACCCACACCGTTCCTTCGTGCCCTTAGATACCAGGGCCGGGCTTTCCTTTCGGAAGCAAACCCTTGGCCCCAGTAGGCTTCGACTCTGCCTGCCTGCAGTTAGCAGGCTGGGTCTCTACGGTTTGCTGACAACTCCTTGATACTTAACCTCTCAGGCACTAGTGCACCAAATAATCACCTCATACCAGCTATTTTAAACCTTATTACCTAGTAAAAATAAGGTTTAAGTTCGCTTGTACCGAATTTGGTACACTTGTGCCTGAGAGTTGAAAACCTGAAGTTTTTTCTACTTAAACGGGACTCCAGGACCTGGTTTAGGTCAAGGTCTGGAGCGAGAAGAAATGAGATGGAGTAATGCTCTTGAAGGGGGCCGCAAGAGAGACGACACTCCGGGCCTCGAGAATCGCAAAGCGATCTCCAGCCACCACAGGCGCGGGGTCGCGGACGCCGAGCTATGTGTAGCTCGTCGTTCGCTCGTCCTATAAGGACCGAGTTCGAATCGTCTACGGCATGTAGTGTCCCACAGGTGCCTCAAAAAGATGTCGATAAACCATGTAGGCCTAGGGCCAGGGGCCCTGGCCCAGGGCCCAGCAGGGCTGATGGCTGCTAGGGCTGTTTCCCATAGGCAACAGTATGAAAATGATAGCCGTGGTCCTAGAACGCAAAGAGCAACTGAAGGCGTAGTTTTAGCCAGTAAAAGTCTGAAATGCCCTCTCACTCGACCCTAAATCTATCCTTGTCTATCAGTGACTGGTTTGCGATTGTGATGACACTACTCATAGATGTGAGTTTCGAGTCCAGGTTTTCTGATTGCGATGTTAGCGCGAAACGTATCTTCTTTTATAATATATCAATGTATCACACCTATAAAATAAAAAGGTCATTTGACCCTCACCTTGAGTTAAAACGCCAATTAAAGTAGACTTCCCAGCTTCGTTTGCGCCCATCACCGCTACCCTCAACTCCACGCTCTGCTTGGGATCCGGTAGCTGAAACAATGCCAAAAAATTAAGCTTACCAATCTACATCGTTACCTTTTGATCGTTTTAATCCCGTGGAGGGTGGATCCGGTACATGAAACACTATCGATTTGTAAAGATAAAATAAAAGAAAAAAGAACTTTTTTTCTAAAACTCGAATTAATATATGTAGGTACGAAATTAATTTCTTTAAAGTAAACGAGTCAATGATCTTGTAAGTAGTTGTCGTTGCGTACTGACTACTTACAGGTCATTGAAATCGTCCAGCTGACGTTTACTTAAAGAAATTAATTTTGTACATGTGTAAATTAATTCGAGTTTAAAAAAAGGTGCTTTATGTTTTAATTTTATCTTTACAAATCGATAGTGTTTCATGAACCAGATCGACCCTCCACGGGATTAAAACGATCAAAATTTAACGGTGTATAATCGATGGTCGGTCTCAAGCAACGCCTTGGAGAACATAGAGGACAACACGCTTAATGTCACCCTTGCTTGGGAGAGCCCTATGTCCAACGATCTTCTTCTTCCTTGTCTTTATGTCCAACTGAGCTCGTTCCAGGTCTTTGGATACGGTTGTCCATCACGTAGCTAGGGGGCGCCCTCTGCCTTTTTTGCTTTCCGGGATTGCTAGGGCCTTCTTTGCTGGGTACTCCTCGTCCCTTCTCATCATGTCAGAACCAGCGCATACGTCTCTGTCTCTCGCAACGCGAAGACACCGTAGAGATGGCACCTAATGTAAAGTTCAGATTCACCTTTCTAACGTAGACCTCGGCAACCGCGCGATGCGGCGCGACCCTCCTGGCCGTCACATGCGTGAGCGTCGCGCCCAGCGCCTGCGCCATGCGCCGCAGCGCAACCAGCGAGCTGCGCAGTGCGCGCGCGCGGAGCCCTACGAGCGCTCCACAGTCGCGCACGCCGAGGACGTACACAGCACTGCCACCGCCTGAACGAAGGCGCCATTTAAGCTGCAAAACAAATGAAAATCACTAATGTGTTATATAGAAAGTTTGCGAGCGTTTGTACTATGCGATTCAAGTGAGAATAGGATCGACTTAACGCCATGTTGTGACGTCATAGCTGTCAAACCGAAGCAGGTGTGGCGAATAAAACGAGATATTTTTTAAGTTAAATCGATTTACGAAAAAAGTTTAAGCAGAATTTAGTTCTTCAATTCCGCTCATCTCATGTGCACTGCTATAACTCACAGAAGGTGTAAAAAGTGGAATATCTAACACAGGTATAAACTCCCTCGCGGTGCTCGGGAGTTAATTATATAAATCCATCACTGCGTTCAGGATTAGAACTTCGTTTCTTTCTGAAACCAACATGCTGCCCGCGATTTTAAGACGCTGCTTTATACTCTACCCCCCTAGCCAAGTTACGGTCGTTTCGTTAACCGTGAACGCTTGGAGTTAGCCACGCCCCCAATTCCTTTGTTAAAACAAAAATCACGTGATTGAGCGTTGAGATGATGAGCAAGGAATTGGGGGCGTGGCCAATTCCAAGCGTTCACGCTTTACTAAACGATTGTAGCTTGGCTAGGGGGAGCTAGTCACATAATCTACTATTCGATATCAGTATTCGTATCCATTGTTAAAAAGGCCATCCATCCAAAATGACCACGGCAATCCTTGCTTAACTTAGAAGACGGATGGGTGGTTTTATTCTTATTTATATAGGGTGACTGGTAATTAGTGAACGATACTTAAACACGTGACTGTAGTCATGATAACAAACAACTTTTACTATGGGACCAAACCTGAAATCGCGAAAAAAATCAGCCAAGTTCAGTACATTTTGACCAGTTAAGCGAACACAAATGTACTGACCAGCAGTTTTTTTTATGATTCCTGGTTTGGTCCCATAGTAAAAGTTGTTTGTTATCATTACTATAATCACGTATTTAAGTATCGTTCACTAATTACCAGTCACTCTATATATTTTGAAAAATTATAGATTAAGAGAAATTTGTGAAATTGAAATATTAAATAAATAAATATAAATAAAAATATATAAATAAAACCACCCATAAAGCAAGGATTACCGTGGTCATTTTGGATGGGTAGTTATTATATAACTCCCCACAAACCTGTGTGACTAGATGCTGGAACCTCCTCTCACATAAAGAAACGAGCTGGAGTTTGTACTCCACGTTGCCAAACCGCGGTTCTGGTGGTAGACTGCCGTATACTTCGTCTCCTGAATCTTCAGGTTCTGATGTTCTGTTGAAGAAATGGAATAAAGTTTCTACAGTTACGAAACTTCGGTAAAGCATAGCATAGCATCAGCCTTATAATGTACCCACTGCTGGAACTCAAGCCTCCTCTCTAGGAGAGGGAATGGGCCGTAATACACCACGCAAGACCAGTGTGGGTTGGCGGATGTCACATGTCTTCGAATTTTTGGTTCTAGGACATGCCGGTTTCCTCACGATGTTTTCCTTCACCGTTTTGAGAGCAGTGGTCATGAAATAAATTACACGAAGTAATACGCCTGGCTGGGTTTGAACCCTCGACCTACAACTCGTAAGTCGGGGCCGTTACTACTCGGCCACCACTGCTTCAATTCAGTAGAGAGTTTATTGCATTTTCTATTTTATTTGCTAATTAAAATACAGTAAAATCGAGTATAACTTTGGCGCAAGTTTATAAAGCAATAGGGACCCTGTTTTTACTGTATTTCTATTAGTTAATGAACTTAGTCCAAAGTAATAACCCAGAGCCATAGTACTTTATTTACTTATAGCGATACTTAATGCGAAGTAACGTTGGCAGTAACTAGTTTATCTTCTTATATATAAAAATGAATAGCTGTTCGTTAGTCTCGCTAAAACTCGAGAACGGCTGAACCGATTTGGCCAATTTTAGTCTTGAAATATTCTTAATACTCCAGGGAAGATAAATAACGGTGAGAAAAAATTTAAAAAATCTCGGGGAAAAAAATTTGAATACAACGCCATCTCTTATTTAAATGTCATTTTAAAATCAATAATGCTGGTTCTGGTAATACCCCTAGATGGCGTTATCCTCATTAGGCGGTACGAAGGATGTCGGGTCATCTAGTCTTACTATATATAAAAATGAATAGCTGTTCGTTAGTCTCGCTAAAACTCGAGAACAGCTGGGCCGATTTGGCCAATTTTAGTCTTGAAATATTCGTGATACTCCAGGGAAGGTTTAAACACTTGCTGCCTTATTCCAAAACGCGATCTAAAATAGTTCCAGGACTATTACTAGTTTTATTTGGCAATAAACCCAATAATAGTCCTGGAAATGCACTTAGATCGCTTTTAATTGGTATTAAATTTTCCTAATTTTCTAAATCTTTTTTAATTTTCCTTTTACTATTTATTACACACGGTGTCTACTTCTCTTTTTTTCAAACTATCCTTTCGCAGGTGTGCTGGAAGAAATTTCTTTAGAAATAAGAATCACCTCTGTACCTATTTATCTGTCTTGTTCATTTTTTTTTCCTTTTTTATGTGTGTACAAATTGTTAAATAAATAAATAAATTTTAGTAATAATCCCGAAAACTACATTTAGGTAGCGTTTAATCGAGATTAAACCTAGTAATAGTCCCGGAACTATTTTAGATAGCGTTTTGGAATAAGGTGGTAAGAAAATAGGAAAAATTCACGAAAAAAAAATCGACTATCAGACGGTACGAAATTTGGCGGGTCAGCTAGTTATATTTAAAAAATATGTATAAATATGTATAGTAATATACTCACGAATCATCAATATATTCCTCCATATCGTCCGAACTATAGAAGAAATCGTTCTCAAGGTCATTCGTGTCAAAATCTCCAGCCAAATACATATCATCTTTTAGTATAACCTTTTCCAGTTTGTCTATGACATTATAGACCTCTCTGTCTCTGAATTTGTCTATGCCACCTTCGTTTAGTCTGTTCTTGTTTACATTTTTTAGATCGTTAACATTTTTACCAATGTTTTCGTCACAGATTTTTTGTACTGATAGTTGATTGTTCCAGTTTTTCGTTTCCGTATCATTGCTGGGGGGATCCGAAATCCAAGCGGAATTAGTAATGTCTTTAGCGGGTGATATTTTGTTCTTTTTCCGTCTGCATTTTCTTCCTGAATTCCTGCGTTTTGGTTTCTTGTCTTCTGTTCTGTCTGTAAAGTTTTTTATGTTGAGAAGCGAAAAAAGAGTAAGCAATGTTTAGATTAAGTAAAAGGGGCGGAATCATAGCGACTAATATTAATTAGATACTGGGAAATTAGTACCCACGAAATCGATAGATGGCGTTGGCGTCGATTTAAAAGTCGCTATGGTTTCGTTACCTAGCAAAGTATATATAGGTTTGAATATTTTGTCATGGCAGTTCCTTCGATCCCTCGTGAAGTGCAAATATATAGTGAAAGTTTGAAACAGTGATTGACATTTTATTGGATGATCTCGCCTACGGACCCTGAATCCTGTTCAAGCATTAATAGGATTTTTTCTCTAAGGGCAGAAATAATCACACCATGACATCAATTCTGTTGCTCTGGGTTAGGGTTACCAGATAAAAAAATAAAAGTCGGGAGTAAAAACTGATTTTAATTTTTTACGCCATGTTATATTTTTCCAAAAATATTTTAATAAGTTCACAAGTTGAACACCACCTACACTAAGTACAACTCCGGTCACGGCAGTTTATAGCGAGCATTAGGTGCCAGCATACAGCTGCATGCGGGAGCAAAACAACCCCTCAAACGGTCAGATGGCCTGGTGACCATGTATTTTTGCGGACAACATGGTAACATAACAAGCTCGTAACTTTATGATTTTTCATGATACAGTCATGAAATTTTGTACATAGATTCTTTACATAAAAATACTAGATTTGTGTGTGTTTATTCGGATTTGCCATATACTAAAAATAATGTTGTTGTCTCTCACATTAAAAGTCCACTTTAGGACGTCAAATGGATAGCGGTAAGAGCTCGTGGTAGACCTTCAAGTCGCTAGTGAAAAATACGACTCACCATCTTCCTTCTTATTAATCTCGATGAAGTTTTCTATATAGCTAACGTCTTTGACCAGGAGATCAGTACTGAGATCAGGTTCGCAGAGGAAAGACGACTCTTCTGGCAAAGTCTCATTCTTGACATTCGATTTGCGGCCTCTTCTACGTCCTGGGAAAGAAAAAGCCATTTTGTTATTTATGTCAACACAAGAAAATAGTATATATAGGGCGACTGGTAATTAGTGAACGATACTTAAACACGTGATTGTAGTCATGATAACTAACAACTTTTACTATGGGACCAAACCTAAAATCGCAAAAAAAAAAAACTGCCAGGTTCAGTACATTTTGACCAGTTAGGCGAACATAAATCCGACTAACTATCATAATTTAACTATATAGGGTGACATATAGTTAAATTATGATAGTTTTAATCCCGTGGAGGTTCGATTCGGTATATGAAACACTATAGATTTATAAAGATCAAATTAAAAAAAAAGTTAGTTTTTTTTAAACTCGAATTAATTTACGCATGTACGAAATTAATTTCTTTAAGTAAACACGAGGTCGTTTATTTAAAGAAATTAATTTCAATGACCTTGAAGGTAGCTGTCGGTAGTACGGCGCTGATAGCTTTCGGAGAGCTACCTTCATGATAACCACGACCACTTTGGCAAGAATGAACGTGGACAAACGCAAATCTTTAAGTAAAAAAAAATAACCTATTCACTCTTGATTTAAAAACCGCTATATTATAGCTATCAGGAAACGCAAACTCCGGCAGGGAATTCCACTCCTTAGCTGTACGTATAATGAAAGTGTTCCCATGCTTTGTTCGTATGGGTGGGATGTCCACCATTTACCAATGGCGCAACGCCATACTTCTACTGATCCAATGATAACGGGCTAAAGGAACGGACTAATCGAAAACTTACCCTTAGGCGCGTCAGGTTTCTTCTTGACTGTGTCCTGTTCAGGTTTGTGCCTCTTTTTATTTTTCTGCTTGTTCTGGTTTCCCTCTGAAGGGTCAAATAAACTAAAGAAGGAATCCATTGTTCTGTAATAATAAAAAAAAAACATTTTAAATACACTTAGGTTTGTCCACGAACGCGTAGATTCATAGACGTATATTCGTCATCATACGCTTGGTGTATGCCTACGTCAAGCTTCCATACAAAAATATGGCCTCCTGTTCACGGACACGTAGCTTCATAGACGCGTTTTCGTCATATACGCGTGGTGTACGCCTGCGTGAAACGACCATACTAAACTATGGCCTAAAATCCACGGACGCGTAGCTTCATAGACTCGTATTCGTCATCATACGCTTGGTGTACGCCTGCGTGAAGCGACCATACTAAACTATGGCCTACTATCCACGGAGGCGTAGCTTCATAGACGCGTCATTATACGCTTGGTGTACGCCTGCGTGAAGCGACCATACTAAACTATGGCCTACTATCCACGGAGGCGTAGCTTCATAGACGCGTCATTATACGCTTGGTGTACGCCTGCGTGAAGCGACCATACTAAACTATGGCCTACTATCCACGGAGGCGTAGCTTCATAGACGCGTCATTATACGCTTGGTGTACGCCTGCGTGAAGCGACCATACTAAACTATGGCCTACTATCCACGGAGGCGTAGCTTCATAGACGCGTCATTATACGCTTGGTGTACGCCTGCGTGAAGCGACCATACTAAACTATGGCCTACTATCCACGGAGGCGTAGCTTCATAGACGCGTCATTATACGCTTGGTGTACACCTGCGTGAAGACAAAACTATGAAATTCTGTCGACGTAGCAGCAACGTCGTGGTTTTGTGTTGCATCTATGATGCTTCTGTAGACAGCAGGCCACAGTTTTATATGTAAGCTTTTACGGAAAAATTCAAGTTTTCTTTTAAAGTTCCGTAACAACCCTCAGTGCGCAAGTCTGATGCGCACTTCACCGGTTCTTTTATTCTTTTTCGTCTTTTCAGATAGATATTTATACATAGTTGGCAAAGAGATTAAAGGGATAACAATAGAGCGGACATCAGAAGAAATGTCTTAGAAAAACTGTCATCCTATGTCAGCTAGCTTTCAATAGTAAACATGCGAATAAAATTTGTAATTTATAATGTTTTTACGCTCTTTTCTAGAACTATTTGCGAAAATGATAAAATCCTAATTAATTACAGAGTAAATACGAAAAATATTTACGACAGTAAACTGAAGTTAGGTCCAGTCGTTTTAAACTGAGCGACTTACTACTCCTAGGGAACAACTATCGGATCACGATTTAGTTCGCTATGTCCTGTCTATTGGTAGTCTATATTTAATGTCTTTGATAGTTTGCCTGCTGCGGTTTTCCCGTCTGATTATAATTTAGGTGTCTTCAAGACTAGAGTGAATAGACTCTTATTAAACTAGTGCGCCTAACCAACTACGATTGGATCACTGCTTACCATCAGGTGACATTGCAGTCAAGCACTAGTTTATAAAAATTAAAAAAATATATAGGTAGCGCGGTGGTTTAAGAACGCTCGATGAAAAAAGTGGGGGCAATCGATGCATGGTTTCAATCGCTAAATTATTCGCATCGCATGCCCCTTCTACTTTTGCCGAGCTATCTTTAATTATTGCACGAATTCTACTGGTTATTCCAAAGATATTATGTGTGGTCATATTCATTTCTTTCTAAATTACTTAATTCTTTATCAGTACCTCTACCATGAGTTTTAAGCAATAGTATTCGTCGCTACTCGATATCGACGCCGTAAATATTTTGTATGGCAAATTTTGCAGCGCCTCTAGCGGTCACTTGCAGAACCAAAATTTGCCATACAAAATATTTACGGCGCCGATATCGAGTAGCGACGAATACTATTGCTTAAAACTCATGGTAGAGGTACAGTCAGGCTAGGTTAAGCCCGACTAGCAGAAATGGGCGTACGATAACAACCTTGGCAAATATTTTGTCACCGTTTACGGCCGAATTACGTGTACTGTTTGTATTTCAAGTTTTCCCGATTAAGATAAACTAGATAATATTATGTTGACATACAAAAACACCGACATAGAAACTAAGTAACCTAAAACTTTATATGCTTTAACATTTTTTTTGAGGTTAGAAGCGATCAGTGGGCCTAAAAACGTCACATGAGCAATTCATCTAGAGCAAATCATATTCCGAATTCCTAGCAGATCATAAGCAATTCTTTTATTGTTCGTAAAATGGTTGCACAAATTAGTCGAATCATACTCAATTCACTGCATATCAGAATCATATTCCTTGTAAATATTGCCGTACAAAAGAAAATATGTTGCCGTACAAAAGAAAATATGATTCATGTTATGATTCTACAAAAGTGGCCTTTCTAGATCTGCTGATAGCTTTTCTCCATCGGCGTACCCAGCAGTGGGCTGGTGGCCTCAGGATGGGGCAGCAGTCTAAAATATATGTAACTTGCAAATTAAACCTGCGGTCTTACCCCGGTTCCCGGAGGACATGGAGGAGCACACAGTCGAGGTGTGCCCCGCTTGGGAAGAACATCGCCGTATCCTTGCGGGGGCGATCGGCGGCGGCGATCTTTCGCGCCGGGCCTTGGTACAGGCCATGCTCCGGAGCGAGGAAGAATGGCAGGCGGTCGCCTCCATCTGCGAAGCAGTCATGCTAGCAAAGGAGGAGGCCGACTGCATCAGGCAACGGCGCACACGCCACCGCCGACATCGGGATTCCGAACCCGATTTCCGGCCACCGTAGGCCCGGACTTATGGACGGCGGGCAATGGGTAGCTCGCTGTCCGTCCGTCCGGTAAGAGACCGGTTCGAGCCCAAGTCGTCTACGGCGCGCACTGTTCCCGCGCGCCTCAAGTTGTCAGCAAACTGTAGGGGCCAAGCAGGGCCGAAGCCTACTGGGGCCAAAGGTTAGGTGAAAATGAACCCCGGGGCCCTGGATCGAAGGCAATGAATGAAACAGGGTAGGTTTTTGGTCAGTAAGAGTCTGACACTATTTCATCATTTCACATCTCATTTTTCTGACTGACTTTTTGACACTTCAAAGGTGCCTGGTAAATACCTACAAAGTCAACCACAACACACTAGTTGTCTCATGGTGTAAATATATCCACGAACGGAAAGATATCGTGCCAAAATACATACAAAATATTATCTTATGGACTAAGAATATCTGCTTAGTCTACGTTTTATTGCAGAAGGTGAATTCAACAGGGTACGTTATTGGTAAATGCTGTTGAGGGCCTACGGTTTTCCTGACATCTCATCAAGGCGCGCGTGGCGTCCAGTCCGGTTACGTTCATAGGCTCACGCCTGTCAGGTCACCCTTGTACATTCTCTTCTGTAGCTATCTCATGAAAAAAAACATTCAATAGCATTAGCGCCGTAGAGAAAGGAGTAGGAATGAAACCATACGAGTAAATGCAAATACATACTCGATACTTTTTTCCGATACCAAGTACTTTTAGTATCGATAATCTGAAATTAGGTATCGAGTAAGTATCGGCCAAAATTACTCGTAACAGAATGCCAATGTCACCATTTCATTTCAACATTGATAAAAACAATTACATATCTTAAATTTAAGTTTTCTGAACGCATCCTAATTTTGTGTAGTTGGTAGAGATGTAAGCGCTGTATTATACCATTTCCAACACAATGAATAAAACGAAAAATACCGTATAATACGGTATTATACCATTTGCTACGGTATTTTATGTATAAATCGATTGTTTCTATATTTTTTAAGTAAATTATCTGAGTAATCATTAAAATACTGAGAATACGGTGGAAATGCACAGAAATAAAACATGAAATGGTATTTTAAATTTGTATTATTTATATATCACAAAAAAGTACGAGTAGTTCTGGGAGTTTCATTCAGGAACGGTTCTTCTATGAAAAACGAACGATTTGTTTTACTATTAGCCAACATTACGTTGTTAAAAACACTTGAAACTACCACAAATGCTGAACGACTAAACGAAATGAACCATTCGCTCGTTTTTTCGAATGTGACAGGAATATACTCCATATTGCTATTGTGATAAGACCGAAATTTGTATGAATTGAATGTTTTTAGGTATTCGTTTTTTAATTATGTGTAGGTAAGTTAAAATGACTCTTATTTTCAGCTACATAGAAATCAATTGAGATACTTTAATAGTAATAGATCAATAAGAACTGGTTTTGTTAGCTTCAGTTGACTGATGAAGGTCAAGCGTTCGTTTTATTTGTTTTGAAATTTTACCTTTTGAATACTGTAATTAGAGACACAATAGAAAGACAATAGGTGTGCAGACACCAGTATTCTCTTGGGGCTTAACAGTTTAAAATCAATGGACAGCAGAAACGCGCGCGCGTATTAATTGTTCGATATCGTTTGCAAATAAGTTCAACCAAACTGGCCGTCGTTGCTATGGTTATGCGCAGATTCCCCCTCACTTCGATTGTAACCCAAAAAACTGTTATCTACTGCGCATTCAAGGTCAATCGCCATTATGGTTCAACTTATACGCTACGTATCGTAAAATAGTTTTTTTATGTAACGGTTTCCTAGAACTCTTCTTTTTTTTAAAAAAAGCTGTTTGGTTTCGTTTTACGAAAAACCCGAAACGACCCAGTACTACAAAAAAGTAACACGTCAATGCGCAAGCGAAATCGAGACGACACTACACGGCGCGAACACAGTGCGGTAGAACATGTCTTAACGTGTCGACGACGACGAATGCAACGTTGAGCCGCGGGCAGGCCGATCACGAGGTAAATCGGACCTACTGTGCGGTACATTTAAATATTTAACAAACACAATAATGAAAATTAGACGGCAATGTAATATTGTAATAATATCTGTGAAGTTTAATTACGAAGTAGTCATTAAATTAGAATTAGTAATTCTAAAATATAGAATACAATCGAAAATTAAAATATTATTTTATTTATTAAACTAGAATTCTTCGTAATATTGCAGGATCGTAAAAAGTGAATCAAAATATAAAATACATAAAATACCAATAATACCGTAAGTTATAATAAAATACCGGTTTAATACATAGCCTTTTGGTATTATACGGTATTTTTACAACTCTAGTAGTTGGCAAGCTTGTCTGCCAGCCGCCATATTTTGTCAGGCAAACATAACTATTTTTTTTCTTTTATTCTTCTTTTTGCTTCTTTTCGAGTCGATGGCAAACTCGCTAAACTGTTGGGGCCCAGTAGGTGGCTACGTTAACTGCAGCATCGGTGGCACTCATTAAATCCTCGATAGTGCAGCTGTATGGGCACTTAGGGCACTCCAAAATGTGGTTCATGTTTTGAACACGGGTACCGCACTCACATTGAATTTCCGACGGGTCTTTAAAATCCCATTTCGCCAAGTTGTATTTACAGCGGCCGACCCGGGTACGCAATCGATTTAGTGCTTTAATTAATATAGTTTTTTATTAATATTTTTAGGTGGCACTACAAAATCAGACTTGTTTTTCATAAATTATTATAATTTTGTACTTATCAATCAAAATACCAATACTTTTTATGGTTTTTACGATTCGATACGAGTAAGTATCGATACTTGTCGACCGATACTGTATCGAGTAAAAATATCGATACCTGAATGGTGTCGCTTCATCCAAAGAAGGAAGGAGTTATTTATATCAGATTTTCCACAATTTTCACCTCAAAAAAAATACGGCTGCGCTCGGCACGGATATCAGAATTGTATTTCTAATCTTATCTGCATTATGACAAGATCTATAAATTTGAGTTTCAGCGGCAGGTCGTTGACTCATTTTTTTATCAAACGACCTCGATTTAGATTCTAATATTATGTAAATATGCTATCATTTAAATATATATAGATGCTCTGAACTATGCCTACAGTTTTCGTTCTTGCTATTGCCGGCGTGATTTTGATTGCTTAGACCATATATTCCCAATGGGGGCGGTACCGCCCCCAACTTTGTCTTCGTCCTAATTGTCATATTTTAGGTTCTCTTAATTATAATGATTTGATATTTATCATAGTATTTATTAGTTTATAATATTAATATTTATACGTATTTTATTATTATAACTTATACATTCTATTTAAAATTATGTCATTTATTTATTGTGCACACCTACCACAGTGTTGTCTTTCTTAACCCAAAGGTTGACTGGTAGAGAATGCCTTGTTGCATTAAGTCCGCCTATGTACCACTACTGTACGTGAAGTTTAAATAAATAAATTTACCATTTTAAATGGTTTACATTACATTGCATGCCGAGGAGTCTCTATTTAGGGATAGAAATGCCTTATAAATAGCAGTAGCATATAATAAACAGTACTTACAGACAATTCATTATTTTACAAAAAATCTCAAAAACCTAGATGAAAGATCTTATTTATAAATAGTTACGTTAAATAAACAGCTGATTTCTTATTTTTATTCATTCCCCAGATATGTGGGAGCAGAGACAAGAATAACTTTCTATCTGTGGCATAATTTTTTTTAAAGTTGGCAGTAGATTCACGTAAAATTGGCGGGAATTTTGGCAATCTTTGTTGTTGTTGACTCGCCGTACGTTTTATTTTATTTGTTGAGTGCCAAATTGAATTATAAAAAAATAATCACGGCTACGTTTAATATTGTAAAAATAGCAACTTCGGTGTAGTGGTAAACAATTTAATTTGGATGTCCAGTTTTGCTTTGCAATTTGTGCGCGTTATATCAATGCAACGCAATAGGAATGCAGTGACTTAGGGCAACTTGACAAAACGTATTTAAGGCCAGGTTCTACTACTCATTTTGAACTTTTTTAAACCTCTGAAAATATACAAATAATAAAGAGAACAACATGAAAAAATATTTGATTAAAATGGACTATATGACCAAGCGCCGGGCAAAAATCGAAACATGATATTTAAAATCTTTTAAAATTATTTAGACTCGATATAAAAAATCGCGAATCTGACCCTAATTTATAATTTCAAACGTGTATATCCTGTTTTCTAAAAGCGCCTCGCAAAAACAAAAATTTAAAAAAAAAGTTAGTTTTACTCGCGGATCGTCGGTGCTGATCGACTAGCGAGTAAAACAGTTTTGAACGACGAGCCGAGTAGAAAATGAAGCAAACACGACGAGCCGCGAGCCAGGCCCGTCGTTCGTATTGCAATGATACACCGGCGAGCTTTACCGACGAGCCATAAGACCGCGGTTTTACTCGCCCGTTGATCAGGGCCTTTAGTATCGACAAGCTAGTTACATTTTTGTGACAAAGTCGAGTTGACATTAACCAACAACTTGTTTACATTATGCCACTAAGCTGTCTGGAGTACCTGGTCGTACCAGCAATTTGCATCGTTCATTAGAAATTTATGAAATTGCTAGACCCAATGGCTAATTTTGTCTAATTTAAAAACTGCCAGATAAGTGCGCACGACGAATTCAGACGAATGACGAACGCGCTGTTCACACTGAGTGTTCGTAGTAGCGCGCTGTTCACACGGCGTGTTCAGAGTAGCGCGCTGTTCACACTGCGTGTTCGCAGTAGCGCGCTGTTTACACTGCGTGTTCGCAGTAGCGCGCTGTTTACACTGCGTGTTCGCAGTAGCGCGCTGTTCACACTGCGTGTTCGCAGTAGCGCGCTGTTTACACTGCGTGTTCGCAGTAGCGCGCTGTTCACACTGCGTGTTCGCAGTAGCGCGCTGTTTACACTGCGTGTTCGCAGTAGCGCGCTGTTTACACTGCGTGTTCACAGTAGCACGCTGTTCACACTGCGTGTTCACAGTAGCGCGCTGTTCACACTGCGTGTTCGCAGTAGCGCGCTGTTCACACTGCGTGTTCGCAGTAGCGCGCTGTTTACACTGCGTGTTCGCAGTAGCACGCTGTTCACACTGCGTGTTCGCAGTAGCGCGCTGTTCACACTGCGTGTTCAGAGTAGCACGCTGTTCACACTGCGTGTTCACAGTAGCACGCTGTTCACACTGCGTGTTCGGAGTAACGCGCTGTTCACACGGCGTGTTCAGAGTAGCGCGCTGTTCACACTGCGTGTTCACAGTAGCACGCTGTTCACACTGCGTGTTCAGAGTAGCGCGCTGTTCACACTGCGTGTTCACAGTAGCACGCTGTTCACACTGCGTGTTCAGAGTAGCGCGCTGTTCACACTGCGTGTTCGCAGTAGCGCCTCACAATTCGCATGAATGCATAAATGCGGCTTAAAGTAAAACTGTAAGTCATATCACTCATATCGAAGCCATTTCGTATAACACGGCTTAATTTCTTTACACACACCACATCGCAGTGACTAAAAATGGTTACATGTGAAAAATATTGAAGTGGTTTTTTTTATGTTAGGTAAAATCATCCAATGACAAATCCCGCTTAGGGAAATAGTGTCAGACTCTTACTGACTAATGACCTATTCCGTTCCTTCGTTGCCTATCGTGCCGGGGCCGGGCCTTTCTTTCAGAAGCTGACCCATGACCCAAGCAGGCTTCGACCCTACCTGCCTGCAGCTAACAGGCTGGGCTTCTACGGTTTGCTGACAGCTCCTTGAGGCGCGCGGGAACAGTACGCGCAGTAAATATTGAAGTGATGCGTTGTGGTTACATTGTAGTCAGTGTTTGCAGACAGACTAAAAGATGGATCAGACCGGTTGTAATCCAGCGTCCCAATAGCGTTCCATAAAAGTCATCTTAGTTGGAGCTTGGTTTGTGTGTTTGATTTGTGTTGCTACATGGATGTAATTCACGCGCCAACACGTTCGCAAATCCGTCACTGCGGTTAGGAAAACCCGCCTCCCAATCAAGGGCGTTGAAGGTCATGGTTTACAACCACCGTCCACACGGACAGAAAATAGCAAGGTCACCTTGCTTTGTGACGTTGGTTTGCAACCGTCTGGTCAACCCTTTATTCACGTTGTCGCTGATGGTTACAATTTCATAAAGACCTTATTACTAATATTCCAAATCTATATATAGGTATTTCAAATTTGAATATTTACGCGCGTGTAAACCACTAAAAATAAATGTTTTTTTTTTATTGATATAATGCTTGACTGCGATACCACCTGATAGCACAAAAAAAAAAAAAAAACCTGATAGCACAAAGTTTTCTAATTCACTAAGAACAGCTCTGCCCCAGACCACTGTCTTACTGTGGAGACACGGACTCCCCAAAGCAGTAATAGTCTATGATAGCCAATGATATAAGGAAAATTAAAAAAAAAAACATCATATTAGATATGTTGTTTTCCTCCTTTATTATGACAATCAGATTGTTATTTAGATAAGCATGTGTGAACGTCGTTGATTCAATTCAATTCATGTTTTTAATTACACCATTCAAATATCAACTTTTTTAAAAACTTAAATTATCAGACATCCTATTGGTCCATTCATTACTGCTAGCACAAATGATATTAGTTGTGGACTGGCTTCCATGCGGCGAGCCTCCTTGCTGGCCTGCCACCATGGGATCTGGAGGCAACAGTTATTGCACACATGAAAGATTTGCGCGTGGATATGCAACGCCGAGGCGAAATTCCGCTGAGTGACTGAGTTGTGGCGTGAGCTCATAGTGGAATGACGAGAGCAGAGAGCGACTATCGCAATCAAGTGCTGGGCACGCCATTTAAGTCCCCTCTTTGAGATGTGACAGGAAAGACCTTACGGCGTCCTCACCTTTCGCATGACGCAGGCTCTCACCGAGCACGGTCAGCTCGGGAAGTTCCTGCACCGGACTGTGCGGAAGTGACGCCCGGGTGTCACCATTGTGTGGACCGCCCGGAGGACACGGTGGAGCACACGGTAGAGGTGTCTCCCGCTTGGGCAGCACCACCCGTGTCCTCGTGGGGCCGATCGGTGACAACGATCTCTCATGCCTTGGTCAAGGCCATGGTCTGAACCGTGGAGGCAGGGGCGGTCGCCTCCCCAGCTGCAGGGATTCCTATCCCAATTTGCGGTCACCGTAAGCACGGACTGGCGGACGGCGAGCAATGGGTAGCTCGACGTCCAACTGGTAACCGTCCGGACCAGGAAACAAAAGAGTTTTTTTTTTAATATTTGTATAAATAAAAAAAAAAAACTTTTTTGTTTGCTTTTTTACAAATTGACAGTTACCTACTTTCGTAACTAGATTGGGTAGGATAATGTGATTACCCACACTCATTTTATTTGTTTTATTTCCTACAGTACGCCCCGTTTATCAGCTCCGATACGCTTTTATTATCAGATATTGTTCAGTAAGTACATTGTATGAAAGTATAATGGGTAGAAATATGCAAACCAATGGCGTAGCTAGTCCCACAAGGGCCCCGTATAATAATTCCCAAAGGGGCCCCATACAAAAAAAAAATGCATTTTTACAAATGCCTGGTTTACCCTACAAGACACGAGATTTTCTGACCTTCCTTCACCGTATTTCCGGCCACCGTAGGCGCGGGCTTGCGGACGGCGTGCAATGGGTAGCACGCTGTCCGATCGTCCGGTAACCGACCAGACCGAGCCGAAGTCGTCAACGGCGCGTCCTGTTCCAGAGGCCCAGCCTGCTAGCTGCAGGCAGGCAGGGTCGAAGCCTGCTGGGGTCATGGGTCAGCTTCCGATAGCAATACCCGGCCCCGGCACTATAGGCAACGAAGGAACGGAGTAGGTTTTTAGTCAGTAAGAGTCTGACACTACTTCCCGCTCCGCCCATGGGCGGGATTTGTCATTGGATGATTTTACCTAACATAAAAAAAAAATTCTTCTTTGTCGTCTGTAGCTCAGCATGAAAATAGGACGAAACAAACCGCGTCGCGGCGTTTTATTAAAAAAAATATCTATGGGTTACCACAGATAAGAGAATAAAATCGACACTAAAAAAAGATACATATAGCCGAACATAGAACCTCCTCCTTTTCGAAGTTGATTAAAAAGAAACAGTGTTGCAACCAAAAGAGGAATTAACTAGTCGATTATTATGTGGGTATGCTAACAATACCGTACCGAGTATTCTACCGAGAGCACTGTCCAGTTTGCTCAGTGTGATCAAGTGGTAAAAGGGTGAGACTGCTCGGTCGAGACAGAGATGTTAGCGAGTTGTAGATTAGCGCTCGGCCGAGCACTCGGCGTTATGTTTATATGTACCGAGTATTCGGTCGAGAGCACGTCCTCGCCCGTTTGCTTGGTACGTGTGATCAGGCATTACATCAGCGGCGTTTGGGTGAAACGTGACAGTGGGTCAGACTTTCACTGACTAAAACCAACTGTGTTTTATCAGTTGCCCTCTGTATTCCAGATTTTTGAGTTATAAGTCTAGTTGATCCAAACAAATGGTTTAGATTCGTGTAATATGATTTTTAGATTCACAGGGTTTGAGCGTTAGCCAATGTTAAGTTCACAAATAAAAACTTAATTAAATCAAATCAAAACAAGGAGAATAGCTAAGTCATTGAATCCGCCTTTGTTACCTTGTATTGCACAAAGTTTAAAAATATAAATAATACCTACATCAGGTTGTTTTTTTTTTTCCTTAGGATGAGTAACATATAGTTCATAATATTTTTATCAAGGTGGTAAAACCACAGCTTTTGCAATAAAACCCCAGAGTAACTATACTTAGATATGACTCATTTGAGAATTTAATACCTATATAAAAATTAAAATTGTGCAATACTAGATAATTATATTTTTATCAGTACTATTTTATAAGTGAGAAAGAAAGTTATTACTTTTGTATTCAAAGAAAAGCAATGTCTCATTAAAATGCTACAATGAAACATTCTATACTTTCTACATACCCTCTTTGGAAAAAGTGAATCTTATTAATTTAGAATATTATGGACACCAAAGATTAAAAAAAAAACTAAACAATCAGTGCATGGAAATTCATCTCCTTTGTCTATGAGAATCATACAAGACAAACAGCTTGTCTTTTATAAAACAGCATTCAATTAATTTTTAAAAAATCTCATACAGTAGGTAGATCATATAAAATTATGATCTTCAAACTCATGCAGAAAGCAAGAAAACGCTGCTATTTTATTTCTATAGCATAAAAATTTACTTCTCACTGTTAAAAGTAGAACAATTGCCTTTCTTTTATGCAATAATACATCCTCATTCACCTCTTACAGTCAATAATAATCTCAAGGTCTTTTCAAAGATAACTAAAATAGCGCGCGAAATTAAACATAAACAACAAACATGGAAGATTTAAAAAAGGAATTGACCTTAGGATTGACTTTTTAAATTATTTTTTTAAATCCAATACATTTATAAATAATTAAAATATGGTGCAAAGGTACTCACACAAACAGCTGTTATGATAACCAAGGTCACTGTTTCACTAGCTTGTTGCCAACGCAAGTTCTGCGACTCTTGTGAGTCAACAAACACAAACAGAGGAACACAGCCAAATTATTTACAGTGACGTAAAATTACGATTTGTTACAACTGAACAAATATTATTGTATAATACACAGGTCGCCATTCGCGACGGACTCTACGCAATTAAACGTAACGTCACACGATAAGGAACTAATGCTATTCAAGAGAAATGCATAAGGCTTTTGTTTTAATTCCGATAAGAATTTCGTTATGGTTGCGAAAATTTCGTCATGAATTGCATTTCACTGGACATTTTGACATTTAACAACCATAACATCATTTGTTTTTGAGATGGCAAGGATTCTTTGAATAGCAGAGTTGTTCATAAACATTTAATCCTCAAGTAAATAGTAACTATGAAAATTTAGGTGAGTGTCCGTAATTTCAGTAATTGCAGACGTGGAATTAGTCCCTAAAATGAATGATAATACGCATAACTATGGTATGCTATTGTAACAAAACAGATTCAAAAATCATTAATAGGAAGCAAAGTGATATATATTATCATTATAAAACATACTTTTAGAACGCACCTTGTCAAGTTTGCCATTTCTCAAAACTATTTTCAACATAAAGCTAGGTTTCATGAGACAAAACCAAAAATGAAAAATTAATTTTCCGGCGATATAACAAGCAATCTGGAGGAGAATTACAACTTTGTTAACTTCTCAAGCACCAGTGTATCGAATAGGGTGGTCAATATTATATTAGTCATAAGCAAAAGCTTTTTAGTTCCAGTCAAAGAAAGAAACTATCCTAAAGTCTGTTCTGAACTTTACTCTGAGGAAATGTCAATGTCATATTGACGTCACTGTCAAATTTAAATACTGTTGGCGGAAAATAGTAAATGGTTGGTTATACGTAGTATCTCTCTGTAATCTGTGATAGCGTAAAACTAGAAACTGAATGATAAAATGTCAATACAAGTGGAAAATAACTTAAAAAAAGATGAGAACACAGAGATATTTGAACAAAAAGCCCACTATATGGCTTGTACTATCGCAGCTGACGGCCCTGCGAACATAAACAAATATTTTGAGCCTTATGTTGCTGATGATAATGGAGGTAAACAAAACATTGTAAACATATAATAAACGAGAAGGAAATGTTATCATCTCATTTGTGACTTTCCTACGCGTAAGGCAAGAGTGTTTAGTACCCATATTGTGTCACTTTTAAAAAAGAACCGGTGACATGAAAAATATCTCATAACTAATAAATCTTAACCTTTAAATCTAGTGAGGTACGCTTTGTGATGTATACTTCCTGCCAAAAACACAAATGGCAGAGGTAAGCAAGTCGGCCGCTAAACTACATAACAGCAGCAAGAGCCTTAAGCATTTATTAATCTTTCAGAACTGTCAGCATCATTCCGAGGATACCCGCTGACTGGCAAGAAGATGAGCCTACCAGAAGGTTACACAGCTGTTGTAGTCACGGAAGCCAAGAGGCCTCTCGCTGAAGATGCTGACAGGAAGTTCCAGGTGATTATTATTTATTCCACAACTTTTCACTTCACATCTTGTCCAATATTAAGCAGAGCTTGTGCTATGAGTACTAGACAACTGATAAATATATGTAGCTATACACAGTTAAATTTTGGTAGTTTTAATCCCGTGGAGGGTCATTTGGTACATGAAACACTATCGATTTGTAAAGATAAAATTAAAGAAAACTTTTTTTCTAAAACTCGAATTAATATATGCATGTACAATATTAATTTCTTTAAGTAAACGAGTCAATGACCTTGTAGGTACTTATCGGTCGTTGCGTATTAACCACCTACAGGTCATTGAACTCGCCCAGCTGATGTTTTAACAAAATTTAACAGTGTATAGGCTGCATTCTTCTTACTCGCTCGCACAACTGACTTTTCATTTTCACTCTAGTCATTCCCATCTCAGTCATTCTTCCGTAACACAGGCTGGACCATGATCTGGTTGTTTCAGGTAGCGGGCGGTTTCAAAGAGTTCACAAATTGGAACTGGGACAAAAAGCCGTCTGAGAACGACAAAATTGTTGGCGCTCTAGACTGGATACATATTGCTGAAGCGGTAAGTTGTGATGCAGCTTTGTTTCAGATGTGCCACCATTGTATAGTATGTGGCAAATAAGTTGAGCCATTTGCTATGGTTACATGCAAACCCTCACTTCGATTGAGGCCCGAAAATTAGTTGTAATCCTCGTCATACACGTTGAACTATCATGGCGGTTGACCTTGAATGCGCAGCAAGGGGCGACATTCACTACCGGCACAGCACTGCGTGCCAAGTGCGTCGCCAGTCAATGATCAAGGGGGGTGCTATTGGAAGTATTTTCTCCACAATATAACTACTAATTGCTAGCCTTATATCTACGGTAACATATAGAATGGACATAATATTGTGGGAGACTGGTGCCTAAACTAGGCTCTGAAGCTGTAAAGCAAGCCTCTAGGGCCCCCCTTGCCCCCCCCTTGGTGACGCCCTTGCGGCGTGCCATGGCAAAGGATTTTATTACTAATCGAGTTACTTTGAATCTTATTTCGATGGGTTTAGAATTCATGTTACTTTATTTCAAAACCACAATGCCGGCGAAATGAAATGATGTGCCGCGAAATGCTGCTTCATGACGCGACGCGCTGCGAGATGCGAAATACGTGTCATGCCGTTTCATTCCGCAGGATGTCGCAGCGCGCCATTGCATCCCGCGAGACGTATAGGTCACTGTGACTCGAGGAATTATGATTGCTGACCTAATTGAAATAAGGTTGAAACTTGTGCAGCGGTGATTTCGGTTAATAGGGCGCAGTCCAGTCGGTTTTTTATATTATTTAGACCATCAGATAATGTAATTGTTGTAGTGATAATTGTAATTATTAATTTTTTCTTGCTTTTATATAGCCTCTTTCTACCTATAATGTAAATCTGAGAACACTGTAGACTCCGAAAATTCTTAGATTACTTCTTATCATGACTCACTTTTTTATGATTATTTTTGTTGTGGTTGGGCTGCAATGCAATGGGCTGGGCATTGCACGCAGAACAGATGGCCGTTGGGGGGCCGAAAGGTTCTGGAGTGGCGGCCGCGTACCGGAAGGCCTCCCACAAGGTGGACCAATGACCTGGTCAGGGTCGCTGGAGTCCGATGGATGCGAGACGCACAGAACCGGCCATTGTGGCGACACTTGGGGGAGGCCTATATCCAACAGTGGACGTCTTTTGGCTGAAATGATGATGATGATGATGACATGTACCCTTCATCTCCATTATTTTCACGTATTTTTCTTCTTTTTTTTCAGTTACATGAAGACGAAGCTCAATGATATTGGAAAAAGGATTTAATACTACAAATTAAGTATAATAAAATAAACAACGATAATATTTAACAAATTGTATTTTATTTAAAGAAGTTCAACATAATTACTTGCTATTTGTAGAAATATCCCACACTCGTCTAGTCTATAAAATTTATTGCGAATTCTAGACAAGTATGAAACTTTGAACACTAGTGAGGAAAAATATAAATAAAAAGCTTACTTCAGTATTGCTTGAGAGAAAAGAAACATTCTTGTACACGATATCAATGAACCACTTAATATGTTTTTTGTTACAAATTTACAGCTTCTAAGGGGCCATTCAAGTATTACGTAAGCACAACGGAGGGGGCCTTTGCTTTGTTTATTTTTAGATGACATGGGGGATGGGGGGGGTCTGGATGGTGATTATGTCAGAAATACAAGTCGTTTTTTTAAAGCCCGGACGCGGAGCAGAAAGAATTTCGTACGTTGACCTATTATTACCTGTCTCTGTCACTCCCGCGTAAATATAGCGCGTCTCGCTCGCACAGATGCAATGGCCTCCGACGTCAGGGATTGTAAACCCTTTACTGTTATTTTAAGTTTTGTTCTTTTTTGAATGTGTTTTTTTTTGGTTAGCATTAGTCACTACAAAAATCCTTGACTAAATTCAAAAATTTAAATAATGAATGACAATGATAATTTTTATTTTATTATCATATTTCTACCAAATTAGTAATTTTAACTCGATTTTTAAATTGTTATAATATAAAATTTAAATAAATAATTTAGATATTTAATAGCAATAATTTATTTAATAAATTAATCTTTTTTTTTTCTCCTTCATATGTTTAATGTAAAACGCACTTAATATAAAAATGTTTGTGACCACTGTCAGTAGGCCCAAAGGTTGGGTACGGCCATTGTACGAAATTCTTCCTGCTCCGCGACCGGGCTTTAGTTCCTCTATTTCAAGCCTATTTCTTATTTTTGGATTTGTGACTTGCCCATTCAATTAACTATATTTATGTAAGCATGCGAAGGCGGTGAAAAGAGTAAAGCTTTGCTTACTTTTGTTGACGAGGGAGTCAATATTTGCCAAAAATCTGCTTACGTAATACTTGAACGGTCCCTAGAGAAACATTACCTCGTCTACATAGAATAAGCACTTGATTCTATCTTTAATCTTTTGTTCGCCGATCGATACAATTAAAAAAAAATACTTTCTTATAAGATCTATTAGCGTTTAAGTTTGTCATGTATTCGCGACCATGGCGTGCTGAACATATGTTTTGTCACGTTTAAATGAAGAATTAAAAAAAATGCAAAATTTCCTTCTTTTCCGATAAATAAACAAAATGTACCTATTTTTTTTTTACTTTAGTAATACATACCAAGAATCCGCTAGTACCTCATAAAAATCAAGGACTGGCCTACCATGTTTCAATCATGATAAATTCATTGTGGGAAAGAGACAGCGGTATCCGGTCTGTATATTTTCGTCTCCCGCTCACATCGGAATTATGATGTTTTTAAGATTATCATGGTACCGACAACTACCACATCAAACAAACGATGCCATTGCATACCCGCAAACCCGCAAGTTATTATGCTTTTAGGGCCAACGCTGTGTCAAGCGGACGACCGCGCGGGCACCAGTCGCGCGACGCGTCTGTCCCCGTAACGGAATATTACCTGCACAGTGTAGCTAGTTCAACTTTAACAGTGTGCATGTAGTCGTGTCGAAGGAGAACTTTAATTTATAATTAGGAAGCGGCGCGGGTCCCTGCGCAGCGAGTCTGGACAGAGCACTTTTGTATAAGACCGCGCGTGCGCCTGCTTAACGCAACGCTAGCCATTAGGAGGTGTCTATAACTTCGGGAGGTGATTTTGGCATTTTTCATCGCGTCCAATCCCCCCCCCCCCCCTCCTTTGTGAGGTGTCGTGAGAATTAGCTCGACCCCCTACACCTCCAATAATCTCAAGTGAAAAGAATATTGAACTGCAAATAAATCTTAGGCCAATTATACAGTCATATAACTATACGTAATATTCATTTCTTCTCCTAATTTTATTGCAAAGAATTACATCTATACTTATACATACAGCTGAAGAGTTCGTTTGTTTGTTTGAACGCGTGAATCTCAAGAACTATTATTATGTTTTAAACTTGTGTCTTCGAATTCAAATATTCTTTGTTTTTTTTTAAGTCGGAAGTCATGTAATGATTTCTTTATTTACTATATCTAAAGACAAATTTCAATGTGAGAAATCGAATACACCCCGCGAAATTCAGATACGAATTTGAATTTGGAGGTTTTTTTCGAACTATATTCTACTACGTTTTTATACACAGCTGAATAAATTACTATCTAGAAATACTAATTGAATTCAGAACCTTAAGTAATCTATATATGAAAAGAAAAACTGACATGTCAACGCAAATCAAAGCTACTAGGACTAAACTGCATCTATTTGGGTAGTTAACTAAACGTAAAAAATCTTGATATACTTTTATTTATCTTTAAATCGTATAAAAGATATACAATGATTATTTATATTTAGTTAATTACCTAACATTGGTTTAGGTAAATAAGCATGAGAAGAAGATAGTATCAGACTTTTACTGACTACTACAGTCTGCTGACAACTCCTAGAGGCGCGCGTGGAACGCGCCGTCGACGACTTGGGCTTGTTCCGGACAGTTACCGGACGGTCGGACAGCGAGCTACCCATTGCTCGCCGTCCGCAAGCCCGAGGTGAGATAGTAGTCAAGGGGGAGCCTATTTTTAAATTTGAGTAAGTTTCAAAGACGGTAAAAAATTTAAGATTCTGAATTCATGTTTAATAATATTACTAAATTAATTGTAAATTAGGTATCCAACCTCTTTAGTCTCTCTCTCATTTGGTTTTTAATCTCAACTCTCCTTATATGTTCCTTTTTACTAATCATAATTGCTCTAGTAAACGCTTTCTTCTTCTCACTTATCTTGATTTTATTAGGTTTCTTCTGCACTCCCTCAGCCAACATCTTTTCACTAATCTTCTTGTTTTTTCTAGAATTTTTCTGCACACTTTCCACAGTATCTTCTTGAGTAGATTTCGGTGTATTTTCTGTGATAGTAGTATCGTTGTTTTTGATGTTATGCATACCAAAATCATATCGATTTTCCAAGTCTTGAAAATCATTGATTTTTTCTCGACTCATTTTGTTGAAGATTTTTAGAAACTGCCAGAATTCTATGTCACCTCCTTTGATATTTTTATGATAGAACTCTATAAGTTTTCTATCACATTTGTGATTATTTTTCACGGGGTTCGGATCTGCAAATCGATTAGCTACAGGCTCTGGTACACGATCTTTTTTCTCACAAACTCTTTCTAGTCTATGACTCCTTTTATTACTTTTTTTATCAGTCACTGGACCATTGTTATTTTGGCTAGTATTGTGACTCTTTTTCTTTTTATTATTGATTTTATTGACTTGGCTGTATCGTCCATTAAAGCCGTTTACTATCTTATTCTTCCAGACTTTAGGTTTGAATTGCTTTGGATTGGCCTCATGTTTTCGATTATGCAGTTTTAGGGCGCTCATAGTAAGACATATTTTGTCGCATCCTTCGCATGGATATAGTATTTTTAAGCCTTTTTTCTTGGCTAATATACTCAAATTTCTAATTCTCTCTAAGTAATTTTCCCCAACACATTTCAATGATAGATATTCTTGTTTACTAAATTCTGGTAGCAAATACTCGCTGTTGACATCAACTTTTTGCTTTTGAACCATCCAGTCTCCCCCCTTTTTGATTAATTTCGTCGTTCCTAGAAATAGGTTTTTCGATGCGCGTTTTTTCTCATCGATTTTCATCGAAGCGATTTTGTTTAAATTGCTAATGCTTGGTATGATGTCTAAATCACAGTCTTTGTCAATTTGAAAAACGTACTTCGAGCCGGATGGCGTTTCTTTCTCCTTGATTCTGCCGTTCTTTCGTATATCATAAGATAAGTTATGGACTAGTTTGATGTGTCTAGTTATTGTTTTGTTTGTAACGTAGCCACAGAAGGGGCACTTCTTTAGCATTTTTTCATTGCATAAGTCGAAATGGTTTCTGCAATGGAGTTTCAAATCGTTTTTTGTTTTGAATAGCTGTAAAAAAAAATCATAATTACTTAAATGCATGAACAAAACACAGGGACAGGACTGTTCATTGTGGCGAAATTTGGTGGAGACCTATGTCCAGTGGTGGACGTCTTTGGGCTGAAATGATGATGATGATGATGCACAAATCGCGGCATTGAATAGAATAAAATTGTTTATTTCTGAGTACATGGTACATTAAGATCTTAATGTTAGACGGAATCGCATATAGGGTGACTGGTAATTAGTGATCGATACTTAAACACGTGATTGTAGTCATGATAACAAACAACTTTTACTATGTGACCAAACGTGAAATCGCGAAAAGAAATCTGCCAAATGCAGTACATTTTGACCAGTTAGGCGAACAATAATGTACGGACCAGCAGATTTTTTTCGCGTTTCCAAGTTTGGTCCCACAGTAAAAGTTGTTTGTTATCATGACTACAACCACGTGTTTAAGTATCGTTCACTAATTACCAGTCACTCTATATACTACATTAGCAGATGTAGAAATATTAAATGAGTATCTAATTTGCAAATTCACATAATTATACTTCATACAATGTTAAATCATCGTCACACAAGTTGAACCATCAAGGTGGTAGACCTTGAAAGCTCAGTAGCCGATTTTCAGGTCTTAATCAAGGTAGGGTAACCATATCAACTGTGTGTAACCATATCAACGGGTTCAACCTATTTGCCGCGTAGTATAAAAGTCTGATACACCCTCTCGCTCTTACCAAAGTGGGAGAAGTAATTAATATAATAATAATATTCCACAACTATCACACAACGCCGTCTAGTCCCAAGCTAAGCAGAGCTTGTGTTATGGGTACTAGACAACTGATAAACATATGTACTTATATATTTCTAAATACATAAATATTATAGATAAATTACACTCAGACACAGAACAAATGATCGTGCTCATGACATAAACATTCGTCCTGGGTTTTTTTTATGGTAGGTACAATCATTAAATGATAAATCCCGCCTTCGGCCGGAGCGGGAGATAATGTCAGACTCTTACTGACTAAAAACCTACCCTGCTCATTTCTTTGTCTTCGTCCCAGGGCCCCGGGGTTCATTTTCACATAACCCTTGGCCCCAGTAGGCTTCGGCCCTGCTGGCCCCTACAGTTTGCTGACAACTCCTTGAGGCACGCGGGAACAGTACGCGCCGTAAACGACTTTCGTTCTAAGTGGGAATCGAACCCACGATCTCCGGCATAGCAGTCAGGGCCACTAATCACTAGACCAACAGGCCGATTTATTTGATAACTACCCACATAAAAAAAAAAACCTTTTTTACATACCTTAAAACAAATATAGCACTGATGAGTATGAAACGTCAACTTCCCATTAGGATTGGTTTCTCCATCACTATTGCTTCCGAAATCATCATCTTTGTAATCAGGATCCTTTTCATCATCAACTGCCTCATCATCATCACTTTCTTTAGCTATTTCTTCACCATCTATTGTTTTATCTTTAGGATCAGCTATTTCACTGTTTGCTTCATCATTTTTGTTATTTTCACTATTTTCATCGTTATTTTTACTATTATCAGAATTATTATTTTGTTTATTTAAATCATAATCATTGGTTGTTCTATCTTGGCCTTTAGTTTGATCATTATCGTCAATATGGGTTTCATTTCCAGTATTATCATTTGTCGATTGATCCGTAGTATTGCTTTTCGGGTTTTTGAAATATCTAATGTTTTGTTTTTGTTCTGAAAATAGATAAAAATAATTAATTAATCTATACGCGGTTATATTTTGATCGTTCTAATCCCGTGGAGGGTCGATCCGGTACATGAAACAATTGGTAAAGATAAAATTAAAAAATAAAGTACTTTTTTTAAAGTAAACATTAGCTGGGCGAGTCCAATGACCTGTAGGTAGTTAGTACGCAACGACCGACAACTACCTACAGGTCATTGGACTCGCTCAGCTGATTTTAGAGTAGTGTAGAGCGGGAACGAAGCCGCGAGCAAAAGCTAGTGTTTACTAAAAATGCTAAACTTAAGTGGCAATGAGTAGCAGGGCACATTACTCGCAGAACAGATGGCTGTTGGGGCCGAAAGGTTATGTATTGGTGACATAGTACTTCTTTTTTATTATTGATAGGTTCGCGCTTGACCGCTATCTCACCTAATGGAAAGCGACGATACGGTCGACGATGGAGCGCGCTTACCTAGAAGAAACCTATTCACTCTTGACTTAAAGATTCCCGGGTTGTAGCCATCAGGAAACACAGACTCCGGCAGGGAATTCCACTCCTTAGCTGTACGCATAATGAAAGTGTTCCCAAAACACTTTGTACGGTAAGGGTGGGATGTCCACCGTGTACCAGTGGCGCAACACCGTTTGTTTGTCGGATGTATCCGACGTGGGCATTGATTATTTTAAGGCGAGAAATCATCCAATGACATCTCCCGCTCTTGGGCAAAGCGGGAGGGCGTGTCAGACTTTTACTGACTAAAACCCACTCCTCCTCGGGGTTCTCTTTCACACCACCTGTGGCCCCAGTAGGCTTCGACCCTGCTGGGCCCCTACGGTTTGCTGACAACTCCTTGAGGCGCGCGTGGAACACTTGTCGACGACTTGGGCTCGGTCCAGACGGACTTACGGCGAGCTACGCTAACTGGTATAAGGTTAACTTTACCTTTCTTATCTCCGCCACCGGCCGCCATCTTGATGCGCCTGTTGTACTGCTTCCTCAGTTTCTCCAGCACCGCCCACTGGTTGCGGATCCTCACCTTGGTGAGCAGTTCTTCTAGACGTTTCTGTACCGATTCCTTCTTTTTCTCATCGACTATATGTTTTGGTGTATCTGTTAGGACAAATGTAAATATTACACTGAATGAGAAATCTTTTCAACGCTACGCATTTGAATACGTTATTATAAAAAAAAAAACATACACATTAAACGACATAACCCAAAAATGCCGACAATATAACATAATACTGACTGACTGGCCTGTTGGTCTAGTGGTTAGTGACCCTGACTGCTATGCCGGAGGTCGTGGGTTCGATTCCCACCCAGGACAAATGTTTGTGTGATGAGCACGATCATTTGTTCTGTGTCTGGGTGTTATTTATCTATAATATGTATGTATTTAGAAATATATAAGTATGTTTATGAGCTGTCTGGTACCCATAATAAAAGCTCTGCTTAGCTTGGGACTAGAGGGCGTTGTGTGATATTTGTGGAATATTATATTATTATTGTATAGAGATCGCTACTTACCAACAGATTCAGTCTTCTGAAGTACATGTCCTATGAAGAAATCGTCGAAGACATCAGTCGTGCTCTCCCGCTCTATGAGACAGTGGGAGATGTCTTCGGACAGCACCTTCTTGGAGTACGTGATGGTGTCGGCGTCGATGTTGAAGTGTTCAGGACTGGTCGGCTTGAGGACCGGTTCTGGTGGTGGATCTGCAATTGTATTATTATTTGACCATTACATATTTACTGTATGGACTTTAAAAGAGACTTTGACCCCTGAGTTTGTTTCGGTGTTTCTTCTCAGGGTAGTCAGCTAGGAAACACCGGCCTCATATAGTTTAATATGACGAAAAAAAAAAATTACGTGTAAAAGTGTTTTTTTTTTAAACCTATTTGCAAAATAAATATCATTTATCAGTATGAGGGTACATCAGGGGCGTAGCTACCGCCGTATCTGCCGTATCAATGATGCGGGGCTCCCACCCTACAGGGGCCCCGACGTAGGCAAAAATTCACAACCGTCTCGTAGGGTAAACCAAGCATTTGTAAAAAAGCGCCCTTTTTTTAAACGGGGCAATCGGAATTTTCATACGGGGCGCTGTGGGATTAGCTACGCCACTGGAATACATATTATTATCTTTGAACAACATTATTTTTAGTATATGCGAAACCTTAATATATGTAGTTAGTTCAGAATCAGTAACTGAATCGATTTCAATAATATTTTTACACCATGTTATATTTTTTCAGAAAAATATTTTAAAAAGCTCGCAAGTTGTACACCACCAACACTAAGTCACGGCAGGTTATAGTGGGCATGAGGCGCCAGTGCACAGCTGGGTGCGAGAGCAAAACAACCCCTCAGTCACCCGGTGACCATGTATTTGTGCGGACAACAAAGTACCCAATTCGGCGAGTGGTGATCACTAACATATTTGCTTACCATTTATTATTTCCTGCTTCTGTATTTCAACTTCATACATGAACTCCGGAGGGTCGCCCATCTCCTCCTCCACCTCCACAGGCTCCTCTTTCACTATAACTATATCGTCTTTTCTGAAACATAAGATTTTGCTAAAGTAATCAATAAGATTTTTTTAACAGCATACTAACATTATATTGCCTTCTAAATTCTGGCGTCGTAATTAAAAAGGGCACAACTAACATTTTTTAAAGACATTAAGTTACAAACATATTTGGGATCAGAAAAAAAACACTGATTCCGAATATGTTTTTAAAAAAAAAACGAAAAGAAATGTTAGTTGTGCCCTTTTTAATTACGACGGCAGAATTACTAAGTCAGTCACAAATACCGAGCGTCTGAATGATGCTATCTCATCCACTAGTTATTTTTTATTTAGGCCACTTTCTGGGTTGTTATAAAAACATTAACCATGAAGGTTTTTTTATGATAGGAAAATCCTCCAGTGACATCTCCCGCCCTTGGGCAGAGCAGGGGATATTGTCAGACTTTTATTGACTAAAAACTCACCCCATTTCCTTCTTTGTCCTCATTCCTGGGCCCCAGGGTACACTATCACACTACCCATGGTCCCAGTAGGCTTCGACCCTGCTAGGCCCCTACGGTTTGCTGACAACTCCTTGAGGCACGCCGGAAAAATACGCGCCGTCGACAACTTGGGCTCTGTCCGGTAGGTTACTGGACGGTCGGATAGCGAGCTGCCTATTGCTCGTCGTCCGCAAACCTACGCCTACGGTGGCTTGAAATCGGGATCGGAATCCCGGCGGCGGCTGGGGCGTGAGGCCCGAATGAGTTTGTTTACGAGTTGACCATGGCAATTCGCGTCCAGGCAAGAGGCTCCCAGGTTCTAGGGCTTCGGTCATTCTTTGAAACGCACCCACAGTAGCGCTCTGCTGGGGTCATGGGTAAATTTCTGAAAGGAAGGCCCGGCCCCGGCACGATAGGCAACGAAGGAACGGTAGGTTTTTAGTCAGTAAGAGTCTGTATTTCCCGCTCCGCCCATGGGCGGGATTTGTCATTGGATGATTTTACCTAACATAAAAAAAACCACAGCAGCGCTATATGCTGTTTAATGAAAGTATTGTCACTTACTTTTGGTCCAGTAAACTGTATTTGAGATTGTGATGACTCAAATAATGTTCCTTCAATGTTTCATATTTGAAATAATCCTTTTTGCATATTTGGCATTTTGTGTCCTGAAACAAAAAAAAAATATACAGACTATAAAATAAACCGGGCAAGTGCGAGTCGGACCCGCGCACTGAGGGTTCGTACAAAACAGTTAAATTCCCGAATCGAGTTTCGAAGATTTTTCCGAATCGCAAAAGTATTTATTTGTGACGTAACTATACATTTACAGTTTTTAGATTTATGCTTATATTTCTGCTATAGAGACCTATACTTGTGCTATGAGACCTTGCTTCATGCCAAATTTCAGAATTCTAGGTCAACGGAAAGTACCCATGAATTTGATTCCCTTGAGAGGTCGAAATATACGTTTTTTGCGACATAGTATAATAATATAATAGTATAATATTCCACAACTATCACACAACGTCGTCTAGTCCCAAGCTAAGCAGAGCTTGTGTTATGGGTACTAGACAACTGATAAACATACTTATATATTTCTAAATACATACATATTATAGATAAATTACACTCAGACACAGAACAAATGATCGTGCTCATCACACAAACATTTGTCCTGGGTGGGAATCGAACCCACGACCTCCAGTATAGCAGTCAGGGCCACTAACTACTAGACCAACAGGCCAGTCGAACGAGATTTATGCTTATATTTCTGCTATAGAGACCTATACTTGTGCTATGAGACCTTGCTTCATGCCAAATTTCAGAATTCTAGGTCAACGGAAAGTACCCATGAATTTGATTCCCTTGAGAGGTCGAAATATACGTTTTTTGCGACATAGTATAATAATATAATAGTATAATATTCCACAACTATCACACAACGTCGTCTAGTCCCAAGCTAAGCAGAGCTTGTGTTATGGGTACTAGACAACTGATAAACATACTTATATATTTCTAAATACATACATATTATAGATAAATTACACTCAGACACAGAACAAATGATCGTGCTCATCACACAAACATTTGTCCTGGGTGGGAATCGAACCCACGACCTCCAGTATAGCAGTCAGGGCCACTAACTACTAGACCAACAGGCCAGTCGAAAGAGATTTATGCTTATATTTCTGCTATAGAGACCTTTACTTGTGCTATGAGACCTTGCTTCATGCCAAATTTCAGAATTCTAGGTCAACGGAAATTACCCATGAATTTGATTCCCTTGAGAGGTCGAAATATACGTTTTTTGCGACATAAACGTCCATATCTTTTTTTTCTCGTTACATAAAAGTTTGATTTTTTCACAACTCCAAGGGTCCGCAGACCTGAGTATATGGTTTAAATTTCAACTGGATACCTCCACGCGTTCCCGAGATAAAGGGTCTTGACAGACAGACAGACAACAAAGTGATTCTATAAGGGTTCCTTTTGAGGTGCCCTAAACCCTAAAATTGTATGAGCGATGTATGTGTGATAACGAGCCAATGACCTTGTAGTTGTAGGTCGTTGCGTACTAACTACCTAGAGATCATTAAACTCGCGCAGCTGACGTTTATTTAGTTTCGTGAAGTTTTAAAAACAGTGCTTATTTAAATTTTATTTTTACAAATCGATAGTATTTCATGTACCGAATGGACCCTCCCGCGCGCCTGTAGGAGCTGTCAGCAAACCGTAGAGGCCCAGCCTGCTAGCTGCAGGCAGGCAGGGTCGAAGCCTGCTGGGGTCATGGGTCAGTTTCTTAAAGGAATGCCCGGCCCCGGCATGATAGGTAACGAAGGAACGGGGTAGGTTTTTAGTCAGTAAGAGTCTGACACTACTTCCTGCTCAGCCCAAGGGCGGGCTTTGTCATTGGATGATTTTACCTACCATAAAAATACCCTCCACGGGATTAAAACGATTAAAATTTAATTAAAATTAATGTTCGTCTAGAAAAATCTTCAATACTTACGTTAATAGTACCATGGCCGTACTTCAGATGCTGTATGATACATCGCCTGTTGTATGTGACCTCGTCACAGATGTCGCAGAGATACTCCCTCAACTTGGGCCAGGGCCCGTGAGCGTTCTTGATATGCTGGGCAAGGAAGAATTTCGTGGAGAATCTGTAACAAACAAATAAATGTAAAAAAACAAGTTTTCAATGAAAATATTTTTTTCACACCGTTCAATTTTGGTTGTTTTATTCCCGTGGAGGGTCGATTCGGTAAATGAAACACTATCGATTTGTAAAGAGAAAATTAAAAAATAAAGTACTTTTTTTCTAAAACTCGAAGTAATTTACGCATGTACGAAATTAATTTCTTTAAGTAAACGAGTCCATGACCTTATAGGTAGTTGTCGGTCGTCGCGTACTAACTACCTACAGTTCATTGGCCTCGCTCAGCTGACGTTTACATAAAGTAATTAATTTCGTACATTAATTCGAGTTTAAAAAAAGTACTTTATTTTTTTAATTTCTCTTTACAAATCGATGGTATTTCATGTACCGAATCGACGCTCCGTGGGATTAAAATGACTAAAATTTAACGGTGTATAGGGTAGCCAGTAATTAGTGACCGATATTTAAACACGAAAAAAATCTGCTGGTCAGTACATTTATGTTCGCCTAACTGGTCAAAATGTACTGAACTTGGCTGATTTTTTTTTGCGATTTCAGGTTTGGTCCCATAGTAAAAGTTGTTTGTTATCATGACTACAATCACGTGTTTAAGTATCGTTCACTAATTACCAGTCACCCTATATATGCACTGCTGACGTAATCACCATCCAGACTCCCATCACCCACGTCATCAAAAACAATCAAAGCAAGGACCCCTATAGTGCTTACGTAATACTTGAATGGCCCCCCGAATCGCATTACTTACACAAGTCTAATTTGTATAGTCAGGATACTCACAGCTTTCAAATAATCAAAGCAAGGACCCCCCACCCCCCTGTAGTGCTTACGTAATACTTGAATGGCCCCCCGAAAAGTCTAATTTGTATAGTGAGGATACTCACAGCAGTCAAATAATCAAAGCAAGGACCCCCCCACGCCCCTGTAGTGCTTACGTAATACTTGAATGGCCCCCTGAATCGCATTACTTATACAAGTCTAATTTGTATAGTGAGGATACTCACAGCTGTCAAATAATCAAAGCAAGAACCCCCCACCCCCTGTAGTGCTTACGTAATACTTGAATGGCCCCCTGAATCGCATTACTTACACAAGTGTAATTTGTATAGTTAGGATACTCACAGCAGTCAAATAATCAAAGCAAGAACCCCCCACCCCCTGTAGTGCTTACGTAATACTTGAATGGCCCCCCGAATCGCATTACTTACACAAGTCTAATTTGTATAGTGAGGATACTCACAGCTGTCAAATAATCAAAGCAAGGACCCCCCCACCCCCTGTAGTGCTTACGTAATACTTGAATGGCCCCCTGAATCGCATTACTTATACAAGTCTAATTTGTATAGTGAGGATACTCACAGCTGTCAAATAATCAAAGCAAGAACCCCCCACCCCTGTAGTGCTTACGTAATACTTGAATGGCCCCCCGAATCGCATCACTTACACAAGTCTAATTTGTATAGTGAGGATACTCACAGCTGTCAAATAATCAAAGCAAGGACCCCCCAACCCCCTGTAGTGCTTACGTAATACTTGAATGGCCCCCCGAATTGCATTACTTACACAAGTCTAATTTGTATAGTGAGGATACTCACAGCTGTCAAATAATCAAAGCAAGAACCCCCCACCCCCTGTAGTGCTTACGTAATACTTGAATGGCCCCCCGAATCGCATTACTTACACAAGTCTAATTTGTATAGTGATGATACTCACAGTTGTCCACAATCATTGCACTGCGCTCGGCGACAGCCGTTCCTCATGTGCTTGGCGAGGCGGAACCGGCGGGAAAACCGTCTGTTGCACACCGGACACATGTGCTGATTGTCCGGGAAGTGGATGTTGAGGTGGCGTTTCAAGTCGCCCTGCAAGACAAGCCTCATTTTTAACCGACATCAAAAAAAGGAGGTTCTCAGTTTGACCTGTATTTATATATGTGTGTCTGCGATTTTCTCGCGTTTGGCTGAACCGATTTTGATGCGGTTTTCAGAAGAATATTTGTCACATTTAGGAGAAGGTTTTGGTATTCTACTTCGACAAAGGAGGAGGCCTTTGTCGAAGGACAAGGTGTTTCCGAAAATCGATCGTCAGCAACATATTACATATTGTAAAAAAAAAATTGTGAAACAGTAATAAAGGCTTTTATTATTATTTGGTATTCTAACCGACATAAAAAAGGAAGTTCTCAGTTTTTAGAATTGTCATGATGATTTGACGACGGAACCGAATGGCGGAAGGTATCTATTTAAGTTTGGCTGAGGGGTACTGCAACTAAAAAGTAATATATAATATACAAATATATATTCCACAACTATCACACAACGCCGTCTAGTCCCAAGCTAAGCAGAGCTTGTGTTATGGGTACTAGACAACTGATAGACATACTTATATATTTCTAAATACATACATATTATAGATAAATGACACCCAGACACAGAACAAATGATCATGCTCATCACACAAACATTTGTCCTGAGTGGGAATCGAACCCACGACCTCCGGCATAGCAGTCAGGGCCACTAACTACTAGAAAAAACTATTTACAAAAAAAAATCATCGTCAATATGATGGTGGCCACGATGATATGCTTACCTTATCACCGAATCTCTTCCCACAAGGCTTGTAGCTACATTTATAAGGTTTCACGTCAACATGGCGTCTCATATGTGCCAGTAAATTGTTCTTAGTTTGTACGCGCCCGCAGATCTCGCATTTTACTCGATTGGACTTCTTATGAACAGTGCTCTGTAAAGAAAATTTATTTTATTACAAGATTATTATTTCCTTTATTCATTTCCTTTAACATATTTTTAATATTTTTAAATATTTCCAAAAATAAATAAATATAAAAATCATTTAAAAATATAAAAAACAGTAGTCCGCCGGTGTCGGGAGCAGGGTCCAAGCTACCGGTGGTTAGGGCTCCAGAGAAAGAAACTTCCTCACAATGCGAGCCGTATCGAGGAGTACTGCCTTCTGTATCAGGCCCTTGATCCAACCGCGCAACGACAGCTTCGACAGATGGTCGTCGAAGCTTTTCGCTATAAGGCCATTAGCGGTCACGACAATCGGCACAATGACAGCCGAGTCCACATTCCACATGTCGACAACCTCGTGTGCTAAGTCGAGATATTTGATTTGTTTCTCTTTCTCAGCTTTCACGAGATTCTCGTCAATGTGGGATGGTGACATCGACTATCATTGCGCGGCGCGCTAATCGGTCTATCAGATTATTATTATTATTATTATTTATTATTATTGATAGTTTCGCGCTTGACCGCTATCTCACCTGATGGCGAGCGACGATACGGTCGACGATGGATCGCGCTTACCTAGAAGAAACCTATTCACTCTTGACTTAAAGATTCCCGGGTTGTAGCCATCAGGAAACACAGACAGGGCAGGGAATACTCCTTAGCTGTACGCATAATGAAAGTGTTCCCAAAACGCTTTGTGCGTATAGGTGGGATGTCCACCATGTACCGGTGGCGCAACGCCGTACGTCTGGTAGTCCGATGATGGAACGGGCTTGGCGGAATTAGGCTATGCAATTCCGACGCACACTCCCCGAAATGTAACCGGTAGAAAACCGACAGGCTAGCAACTCGGCGTCAATGCTTAAGACTTTGAAGCCTCGACTCGACGAGTGCATCATTGCCAATGATGCACTCGTCGTCGTATTCTCGTTATTTAGTTTCACCTGACCGATGTTTGTCTGTGGTCAAATCTTGCAAATTAAATTTGATCCACTTCCCGGTTACCGATTGAGCTGAAATTTTGCATGCATGTGTAAATCGCGTGACAATGCAATATTATGATGACATGGAGCTGATCTGATGGTGGAACCGGAAGGTCATAGTAACTCCGTAGTTAAATGACACAACCACAGATATAGATAGACATAGATAACGCAAGCATCACGATCTGTATGAAAACCAAGCGTGCCATTTTTTGACTACCTATTATGACGTCACAAGCACTATTTAGTGAAGACGCCGCCGCGTACGGCGTCCCCCTCGCTCCACCCCCACACCAACAACACAATTAACCATTTTTATATTTTTAACTGCCGTCCGACTAGCGCTGTACTCCGATGCAGACTGAGCGCGAAAGTGACCACTTACGATTTTTGTACGTAAGCTAGGCACGCGAAGTAGTTGCTCTTGCGTTATCTACGTATATCTGTATCTGTTTATGGGATTTTAATTAATGATAGTCTGACCAGATTTTTTTTAGGCAACCCAACCAAGATATAATTATTTAATACATTAAATTTGATATAAAAGAATTTTCATCCAAAAAAACAGATAAGTGAAGGATGTTCTGAATCGGATCTTTGACTATATCAAGTACAGAACATTTTGATACAAGTGCAGAAAGTTTGTCATTGCGACCAAGGCGGAATTCTGAGTCCAAGGTGTTATGAAGTCGAGGGCTGCAGTGACAAATATGCACGTGTAACAAACGAAGTTTTTTCAATACACGCGCGCCTGTTACGATAAACTGTTTTAATACAATAAAATTGTGGCGGGTGTGAACACGCGCACTTTTCCACACGAGTCCGGAAAACTGTCCATTGCGTGCCTAAACGCAGTGGGATAAGAGCAGGTTTTCGAGTAAGTGTCATCATCATCATCAGCCTTTTAATGTTCCCACTGCTGGGACACAGGCCTCCTCTTTAAGAGAGGGAATGGGCCGTAATCCACCACGCGGTCCCAGTGCGGGTTGGTGGATGTCACATGTCTTCGAATTTTTGTTTCTAGGACATGCCGGTTTCCTCACGATGTTTTCCTTCACCGTTTTGAGAGCAGTGGTGATGAAATAAATTACACAAAGTAATGTGCCTGGCCGGGCTTGAACCCGCGACCTACTAATCGTAAGTCGGGGCCGTTACCACTCGGCCACCACTGCTCTCCTCGAGTAAGTGTATTGAAAAATAATTGAGAGTAAGACCCTGAAATAAAACAAATGACTTACCACATGAAAGGTAAGCGTCCCTTTGGTCTTGAAGACTTTATCACACTGCTCGCATGGATACTTCCTCGTGTCCAGCTCGAAGTGGACCTCGTCCACGTGTATTTGTAACGTCTGCTTCTTTTTGAAACTGAAAATAAATATGAAATATAAATATACAACGTTGATAAAAAAGGCGCGCACTCTTCCCGCGCGCCTCACCGATTTGTCAGCAAACCGTAGAGGCCCAGTAGGGCCGAAGCCTACTGGGGCTATGGATTGATTTATAAAAAGAATGTCCGGCCCCGGTATAAAGGGCTTAGAAGGAACGGGGTTTGTAGTCAGTAAGAGTCTGACACTATCTCCCGCTCCGCCCAAGGGCGGGAGATGTCATTGGATGACTTTTACCCTCCGAAAAAAAACCCAGAGCGGAAAGAAGAGGTTGTAGCCATCAAAACATAGACTTTAACTTACTCCTTATTGCATATGGAACACGTGTAGTTCTTAGTGATTCCCATATGCCGCTCCATGTGTCTTCTGATGGTGGAACTGTCGCGACACGCGTAGTCGCAGTACTGGCATTGATAGGGCTTCTCTCCTGAAACAAAAAGACATTTCTTATTGCACTGGTATCATAGAGGTGGTATTGTTCGTCAAGTTGTTGAGCTCCTTAGTAGTCTAGTAGATACTGACAAATGCTTGCACTGACTGGACGAGAGCTCTCAAATCTGTATGGTTCTTTCTGCAAAGACGATCTCTGACAAATCTGCATAGTTCTCATGTGATTTGACCATTACAAATTTACTGTATGGACTTTAAAAGAGACTGTGACCACTGAGTTTGTTTCGGTGTCTCAGGGTAGTCAGCTAGGAAACACCGGCCTCATCTAGTTTAAACAGACGAAAAAAATATTGACATGTAAAAGTGTTTTTTTTAAATCTATTTGCAAAATAAATATCATTTTGAGGTAATATTTTTTAGTTGTTATTATGGTATTAGTCCCGTTTTATTTGGGGTCGGCGCAACACGTTTTTTTCTTCCATTCTCTCCTGTCACTCGTCACGCTATCACTAACTCCGTTTTCTTTCATAACACTTCTCTTCCTCTCCATCCATCCACATGTAAACTCATAACTCTTTCAGTAACATGCGTTTCATCCCTCCTCTTCACATGACCACACCAAGACAAACTATTTACTTTCAATTTTTCAGTCACTGGCGCCACTTTCAAACTTCCTCTAATATACTCATTTCTCACTTTATCCATTCTCGTCACACCACACATCTATCTCAACATTCTCATCTCCGCTACGTGCAATCTTTTTTCATCCGTTTTTTTCACAGCCCAACATTTTGATCCATACAGTATGACTGGCCTTATCACGGACTTGTTGATTTTACCCTTCAACTTGAGAGGCATCCGTGAGTCACAAGTTGTTCCGTAACGAAAGGGTAACTTTATTACTAATACCACTGTCCGTCATCTGTCTGTGCGTCCGTCACCAGGCTGTATCTCATGAACCGTGATAGTTAGACACTTGAAATTTTCACAGATGATGTATTTTTGAAGCTGCTACAACAACAAATACTAAAAAACAGAATAAAATAAATATTTAAGAGGGCTCCCATACAACAATTTCAAGCACTTAACTGCACTAATGCGGAAAACTGTAAATTGCGTGCCTAAAAGCGGTGGGGTAAGAACGGGTTTTTGACGGATCGGATGCGGATCGGACATAATAAATAATAATAATAATATTTTTTATTGCAAGTATAGAAATCCATAAAGTGTTAGTAAAATACAAAATACTTATTGCCTAGTGTTAGTAAAAATCAACCTCTGCATAAACTTCTGAGTAATCGGAGAGCCGAAGCTCTCAGCTACAGTTTTCAGGATGCTGTTCCGACTGTCCCTCACTCTCCTCAGTAGAGACGTAGTATTTTTGCGCAAAATCGCATGGAAACCGTCAGTGTGGGCTTGCGCGAACATTTCCGACGCGCTACAGTAACGAGGTAGTCTTAACAACATCCTGAAAGCATTATTATATTATAGTGCGTAACCGCTCTAAATGTGCTTGTCCGACTCGCACTTGGCCAGTTATGTGTGTGTGTGTGTGTGTGTGTGTGTGTGTGTGTGTGTGTGTGTGTGTGTGTGTGTGATTCTGTATAAAATCGGTTACTGCGCATACAAGGTCGGCATGATGGTTCAACTGTGTGACGAGGTTTGTAAGCGATTTTCGGGTCTCAATCAAAGTGGCGTAGAAACGCGTAACCACAGCAAATAGTTCAACTTATTTGCCGCGTACTATACTAGGTATGTAAAGATTCTGAATTCAAATAAGTACTAAGTAATTACCTTCATTACGATCGGCTATTAGCAGAAGAAATTAACTTTCAATAACTATTACTTTTACGATCACCGTAAGATTTGCCTTCGATTAAGCAATAGTGGTCCTTTACAAAATGTTGTTAGTACTCATGTTGACGTTCAAAATTGTATTTACAGGTAAGGCAATTTATTCATTTTTAGTGAAGAAACTTTGGCCCACACCAGGAATAGGGTAGTGGACTAATTTTTTTTTACATCATATTTTAATAAAGGAGATAAAAACAAACAACTTTTCCAAAGTAAAGGTATTCCTACGATAATTATCTCCAGAGATAATACGGTCCGAAAGTAGCATTTGATCACGTGACCCAAAATCGCTCCATATAAAAGTACACCACGGCGTGACGTCACAGCGTGGAATCGACGCGTAAATGTATGGGATTTAATTTTAATATTAGCTTTATCTCCGTGGATTTAGCGTTTACATTGATACTTTCATAATGAAATATGTTTGTAAAGTGCTATAGATTCTAACATAATAGTTTTTTTCGTTATTGGAACATTTTGATTTTTTGAATTTTTTACGATTTTTAAAACCTCAAAAAACACATAAAACATGAATTTTTTAATTTTTTTTTAAATCTACGTATTAGTTTATTGCTCATCTTCATCATCATCATCATCAGTCTATGGAATTCCACTGGAGGACACAAGCCTATTCCTCCTGTATCGTGAGTTGTTTTGGAGAGATTTGAAATCACCCAACGACTTCTCACGCTCCAGGTTAGAGCGTGAGGGTGTTCCAGACTTTTACTAAAACACACTTGTATCTATAAAATAATAATTTATTTAGTTCAGTCTAGGTCAACAATAGATAATTATACAAAAATTACGTTATAGGAAACTAAAACACATACATACAATGGGCGGCCTTATCGCATTCAGCGATCCCCAGGCAACCTGAAATGGACAGTAATTGCCTGGACAAAAAATGGGGCAAAACACTGACGATTCCGTACAAACTCCCAAGTTGAGTTGCGAAGATTTTTCCGAATCGCATTTTTTTTTTGGGACGTGAACGTAACAACCAATTAACTTTTTTATATTTATTACTATATCTTTGCTATAAGACCTTGCTTTCTACCAAATTTCAGGATTCTGGGTTATCGGGAAGTACCCAATGTATTTTGATTCCTTGAGTGTCGAAAACGCGGCCACTCCAGAACCTTTCGGCCCCAACGGCCATCTGTTCTACGAGCAATGTGCCCTGCCCATTGCCACTTAAGTTTGGCGATTCTTCGAGCTATATCGGAAACCTTGGTTCTCCTGCTGTTATGGAATATTATATTATATTTAAATTAATTATTTGTTTTATTCACAGAAGCACGCGTCTACTGTCAAGACAGTAACGCGTTGAACTGGAAGCCATTAGGATTAGTGTGCACTATCACATGTAGTACTATTATCACTGCGGTTGACAGGTAGGCCGCGTTCACACTATGGCCGTGTTTACGGAGACGCGGCTCGTTGGGCGCTTCGTCGTACATTGCAGCAGCGGGCCGCGTCATCGCTCGCACAAACACAAACATATGGCGATGTACGACAGACCGTACGACGCGCCGCGTCTCCGTAATCGAGCACTAAGTTGTAAAGTGAGTGATCGACGTACGAGCCTATACCGCGGTTTTATAGAACGTCGGTTTTACTCGCGGCTCGACTAGCGAGTAAAACAGTTTCGAACGACGAGCCGAGTAGAAAATGAAGCAAACTCGACGAGCCGAAGCCAGGCTCGTTGTTCGTATTGCAATGATACACCGGCGAGCTTTACCGACGAGCCATAAGACCGCGGTTTTACTCGCCCGTCGATCAGGGCCTTTGCGGTTAATTTAACACCGGACGACTGTCGTCTATAGCTGATCCCATTATAACACATGATTTACCGTCGCTGTTTAGACTTGACAAAAACGACTGTCACGCTAGCTGTTCCTAAAAAAATCTATCATGAAATTCATCCAAGAAAACGTATCTACGTAACAATCGTTTTTATTTTGTTTAACAGAGTCATAGTTAAATCTAAGTTCATTGTTGGCAAAAATCTAACTGCTCTTAACAGCACCACGCGCCGGTGGCAGTGAACGAGGGATGCGGGGCGGTATGGAGTCGGCCTGCGCATATGGGTTCGCGAGCTCGCGCTCACTAGTCAGATTTCGCACGCCTCTATGCAAGGCTTGCTTGTTTTTTCAAAATCCCCCTTAATTTTTAAACTTAAAACCGGATCGTTTGTAATTTCTTTTTTTTTTTAATCCTTATATTTGTTATACAGTCCACTATTCTTTCATCCCACTCAACCGCGATCTATCGTGGCGATCACTTCCATTCGCCACTACTCAGACACTTCACCCAGTGATGCAGAGATGAGCGGATTTGAAGAACAATATTCTGATTTTTTTTCGTTCATGATTCGAAAATAAATTCAATTTCAACAAATATCTTTTTTGCTCACCCTATCTGAGTGCTCGATTACAGAGACGCGGCGCGTTGGTCAGTTCGTTGTACATTGCCATATGTTTGTGTTTGCACGAGCGATGACGCGGCCCGCTGCTGCAATGTACGACGAAACTCCCAACGCGCCGCGTCTCCGTAAACACGTCCTAACTGATTCGATTTGATAGCTATGACGTCACAACATGGCACTACGTCGATCCTAATTTTATTTCAAACGCATAGTAATATTGTGAATTTCAGATTAAAACTCAAAGACTACCAATACCTAATCAACGATGAAGACCGAACAAAAATAAACATGTCTGAGGCAGACCTCTACACGTTAGGTCAAAAACTACAAGACAATGTTCTCTATGGCCGAAAGTCAAACTCCTTGCGCCCCGACGTGAGAAAACACATCAAACTCTACCACACATACCATAGACTATTAACCAACGAGCATTTCGAACAAGCTTTGAAAAAAGAAGCGGTAAAATTGACAGTTGAATTGAACAAGACATGTCAAAATTTCAATATGGCGTCGAAAGATTTGTACAAAAAGGTGGTAAATATAAAATGTACAAGAAGACTAAATAAAAGGCCGGAGATTTTAGAGAAATTTACGAAGTTTTTAAATGTGTTCGCTGATCCTAAGTATCCATTTGATGAAGAAATGTCGGGGGTGAGTGGAAACCAATAACAAACGCTAACGCTGCGTCCCACGTAGGCTACGCAACGCTATCGCGAAGCGACGCGGCGCAATTAGAACAAACATTTTCTTCTTGATCAATAGATATATAATAAAAAAGTTCTTATTGTTACGTGACTCTCAACTTTGGGTCTGGCTCAACTGACTGCAAAAAAGTTGGGAATCCTAAAGTTCACATCTCGTTAGAGCCATCCGGAAACCACTCCGCACCGCCTGTCTGCGAAAAAGTTGGGAATACTAAAGGCCATTAGAGCCACCCGGCAACCACTCCGTACCGCTTCGCCTCTTGCGGATAGTATTCTTTATATGGACTTGTATGGGAATGCGCTAGCCGTAGGAGGCGATGCGGTGCGAAGTAGGTTCCGGGTGGCTCTAATGAGCTGCGACCTTAAAGGGTCAGGCAAAGGTCAGACAGTACTTCACGCCAGAACAACTGCACAAACTTTATCAAAGGCAAGTTCGATTGCGCATGGAGTACTGCTCTCATCTTTGGGTTGTATCTGCCAGATATCAGCTTAATGCACTCGAGTCAATTAAGAAGCGAGCTGAGAGGATCATTGGCAATGATGCACTCGGCGAGTCGAGGCCGAGTTGTCAGTCTGTCGGTTTTGTACCGATTGCGATTCGGGGAGTGTGCGTCAAAATTGCATAGCTTGATCCCGCCAAGCCCTTGATCCATCATTGGACCACAAGGGGTACGGTGGCGCGCCACCGGTACAAGACACGTCTACCCTCTTTCTCCGAACCAAAAATTTTAAGAGTCGGTGCAAACGAGCCACCAACCACAGCCACCGATGGCTGTCGCGCGCTACCGCCACATTTGTAACAGTATGGCCTCTGCCTCGAATCTTGCGGGCAACGGGGCGGCGGCGGCGGCAGCGCGGGCGGTCACCGCTTCACTGGAGTGCACCGCTCGCCCGCCCCGCTGTATTCGAGAACCAGTCCATTTGATTATACGCATAAGATCCTGCAAGATTCGAGGCAGAGGCCTATATGGGGCGAGCGACAACCACCGGCGTTCGAAAGCCGCCACATTTTAAAACCCGTTGTCTGCTGTGCAGTCTTATGATGGGCTCCGACACGGAAAGTTTACTCGCGCATGGTATCTTGGCGGTTCACAGCTAACTAGCCCATTTCGGTAGCCCCCTTTGCATTGAGCCTAATTGAACCGGAGCTTGGTAGGTTTTTTTTTTTTAATTAGGTAATATCATCCAATGACATCCCCCGCCCTTGGGTGGAGCGGGAGATAGTGTCATACTCTTACTGACTAAAAACCTACTCCATTCCTCCTTTGCCTTGGTTCCAGGGCCCTGGTATGCATTTTCATACCTCCCCATGGGCGTGGTAGATAACAATTGAAGTTTTGATCGAAACTCTGTTTTTCGGTGAATAAGAGTAGACCTTCAGGATGGAGATCCTACCCATACGCACAAAGCGTTTCGGTAACACATTCATTGTGCGTACAGCTAAGGAGTGGAATTTCCTGCCTAATCCGTAATTTCTAATAGCTCATTGCCCTTTTTTTTTTGGTAGAAATAAAACTAAATACAGTAATACCCCGCTTTACGCGCCCCCGTTATGCGCGGCTTCACTATAACGCGAATTTCAAATTTCGCGCTCAAATGCCTCGCATTACGCGAAAGAGTGCGTATAAACATAATGTAGTCATCAACTTCTCTATGGTCGTGGGAAACCCCGCTTCCACTGAACATTCTGTTTGAAGAATTGGGAATTCCCCGTCCTTTGATTTTGTTCTATGGGGATTCCCTTGTTGTCACAAAATGCTCCTTCGGTTTGGACATATTGTATGTATAGACAATAATGATGACCGTGTCTTGACCGTGTGTCAAACAATTAAAAACAATGTTGGGTGTTATGAACGTATTTTACAAGAACGTAAAAAAAAATGCTACGCAAAAGACAATAGATGTATTTTTCCGTAAAAAATAATTAATAGTATGTATTGCATAAAGTGTTCTTAGAATTAAAATGATTCGTATTTTTTTGTATTAAATTTAGACTAATTTTAAACATAAACCTCGATATACGCGAATTTCAAGTAACGCGTTTTTTTTTCCGGAACGTATCCCCGCGGGGTATTACTGTAAATAACATGATATTAATTTCCAGGCAGTTCTACAAAAACTCGAAGGGAACCTGCACCTACGTTACGGCATAGTGGACTACAAGAGAATTCTAGCGTACTTACGAAAAGCACTAAAGTACCACCAGTCTCTCAGTAACGACCAGACGATAAGGCTTCAGTCTAAGCACTGCGTTACTATACATTTGCCAGGCTGTTTCTGCAAAATCGGGTACGTATTTTTATATATTCGGACCGTAATTAGGGATGGCGTGTGATCTGATATCGATTAATCGAAAAATCGATTTTTTAAATCGATATCAAACAATAGATCGATTCTATGAATCGACCTCAGAGACTAGAACTAGGCAACGGCGCACATGCCGCCGCTGCCGCCGGGATTCCGATCCCGATTTCCGGCCACCGTAGACGCGGGCTCGCGGACGGCGGGCAATGGGTAGCTCGCTGTCCGTCCGTCCGGTAACAGACCGGTCCGAGCTCAAGTCGATTACGGCGCGCACTGTTCCCGCTTGCCTCAAGGATTTGTCAGCAAACTGTAGGGGCCCAGCAGGGCCGAAGCCTACTGGGGCCATAGGTTATGTGAAAATGTCACCCGGGGCCCTGAGACGAAGGCAATGAATGGAACAGGGTAGGTTTTTAGTCAGTAAGAGTTTGACAATATTTCCCGCCCCACCCAAGGGCGGATTTGTCATTGGATGATGACAAATTCCGCCCTTGGGCGGGCCTTGATTTACCTACAATAAAAAAAATATATAATTTAAAAACTTCACTACATCCACTCCGTACCGTCACCGGATCGCCTCGGTCGTAAGATGATGTCGTGAGCTCATACCCATATAAGTCCATATAAAGAATACTTGCCGCAGGAGGCGAGGCGGTGCGGAGAGGGTGCCGGGTGGCTCTAATGAGCTGTGAGCTTAATAGGTCGTAATAGCCTGCCACCTCACGCCATAGTCCTCGTGGCCTAAAAGTAACTGCTTGAAAGCCTGCTAGCAGGCAGGCAAAGTCGAAGCCTGCTGGAGTCAAGAGCCGCCTTCTGAAAAGAAGGCTCGGCCCTGGTATGAAAGGCAACGAAGGAACCAGGTGGGTTTTTTTAGTCAGTAAAAGTCTGACACTATCTCTCACACCGCCCAAAGGCGGGAGATGTCATTGGATGATTTGTACCTAACGGAAAAAAAAAACTTCTATGACAGCGGCTGGGGCATGAGAGTGTACGTTTCCTCACGTTTGCGTCACGACGCGACGTGTCTAGTCCAGGGACCGTTTTCGGTTAAGGTATACGGTTACGCTACCGGTATTAAAATACGGTACCGCTTTATTTTAAACCGGTATAAAATAACGATAGCGCTATTTTTTTAGGTACCGCTATACCTTTATTTAACCTTCATTCAACCGAAATAATTTCGGTACCGAAATTATTTCTCGTTCGCTTACCTACGATAAATGCGACGTTGCCAGCTATTGCAATTGGCACGACGAAAAAGCGCGGGATTAGAGGCTTCAAAGGATACCTTAATGTAAGAGGTTTAGGTACCGTAAAAAATAACAGTACCGTTATTTTTCGGTAGTCAAAAATTTAGGTATCGTAATTTTTCGGTAGTTAAAAATAACGGTACCGTTATTTTGAGGTATTGAAATAAAAAGGTATGACATCATACCGTTAACCCTTATAACCGATATTTTTTCGGTATACAGTCCCTGGTTTAGTCAGATCGTCTTATATATTTTTTTTTAATTTTTCTTCCAGATACGTAGAAAAGCAAGGCGAGTGCGTGAAACCTGAAGACTGTCTCCCCAATTCCGTATTCACAGAATATTTAGAAAGAATCATATTATACTAGTTAAAATAATTTTATTTTTATCAAAATGTAACTTTAAACTATTTCGTTTCCTTTCAACTATTTCAGCAGATTTTCGGCAAATATTACCCCCCCCCCCCCCTCCCTCTCGTCAGCAAAGGTAAGCAAACCTCTCACGCGTCGACCCCCACGAGGCCATTCAAGTATTACGTGACCGCTACAGTGGGCGGGGGGGGGGGTTTGCTTAATTTTGATGACGTGGGTGATGGCAGGTCTGAATGGTGATTACGTATAGACTGTTGTCTCTGCATCACCCTAAGACCCTAAGGTCGACTGGTAGAAAATGCCTAAGGCATTAATTCCACCTTTGTGCAGTTTTTTGTGCATAAAGTTTGTATAAATATATAATTAATTCGAATTAATACGCCAAAATAAAAGTTGCTTTTTTAGTTTCTTTATTTCAAGTCTTTTCCTTATTTTTAGACTTGTAACTTTTGCTCATTAAATTAACTAATAACGAAACCAGAGCACATTGAAAAATGCATGTAGGTACCAATGTTTACGTAAGTATGGGGGGAGGGTGAGAGTGTTGCTTACTTTTGACGAGGGGGAGGGGTTCTTTTTATGGCACGTAAAATTATCCAATGTAAAATCCCGCCCTTGGACGGGGCGGGAAATAGTGTCAAAACTCTTACTGACTAAAAACCTACCTTCCTGGCCTATCATTCATATTCCTTCTTTGCCTATTATACCGGGGCCGAGCCTTCCTTCAGAAGCCGACCCTTGGCCCCAGTAGGCTTCGACCCTGCCTGCAGCTAGCAGGCTGGGCCTAGACGGGTCGGAGGGTTGATATTTACTAATAATCTGCTTACGTAATACTTGAACGGCCCCCAGCGCTAGTTCCTATTGACATAAAAATAGACTTACCAGTATGTATCATCTTGTGTCCGGACAAAGTGTACAACGAGCTGAACGCCTTGTCGCAGTAATCGCATTTGTACGGTTTTTCACCTGAAACCAATGATAAATAACCACTTTTATAAAAACTCTAAAGTTTTGTCAAACCCGGTATAGTACACGGCAAATAAGTTGAACCAACATGGCCGTCGTTTCTATGGTTACGTACAGCCCCTACTTCGATTGAAACCTGAAAATCTGGAATATAAGTTTTCGAACCCATATAATACTGATCAAGGCATGGCATAGCCTCCTCTCTAGGAGAGGGAATGGGCCGTAATCTACCACGTGGGCCTAGTGCGGGTTGGTGGATGTCACATGTCTTTGAATTTTTGGTTCTAAGACATTCCAGTTTCCTCACGATGTTTTCCTTCACCTTTTTAAGAGCAGTAGTGATGAAATAAATTACACAAAGTAATGCGCCTGCGTGGGTCTGAACTCATAAGTCGAGGCCGTTACCACTCGGCCACCACTGCTTTCTGGTCAAGGGCTGGAAGATAATGATGCCAGGGTATACTCACGTGTATGCACTCTCATATGATTCCGAAGACCACAGTCGAAGTGAAAGCATTTCCCGCAGACAGGACACTGATGGCCAGTTGGCTTCGTGTGAGTCTTCTTCACGTGGCGGGTCAGGTACTTCTTCATCTTGCACTTATAGTCGCAGAGGTCACAGTGATACGGCTCCTCAGTCGAGTGGAGTTTAACATGGCTACTCCAGTTTGAGGAGTTGTCGAATTTCTGGAAAGGAAGAGATTTCGTTAGAAGTATACACTCAAATCCACTAATCGTTATCGTGTATAGCTTTTTTTTTTGGTGGGTAGGAATCATCCAATGACATCTCCCGCCCTTGAGCGGAGCGAGAGATAGTGTCAGACTTTGACCGACTAAAAAAAACTCAGCCCGTTCCTGTGTACACGTTCACATTATTACCCGACTGCGCCAGAAGGAGGTTTATGTTTTTCGAGAGTATGTATGTATGTATGTATGTTTGTATGTATGTATGTATGTATAATTGTTTGACACGCTCTGCAGCCTGAACGGCTCGATGGATTTTAGCTTGAGAGGTGTCGTTAGATTTGTATTTACTGTGAGAGTGACACTGGGTATATCAAAATAAAAAAAAAACAAAATGGCGAATTTTTGGCGCCAAATTCAAATATTTGGCACGCTCTGTGGCCTGAACGGCTCGATGGATTTTAGTTTGCGAGGTGTCGTTAGATTTGTAATTACTGTGAAAGTGATATCGTAAAAAAATAAAACTAAAAAAGTAAAAAATGGTAATTTAAAAAACTAAAAAACCCGACTGCTTTTCTGAGTATTCATGAAAAAGCCCTAAAACAAGAAAGTCGTTGTAGCAGTCGGGACCCATTCTAGAAAGTCAGCCGTCTAGTCAGTAGATCTATGATGTAATGGGTCCCGACTGCTACAACGACTTTCTTGTTTTAGGGCTTTTTCATGAATACTCAGAAAAGCAGTCGGGTTTTTTAGTTTTTTAAATTACCATTTTTTTCCATGGTCCCAGTAGGCTTCGACTCCACTGGGCCTCTGCAGTTTGCTGACGACTCTTTTAGGCGCGCGGGAACCATACGCGCCGTCGATGACTTGGGCTCGGGTATCGGCACCTTTTATCACGGAACAAATCAGAGAAAAACCAAATCTTACCTTAGGACAATGCGGACAAACATAAACATGTTTTTCTTTTTTTTCTTTTGGTTTCGCAGCTTTCTTTTTGGCTCTCTCCTTCATTGTCAAGAGTTCATGTGAGAACTTGTGTTTATAAGTAGAAATAATATCTGTAAAAAAACACTCTAATGTCATAATAAGCTTATCTTATAAACCGTTAAATTTTGGTCGTTTTAATCCCGTGGAGGGTCCATTCGGTACATGAAACGCACACATTTGGTAACGCTATTTCGCTCGCACGACAGCGCCGACTCTTATCTCTGTCCTTGTCTATCAGTGACTATCGGTTTGCGATGTGTGAGTTTCGAATTCAGGTTTTATATGTTATGTTTATCAATGGTTATAACCATTGATATACTATAAGCGCCTAAAAAGAGTTAGAGAGAGCAATTATTTTACCTTATTTGTTGCAAAAGTGCCTCAGCGTAATTCAGAGTTTTAATTTATTTATTTATGTACACACAAACACTTAACAACGAGAAAAACAAATACAGATAAAAGAGTACAAAGGTACTGCTTATTTCTAGCGAAGTTTCTACCAACAGACCTGCGACAGGAGAGTTGGATGAGAGATGTAAATGCAGTGTTTTTATTCAGTTAGTAAGAGTTTTTAAGTTACAAATTCCTTTATTGGTCATATGATCAAAATTCTCATTTTATAAATAAAACAATGGGAAAATGAGAAGCCTGTAACCAAATTTGTATGGTTCACAACACAGATATAGCTAGACATAGATAACGCAAGCATCACGATCTGTATAAAAACAAAGCGTGCCATTTTTTGACTACCTATTATGACGTCACAAGCACTATTTAGTGAAGACGCCACCAACAGCACAATTAACCATTTTTATATTTTTAACTGTGTACATTTTTAGCTGTACTCCGATGCAGACTGAGCGCGATAGTGACCACTTACGATTTTTGTACATAAGCTAGGCACGCGAAGTAGTTGCTCTTGCGTTATCTAGGTATATCTATATCTGTGTCTATAACCATCCCAAAAGTGATTTACATAGAAGATAACTAGAGGTTACATTGATATATAATAAAGGAAGATATGTTATGTGCTAACATTGCAATCAGAAAAACCTGGACTCGTAACTCACACATCTATGATCAGTGTCATCACAGTCGCAAACCTGCAGTCACTGATAGACAAGGACAGAGATAAGAGCCGGCACTGTCCTGTGAACAAAATAGCATTAGCTGCCAAATGTGTGTGATCGTCGTGACCAATGTGAAATTGCGCCTATGTAGGCACAATTTCAGCGGTCCACGCGCAAAAGGCGAGTCACTTATATTCCGCTGTTTTGATTTAATATAAAAGTGAAAATAATATCATTCAAAAGTCTTGGAATACAAAAGGTAACATACGTGTGTAGTCAGTAGAAATCTAACAAGCCCTCCCTCTCCACCCTAGACCGCGAGAAACCATAACATGATTTTTCAACTCAAAAGAAAAAAAATACTAATCTACCCCCATGACAAAAAGATGTGAATTTATAGAGTGTAAAAAAAAGAAATTCCCTAAAGTCCTTAGAATCCATATTTTATGGTAATAGACAAGCGAATGGACCAATATTCCCTTAGGAACATGAAAGATGAACATTCAGCCTAATTCTCCATATAGAAATATAATCCTTATTACCCTAGCTTAACGTTCAATTTTGCGTAAGTAAACGTGATCAAATGTTTTATAAGAATATATACCTTAACCGAAAAGGATAAAGTTCATATTTGTATGAGTTTTTAAAGTACTGATTATGCTGTCTATGCAACTTGTACTTAGCCCAATTTTAATGTATATTGTATAGGTAACAAGCTAGGGTAGCAGAATTTCTTGATTATATTGACGTTGAAAATTAAAAAAAGCTATTATAAACTAGATTTTGGCCTCTTTAAAATAGCCGTCGTCTATTCAATAATCATAATAAAAGATGTAAAATTGATATGCTGTTACATTTTAAATGTAGTTTGAGACCAAAATCTCCGGTCATCAATGCCGGTAAATGCATAATCCAAATAAATAACACACCCTCGTAATATAATTACAAACTTACCTTTGTTTACTCAGGTTTATAATTGAATTCAGTTAATAATAGCACAGGTGTACGTAATTATTACACTATCCTATCACGGTAAGTAAGAAACGATATTTTTCTAACTGATAAAACGAAAGAAAATCATAAATTTCCTGAATGAATCCGAAAATGACCTAAATCCAAAATGTTTTTTTTAACAATGACGTTGACGTGGACTGCTTCGTTCGGAAAAAGCACAGATTATAGAGAGATATGAGAAAGTTTTTTGTCTAGGTGGTCACCAAAGTTAGGGTTCACCACTAGAATTAGAGGACATGTGCACGCTTCCAAAACAAAAAAAAAATATTATTCATTCAAGAATTTAAATAATTCTGAATAGAATGGGTACCAAGAATACCGACATGACCAGGAATCCAAGCTATGACAACATTAATACCAAGTTCATGACATTGAAATAGTAAATCTCTAATTTTTAAAATTATAGGGAATCTTGACTTAGATCTGAAAGGATTAGATAAAATGGCTTGAAGGCAACTTTTTGAGTCAGAGAAAATTATGGAGTTATTTAATTTATGAGACATAACAAATGAAATGGCTTCAAATATGGCAATTGATTCACCTGTAAAAACAGATGTAACAGAAGGGCACTTATAATTTAAAATAATTTTTGTATGAGGGATCCAAACAGCAACTCCTACAGGGCTATCATCCGAGACTTTGGAAGCATCAGTGAATATAGTAGTCCAATTATTATAATTAGAGGAAACTTTTTGGACAAATATCTTATTTGGTTCTAAGGTATTTTTGTGAATTCCAAAGTCCAAAAGGATCTCCGGTTGAAATACCAGAGCATTATAAGGCACCGAGTACAAATATAAAATGGGGTTTTGAAAAAGTGGGCTAGAAAGACGAGTGAATTGAAGGTAGGCACGAAGAAGACAAGGAAGTTCAATATTAGAACGACGACTACAAGAGTCAAAGATTGATGATAATTGATCCAGCTTACCAAGAAGGGGATGCTCAGAATTTTGCACAAGTTTAAAAATAAATCTATTTGCCAGAAATTGTCTTCGAATCGAAAGGGGAGGCTCAACACACTCAACTTGCATGGCATTAATTGGGGACGACTTCATCGCCCCGAGAATAATTCGTAAACATTTTGATTGTATTTTATCAAGTTTTTGCAGGCCAGATTTGTTACAAGGATCTAACAGGAACATACCATAATCAAAATGACTACGAACTATAGCATTGTAGATCAGTTTTTGAGTATATGGGTGAGCACCCCACCAAACACCAGAAAGAGATCGAAGAACATTAACGTTTCTTTCGCATTTTTGAGAAATAAAGTCTGTGTGAGCAATACCTGATAATTTTGTATCTAACCAAACTCCTAAAAATTTAACATTGTTCACCGGAGAGATATTTTCACCGTTAACTTTTATATCAACAGGAGGAACAATCTTTTTTTTTGTAAACACAACTACAGAACTCTTAGAGGCTGATAAGGATAAACCGTGTTGTAGAAGCCAATCAGACAGATATCCAAGGGCGGAATTAAGACGATTACTAGCCTCATCTAGAAATTTTCCAGAACAGTATAAAGCTAAATCATCAGCATACTGTAATATTTGACAAAATGAATCTGTAGAAAAATGTAAATCATAAGTATAAAGGCTAAATAGGAGCGGACTTAAAACTGAACCTTGTGGTAAGCCTTTCCAGATAGTCTTAGGGGGAACAGAGGAGTCTTGAGTTTTAATGGAGATGGTTCTCTCCATTAATAGATTACAAATGAAACGGACTAATTTTTTGGGAACATTCAACTGATGCACAAGTTTATCCCTGAGCACCGGCAGTAAAACATTATCGTAAGCTGAGGCAATATCCAAAAAAGCTCCTACTAAAAACTGCTTACTTAACAAAGAAATACGAATATCGGAAATTAATATACTAAGACTATCCATTGTGCTCATACCTTTACGGAAACCAAACTGGGAAGCGGGCAACAAGTTCCTATTTTCCACAAACCACTCAAGTCGATGCTTCATCATATGCTCTGCAACCTTGCACAAAACAGATGACAAAGCAATAGGCCTGTAGCTATTTGGGTCTGATGGGTTTTTGCCAGGCTTAATAACCGGAATTATTTTTTGATGTTTCCACGGTTGAGGAACCAAACCGCACTCAAAAAAGTTATTAACAAGAACTAGGTAATATTGCTTAGTACTTCTTGAGGCGTTTTTTAAAAATGAGTAAGGGATCCCATCTGCACCAGGAGAGGAATCAACGAGACCATCAAGTGCCAATCGAAGTTCAGAAAAAGAGAATGGGGCATCAAAATTATTTTCGGAAGGAAGAAAAGTCGGAGAAGAGGGAAAACAGTCCAAAGTTGGAACTGAGGGAGGAGCCAGTTTATCAGAGAAAGATTCAATCCAAGAAGAAGGATCGTTAGCTGAAATAGTAACAGAATTACAGGATCCTCTATATCTTTTGATTTGCTTCCACACTAGTGAAGAAGGCGAACAGGGAGATAAGCTCTGACAGTAGCGTAGCCAACCATCTTTTTTCTTTTTAGAAAGAAGTCTCTTAGCAAGGGCTGCTTTTCTTTGGTAGACTAAAAAATTTTGAAGAGTCATTGAATTAGAATAATTATTCTCAGCTATTTTTCTTTCCTTGACAGCTGAAGTGCATTCTTTATCCCACCAAGGAGTTGAAACTTTGAACCTGTAGGGTTTTTTAAGAGGAAAATTATCATCAGCACTACAAATAATGGTGTCTACAAATTTAGAATAGCAATCAACCAGATTGTTACTGTCAGGAACGGCAAGAGAGACCAACTTATTTTCAAGAGAATCAGAATAAGAAGACCATCTTGCATCATTTAATCTATATTTAAGGGAGGGATTAAAATTGCGCATTGGTACTACTCTATCAGAGATAGAGATAATAATAGGAAAGTGATCACTACCATAAGAATGAGACAAAATATTCCAGAAAAGAATGGAAGCAAGAGAGGCAGAGCAAGCTGTAATATCCACAGCTGAACTAGGGTTTTGAGTAGGGTGAACTCTCCTCGTAGGGGAACCGTTGTTAATAACACACAGATCAGCTTCATCAAAAATTTCAAGGAGGGCACGACCAAAGTAATCATCATGGCTCGAACCCCATGAGCGATGGTGAGCATTTAAATCTCCCAAAAAAATTATTGGAGAGGGAACTGAGGAAAATATACATAAAAGGTCTGGAATTAACCTAGAATGAGGATGGGGAATGTATGCAGAAATGAAAGTTATATTAAAAGCCCTAACAGCAACGATATTAATGTCAGGAGAAGTAGGGGGAAGAGGTATAAGAGAGAAAGGAAGGGAGCGCCTAACAAAAAGGGCACTACCTGCATACCCATCAGCCCTATCATTCCGAAGACAGGAGTAACCTGAGACCCTAAAGTGAGAACCAGGCACCAACCAAGTCTCCGAAATGGCAATGACTGAGGGGTGAAATTTGTTTATAAGAAATAATAATTCAGGCTTCTTCGGCCTAATGCTTTGAGTGTTCCATTGAAGTGTCGAGACTGGGTCCATTATTAATATTAGAGAGAATAAAGGAAAGTTTATGGGCAACGTGGGGCGGTAAAGAGGAATTATTACGAGAAACTAGACTAATGATTAGAGATAAAAGTAGTTCTAAGAGGTTATCCTCTTGAGGGGACTTAGGAGATGAATTTTGAGAAAGAAGAGAGAAGCCATTGGGAAAAGATGAAGAATCCTCAGCAATGATGGATCTATGGGCAGCTTTGTCATAAGACTTGCCAAGAGGAGCTCTAGGCTTAGGAGATAAAAATACAGTTTTTTTATATGAAGAAGCCTGAGTAAGGCTAGAAGATTGGGAAGATGAGTTAGAAGATTGAGACGGTAAATTTTGAGTGACTTCGGAATATAGTTTTTTAACACTAGGAAGTGAACGAGAAGCCTCATCGTAGGAGAGATTTTCCTGAGACATTAATATTTTTATAGATTTTTGTCTCCCTTGCTCGGGACAGTTACCATAAATGGCAAAGTGACGGCCCAAGCAATGGATACAAGAGGCTTTGGCCTCTACCACATCACAGCTGTCACCAGAGTGAGGTTGTGAGCACCTAAAGCACCTTGCCTTGGACCGACACTGTGCCTTAACGTGCCCAAAGCGGCAACAATTTAAGCATTGAATTGTGGGGTATTGATATACCTCCACAGGAAGAGATGTGTGGTACAAAAAAACCCTTTGAGGAAGAGTTTGCCCCTTAAATGTGATGACAATTGTCTGCGTTGGGATCCACGAGATCTTGCCGTCCTGTTTGTTTTTTCGGTTTAGTCTCCGAGCTTTTAAGATCATTCCACACCCGTCGGGAAGAATCACTGAATCAACGAATTCGTCCATAGACATGTCGACCGGCACTTGACGGACGATGCCCATTTTGGTGATATTATATGATGGAATCGTTGCTAAATATTTGGTTCCTAAGACTGCGTTACATAGAAACAAATTAGCCGCCTCACCAGAGGTGAATTCGACGGAGATTTTGTTTCTGCCCACTTTTTTAATACCGTCCCTGCAGATGTTGTTTATTTTATTTTGAATTAATAATTGACCAAACTTAACTGGGCGAATGGATGTCCCAGCAGACGGATCCGGTTCGGATCGAGAAACGTGGACTATGAACGGGCCCTTTTCTAAAGGACTGTAAGACTTGATGCCCTCCATCAGAGAAGGGTGAATAAATATTGTCTGAATGGCCGCAACAGCCATGTCTTTGTCGATTATGGTTTTTTTTGAAACAACCTCAATTGTTTCTGCGTCAATCTTATGTCGTCGCTTACCAAATGTAGAGGACGATACAGCGTCAGGAGGGTCAGGAGGAGCTGGAGGGGGAGGCGGATGGTCCATATCTGAATAAATAAATAAAAAAAAACACTAAAATCTGCGAAGAAAACGTAACAATTCTAACCGTTACTTTTTAAAATAAGTAGATTTGAAAAAAATTGAACTATCCAGCAAGGCTGACAGCTATCAAATCCCGAAAATGACCTAAATCCAAAATGTTTTTTTTAACAATGACGTTGACGTGGACTGCTTCGTTCGGAAAAAGCACAGATTATAGAGAGATATGAGAAAGTTTTTTGTCTAGGTGGTCACCAAAGTTAGGGTTCACCACTAGAATTAGAGGACATGTGCACGCTTCCAAAACAAAAAAAAAATATTATTCATTCAAGAATTTAAATAATTCTGAATAGAATGGGTTTTTCGCTTGGCTTATGAGCACTACTCACTCACAGAGTACTTTGTAATATACGTAATATGTTTACACAGTCACTAAAGATGACACAGTCTAGAAATGGTTTTTGGAGTTAGTTCTATTAATTATTCAAAGTATATAATAATTCATATTTAGTTTCGTATCGTATCACATACAATTTATAACGTTACTTTAATATTAATACATCAGCAGACTCATTTTGTATCATTCATGATTTGATTTCTGTTATTAAGTTAAACACCAAGTAAAGATAAATTACACAAGCTATAATGAAATGACCCAGCTAGGCGAAAGACAGGGCTAGTTTGCCATGCCACCGTGACGTCTGGTCTTAATGTGAATGGACGCGCGCCCACGCCCGTAGGCACCCACGCACGACCGCATCCACACCGCTGCCGCGCCGCTAATGGTTTGTCTTTGTTTAATTCTACCTACAATTTCTAAACGAACTGTTCTCAATTGTATTTTTTTCCATGGCAAGGAATACGGTTCAATGTCATTGTCAAACAACTGTCAGCTCAAGTTGTCAATGGTCAATGTGTACGGAGGAAGTGCGGCACATTAAATTATTTCTTGATTTTTATTTATTTAAAAGTTACTCCAAATAGTATGAAAACATCTACGTGACGTTGTACAAACTATATTTAATTGTAGTTTTATATATCGTACCCAAACATAAGTATATGTCCTTGAATTTGACATTAACCTTTGAATTAATAAACATAATGATTCGTTTTGGTAATTATTTTAAATCATAAACTGTGAACTGTTTTAAAATTACGACTAATTTGTCGTGTTTTTCGTAACAAATAACGAGACGGAGGTGAGTAATATGTTTGTTTTATAATGTTGTTGAAGAAAGAGGTTATGTTCATTAATATGTTTAAATATAAAAAAACTAGACTTGTTTTTAGGAGTTGCTCGCGAGGGCGTAAGATTGAGTGGTATTAAAAATAATATTACGTAATATATATAATTGCCGGTGCGTAGGTGAGTGATACGTTTGAAACAACCGGTTCTATTATTTTCCTCATCTGTATAGTTTTGTATTTTCTGAGACAAAAAGAGCCTTACTATATTTATAACATAAAGTAATCAAACAGTGATTGAATAACTACATTTTTCTTTCAAGATTCCTCAAAATATTTGTGTTTAGTAAGAAAGTTCTAAATTGATTTTATAGTGATAGTAGCTGACGGAAAAAACAATCAGATCACTATTTGCCATATATTATATCCAAAAATAAAATGTGCAGTCGGCTTAGGAGAGTAAACAATAGTCTACAACCTTATCCCGGACGTACCGTGTATACACAAAAATTGAATCTATAAATATAAAATTGTTGAACCCGTTCCAAAGGAGTTCGATTACAAATACTGTGACACATGACTCTTATATATCAGATAAAAATTGGCTATTTAACATAGGGGCCGTTCAAGTATTACGTAAGCAGATTTTTCGCACCTGTTAACCCCCCCTCCCCCTCGCCAGCAAAAGTAAGCAAAGATCTAACCCCCACATGCTTACATAAACATTGCTCAGTGATATGTGTCTGTCTTTTCATTTTCATGTGATTTTAGAACATCGAGATTATTCTCTTAAAAAAATACTGCTGACGTAATCACCATCCAGATCTCCCCCGCCCTATACCCCATGTCATCAAAAATAAACAAAGCAAAAAACCCCCACCCCTCTATAATGCTTAAGTAATACTTGAATGGCCCCATACCTTATATAAATTACACACACACAACCAAATTGAGAACTGGCTTTTTTGAAATCAGCTAAAATGCTATGGTACTAAACCATAGCACATAGGATATGAGAGCAAAACTGTAATATCTATGCTTGTAAATGTTGCCAGTATTTTAATCAATTTTATCTCTATTTTTTCAGGAACCTAGAGCTGTGAAATCCCACCAAAAATGTTAAACAATAGTTTTAAAATGTACAAACTTACACAAATGAGTACCTTATTACAAAAAACGATAGCCCTCAACGCAAAAAGAAAAGTGTATGACCTACCAAAATCATACTCCTGTATATGTGGCCAGGTCTATTTAAAAAAAGAAGGACCGAACCATAGATATGAAATATCTCGCATCTACTCAACACAGAGTGACCAGCATAGACAAAAAGTTGTTATTGAAACTCAAACACCAAAGATTGTCTATGACAAATTAGGGGGAAAAGTGTTGCCAGATCCAGATGAAATTGCAGTGAAAGCAGGGTTTTGGAAAGAGAAGATTGATCCATATATTAAGCTGGCAAGATGGGATAGACCTATTGGTATGTGTGTTTCATTTAAGTTTATGACCTATTTTTTTTTACTCTTTGTATGTCCTAGCAAAAGCGTACCCTCAGAGCGAAAGAGGGCACGGAAGAGTATAATTATGGTGAAGGTGTGCCTCGCTTGGGCGGAGCATTTCCGCGTCCTCGTGGAGGCGATCGGCGGCGACGTATCTATAAATACTGTAATATGGAAATATTGTAGAAACAATAACTTTTTTAATAGAGTAACCATGGATTTTCTTGCCAGTTCTTCTCCATAGGAAGCGACCGATTGTAACCGTGCGCTAGCTTCTGACGTTTTATAGGTGCCCATGTAGGCCTAAGTGCAATAAAAAATATTTGAGTTTGAGTATGACAACCTCTTGCGCCGGGCCCTGGTAGAGGCCATGGTCTGGAGCGAGGTGGACTGCCAGGCAGTCACCTCCTTCTGTGAAGCAGTAATACCAGCGAAGGAGGTTGGTCGCCCGCGTGAGGGAATGGACTCCTGCGGGCCCAAAAAGTCGCATGAGCAATTCATCTAGAGCAAATCATATTCCGAATTCCTAGCAGATCATAAGCAAATCTTCTAATGTTCGTAAAATTGTTGCACAAATTAGTCGAATCATACTCAATTCACTGCATATCAGAATCATATTCCTTGTAAATATTGCCGTGTAAAAAAATATTATTCATATTATGATTCTACAAAAGTGGCGTTTTTAGACCTGCTGATCCTGACCATGATTTCCAGCCACTGTAGCCGTGGGCTTGCGGACGGCGAGTAATAGATAGCTCGGTCGTCTGGACTGCCCATTAAATCGGAAGCTTTGTGTAAAATTTCATGCTCCTTGTCCCAGTAGATTCGACTGTTTGATTTTTCAGGAGTTTACCTCCTCTACTGGCCGTGCGCCTGGTCGATAGCCATCGCCTCGGTCGCAGGCACGGTGCCCCTCCAGTCTTCACTCCAGACGGCCGGCCTGTTCCTCGTCGGGGCTGGTCTGATGCGGGGCGCGGGGTGCACTATCAACGATCTGTGGGACCGCGACGTCGACGCTAAGGTAATGCTGAAGGAGGTTTGGAGGCTTCAAGTCTCGAGTTCTATGTAGCTGGAGTGTTCAGTTACGGAGCGGAGAGTTCCTAGGCGAGAGCTCCGCTCCGCTTTGCTGTAGCCTTAGCATTTTAACCTAGCCTGTCCGTGTTGGGGTGCCCTAAAATATATAAATTCTTCATGTGTAAAATGTCTTTTTTTTCCCAATTTGTATTTGCAATCAGCCCGAAGGCTATGAGCAAATCTGTTCTATGATACTGTTATGCCGAGTGGCTTAACATTGGAAGCATCTATTCATCTGCTGTCCAGAGCTACTGCCTGTCTTCTAGGTCGAGGATGTGATGACGTTTTAAGGTCATAGCTCATTAGAGCCACCCGGCAGCCACTGCGCACTGCCTAGCCTCCTGCAGCTAGTATTCTTAAAACTGAGCAACCCTCAGTGTGTGAGTCCGACTCGGTCTTGCCCTGTTTAAGTTTCTAACAACGAATCTTTCTCACCTCCAGGTAGAACGCACAAAAACCCGTCCTCTAGTGACGGGTGCCGTCTCGGAGACACAAGCGGTGGTATTCCTCGCCGCGCAGCTGAGCTTGGCTCTGGCGGTGCTCTTGCAGCTCAACTGTTACAGCATCGTGCTAGGAGCTAGCAGTATGCGTGAGTATTGACCATGTTTTTACAAGGTTTTATTTAGTTTCACCTGATCGATGTTTGTCTGTGGTCAAATCTTGCTAATTAAATTTGATCCACTTCCTGGTTACCGATTGAGCTGAAATTTTTAACCGACTTCGGAAAGTAGGAGGTTCCATTTTCGGCTGTATGTTTTTTTTTATGTATGTGTTCACCCATATCTCGGTCAATTGTGGACTGATTTCGAAAATGTTTGTTTTGATTGAAAGATTATACTTCCAAATTGGTCCCATAGAAATATTGTTTTGATCTGATGATGAACTTCGAAAATATAGAAGGGCGGAACTCTTCCAAAAATCATAGCAGAACTGTCGTTACAAGTAAATTGCTTTGTTTATACATGTAGTCGGTGACTGACAGAAGGAATAAGGGGAGGGGATACATAGAACTCATCTGATGATGAAGCCAGTAGGTAGGTAAGACCCGTACTTTTTTTTAAAACTCGAATTAATTTACGTATGTAGGAAATTAATTTCTTCAAGTAAACGTCAGCTGGGCGAGTTCAATGACCTGTAAGTAGTTAGTACGTAACGGTGACGATAACTACCTACACTGTCATTGATTCGTTTACTTAAAGAATTTTAATTTCGTACATGCGTATATGAATTCCAGTTTAAGTAAAAAAGTACTTTATTGTTTTTATTGTATCTTTAAAAATCGATAGTGTTTCATGTACCGGATCGACCCTCCACGGGATTAAAACGATCAAAATTTAACGGTGTATATTTCTAAGTACATATATAAGTATTATAGTTAAATTACACCCAGACACAGAACAAATGATCGTGCTCATCACACAAACATTTATCCTGGATGGGAATTGAACCCATGGCCTCCGGCATAGCATTCAGGGCCACTAACCACTAGAACAACAGGCTAGACCACTAACAAACTATGGCTGCCAAATTTATGTTTTGCGGTCCCACCATTCGATTGGCAGACATGTCCAGTTCAGTCCCACTTTCAGTATAATACGTGACAAATAAATTGAACTAAAATGGTCGTCGTTGCTATAGTTACGCGCAACCCCCACTGTGCCGCACCTCGATTGAGGCCCTAAAATCTGTTACTATTTTGGTTCAACTTATACGTAACATTTTACTTACTACGTTGCTATAGCTACGCGCAGCCCCCACTGTGCCGCACTTCGATTGAGGCCCTAAAATCTGTTACTATTTTGGTTCAACTTATACGTAACATTTTACTTACTACGTTGCTATAGCTACGCGCAGCCCCCACTGTGCCGCACTTCGATTGAGGCCCTAAAATCTGTTACTATTTTGGTTCAACTTATACGTAACATTTTACTTACTACGTTGCTATAGCTACGCGCAGCCCCCACTGTGCCGCACTTCGATTGAGGCCCTAAAATCTGTTACTATTTTGGTTCAACTTATACGTAACATTTTACTTACTACGTTGCTATAGCTACGCGCAGCCCCCACTGTGCCGCACTTCGATTGAGGCCCTAAAATCTGTTACTATTTTGGTTCAACTTATACGTAACATTTTACTTACTACGTTGCTATAGCTACGCGCAGCCCCCACTGTGCCGCACTTCGATTGAGGCCCTAAAATCTGTTACTATTTTGGTTCAACTTATACGTAACATTTTACTTACTACGTTGCTATAGCTACGCGCAGCCCCCACTGTGCCGCACTTCGATTGAGGCCCTAAAATCTGTTACTATTTTGGTTCAACTTATACGTAACATTTTACTTACTACGTTGCTATAGCTACGCGCAGCCCCCATTGTGCCGCACTTCGATTGAGGCCCTAAAATCTGTTACTATTTTGGTTCAACTTATACGTGTAACATTTTACTTACTAATGTATTTCTTTTTACAGTTCTCGTAGTAACATACCCCCTAGCAAAGAGGTTTACGAACTACCCTCAGATCTTTCTTGGCGCAACTTTCAACTGGGGCGCCTTGTTGGGGTACAGTGCGATACAAGGAACCATAGACTTAGCGATCTGTGCGCCGCTCTACATCGGCGCGTTGGCATGGACGGTTGTCTATGATACTATCTATGCTCATCAGGTGAGTTCATTTATCACCTTCATTATTATTAATCTGTACTTGTTTCTAGAGTGGAGCGAAAGGGCGCGTCAGTTTTACTGACTAAAAGCAACCTATGTTCTATGCTTCACTTGCCTTTTGCAGTCTATAACCATGGGTTTTCTTTTCTGAAAACCCATGCGAAAGCGTGCGAAAGGCTAATTGGTGATCCAGATCTGGTTAAGTCCAATCTTCAAAGCCTTGAGCACAGGCTTAGAGAAGCCAGCCTTTCGGTTTTTTGCAGGATGAATTTTGGAGAGAGTGCGCGGGAATTGCATGACTTAATTCCGCCATATCCGTTCTACCCTCGGACAACCCGACGCACGGCGAATATCCACCCTTACGTTGTTGAAACTTCTGCGGTCTGGACTAAGCGTTTTGCTTCGTCGTTTATACCGCGTACATCGAAGGACTGGAACAGTTTGCCTGCTGCGGTCTTCCCGTCCGATTATAATTTGGGTGTCTTCAAGGCTAGAGTGAATAGGCTCTTAATAAACTAGTGCGCCTCACCATCAACGATTGCATCACTGCTTACCATCAGGTGGGATCGCAGTCAAGCACTAGTTCTCCCATGGCCCTAGCCTGACATCTCTTTGAGACGTGTGTGAACTCTACGCACTGACGACTGGGGCTCGGTCCTTTTTGGACGGGCGAACGGCAAGTTACCCGTTGCTGCATGACTTACGCGTGGAGATGCAACGTCGGGGCGAAACTCCGCGGCCGCGACAAGTCGCGGCATGGCGGACAGAGCTCCGGCGGGATCTCATGGTGAAATGGCGAGAGCGACTGTCGCAACCTCGTGCTGGGCACGCCACGATCGAGGCGGTAAGGCCCCTCTTTGAGGCGTGGCTGGAAAGGCCCCACGGCGTCGTCACCTTCCGTTTGGCGCAGGTGCTGACCGAACACGGCAAGTTCGGTCCGTACCTGTACAAGATTCGTGCGGAGACGACGCCCGGGTGTCGCCACTGTGCGGACCGCCCGGTGGACACGGTGGAGCACACAGTCGAGGTGTGCCCCGCTTGGGAAGAGCAGCGCCGTGTCCTCGTGGGGGCGATCGGCGGCGATCTCTCGCGCCGGGGCTTGGTTCAAGCCATGCTCCGGAGCGAGGAGGAGTGGCAGGCGGTCGCCTCCTTCTGCGAAGCAGTAATGCTGGTAAAGGAGGAGGCCGACCGCCTTAGGCAAAGGCGGACACGCCGCCGCCGCCGCCGGGTTTCCGATCCCAATTTCCGGCCACCGTAGGCGCGGGCTCGCGGACGGTGGGCAATGGGTAGCTCGCTGTCCGTCCGTCCGGTAACAGACCGGTCCGAGCTCAGGTCGTCTACGGCGCGCACCGTTCCCGCGCGCCTCAAGGAGTTGTCAGCAAACTGTAGGGGTCCAGCAGGGCCGAAGCCTACTGGGGCCAAAGGTTATGCGAGAGTGTCACCACGGGCCCCGGGACAAAGGCGAGGAATGGAAAGGTAGGTTTTTAGTCAGTAAAAGTCTGACACTGTTTCCCGCCCCACCCAAGGGCGGGATTCGTCATTGGATGACTTTACCTACCACAAAAAAAATAAAAAAAAAAAGTTACCCGTTGCTCATCGTCCGCAAGCCCGTTTACTGACACCGCTTTTAGGCACGGAAATGTCTGTTTTCCGCACTAGTGCAGTGCAGGGCTTGTGTTCGACCCCGCCACAATTTTATTATGTTTATCGTATCAGGCGGGCGTCGAACCTGTGCCGCCTTATTCCAAAACGAGATCTAAAATAGTTTCGGGACTATTACTAGGTTTAATCTCGATTAAACGCTACCTAAATGTAGTTTTCGTGATTAAATCTAAATTTAAAACCAATTAAAAGCGATCTAAATGTATTTCTGGAACTATTACTAGGTTTAATGCCAATTAAAACTAGTAATAGTTCCGAAACTATTTTAGATCGCGTTTTGGAATAAGGCGGCACGAGTCGCGCGTGTATAGACAAACGTCGTTTGATACGCGTGCAAACTTTTCACTGCAGCCTTTGCATTTGTATCAAAATGTTCTTTCCACCAGGACAAAGAAGACGACATGAAGGTGGGTATAAAGTCCACGGCCCTGACGTTCGGCGCGCACACGCGGCCCGCGCTGACGGCGTGCCTGGCGGTGAGCGCGGCGTGCCTGGCGGGCGCGGGCCACGCCGCCGCCCTTGGGCTGCCCTACCAGCTGGCCGTGCTCGCCTACACTGCACATGCCGCGCAACAGGTGATGCTAACTATAAATACTTTTTCAATACACTTTCTCAGAAAGTAGCTCTTATTGCACTACACTTAGGTATATAATGGCACCTGTTACCAAACTGTGACATTTTGATTACTATTTATGTAATGTAGCTATAACCTTTTTGTTCAACCTCTTTGTTCGCAAAACAAATTTTGAATACGAAAAAATAAAAATTGTTTGTGGTCTATGGCCGTCATTTTAAGATGCGCGCGGTTTTTGGTGTAATTTTTTCGAGTGAAATTCATGGGCTGTATTAATTAAATAAAATCAAATACTACAAAAACATTAGAAAATGTTACATCCATATTTTATTGTCACTTAAAATGACAGTATCGTAAAAACATTTTAATCAAGAAAACAAACAACGGTTAGACAATTTGATCAAAAGACTATATAGCCATAGCCTTCAGCTATAGAGAAATTAAAAAAAAAATTAGTTGTGCGCCTATGAAAACAGATTTAATTTTTTACCGCCATATTATGAAAAATTTTACTTATTTTTCTTCACAAGTGTATTGAAAAACGTCGTATGATACACATGTGTAATGAATGGTTACCGTTCTTGGATCCCTTATTACCGCCTCGACGGTAACCTCCTGCATTACACACTTATATCGTAATGTACTATTTCAGTACAGGGTGGACCAGATAGTTGTAAACCAAGGCGACCTTGATAGTTTCAATCCGTGTAGACGGTAGTTTTAAACCGTGACCTTCAACGCCCTTGGTTGGGAGGAGCGTGTTCCCAACCATAGTGACTATTGAGAACGTGTTGGCGCGTGGTTTAAAATCATTTAGCCGTTACACAAACCAAACGCACAGACCTTGAGACTTGATCACCGGGCTATCGGGGCGATTGAGGAGTTTTTTGCTCCCGCATCCAGCTGTGTGCTGGCAATTAATGCTTGCTATGACCTGCCTGACCTGTGTTAGTGTCGGTGGTGTCCAACTTGTGACCTTTTTTAAATATTTTTGGGAATAAATATAACATGGTGTAATGATTTTTGGAATCGATTCAGTTACTGATACTGAATAAACTATATTCAGGTTTCGCATATATACTAAAAATAATGTTGTATAAAAAAATATTTAACCTAAAAACCTGTTGTAAAGACCTTTTTTTAACAATTTTTTAAACCAATTTTTTCGTTCAATTACAGATATACACACTAGACACAGAAAATCCTGAAGACTGTGCTTCGAAATTCAAATCAAACTCTCAAGTAGGTGCTATCATCCTTATGGGTATCCTAGCAGGAGGATACAAGCAGTACTTGGATAACAGAGCCGATAATGTGAACCAAGAGGATACGACCAAAGGCTGCCTCTTCAGCTAAGTAACTTAAGTGGTACTTTTTAGTACCAAGTGAGTTTTTTTGCCCGAAATATTGAAGAAACATGAGCAGAGTGCGTAGAAATGATTCTGTAGTTAATTTGAGTTTTTGCCTCGAGTGGTACTTTTTAGTACCAAGTGAGTTTTTGACCGAAAATATGGAAAATCATGAGCAGTTTGCGTAGAGATGTTTGTGTAGTCAATTTGTGTTGTTGCCTCAAGTGGTACTTTTTGGTACCAGCTGAGTTTTTCCACGAAATAATATAGAAGATGCATTTGTGTAAATGAATTTATAGATATATATATTTTTTTTAGTTAATTTAGATGTGAAGAAGTGCTACCAAATATGCTTGAGTACAAAACATTATAATCATTGTAACAGTTAAAATAACTATATGGTGCTTTGTAAAAGTAAGGTTTTAATTGTTAAAACTGTAACTAGTGATGTACTATATTTTTCTTTGGAAGTGTGACTTAATCTAGTAGAGTCTGTCTAAAAAGTCAAACGACTTGTGTAGTGAGGGTTTTCGAAAATGATATTCACCAGGTGGCAGCACTGAGTCGTCAGGTCCAGGCACCTGTCAAGACGCTAATGTTAATGACATTAGTTAAATTGACGTCTATGTCATTAATACGTTTTGTAATGTAAGTGGCCTTCCGGCTAAGTGGCGCCAACTGGTGGTGGGAATTTTCCTAAAAACCCTCATTATTAGGGTACACTGAAATCTAATGTAGTCAACACTGGTTGAATAATCAAGTTTGATTAAAAGTTCATCATTGTTTACTGATAGAACCTTATAGGGTATAACCGTAGTGTTTTCAAAATTAGTCTCAGAGTGGTACTTTTAAGTACCAACCGCCATAACTCATATGCCCCACGATATTTCTAAACACTGTTACCTGTTCAGCCAAGTTAAAATCGTTTCGTTTAGCATGAGCGCTTAGAGTTAGCCACGCCCCCAATTCCTTTGTCCTGGCCACGTGACTGAGCGTTGATATGACGTCAGATCAAAGGAATTGGGGGCGTGGCCAACTAAACGACAACGAATGACGAACGAACGACGTGGACAACGAATTACGCTTGGAGTTGGCGTTATCTCAACGCTTAGTCACGTGGTCAGAACAAAGGAATTGGGGGCGTGGCTAACTAAAAGCGTTCACGCTAAACGAAACAATTTTAACTTGGCTAGGGGGGCTGTAGTATCTAAAAACTATAGTAGCATTTATTTAGTATCAGTATTTTTCGAAAACATGGAAAATAGCTCTACGCAGTCGCAAAATAGGGATTCCTTATTTGCCTGTGACTGTCATTGCATTACCGAGCACCAGGTGAGGGTCGCTTTTTTTTATGGTAGGTAAAATCATCCAATGACAAATCCCGCCCTTGGGTGGGGCGGGAAATAGTGTCAGACTCTTACTGACTAAAAACCTACCCTGCTCCATTCTTTGCCTTTGTCCCAGGGCCCCGGGTAACATTTTCACATAACCTTTGGAGGTGAGGGTCGCTGGAATCCGATGGATGCAAGACGAGGACCAGTCGTTGTGGCGAAGCTTGGGGGAGGCCTATGTCCAGCAGTGGACGTCCTTCGGCTGAAATGATTATGATGGCGATTTATTTTTTGTTCCAAGCCAAAATGGACTTTAAAGGTTCATATAATTGTTATTATTTAATTTTATAATAAATTGTAGTGTGCTGTGACTAGTCTTAGTAATGGAATATTATTGGTTTCCTCTGCTATCCGCCAACTAAATCACGAATATTTCTATTACTTATAAATTGGTGTGCGATCCAACGCGTATGCGATCGCGAAGCGAAGCGGCGCCATATAAATACGATTGATACCTTATTGCGGTGGCCTACGTGACCAACCACGATGCGTATACAATCTGATTGTATCCACTTCACTTTTTTTTTGTTATTTTATTCCACAACTATCACACAACGCCGTCTAGTCCCAAGCTAAGCAGAGCTTGTGTTATGGGTACTAGACAACTGATAAACATACTTATATATTTCTGAATACATACATATTATAGATAAATTACACCCATACACAGAACAAATGATCGTGCTCATCACACAAACATTTGTCTTGGGTGGGAATCGAACCCACGACCTCCGGTATAGCAGTCAGGGCCACTAACTACTAGACCAAGAGGCCAGTCACTTTACTCAACGCCATACCGTACCTACGTATAGTTGATCAAGTAGACCACCGGAATAGAAAATCAATTGTTTGTTAAATCGCGCCGCATTGCTTCGCGATCGCATTGAACGTAGAACATCGCGTGAGAAGAGAGGCGTGAAAAGCTGAGGAGATATTATTTTGCACATGTTTTATTTCCGTCTTATTGTTTCAAGAGAGATATGGTTTAGTTGGTGTATTGCAGAATTCTCGCCTCTGTATTATTTGTAAATAAATTATATAGTTTATGTTTGATTACCTCGCTTAATTAATATATTATTATCAGAGATCGAACGAACGAACTACGCGAAGTAGATCCCAGATTCGCCGCTCTTTAGTTCGTTCTTTCACTCTATATAGGGTGACTGGTAATTAGTGACCGATACTTAAACACGTGATTGTAGTCATGATAACAAACAAGTTTTACTATGGGACCTAACATGAAATCGCGAAAAACAATCAGCAAGTTTAGTACATTTTGACCAGTTAGGCGAACATAAATGTTCCCTAGTAAAAATTGTTTGTTATCATGACTACAATCACGTGTTTAAGTATCGTTCACTAATTACCAGTCACCCTATATGAACGATCTAATTGTAGAACTGAGAGTGAACGAGAGCGTAGCGTTACCCTAGCTAGTCGCATAACTACTGTCATACGCGGTAAGTAAGTTGAACCTATTGCTATGGTTACGCGCAGCCCCCCACCTCGATTGAGACCCGAAAATCGGTTACTGCGCATTCAAGGTCGACCGCCATGATGGGTCAACTTGTGTGATGAGGATTATAACCGATTTTCGGGTCTCAATCGGAATGGAGGGTTATTTATTTATTTATTATATACTTACTTACTTTATTGTACACCATTACACATACTAAAGGAAACTAAAACACATACATACAATGGGCGGCCTTATCGCATTCAGCGATCTCTTCCAGGCAACCTGGAATGGATAGTAATTGCCTGGACAAAAAATGGCCGTAACAAATGATTCAACTTATTTGCCGTAGGTATAGTATAGGGTTTTTTGAGGTGGGAGCTCTGGGTTAAGTAAGAGGGAGTAGCATGCTTTTACTGATTTAAACCACCTGAGTTCCATTTTTTTAGGTGGGGAAATCGTCTAATGACATCTCCTGCCTTTAGACGGAGTGGGAGGGTGTGTCAGACTTTTACTGACTAAAAACCCTCTCCTGTTCCTTCGTTTCCTTTCCTACCAGGGCCGAGTTCCTTTCAGAAGCAGACCCTTGGCCCCAGTAGGCTTCGACCTTACTGGGCCGCAACGGTTTGCTGACATCTTTAGGCGCGCGCGTGGAACATTACGCGCCGTCGACGACTTGTACTGGGTCCGGATAGTCGGACAATGAGCTACCCATTGCTCGCCGTCCGCAAGTCTGTGCCTACGGGGGCCGGAAAACAGGATCAGTGGTGCTACTCTCTAAGAAAACGCAGCGCTGCCGCAACGATGAACATCCCCTGAGTTTGTTTCGATGTTTCTTCTCAGGGTAGTCAGCTAGGAAACACCGGCCTCATCTAGTTAAAATTGACGAAAAAAAAAAAATTGACGTGTTAAAGTGTTTTTGAGAACCTATTTGCAAAATAAAAATCATTTATCCAAATAGGACACATTGAATTAACAATCCAATGTATATTTGCATTAGGTTGACAATCCAATGTATCCTATTTGGGTGTTCGTCGTTGAGGCAGCGCTGCGTTTTCTTAGAGAATAGCATCACAGGCCGTTGCCTCACGCGTGTGGCTGCCTCCTTTGCTAGCATTACTGCTTTGCACCTTAGCGCCTTTGCGTTATAAGGTCGCGGTGTCTGGTTCGATCATTCCCATAGAAGACACTAAAATCTGTGGGTAGTTTTAAAAAAATGAATCAATTTACGATCTAGATGTAAGTCGCTAAGCGAACCAAATTGTATTGATGTTTTGTTTATGTATATATATTATGTATAGTTTGTTTTTTTTTTTATGTTAATAAAATGATCTTGCCATTTATATGGGTTTTATTTTTATTTTAGCACTTTCATTGCAGTGTTCGGCAAAAAATATTTTGATTGTTGTTTACCGACTAATATCATTAGTAGAGCAGTGATGGCCGTGTGGTAACAGCCCCGACTTACGAGTTGTAGGTCGCAGGTTCAAACCCAGCCAGGCGCATTACTTTGTGTAATTTATATCATAACCACTGCTCCCAAGTGAAGGAAAACATCGTGAGGAAACCGGCATGTCTTAGAACCATGAATTCGAAGACATGTGACATCCACCAACTCGCACTGGGCCCGCGTGGTGGATTATGGCCCATTCCCTCTCCTAGAGTGGAGGCCACTCAGGCCTCCACTCTAGGAGATCTAGCCAGCAATGGAAACATTATAAGGCTGATGCTATACTATGCTAATCATAAGTCATGACTAAATGTTTCATGACCAATTTTATGTTTGCTTACCATTAAAAAAGACCCAAAATAATAAATTTAAAATCTAAAACTCAAATATGAAAAAATCGCGATTGAAAAAGTATGATACAAAAAAAATCCTTGATGTTCAACAAACGATAGCCGTGGTCGTACTCAATCATTAGACATTCAATCATAACTAAGGATTGATTTATTTAGTCATGACTAAAATCAATTGATTGACCCTGGCCAACACTGTTTCATTGTGTGTACAAGTCAATTCTACGTTTATAAACTTTTCTGCAGAATATTATTGTCATACATTTTGTATTTAACGTTTGACGAGAGCACTAAGGGCCAAGCGGGCGCACGCGCGGTCACCCATCGCGACCGAAGCACGTGTGTCGTGTGCGGCGGTTCCCGTCGCAGAAACCGGATTATTACCTGCGCAATGCCGCTAGTTTAACGGTGTGCATGTAGTCGATGGAGAACTTTTATGTATTACTAGTGACCCACTCCAGATTTGCACGGATGCAATGGTGATATTAATATATTATGTATGTATTTTACATTATTATTAACCTTCCTCTTAAATCACTCTATCTATTAAAAAAAACCGCATCAAAATCCGTCGCATAGTTTTAAAGATATAAGTATACATAGGGACAGACAGCGGGAAGCGACTTTGTTTTGTAATATGTAAAGCCCGGTCGCGGAGCAGGAAGAATTTCGTACAATGACCTTTCTGCCTACTGACAGTGGTCACAAACATTTTTATATTAAGTGCGTTTTACATTAAACATATGAAGGAGAAAAAAAATGATTAATTTATTAAATAAATTATTGTTATTAAATATCTAAATAATTTATTTCAATTTAATATTATAACAATTTAAAAATCGAATTAAAATTACTAGTTTGGTAGAAATATGATAATAAAATAAAAATTATCATTGTAATTCATTATTTAAAATGAATTTCGTCAAGGATTTTTGTAGTGACTAAATGCTAACCAAAAAAAAACCACATTCAAAAAAGAACAAAACTTAAAATAACAGTAAAAAGTTTACGGTAAAGGGTTTACAATCCCTGACGACGGAGGCCATTGCATCTGTGCGAGCGAGACGCGTTATATTTACGCGGGAGTGACAGAGACAGGTAATAATAGGTCAACGTACGAAATTCTTTCTACTCCGCGTCCGGGCTTTAGTGATAGTGATTATGTAGCCGTAAGGGCGCGGAGCGCGGCTGCTCGCGCGGCGATGCCGGACGGAGCACTTTTGTATGGAACCGCGCGGGCGCCCGCCTCAATGGCAAAAAAATTATGAAGCAATGAACTGTACAATAAAACAACAAAAACAGAGCTTAACCAACTTAAATTTAATTTCAATAATATTACAAAAGATCTAAACTAAAGCCATCTGTCTATTTCTTATTCTTATTCTGCTGCGGGTTCCGGCCCTGGTTGCTGCCTCCTCGGGCAAGGGGTGCCGGTCGCCCGCGGTTACCGAAGGCCCCTCGGTTGCCACCACGGCCTTGTCTCATGTTCTGGCCACCACCACGGCCCTTGGATACTTCGCTTCGGCTTCTAGATTTGACCTGAGAATTTAAATAAAATCATTTCAATTGTTAATAGTGTTTTTGAGTAATTTAAGCTCAAATATCATCATCATTTTATCTAAAGACATCCACTGTTAGACATAGGCTTCCTCCAAGTGTCCCCACAACAATTGGTCTTGTGCTTGCATCCATCGGATTTCAGCGATCAACAGGTCATTGGTCTACCTTGTGGGAGGTCTTTCAATACTGCGTTTTTACGCGTCCGCCGCTCCAGAACCTTTTACATCTCCTATCGTTTCCCGTCCGCTTAGTTGGATACCGGGCCCAATGGAAGATGCGGCTAAAAGACAGCCAAGCAACATAACAGGCAGGTAGCGACACCTATAAGGTCACATAGAAACTAAACTACGAAATCCTGCATCGGAGTTCTCCACGTTGAACATAACATAACATACAACAACTCATAATCATCTGTTGGTTAGCTGCCCAAACCAGGCATAACACCTATCTAGTACCCTTAGCACTTTAGCCTAAAGAATCGCCAAAACTAAGTGGCAGCATGGGGCCGAAAAGTTTTAGACGAGGCCGCGAGTGCTTTCTAGAGGCATCCCACAAGGTGCGCGGGCTTGCGGACGGCGTGCAATGGGTAGCACACTGTCCGATAAATGATATTTTATTTTTGCAAATATTTTCTCAAAAACACTTTTACACGTCAATTTTTTTTTTCGTCAATTTTAACTAGATGAGGCCGGTGTTTCCTAGCTGACTACCCTGAGAAGAAACACCGAAACAAACTCAGGGGTCAAAGTCTCTTTTAAAGTCCATACAGCAAACAAGTAATGGTCAAAACATATGAGAACCATGCAGATTAGTGTCTGGGATGGTCTTTTGAAGAAAGAACCACACAGTTCTGAGTGGACCTGTCCAGTCAGTGCAAGCATTTGTCAGTATTCGTAAAGCTCAACTCAGGACTACTAAGGAGCTCAACGACTTGACGAACAATACCAAAGAAAGGACATTTGGGTAGGCCGCAAAAAGTACTCATAACTGTCAGACATTAATCTGTCCTAGCTCAGAGGACACCGGTGTCCTCTCACATCCACGCCACTATAGGCCTTAATTCCGATGTTAAGAGTCTACTTTTGTATGAACAAGTTTGGTAGTTGTGGATCTACGTGTTAATTAAAATTAGAGAAAAACGAGAAAAAAAAATCCACATAGTCCCCAAATTCACAATAATAATATATACAAAAATGTAATTTTACAGAGTTAATATTGCTAAAATAAAAAAATAAAAATTATAAAAGTAATTGTTAATGTCAAATTGTAAAAATAAACAATGTCATAATTGTATAAATAAGAATTAAAAAAAACATTAAAAAAGTTAACAATGTCATAATTGTAAAATAACAATAATCGTCAAATTAAATATAATAAATAAAAAAATAATAAAGAAGGGCAATTAAAAAGTAAATGAAATAACAACAAATATAGTGAGTACTGGAGCAGGTCAATCCCAAGCCGTTTTGTCCTCGAGATACTCTTTTACAGTATAAAAAGCCTTCTGGCAAAGTTTCCGTTTTACAAGTTTTTTGAATTTATTAAGGCTAAGTTCCTGAATAGGACTGGGAATCTTATTATAAAAGTGTATACATTGGCATCTAAATGAGCCTCCTATTTTTCTGAGTCTAGTCGCAGGAACCACTAATTTGTGTTTGTTCCTAGTATTCACGTTGTGAATATCACTGTACTTTTTAAACAAATTTCTATTTTTGTGAACATACAAAATATTTTCATAGATATACTGAGATGGCACAGTCAAAATATTAATAGTTTTAAATTTATCTCTAAGGGAGCATCTGGGACTTAATTTATAAATTGAACGAATAGCCCTTTTCTGTAAAACAAAAATCGTCTGAATATCGGCGGCATTACCCCACAATAAAATACCGTACGACATTACGCTGTGGAAATAACTGAAATAAACTAAGCGGGCTGTCTCTAAATCAGTTAGTTTTCGGATTTGTCTAACAGCATATGCTGCAGAACCAAGTTTTTTTGACAACTTATCAATGTGTGGGCCCCACTGAAGCTTAGCATCAAGAGTTAAGCCCAAGAACACGATCGTCCGGTAACCGGCCGGACCGAGCCCAAGTCGTCGACGGCGCGTTCTGTTCCCGCGCGCCTCAAGGAGCTGTCAGCAAACCGAAGAGGCCCAGCCTGCTAACTGCAGGCAGGCAGGGTTGAAGCCTGCTGGGGTCAAGGGCCGTTTTCTGAGAGGAAGGCTCAGCCCCGGCACTATAGGCAACGTAGGAACGGGGTAGGTTTTTAGTCAGTAAGAGTCTGACACTACTTCCCGCTCCGCCCAAGGGCGGGATTTGTCATTGGATGATTTTACATACCATAAAAAAAAAACCCACAAGGTGGTGAGGGTTGCGAAAATGCAATCGGTGCGAGAATGGAGGCCTTTGTCCACTATTTGATGTCTTTTAGCTGAAATGGTGTTGAAAAAGAGGCTAAAAGCATAAAAATACATACCTGTGTTTCCTCTTTCACCATATCAATAACTTCATCAGGAATACGTAAGTATTTGATAGTACTGCCTCGTATATAACATTCAGGCATCCTCCAGAACTTATCACCGTCTCTAGACGTGCAAATTACTTCTCGAAGATTTATGTTCATCCAATTATCACAACTAACTAGATGTCCGTTGTATGTTTCGCCATTTTTCAACTCAACCAGCATCGGGTGGTTCTGAGCAGTACGGAGCAGTGATAAAGGCAACATATTTACTATTTAACGTTATTTAGATTCTGTTTTTAGATAAATAAATAGCATTCGCTTCTGTTTGTTTGACGCGATTTAGAGGTTAGGGAATTGGGTTTTTATGGTTGACTTGACAGATAGAGGTTTCTCCCTCCCTCTGTTTTCTAAAAATTGGTTTACCAGAATTTAAATAGGAATAATTTCAAACGTTGAATCGTTGAATATTTAATTAAAAGTGTAAAACTGTCTGCGTATCAGTTTTGTTTGATATTTTTAAAATATGTTCAATTTATAGAAAATATACATTATTAAAAAGCTAAAATAACGCCCTTCAAAAAAACCTTTTTCTTTTTATGACATTGACAGTTAGTAGAAAAAAATAAGGTTTGGTCTTCTCAGGTCCAATTTTCCAAAAATTACTTTCTCTTTGTACGAAAAATCACATTTGAAAAAAGTATCTTGAAGTTGAAAGTGTAGCACAAGGTTTCGGAGAAGTCTTTCAGAAAGTCTTGAACTGACAGTCAGGAGATGGATTCAAATAAAAAAATAGAAATATATCTTAAATTAGCTCAAATAAATTAATAATTTAGACGGTGAATAGAATGCGCTCACATCCGTCGATTGTCATTCGGTACGTTCCAAAACTCCATGTAAAATATTGGTTTCGAAGCATATAAGCATTTATCTCTTTTACACAAACAAGAAAAGTCTTGAGAGAGATAAAGAGCACCTAATAATTAATACCGAACCGGATCCTGACTGAACATTGATTCAATCAATAAAAAATGTCTTGTTGATTGAACGGCTGATTTCAGTTTTCTCTTGAAAATTCTGGAATTATTCCGTTTTAACGTTGCTGAAGCTCGTTGATTATTAAGCCTGTTTCACCAGGAGATTTCAGGTAATTTTTTCGTGTATATTTCATGTAGTTCCTACACTTACAAGATTTCGCAGACCGCATGTCCAAAATATAAATAGATGAAATATATTTTGTTGTAACTCGTGTAATTATCGCAATTACCACATTTTCTTGCAATATTTTTAATCAAAATTATCTTATAGGAATATCTTTGTAGGTTTTTTTTAATGGACGTGATAAATTCACCGTTACCTTGCGGTGTGTTCATGTTTGCCGGTTTTCAGTGTTTTACGCTAAAGATATCAATATTCTTTGTTTAATAATGCAATTATCCTATTGAACAATTAAAGGATTGACAAGGTTTACCGGAATCGAAGTTAAAAACTGGTTCTTCCTTGGTTAAAACTTGTTTTCAGGTTGATTATTTTTTTTTTTGATATGAGCGTTTCTTTTGTGTGGATCTTTGAATCAATGTTTCGTCAAATAAATTCTCCTTCACTGTGTAGAGTGTGAGGGAGTCTCAGACTTTTACTGTCAGACTAAAACCTGTTATAGTATGCGACAAATAAGTTGAAACATTTGCTATTATGGTTACGCTTACACGCAGCTTTGATTGAGATCCGAAAATCAATTATAATCCTTGTCATACAACTTGAAACATCATGGCCTTGCCGACCTTGGATGTACAAGAATGGATTATCGTTTCTCAATTGAAGTTGGGGGGCTGCGCTTAACCGTATCAACAGGTTCTACTTGTTTGCAGCATGCTATACAGATTATATTACAGTATTTCTATCCAACAATCCCGCTGTCCTAACAGGCATCAAACCTACTAGGTCATGTCCATTTTAAGCTTATTTGCATGCCCTTCAATTTCATTGGTAGTCCGAAATAGAACTCCAGGGTCCTGGCATGCAAGGCAAAGCGGTGCACCCTTCTGCACCGTACAACTTTGTGAGAAGACATTGGATGATTTCCCACCCTAAAAAAACCTTTTTTTATAAAAAAAAGTGTGTCCTGTATCACAGGTACGTTCACAAAAACATAAACTCACACAGACAAGACACCCAGACCCAGAACATTTATCATGTAGGCCATACAATACAAATAAATATTTGTATAGTGCGGGGATGGAACCCACGACACGTAGCATAGCAGTCAATCGCTCAACAACTACGCCAACCATGCCGTCGTTTTAATATGATTATTTATGTGTGTTCTGGTTTTCTAGTTTTAATACAAGATGCCGCAAGCTCGGCGCAAGACCCCGTTCAGCGGGAAGGCTAAGAAGCAACAACTACAGGGCAAGAAACAAAATAAAACCCTGTTAATGTCCAGTAAGTACTCATGAACTTGTTGTTTCCTTTAATTTATACATTAACGTGATGTCTCAGTCGCAGTAGCGTAGCCAGGCGTGGGCAAAGTAGGCCTTTGCCTACGGCTAGCGTTCCCACTCGCCCAATGATGGGTTGGAAAGGGTCTTCTTAATAGAACCCTTGTCCACTCTTTTTGTTCCTGTGCGCCTCAAGGAGTTGTCAGCAAATAGCAGCGACTACTGGGGCAATGGGTTGTGCGAAAGTGAACCCCGGGGCCCAGGAACGAAGGCAATGAAGGCCTTCATTACTTTTACTGACATAAAAATCCCACCCTGTTGAGTGGCTTTTTAGTCAGTAAAAAGTCTGACACTATCTCCCGCGCTGTCCCAGAGCGGGACTTGTATTGTTTGGCTGGTATCCGCAACTCCACGACTAAAGCGCGTATTTTGCGTACGGAAGGGCGGGAGTTATCACTGGATGATTTTTGTCCACCAAAAAAAAATCACCTCGACTTCGAGCATGCTTTATAAGCTTATTGCTTCATTTTAGGCAAGCCAACGAGATGTTTGATGGAAAGGCAACGCAAAAAAAATAGAGATAACACCAGAAAACTCTGTTGGCAGTCGGTAATTCCGTGATTTATTTGAATTTAACAAAATTAGTTTTACGGAATAAAAGTACGTGTTTTTTTAAAACCCTTAAAAGTTTTTTCTTCATTTATATTTGTAATATATGAGTACATTATGGAGGGCAAAAGTTCACGTAAAATATCAGATTCTCAGAGGTTTCTACTACATTAGTTTTACACACGTTTATTTTTTTATTTCTATAGAAACGTAGATAATATCCACTACAAATCTGTGTATTCAAATTATCTGAAGAAAGATGTGTAATAACATCATAATCACGTAAGAGCGGTTTTATGAAAATATACCTCTGGTTGGCCGGTCTTAAGTAGCTCCGTAGGGGCACGCCGTAGGCTGACAAACAAAAAATAAAAACGCGCGTGGAACGATACGTGCCGTCGACGGAGAAGCTACCCATTGCTCACCGTCCGTAAGCCCCCTACGGTGGCCGGAAATCGGGATCAGAATCCTAGCAGCGGCTTTCAGAAACTACATAAGTAATATTATGTTATCGATTGCAGCTGGAGGAGGTACGACAGCTTATGACGTGGTGTCAGTGAACTATCAGCCTGCCCGCGGCAGGGGCGGGGGCCGGGACACCAACAGATACGCTCTCAAATTCTATCGGGAGACCGAAGATGAACTGCGGATGAAGAAGGAGGATGCACAGTAAGTTGTACCACCATATCTGAATTGTACTCAAAAGGAAAAAACGGTACCTCTTTTATATATAGCAGGGGTTCCCAAACTTATTTTGTCTACTGCCCACTTTGAGAATAAATTATTTTTTAGCGCCCCCATTTTTTCATCTTCTTAAAAACCACTATAACTTCAAATTTAATTAGTTAATTGTTGTGAGCTATATAAGCGGAGATTAAACATTCATTCTAAAAGAGACTTTTACTATAATCCGCAAGAGTTAACTTGAGAGCACAGTAGTACACAACGGCGCTCAGTACCTCTACCATGAGTTTTAAGCAATAGTATTCGTCGCTACTCGATATCGACGCCGTAAATATTTTGTATGGCAAATTTTGGTTCTGCAAGTGACCGCTAGAGGCGCTGCAAAATTTGCCATACAAAATATTTACGGCGTTGATATCGAGTAGCGACGAATACTATTGCTTAAAACTCATGGTAGAGGTACTGGTCTCAAGTTAACTCTTACGGGCTACACCTGCCAATGAGAATGATTATTGAAACACAACTTTATAGTATTCAGCTATAGTATTCAACTTTATAGTATTTTTTAAGTAGACGAGTCAATGACCTTGTAGGGAGTTGTCGGTCGTTGCGTACTAACTACCTACAGTTCATTGGCCTCGCTCAGCTGAAGTTTACTTGAAGAAATTAATTTCGTACGTGCGTAAAATAATTCGAATTTTAAAATAAGTATTTTATTTTTTAATTTTATCTTTACAAATCGATAGTGTTTCATGTACCGAATCGTCCCTCCACTGGATTAAAACTACCAAAATTTAACGGTGTATATAGGAAACAATCTGAAAAATAAATTTGTAGTTACGTCACAAAAAAAAACTTTTTGCGTTACAGAAATTTTTTTGAATTGAACTTTTCTCATAGGTAACTTTGTAAGGAACCCTCAGAGCGCGAGTTTGACTCACTCTTGCCCAGTTTTTTTTGTATTACAGCGTGTCACCCTAACCATTACTACTATTAAAACAACCTTTGTTGTCCACAGAAAAGAACTAAGACCTGTCCCAGAGAAGGACCTAGAAGTAAACCCAGAAGATTTCTTCCCGATCGACCTGTCGTTCCCGAAGAGACCGCCATGGGACTTCAACATGACCCCCGCCCAGCTAGATGCGCAAGAACAGAGGTATTTTAAGGTAAGGTTAACTGGTACATATAATCTATGCTAGTGATGAAACGGATATCCGGTAACTATCCGGTATCCGACCTTGTTGTTGATGGTAACTCAGTATCCGGCCGGAAACCGGATAGTCATTCAGTATCCGGCCGGATTTCGGATAGTAATTCAGTATCGGGCCGGTTTCCTATTCGGAAACCTAAAAAAAAAGGAAAATAAAAAAGTCGCATTACTTTACACAAGGCTATAAAAATGTTTGTTAAATACTAACCAAACAATTACCAACACAAACTCCCACCAGTCGCGCGTGTATTGAAAAACGTTGTTTGATACACGTGCAAATTTGTCACTGCAGCCCTCTCCTTCATAACACACTCGCCTTCACTCGTGCGAATCCCACTTCGGTCTGCACTTGAACAAACTTTGCACTTGTATCAAAATGTACTATTTCTATCTCTTTGTCTCCTACAGAATTACGTGGACACTCTTCAAGCATCAGAATACTGGAAGCAGATGTCGTATTTCGAACTCAATCTGGAGACGTGGCGGCAACTGTGGCGGGTGTTAGAAATGTGTGATGTTCTGCTGCTGATCGTCGATGTTCGATATGCCGTGAGTATTGTGCCCATCCTTACTTATATTAAGAGACCCAAAATATTGAGCCTGCTGATATTAATATTCAAGATTCAAAGCATTTAAAATAAACCATTTACATATTTGGCACTTTTGAAAAGTCAAGAAGTCGGTCTGTCAGAAAAAATGAAGCTAAATGCCCATTCCAAATCGTAGATCTATATGGAGAAGAATGTGCAAGAAACTTCATGGATACTCTTTTCAAACTTGTTATGTACTACAAATATCTCGGTTACATGTTTAGTTGTCGCTGTTATTATGCAAGAACAATGTAAATAAAATAAAGAGAAAAATTTTCTAATTATAATATTAAAACATATTGTATAATATTAAAAATATATTATAATTAGAAACTTAGCGGCTTGTGCCTAAGGGCGTTTTCAATTTAAGCGCTATACACACATTTCCGGGTACCCGGCCCTAACGTGTTCCGTAAGGGACGGGGAAAAAATCGGTTACGTACAATATGTATGAACTCGTTCACATAGCTCCGTGTCAGGGGCATCTGGATTGTCAGAACAAGGACATGATACTAGTACTAATTAAAATCGACCTAGTGAGTGCATTAGTGGTGGCTGCGTGGAAGGAATATCTTGCTACAGCGTATTCTGAACCCGGAGTATTTCAATACAGTTGTATTTCACTCAAATGTGTCACTTTCTGTGGAGCATAAATGATAAATGATATTTATTTTGCAAGTAGGTTTTATAAAACACTTTTACACGTCAAATTTTTTTTTTCGTCAGTTTAAACTAGATGACGCCGGTGTTTCCTAGCTGACTACCCTGAGAAGAAATACCGAAACAAACTCAGGGGTCATAATGCTTAGAGCTAAATTCGGAAGCAGAGAAAGGACACAATACTAGGTCTTCATATGTCGATCTTAGACGGCTCTCATTATTCACCATTTGCCGAAATTAGCCACATGCCGAATTTAGCCACCAGATGAAATTAGCCGTCAGACAAAAATAGACACCTGCCGTTGATGTCACATTATACTAACACCGTCTTCTCCCCCCCAGGGCATGATGTTTCCCCCCTCCCTGTACAGCTACATCCGCAAGCAGAACAAGGACATGATACTAGTGCTGAACAAGATCGACCTAGTTAACGCATCAGTGGTGGCCGCGTGGAAGGAATATCTCACTACATCATACCCTGAACTCAGAGTGTTATACTTTACGTCATGTCCTGCATATAATTTGAGGGGGGCTACTAGTGATAAGGCTGGTGAGTTATTTCTTTTTTTGTTTATTATCCCCCCTTCTCAAGTCGCCAGGTTCTGGAGTGGTGACCACGTACCGATGCGCGCAGCATTAGGGCCGCCTCACACAAGTGTGAGTGACGAGAGTCGCGGGAAACCGATGGATGCGAGACGCATAAGACCGGTCGTTATTTCGACACTTGGGGGAGGCCTATGTCAAGGGTGTCGCCAGCCGATGATCAAGGGGGAGCTATTGGATGGAAATATAATATAATGATATCAGTTAAAGTTTCATTTCTTAATCCATGTTTTAGGGGGTAGCTTCATAAAGGGGTATCATTATTTTAGCCGAAAGACGTCCACTGTTGGCAAGGTAGTCGCCAAGGGGGGCAGGGGGTCTACGGCCCCCCCCCTCCCAGAGAATAGAGAAAAAAGTTACTCTTTATTTTTTTATCTAATCTGCCACATTCACACACTAAGGAAGGTGGGGGCATGCAATATAATGCCACGCGCTTCATTTGCTGTTGCGAACTCTGCACTTTCAGAGCTAGATTTAAAATTGTTATGATAAGAATTTTGGTTGTGACTACAGTCCCCTTGGACATTTTAGTGGGTATTCTATTAACTTTAGCACTAAAATGTGAAGTTTTCACTTGCTTTACAGCTTCAAAAGCTGTCGACTGTAACTATAATTCATACATAGTTTTGCCATGGTGACCTGGCCTTAAGCCTAGTCTAGACACCAGTCTCCCACAATATAATGCCCATCCTATATGTTACCGTAGATATAAGGCTAGCAATTGGGAGTTATAATGTGGAGAAAAAAAACTTTTACTATTATAAAAAAAAAACTTTTATTATCCTTACTAGATTTAGTTAAGTGTTCTAGTAACGGTATGTGTTCGAGCTAATATTTCAAATGTACCCACTAGTTATTACTTTTTGAACTAGATTTTTTATACACCGTTAAATTTTGGTCTTTTTAATCCCGCGGAGGGTCGATTAGGTACATGAAATTTACGCATGTACGAAATTAATTTCTTTAAGTAAACGTCAGCTGAGCGAGGCCAATGAACTGTTGATAGTTAGTACGCAACAACCGACAACTACCTACAAGGTCATTGACTCCTTTACTTAAAGAAATTAATTTCGTACATGCATAAATTAAATCGAGTTTTTGAAAAAAGGTACTTTATTTTTAAATTTTTTCTTTACATATCGATAGTATTTCATGTACCGAATAGACCCTCCGCGGGATTAAAACGACCAAAATTTAACGGTTTATACAAAAGCCCGAAATCATCCAATAGGCAGTTGCCCAAACTAAATTTACAAGAAATACCTCCAAAGTTACTTCAAAGTTTTATTCATATGTGAAATTTCAGGGTTACAAGTTCGACGTCGTAAAGGTAAGCAAAGGATGTGCGCAGAAGGAGCCACGAAGATATTAGAAGCTTGCAAAGAGATCGTGAAAGGAGAAGTAGATCTCTCCTCTTGGGAGAAGAAGATCAAAGATGAAACGAACATAGAGTTTGATTATGATGAAGGTGCTGAAGTTGGTGAGTGTTTTATTTTTGTTACTATCTTTTTGCCCGTGGCTTCTATCCCGTCTACTGAGTACTCTAATCGACTCTACCTAACTCTACCCCACTCCACCAGTATGTATAATCTTTTTTTTTATGCATCTGTCATGCTTTCTCTCCACCACTATTGTTGCAACTGGCAACTAGCTGTTTAGTTGTCGATGACTAAGTTAGCTTCTAATTACCGCAACTAGCAACTGTTAATTATTGTACCGATTTCCTCAATCGCGTCGGGCGATTACACACCCTCCCTATCTCTCCCTGTGGCCGGCAATACCAGTGTCGCTATGAAACTTGCTCATAGATTATCATAAACTGCGGCAACCTTAAACGATATAGCAGCTATCAATTTATTACAGAAAACTTTAAACGTGATAGTTGCCTCAACTTAAGTTGCCCCATGCCTGCAAGTAACCAAAAATTCGAAGACATGTGACATCCACCAACCCGCTCTGGGCCTACGTGGTGGATTACGGTCCATTCCCTCTCCTAGAGAGGAGGCCTGATTCCCAGCAGTGGAAACATTATAAGGCTAATGATAATGATGATGATAAAATATTGTACAAAAATAATAATATGAGTATTATTGTATTGTGGACGAGCAATGGTGGCCGAGTGGTAACGGCCCCGACTTACTAGTTGTAGGTCGCATGTTCAAACCCAGCCAGGAGTTTTGTTTAATTTATTTCATCACCACTGCTCTCAAGACGTTGAAGGAAAACATCGTGAGGAAAAAAAGCATGTCCTAAAACCAAAAATTCGAATACAAGTGACATCCACCAACCCGCACTGGGGCGTGATGCTATGCTATGCTCTTGTACAAAAATAAGCGCAGGAAAATACCCAATTGCATAACCTTTATACTCGTCCCACAGGTGAAACAATCCTAGAAAAGGCGGACACTTCGTTCTACAGCCACGAGCGCTACAAGTCCGGTGTACTCACCATCGGCTGCGTGGGGCAACCCAACGTGGGCAAGTCGTCGCTGCTCAACGCGCTCATGGGGCGCTGCGTCGTGTCTGTGTCGCGCACGCCCGGACACACCAAGCACTTCCAGACCATCTACTTGACGCCGCAGGTAACTGCTGCTGGAGTTAGACATCTGCTGGAATTAGCCACTTGCTGGTATTAATACCCAGCCGGTATTAGACACCAGCCAGATTAACAACAAATTGGTATTAAACACCCACCGGAATTATTTACCTGCTGTTATAGGATATCAGCCGGAGTTATCTACCAACAGGAATTAACAATCTGCCGCTATTAACTAAACTACCGGTATTAGACACCTGCCGGAATTAACTAAAGAGAAGGTATGAGACACCAGTCGGAATTAACAACACACAGGTATTAGACACCCACTGGAATTATTTCCCTGCTGTTATAGGACATCAGCCGGAATTATCTTCGAACAGGAATTAATAATCTGCCGCGATTAACTAAACTACCGGTATTAGACACCTGCCGGAATTAAAATAATCTGTCAAAATTATCTACCAAACGAAATTGACAATCTGCCGCTATTAACTAAAGTGCTGGTATTAAACACCTGCCGGAATTAAAGCCCTGCTGGTGTAAGAAACGTGCCGGAATTAACAAACAATATTAGACAGTTTCGGTTTTCGTTACGCCGTACTTTCGATGACGGTTTTGACTGAAAATTATGTTGTTGCGATCTGCGGGGCTATTGCGTAACTCTGTTGACAGCTCAAGTGAAGATCACTTGCTAGAATACACATCGTATAACTGTCAAACAGCTGATTTCGTATTGCCTATCTTTAGTGACCAACTGATATGACGTCATTATCCACCGGTGCCTTTGATATCCACCGTGACACGTTTTGACAGATGTCATTGTATCTATACTTTTAAAATTGTGATTGTGAGCTTTAAGCTGAAGATGCAATATTTAACTTAGCTGTATAATAGTCGATAAAAACTAGAGCCAGGACAATATGTACTGATAATTTTTGTTAGCCACCACTTATCCACCGCAGTTTGTTAGCCACTTGATGTCATACGTAATACCAAAGTTATGAAATTGTTAGTTGACAACTCGTTGTCCTGTTTGTGTTTGTTGTAAATGTTTATACACCCCTATTTTTTAATTAGTGCACATAAAAATGGGGCTCAATCAGTACCCGTTACTGATCATATTTGTGTAGTCAAAAGTACAAAAAACGAAATCCCAAAATTGTCCACAAAAATTTGTCATTATAGGTAAATTCATAATTGAATCATCATTCATAACAACTACTACTAGAAAATACTAAGCGCAGTGTTTTTCCATTTTTATTGACATTCTTTCATTCATAAACAATAACCTGTACAATGATTCCATAAATTGAGTGTGATTTTGGGATATAAACAAACGCTCATAACTTTGCTGTTTATGAATATTATTTATTGAGACTTTACTTAAATAACAAGACCTTTTCTAATAAGCCCTTTAAATATTGGCCATAATTAAAAAATTGTGGTAATACTTTCGTCTACAGGTTCGTCTATGCGACTGCCCCGGTCTGGTCTTCCCATCAACGGTGCCTCGCCCCATTCAGATACTGATGGGCTCGTACCCCATAGCACAGCTCAGAGAACCATACACTACAATCAGGTAAACATTATTATTTTTCATGTGGTGCGTACAGATAAGGAGTGGAATTCTCTGCTGGAGTGTTTCCTGATAGCTACAACCTGGGGGTCTTTAAGTCAAGAGTGAATAGATTACTTCTATACTCCACTTGTTTAGGTAATTAACTAAAAGTAAACAATCTTCAGTTGTATTTTATCTTGAAATTGTCTAAATGTTTACAATTAGCTATTTACCTAAACCGATGTTAGGTTATTAACTAAATTAAAATAATCTTTGTATGTCTTCTATACGATTTAAAAAAAATAAATGACATCAAGATTGTTTACGTTTAGTTAGCTACCTAAACAGATGGAGTATAGCTAAGCGCGCTCCATCATCGACCCCATCGTCGCTTTCCATCAGGTGAGATAGCGGTCAAGCGCGAACCTATCAAGAATGAAAAAAATGACCAACGCGGCACGTACACCTAACATTTTCGGCTCTCAATCGACATAGCGGGGGCTGCGCGTAACATAGCAATGACGGCCATTTTAGTTTAACTTATTTGCCACCTACTATACTTGTATTCAGCCGAATCAGGTTGCACTGAAAGCTGCTCCCGATATAGTTGGGAATTACCATGGGTCATGGCCATGGGTCGACTTCTGAAAAGGTTACATTACGCGGAATATAAGTTGAATGGGGAACGACCTTGGATGCGCATTAACAGATTTCCGGGTCTCAATCGAAGCGGGGAGCTGTGCGTAACCATAGCAACGTGTTCAACTTATTTGCCGCGTACTTCTTTACTAAAAGTTGATATTTATTTATTAACTAGCGACCCGCCCTAGCTTCGCACGGGTGCAATGGTGATAATAAGTATATTGTGCATGTATTATTCATATAAACCTTCCTCTTGAATCACTCTATCTATTAAAAAAAACCGCATCAAAAGTTCCGTAGTTTTAAAGATCTAAGCATACATATATATATAGTGATTAGTACTACCCACCCCTTAAGAAGACGGGCCCAGCAGGGCCGAAGCCTACTGGGGTCAAAGGTTATGTGAAAATGAACCCCGGGGCCCTGGGACGAAGGCAATGAAAGGAGCAGGGTAGGTTTTTAGTCAGTAAGAGTCTGGCACTATCTCCCGCCCCACCCAAAGGCGGGATTTAGTCATTTGATGATTTTACCTACCATAAAAAAAACCCTTAAAAAGACAGTAGTTATTTTAATCCTCCATAACTAAAATCATCATCATCATCAGCCTTTTTTTAATATTCCTACTGCTGAGACTCAGGCCTCCTCTCTAGGAGAGGGAATGGGCCGTAATCCACCACGCGGGCCCAGTGCGGGTTGGTGGATATCACATGTCTTCGAATGTTTGGTTCTAGGACATGTCGGTTTACTCACGAGGTTTTCCTTCACCGTTTTGAGAGCAGTGGTGATGAAATAACTATAATCTTATGTAAAATTCCAGGTACCTAGCAGAACGCCTGGACCTCCCCAAGCTCCTGAGGATGGATCACCCGGAAGGAGACGACACCTGGTCTCCGCGAGACATCTGCGATGGTTGGGCCAAGAAGAGGAACTATATTACCGCTAAGGCTGCCAGGTACGTGACCTTTTTGTTGATGGTTTTTTGGCTTGGCTACTAAGTCCTTTAAGCCGAAGCTTCGTATGAATAGTCAATTTGTTCCTTTATTTCTTGTATCACATTTTTTTAACATTTTTAAATATTTTTAACATATAAAAAAACCATTTAGAAATATAAAAAATAGCGTCCCACCGGTATCGGGAACAGGGTCCAAGCTACCGGCGGTCAGGGCCCCAGAGGAAGGAACCTCCTAACAATACGAGCCGTGTCCAGGAGTACCGCTTTCTGAATCAAGCCCTTGATCCAGCCGCCTAACGAGAGCCTCCTAAGGTGTTGGTCGAGGCTCTTGGCTATTAAGCCATTACCCGACACGACTATCGGTACAATGATCGCTGAATCCACTTCCCACATGTCGACAACCTCGCGATCCAAGTCAATATACTTGATTTGTTTATCTTTCTCGGCTTTCACGAGGTTCTCGTCATGCGGAACGGATATGTCAACAATCATTGCACGCCTCTCGTTTCGATCCAACACCACTGTATCAGGATTAGTCAATTTGTCAATTTTTTTTTGTCCTGTGCGAGTCTCAAATAAATGTTTTTCTTTCTTTCTTTATTTGTTTATTATTACAATACGGTATTTATTTATTTATTAAACGCTTTATGCGCACAAAAGTACAGAGGCGGACTAAATGCCTTGGGCATTGTCTACCAGTCAACCTTTGGGTGATGCAGGGAAAAATAGTAGTTGGTGCAATAAAAGAGAGAGAGACGGCGAATACTAGAATCTTCTTCTTCTTCCTGCCCTTGTCCCATACTACTTGGGGTCGGCGCAACACGTTTTTTTTTTCCACTCTATCCTGTCAGCCGTCACACTATCACTAACTTCCTTTTCTTTCATATCACTCCTCACACAATCCATCCATCTCTTCTTCGGCCTCCCTCTTCCTCTCTATCCATCTACTTGTAAACTCAGAACTCTTTTAGTAACATGTGTTTCATCCCTCCTCTTCGCATGACCATACCAAGACAAACGATTTCCTTTCAACTTTTCAGTCACTGGCGCCACTTTCAAACTTCCTCTAATATACTCATTTCTCACTTTATCCATATCGGCGAATACTAGAATAAATATACTAATAAACTATATGTATAATGCAACTGTACAATACATATACACCGTTAAATTTTGGTTGTTTTAATCCCGCGGAGGGTCGATTCGGTACATGAAATACAATTGATTTGTAAAGAGAAAATTAAAAAATAAAGTACTTTTTTTTAAATTCGAATTAATTTACGCATGTACGAAATTAATTTCTTTAGTTAAACGTCAGCTGAACGAAGCCAATGAACTGTTGGTAGTTAGTACGCAACGACCGACAACTCACAAGGTCGTTGACTCTTTTACTTAAAGAAATTAATTTCGTACATGCGTATATTAATTCGAGTTTTAGAAAAACAGTACTTTATTTTTTAATTTTATCTTTATAAATCGATAGTGTTTCATGTACCGAATCGACCCTCCACGGGATTAAAACGACCAAAATTTAACGGTGTATATCATTTATCATTTATGGAGAAACCGATTCTCACGCGGGTGAATTCGTTAAAGCTAGTATTTTATAATTGTTACATTATATCACGCTTCTAATAATATTAACCTAATGATGATTATGATGATGCCATCTAGCCGATTTCGGCCACAGCGACCGCATTCTTTGGCTCCTCATGGTTGTTGTGAGCTCAGATGTGCTGCCCTGTCGTGTGCTCTCATGTGACTTGCATATCCAACTTTGGCCGAAAAACTCCGAGCACAAGGCGGACATGTCAGAACACCATTAACAACATTATAAAATATAGTTGCTGGTGGTCTACTCTTGAGGTCGTTGCGTTTCTGGTCTAATTCCATTTCTGGTTTAATTATTAACCTAATAATTAAAGCGTTCCATTGCGTCCTCCAACTCCACAATACACATTTCTAATGTTTTTTTTTTGTAGTATTTGGCAGAAAATGTATCAAGTCGACCTTCTCGGCAAACTTCGCTGAGGTAGTCAACAATACAATAAAATTCTCAGCTCCATTTTATCAAGATCGCGCCTGTTTCAATGATTCCACATATTGTCCAGTTGCGCAGACACTTGAGATACAAAACTACACCAATTTTACATCACAATATCCACTAGGAATCAATTCGCGAATAATTAAAACACGTATTGAACTGCACTCGAAGAAACCCCAACAAAACCTCTTTACACTTTGAATCTTTTTTTTCCCAACAGATTAGACACGTACAGAGCGGCTAACAGCGTTCTAAGGATGGCGCTAGATGGCCGAATCTGTCTATGGTTACGACCGCCCGGATTCACTGAAAATAAAGGTCAGTTCAACTTCTATTATTTCCGAAAATGTACCACTTTAGTAATTTAATTTTCGTCTTGTCTTCAACATAGTCTCTCTTCAACATAGTCTTTCGTTTTATCATAGTCGCAAGCGCGTCAATTGAGCGTGGAGTCCTGGTTTCGATCCCAAGATCGGAAAAGAAGTTCTAATGGCTTTTTCTATTAAGAATTACTCTGTAGCTGCCTGGAGTTTGGAATTTAATTTGACACCTCCTTACTTCAGTATATACGTTTGTGTGTGTCTGTGTTGGCGCGCCCCCGCCTGCTCTCTCCCCGGTCGTGTCGGATTGCCGTCCCATCGGACTATGACAGTAAAGGAAAAGAGAGTGCATTTATGTTTGCGCATGCACTTGTGCACTATAATATCTCCTGCGCACTTGACTAGTCTCTGTTGAAATTGGCCACTGTGGGTTGACAGGTCTGTTGGTCTAGTGGTTAGTGGCCCTGAATGCTATGCCGGAGGTCGTGGGTTCGATTTCCACCTAAGACACACGTTTGTATGATGAGTACGATCATTTGTTCTGAGTCTTAGTGTAATTTATTTATAACATGTATGTATATAGAAATATATAAGTATGTTTATCAGTTGTCTAGTCCTCATAACACAAGCTCTGCTTAGCTTGGGACTAGACGGCGTTGTTTGATAGTTGTGCAATATTATTATATTACCTGAACCTTTCTCAAGAATCATTTCTTTCCACAGAAAAATACGAAACGTGCGAAGAAATAAAGTACGTGCGCTGGGTGCAGGCGTTATCTTCAGACGCCAAGCCGGAAGAGGTGGTGACGTCAGACTCTGACGGCGACAGGCATTCTGACAGCGGTGACGAATGTTCTGACAGTAGCGATGAAGAGGAGACGACCGCAATGGCGAATAAGTTCGCAGCTTTGGCCGGTGATGGTGATGATTAGTTTAGTTTTTTTTTACTGGACTATAACTAACTTAATGTCTTGCGTAGGTGTTTCAGTGCGATTGCGAAGCGATGCGGCTCATTAATAAACAATTGACACTCTATTGCTGTGGCCAACCACACGTGGGTTCAATTACTAATAGATACTCTATGGCGGTTATCTACGTGACCGACAATACGTGGGTGCGAATCGGCGACGAGCTAAGCGAAGCGATCGCTTTTTGGTTTGATATTTTCGCGTGAATTCTTGCGGTGTGTGAACTGCATCGGATCGCATTAAAACCCCAATCGCGTTGAATCGCACACGTAGGTCGTCGCGTTAGTAAAAAGTAAGGATAAGGTAAGATTCCTTTTTTTACAACAGTTTTTTTTACTAAATTTACTGTCAATATTCCACAAAATGCGTTTCATATAAGAATAGGAATGTCAATGACCTCTATCTGTCAAATATTACTTGAAAAGTACGGATTGCAAAAAAAACCTATTTGCTTATCAATTACGGTTTTTTTTTTACTTTAACGAATTTTCAGTTAAATCTAAGGGAAGAAAAACTTCATTGTTTAATCAAAATTAGCTAAATATATTAGTCATAATTAGTAAAAAAACAAAAAGATTTTCTTATTTCGATTGCTGGCAATAATTCGCCTTCTTCCATTCACCACTACTCACCACTTCACACTGTGGGGCTGTTCAAGTATTACGTAAGCAGATTTTTCGCAAATATAAACCACCCCCTCCCCCTCGTCAGCAAAAGTAATCAAAGATCTAACCCTCCCCCCATATACTTACGTAAACATTGCTCAGTAATATGCCTGTCTACTCATTTTCATGTAATTTGGAACATCGAAATTGTTCTCTTTAAAAAAAACTGGTGACGTAATCACCATTTTGACCCCCGCATCCCCATCCATGTCATCAAAAAAAGCAAAGTAAAGACCCCCATCCCTTTTTTATGGTGTGTAAAATCATCTTAAGAAAAATCCTGCCCTTGGGCGGAGCGTCAAGTAGTGTCAGACTCTTGCTGACTTACCCCGTTCCTTCATTGCCTATCGTGCCGGGGCCGGGTATTCCTTTCGGAAGCTAACCCATGACTCAAATAGGCTTCCCCACCCTCTGTAGTGCTTACGTAATACTTGAATGGCCCCTTAGATAAAACTCTTTTCGTTCGTAATTCGTCAATAAATGTAATTTAAAAAATAATCTTGCTTTGTTCATCCATTTGACAGTTGTGACGTCACATCATGGCGGTAGGCCGATCCTATTCTAATTTGAAGCCAACAATACTTTTTTGGCACTGTTTATCACAATTTGTGTATCATTTCCACATTGTTATTATGTCTAATTTAACTAGATATTAGCCAAAATAAAAGACTAGTAGAAAGTCATTGAGATGCTAGATTTTTAAGTAAACCTACAAGTCCTTTATATAACCTGTCCTACTGTATGGATCAGAATGTTGGGCTGTGAAAAAGATGGATGAAAAAATATTACATGTAGCGAAGATGAGAATGTTGAGATGGATGTGTGGTGTGACGAGAATGGATAAAGTGAGAAATGAGTATATTAGGGGAAGTTTGAAAGTGGCGCCAGTGACTGAAAAGTTGAAAGGAAATCGTTTGTCTTGTTATGTTCACGTGAAGAGGAGGGATGAAACGCATGTTACTAAAAGAGTTATGAGTATACATGTGGATGGATGGAGAGGGAGACAAGTGATATAAAAGAAAAGGGAGTTAGGCCCGAAACACAACCGCGTTGCGGCACCGTACCGCTAAAGTCGGCAGTGCCGCTCGCCGCTCTTTTTCGCGTCGCCGCAACGCAATCTTCAGCGTTTATTGTCATATCCTATAGGGATAACCAGTTTCTCGAGATTTTTGAGTGTGGATAGACGTTTCTCTGCCATCGATCGTAATAAACTTATTGCTTATTTGTTATTAAGGAGACATTACTCTATTTTAAATAAACGACAAAGATACTGGATACATCCATTTAATAATGCTTTGGTATTCGCGCCGCGATGCACTCCGCAAAATTCTATGTAGCTGCGGGCGTCACTGCCGATTTTCGCGGCGCGGCGCCGCTACGTGGTTACGAGTTTCGGCCCTTAGGCCGTGTTTACGGAGACGCGGCACGTTGGGCATTCGTCGTACATTGTCATCGCTCGCGCAAACACAGACATATGGCAATGTACGATGGACCGCCTAACGCGCCGCGTCTCCGTAAACAAGCCCTTAGTGATAGCGTGACGGATGACAGGATAGAATGGAAGAATAGAACGTATGCATCGACCACAAATAAAACGGACTGCTGGGCAAATTGCACGTAGGACAGATGGCCGTTGGGGCTGAAAGGTTCTGGAGTGGCGGCCGCGTACCAGAAGGCGCAGCGTCGGAAGGCCTCCCATAAGGTGGACCGATGACCTGGTCATGGTCGCTGTAGTCCGATGGATGCGAGACGCACAGGGCCGACCATTGTGGCGACGTCTTTTGGCTGAAATCATGATGATGATGATGAAGGGCAAAAAGATTAGGTGATGCTAGATTTAGTCAAGTATAATGGTCTGACATTGACGATACATACATGTAAAGTAATCAGCCTTATAATGTTCCCACTGCTGGGACTCATGCCTCCTCTTTAGGAGAGGGAATGTACTATTAAATAGTAATTTTGTTATTATATTATACTATTAAATTCTATCTTTAAGACAATAACATAGTTATTACGTGCAGCTTAATAATAGTATATAATATTTATTTGTAACCTTGCAGCTAATTTTTAAAAACACTTTCTATTAGGCGATTAATTGTCTTTTAACATGACATGCAACGCTCCTACGTTGCAATGTCCCAGAACTCGCCCCCAACATTTTACAATGCATTCACGTGTTTAAACATGTTTGTCGGACAATTTGACGGCGTTGCGCGTCATGTTGCATGTTGGCATTTTGTCCCCTAGTGTATCTGAGTTTTTATCCTTAGGCCGTGTTTACGGAGACGCGGCGCGTTGGGCGTTTCGTTGTACATTGCAGCAGCGAGCTGCGTAATCGCTCGCGCAAACACAAACATATGGCAATGTACGACGGACCGCCCGATGCGCCGCGCAACGTGCCGCGTGTCCGTAATCGAACACTTATACAATCTTATTTGTAGTAAGTATATGCGAAGCCCGAAACACGTGTCTAGTATTTTTATGCAAAGAATCTATGTACAAAATTTCATAACTGTATCATGAAAAGTCACAAAGTTATAAGCTTGCTATATTACCTGGTTGTCCACACAAGCAAATGGTCACCGGCCCGAGTTGTTTCGCTCCCGCATCCAGCTATGGGCTTGTGTCTAATACCCGCTATGACCTACCATGACCTGTATTGTACTTAGTCTCGGTGGTGCCCAACTTGTGACCTTTTTTAAATATGTATAGGAAAAATATAACATGGTGTAAAAATTATTGGAATCGATTCAGTTACTGATTCTGAACAAACTACCTATATTCAGGTTTCGCATTTACTAAAAATAATCTTGTATTAGTTGTTAACATGTAGATCCACTACTACCAAACTTGTTCATACAAAAGTAGACTCTAAACATCGGAATTATGGCCTATAGTGGAGTGAATGTGAGAGGACACCGGTGTCCTCTCGACCTAGGACAGGTAAAATGGTTACAATACCAACTATTTACTGCAGTCGCCATTTGTCATGCCACCGACGGAATAAGAGTCAAAGTCGATTGAACGGACTGTAAAAAACATTTTTTTAGATGTCTTAATCGCTTTGCACATGGAGCAACTATTGCAGCAACTGGCAAGTTGCTGTTTACATATTATAGTATATATTTCAATTGAACTGCGCACACATAGCAACTCGAGTTTCGAGTTCCGGTGATCATCAACAGTTTTCAGTTGCTGTAATCGATGACTAAGTTAGTTCCTCTAAGTTATTCCACTTATTACCAGTTTATTTGATGGATATATAGACCTTAATAGACCTTAATTTAGATCCAAAAAAGGACCTACCATATTTTTTTTTTATATAACTATCGATAAAAAAATACCATGAGCACCTAGGTACATCACTACACCACTATTTCGGTTGTTATGTTGGCAGCTCCCTTACGTCATGTGCGTCAAAGTTGGTATTGAATCTTAGTACACGTTTTGATGTTTCGCGTTGTGCGTTTATTTTTTTTAGGGGAATTCCGTCTCTTAAACGTAGTGCTTACATTCTCTTTGGTTATAGCAACTATCAACTTTTTACAGGAAACTTTTTTTAAAGTTGATAGTTGCCTCAACTTAAGTTGGTCTATGTGCAAAGCCCCTTAATCATATGCGAATGGATTATAATATAGTATTTAAAGCCCTGCGCGCACCGATGACTTTTAATGTGTTTGTCACTGTCACGTCACGTATCCAAAGTAGAGTGCGCGCACGATGAGCGACAGTCACAAAACTTTTTTGAAATCGAGGCCCGACCACGAGAGTGACAATTATGTCATCAGTGTGCACACCGCTATGAAAATATAAAGGCGCGGTGACAATTTTGACTGGCCTGTTGGTCTAGTGGTTAGTGACCCTGAGGGAGCCGGAGGTCGTGGGTTCGATTCCCACCCAGGATAAATATTTGTGTGATGAGCACGATCATTTGTTCTGTGTCTGGGTGTTATTTATCTATAAAATGTATGTATTTGGAAATATATAACTATGTTTATCAGCTGTCTGGTACCCATAACACAAGCTCTGCTTAGCTTGGGACTAGACGGTGTTGTGTGATAGTTGTGGAATAATAAAAAAAAAAAATTCGTCACGGGCTTGTCCGCTGCCATGGTCGGCGTACAAAAATGTCACCCAGTTGTCACGTCGTAACGAGCGCGCTCCTCCATACATATCCATAGAATTGATAAGGGTGACAAAACTCACCAGTGCGCGCATTGCTTAAAAGATGTGTTGTTGCATTTATTAGATTGCTTTTCATATTTTTAAGAACGCATTGAAGGCTTGTTATATTAATAGTGTTTTAAGGTTCAAACTTCAGGCCAAAATGTAGTCATTTTCTTGATAAATGGCGCTAAACTCAACGATTTTAGTTAATTTTGTTTTCAGTGCCCGGGAGCATTATCAAGTCAAGGAAATGGGTATTTACTAATATCTGTCATTCCACTTTATTGAACTTAAGTTAAATTATTTGCTTAAAGTTCACCCTGAGAACGATTTCACACGCTTCTAGACTCACCTACCGCTTTTAGGCACGCAATTGACAGTTTTCCGCACTAGTGCAGAAAAGTGCGCGTGCTCCCCGCCACAATTTTATTGTAATGAAATAGTTCTACGGCTACTACGGATCATACCTTCACGGGTTCGGATCGGACATAGTGCAAAACCGCTGTCAGGTGAACTTTGAGGAAATAATTTTAACTATAGTTCAATAAAGTGGAATGTCAGATTTACATACCATTTTCTTGACTTGATAATGCTTGCAGACACTGAAAACAAAATTAACTTAAAATGTTGAGTACAGCGCCATCTACCGAGGACACGACCGCACTCGGGTCCGTATCTTTTATCTTGAATTGACAATTTTATAGATTACTATACGTCGGCAGTATGTGAGAAAGAAAGACTATTAATTTTTTTAGAGTAAACAGCAGTTGTATACTATGATTTTTTTATTAGATGAAGTAAAGTGACAGCAGTGGACAAGGCCCAACTGTCAAACAACCATTGTTATAGCTGTCACTTTACTTCATCTAATAAAAAATCATAGTATAGTGTAGTGATCTATAGGATAGTACAGTACGGCCGACGGATCTTGGCGTGTCCGAAGTTAGGCTCTGCGAACTTTAGCGCTTGTGAACTCGTAAAAAAAAAAAAATGGTTTGAAAAAATAAATGCCAATAGCAGTTGTTATTGCTGTTAACAACTGTTATTGGTTTTTAGTTTTTATAAATCATTTATTTGGCGCGCTTATTTTGAGCGCTAAAGTTCGCAGAGCCTAACTTCAGAAGCGCCAAGATCCGTCGGCCGTACTGTATTTTACTTACTAATTCTCATAATTTATTATTGTCATACATTTAATGTAAACTTAATATTTTGTACGTCCTATGAAATTTATCTTAAATAAAAATAAAGTTATTTTTATGTCAGTGTTTTATTGATAAACCCGTAAATCAGCAAACTGAGTTGTTTGTTGATTCAGACTTACTACTTAAAACCCACTCGTGTTCCTTCCACTGACCTCTATTATTTATCACTGGACAGGCTATTCCGTTCGACAGCGAATTTTTTGTGTGTGTGTGAACTGAGGGACCATACTTGCATTTCGCTAAATAAAAATCTAAAGATTTAGTAAAAGTCTTAAAACAATTGTAAAACAAGTATGGGAATTTGTAAAAATATACAAAAAAAATACAGCACTCAAAGTGGAGTCCCTCAGTCCTCACAGACCATCAGACAGATCTCGAAAAGTATCTGGAAAATTGAAGTATTGTGATTACAGACTTTTAGTAAAAAATTTGTAAAGAAATTTACAAAATTTCAGACCACAAAACACCAAAGATAAAAAAAATATAATACTGTGGTCCCTCAATCCACACAAGAGAGAAAAATATTTTCACGAATATTACCGAATCTAATACATAAAATCTTTCCTTTTCTGCAAGTTTTTGTAAAAGTCGTACAGCATTTTGTAAAAATATAAGGTGTTAAAAAATTAACTGCAAGAAAAGTAAGAACTGGTTTAGAATTACAAATAAAAAAATTTGGGGAAAAAAAGTTTTTTAAATAACAACCCGTTTCGGAGATATGCAATATTTTTGTGCCTATTTGAATTTCCACTAGCGAGCGTCCAGAGAACTAAACAGACTAGACAAAATGCAAATGGCTGCAGAGAATTGTACAGTACTCGGGAAGTATTTTTGTATTTCGAATTAATTTCGTTCGAATTCCTGCTTCAGCAATTTTACAAAATTATGCAAAATCGGGTCATTTCTTCATTTATGCGGCAATGTGGTAGTTTTAATTGGGGCAGTACCCCAAGGCCCTCGAGCTCGGGGGTGCCCCCCAAGCCTGTTTGACAAACCGCTTACGAGCGAAAAACTTTTTTATTAAACTTAAAGATGAAGCTTGCATTTTTAAAATACGTATGTATAATATGTAAAGCCCGGACGCGGAGCAGGAAGAATTTCGTACGTTGACCTATTATTACCTGTCTGTCACTCCCGCGTAAATATGATGCGTCTCGCTCGCACAGATGCAATGGCCTCTGTCGTCAGGTATTGTAAACCCTTTACTGTTATTTGAAGTTTGGTTCTTTTTTGAATGTGATTTTTTTTTTGGTTAGCATTTAGTCACTTCAAAAAATCCTTGACGAAATTCATATATTTAAATAATGAATGAAAATGATAATTTTTATTTTGTTATCATATTTCTACCGAATTCGTAATTTTAACTCGATTTTTAAATTGTTATAATATATAATGTAAATAAATAATTTATATATCTAATAAAAATAATTTATTTAATAAATGAGTCATTTTTTTTCACCTTCAAATATTTAATGTAAAACGCACTTAATATAAAAATGTTTGTGACCACTGTCAGTAGGCCCAAAGGTCACTGTACGAAATTCTTCCTGCTCCGCGACCGGGCTTTAGTATTAAACAGTATATTTAGGTCATCAATTTGGTTTTTACCCCAGGGCCCTTGGTCATCTAGCTACACCACTGTGAAAATGTACCTCGTATTGGCCACTCTTAGTTAATTTGATCATGCTAATCATGTGAGAGAAATGAATAAAAAACAACATTATTTTAATATATTTTATTAGACATTATTTATTACAAACATACAAATATAATAATTTCATATAAACATAGTTACTTTACAGCGATAAACATTGTACATGACCAGGTTGATATAATTGATGTCTATAATTAGATTACCTACTGTTAAGTATAAAAAATATTGCACTATTTGTGACGTGAGCCAATGCCGCCAGTTTTAATGAACGTCGGTTTTACTCGCGGCTCGTCGGTGCTGATCGACTAGCGAGTAAAACAGTTTTGAACGACGAGCCGAGTAGAAAATGAAGCAAACACAATGAGCCGCGAGCCAGGCGAGTCGTTCGTGCCATAATACACCGGCGAGCTTTACCGACGAGCCATAAGACCGCGGTTTTACTCGCCCGTCGATCAGGGCCTTACAACAAATTGAGCATTGACATATGTCATGCTGAGCTCTGCCGTGTCCGTGTCTATGGTCTACCGTCCATGAACGCGTGAAGCGACCATACTTGACTATGAAATTTGAAAAAGCGACAACAACACGACGGCGTGAAGCTGCCGCTCCGACGACTGACTTTCATAGTTTAATAGTATGTAAGCTGTGAATACGCTTCTTTGAAGCTACGCGGCCATGGGTAGTATGCTTATACCTAAGGGTGCGTTTCCAGTGTTAGTGGAGCCGAGAGTAGAGAGGTTGAGTTGACTTGAGCAAGGTTAAAAGCTTGTTGGTTCGTGCAATGTTTGACAAAGAGGCAACGCGAAAAAAGAGATAACACCTGAGCGTTGTAGCTACCTCCGTATCTGCCGTATAGATACGGCAGATACGCGCTACAGGGCCCCGAAGTAGGCCAAAATTCGAAACACGTTATCCACAACCGTCTTGTAGGGTAAACCAAGCATTTGTAAGAAAGCACCACTTTTTTTTTAAGAGGCCCCTGTGGGACTTTTGATACCACTTACGCCTGAAAGCTCTGTTGGTATTCGGTAATTCCGTCATTTATTCGAATATTTCACAAAACTTGTTCCAGGAAATGTCTTTTTAAAAACCTTAAAAGTTTTTTCGAAAAATATTTCATCATTCAGAATCTTGATCAAGGTTTCTATAATTGAAATTTGTTTATTTTTTGAATAGGTACCTACATTATGAAAGGCCAAAGTTCACGTTAAATAGCAGATTTTTAGAGGTTTTTACTGGAGTCTTACACAAATTTATGATTTGATTTCAATAGAGATTGTTACAAGTTAAAAAAAATATGTTTTCAATACACTTGCTCAGAAAGTAGCTCTTATCGCACTACACTTAAATGGCACCTGTTACGAAACTGTGACATTTTGATTAGCTTTACGCACTAGTGCTGTAATAACCTTTTTGTTCAACCTCTTTGTTCGTTCAAAACAAATTATGAATACGAAAAAATAAAAATTGTTTGTGGTCTATGGCCGTCATTTTAAGATGCGCGCGGTTTTTGGCGTGATTTTTTCGAGTGAAGGTTATGTGCTTTATTAATTAGATAAAATCAAATACTGCAAAAACATTATAAAATATTACATCCATATCCATATACGAATGACCTTAAAGTAAAAACTTTTCAGTATGGCAATATGATCAAAAGACCATATAGCGATAGCCTAGCGCGTGTCTATGAAAACAGATTTAACTTTTTACCTTCATGTTATGAAAAAAAAAAATACTAATATTACCGTTGTAATATTAGTTAGCTAAAATATTTTTCTTCACAAGTGTATTGAAAAACGTCGTATGATACACGTGAGTAACGAATGGTTACCGTTCTTGGCTCTCTTAAGACCAAGGCTCGGGTCTTAATACCGCCTCGACGGTAACCTCCTACATTACACACTTATATCGTAATGTACTATTATTTTTCACAAACATTATTCTCCTTTTGGATTACGCCACAGGTCGGGTAGAATGTCAAAAAAGGTAAGTATGTGTATACATTATATTTAATATATTTTGTACAAATGTCATTGTAATCTAGAATGTGTATATCGCATTGTACATTGATAATAAATTGAAAATCATTGTGCATTGTTTGTTTAAAGGGTGACTGGTTATTAGTGACCGATACTTAAACACGTGATTGTATTCATGATAACAAACAACTTTTACTATGGGACCAAACCTGAAATTACGAAAAAATGTGCTGGTCACTACATTTATGTGGGTCTAACTGGTTAGAATGTAAAGAACTTGCTGATTTTTTTAGCGATTTCAGGTTTATGACTACAATCACGTGTTTAATTACGTTATATCTATCACTAATTACCAATCACCCTATAAAGTAGTTTATTTAAATGATAGTGCGTTTTGTGACAGTAGCTTTGGAGGCGACACAGTCAAATATCAACGTTGATAGTACAAAAAGAAAGTTGAAAACAAAACAAATTCATAAAATAAATTTCACGAATGTAATTTCGAGATCTAACTGGGTTCTGTCAAGATTTCTTTATGACGATGATTGTAATGATAATAATTGAGTAAATAAATCGACGGATATCAAGAATAAATAACATTTTATTCTTGAGTATTTGTCGATTTATTTTGCCGTTGCTACCTCGATTGGGATCCGAAAATTTGATACTGCGCATTCAAAGTTGCTCGCCATTTTGGTTTAACTTACATTTCGCGTATTGTACACTGATTTTTAACCTAACTTATCGGGTTCAACTTATTTGCCGCGCGTATGCTCGGCGACTTTTCTTAATGTGTACAAGCGGCCTAAGAGGTTTCTCTCGAATTGTAATTCGGTTCATAAATTGTGCTATATGTATTTGTGCTATTATAAAATCAACATTTTATTTTAACTTTTTGTTTAAAAATTAGGAACTCTGTTTAGTTTTAACTTACGCAAGGGGTATTTTTAACTGTACATCAAATATCTTATTCTTCACTAAAACTAGTAATATTACACAGAATTATTAAATAACTACAGGCACTCTGACTCGTACAGATTAGGTTAGAAGGAGATGTCGGTGTCTAGTGAGCGAGCGAAGCGAAACAGAGACCTCGTCATCCCCTTCGTGTTTATTTTTTTTTAATTGCTCATTAAAATATAGTGGAACAAAGGCACATTTTGTAGTAGAAAATAGGATTAAGTTGAAAACAGTGAAATAATACCTCTTACGTAATCGAAAAGGTTTCTGGGCCTCAAGTCTGCTATTACAATAGTGTGAAAATGGTCTATCATTGATTTCATAATTGTTGATTTTGATAAGTTTAGTAATCTACTAATATAATGGCGTCATTATGACTTTCCAATGATAAACCACTGACACTCCATTGAAAGAAATGGCATAGAATGGTAATTTCGTACTTACCTACATAATAACAAATGAATGTCTGACTTATATCATAACAAAAACATTAAAAAAACACTGAAAACGCCAGCGGTCACTCTAAATAAACAGTAAACAGTAATGTCACATTTGACTTTGACAGCTAAAAGACCACTGACCGACCAATGATCGGTCATTATGAATTTTGCAGATCACAAACTTTTAGCAAAATGACAATGGAATCGTGTTGCAATGACGAATCTATTAAAATAGCAGACTTAGGCCCCTGTTGGGTACTTAAAGGTTTTGATAAAATTCATTATTTTCTATATTTAACACTCACTAAATAATTGCTCGTATATTAATTGATATAACATTTTATAGTTTCCATATAATAATAATTTGTACAGTTTAAACGCTTAGGAAAACAAATTAAATTATATAGGTTTCTTGGTAAAATGCGATTCAAAAAAAGAATAGCAATGTCAATGACCTCATCTGTCAAATTTTACGTAAAAAGTTCGGTTTGCAAAGAAAATTTATTTGCGTGTCATTAACTTTTTTTTTTACTTAATTTACAAAAATAATAATAATATTCCACAACTATCACACAACGCCGTCTAGTCCCAAGCTAAGCAGAGCTTGTGTTATGAGTACTAGACAACTGATATACTTGCCTATATTCCGCTGTGTGTGTTGTGGCCTGTTGGTCTAGTGGTTAGTGGCCCTGACTGCTACGCCGGAGGTCGTGGGTCCGATTCCCACCCAGGACAAAAGTTTGTGCGATGAGCAAGATCATTTCATACAGACGCTGCCTATATAAACAATGCGAACAATGTACGTCTATATAGTTTTGTTTATTTTGCTTTTGTAGTGTTCCGAATTTGGTTTTACTGGACACACTTTTTACCTATTGTTTCTATTTGTCTCTAACAATCATTATGTCAATGTCATGCATACCTGTTATTTGCATGGTTACTATAATGTCGTATAAAGTTGTAATTTTATCTGAATTGTAAGTGACTGTGCTGTTGGTGTGCTTATTATAAATAAATAAATAAATAAATTTGTTCTGTGTCTGGGTATAATTTATCTATAATATGTATGTATTTAGAAATATATAAGTATGTTTATCAGTTGTCTAGTACTCATAACACAAGCTCAGCTTAGCTTGGGACTAGACGGCGTTGTGTGATAGTTGTGGAATATTATATTATTATATTAATAAAGAGAATATACACGCCTATATTTTGATCGTTTTAATCCCGTGGAGGGTCGATTCGGTACATGAAACGCTTATCGATTTGTCAAGATATTTATACTTTTTTTAAAACTCGAATTAGTTTACTCAAAAATTAATTTCTTTAAGTAAACGTCAGCTGAGCGAGTCCAATGACCTGTAGGTAGTTAGTAAGCAACGACCGACAACTACCTACAAGGTCATTGACTCGTCCCCTAAGCGTTCAAACTGTACACTGTATAAAAATCTTCATCTACAACTTGGATTGTGGTAACAATCTATTCGCTTCCCTGAATCCAGTGTCCGTCGCTCCGTGCACCGTCGAGAAATGCGTGTCATCAGTCGCCTCACCAGCGAACAGGACGCGCGGGGTGCCAGCACTGTCCACCAGGGGCGCCGCCAGCGCAGCCCTAGCGTTGGGGAACTGGGGCGTTAGGACGTTGTCGTAAGTGTAACTACCTCGAGTGTAAGGGTTTGAGAACCAAGATGATCTGGAAAGGGCAAAAAATATTTTTTTAATACACTTACTCGTGAACTGTTGGACTGTTTTCCACACTAGTGCGGAAAACGCGTGCTACAATTTTATTGTAACAAAATTGTTTATCGTATCAAGCGCGCGTCGACCCCCACGAGTCGATTGTATTGAAAAACGTCGCTTGATACACGTGTAAATTTTGTCACTGCAGCCCTCGGCTCCATAACACACTTGACTACGGCTCGTGCGGGTTCTCAATACGAACGACGAGCCTGGCTCGCGGCTCGTCGTGTTTGCTTCATTTTCTACTCGGCTTGTTCAAAACTGTTGTACTCGCTAGTCGATCAGCACCGACGAGCCGCGAGTAAAACCGACGTTCTTTAAAACCGCGGTATAGGCTCGTACGTTGATCACCCACCGAAATAATGTGATTTGAATTTGGAACGACCTGGAACGCAAAGGGCAAAGAAGGAACATAACGACCGCCCGCTCCGAACTAGAGCAGGAGAAGACTTTGAATGATTTCCCAGCAGTAAAAAAAAACTTTCGCCTTTGGCAATAATTTTAATATGTGACGTCGTATGTAGACTTACCACAGATATAGATATACCTAGATAACGCAAGAGCAACTACTTCGCATGCCTAGCTTACGTACAAAAATCGTAAGTGGTCACTTTCGCGCTCAGTCTGCATCGGAGTACAGCGCTAGTCGGGTGCAGTTCAAAATATAAAAATGGTTAATTGTGCTGTTGGTGGCGTCTTCACTAAATAGTGCTTGTGACGTCATAATAGGTAGTCAAAAAATGTCACGCTTGGTTTTCATACAGATCGTGATGCTTGCGTTATCTATGTCTATCTATATCTGTGAGACTTACCTTAACATCGCTATAGGCTCCGGTATAGTCCTATTCTTGCCCATAAATCTTCTGATCAGTTCCATCACTTTCCTCTTCACCACGTCCTCAGGTAAAGTTTCAACCTAAAATGTTGGTGACATTATGTAGAACACAGCTCTGTGGGGCCATTCAAGTATTACGTAAGCACTACGGGGGGTTCTTTGCTTTGCTTATTTTTGATGACATAGGGGATGGATCTCTGGATCAGCAATATCTATAAATGTTTTAGTTTTTTTTTTTCAAAAGATCGATGTAAATTTTTCGAAATCACACGAAAGTGAGCATATAGACATCACTGAGCAGCAAACATCCAATGTCATTGAAAACTTAGTCTTGAATTCGTGAGTCATGGACTGATGACTGATAATTTGAATTAGTATGCCTAAAAAAAGTTGGCTTTGTTATTTTCTCTATTTCAAGCCTATTTCTTATTTTTTGAGTTTTAACTTTGCTCATTAAACTAATAACGATATCAGAGTACATTGAAAAAGACATGTAGGTACCAATGTTTTTGCTGAGGAGGGGGGAGGGCGGGGTTTTTGCTTACGTAATAATTGAACGGCCCCTATTGAGACCGCATAGACTTGAGGAACTGGACTAGGCATCTTCTGTATGACTGTCAAATGAACATGGCTAAAAAAGTAGTTGAGACAAAGCGATTGTGCAGCCAATTGATAGCCAGATGGATTAGATACAAGATATATACTTCGCGAATAGGTTTTAAGTTCACAGCTCATTAGAGCCACCCGGCACCCACATTCTTTATATGGACTTGTTTTTTTTTTTTTTTTCTTTATTGTTTTCGGGGTTTTTATCCACATGGATACGCCAACCCCATCGTAATATGGACTTGTATGGGTATGCGCTTACTACATCCACTTACGATCGAGGCGATCAGGGAGCTTATTCTCGAGTTTAATTCCAATCGGTCGACATTGAAATTGTGACGTTAGGTACTCTTCAATTCGATGCTAGCGCCAAATTGCGTGACCTTTTTGGGAAACTTAGTAAAAATAGGGATTGGGCTTGGCGTGTGATCACGCAATTTTAAACCAATTTGGCGCTAGCATCGAATTCAAGAGTACGACACGACACAATTCCAATGTCGACCGATCGGAATTAAGCTCGAGAGTAAGCTCTCTGGTGGCGCTGCGGAGTGGATGTAGTGAGCGCATGCCCCATACAAGTCCATATAAAGAATACTAGCGGCAGGAGGCGAGGGCGGTGCGGAGTGGGTGCCGGGTGGCTCTAATGAGCTGTGAACTTAAAACCTATTTGCGAAGTAAATACCCTTTATCTAAACCATCAACTGGCTGCACAATCGCTTTCTCTCAACTGAGAACATGAGTGAATATTTCATGCACTCGCAATAAATGCGGCCCCAGACGTGCCATGCTTCAGGGCAAAAGTGGCATCACAAAACAGGCTATGTAAATTGATTGCTATTAATAGTATATGAATTACAGTTCAACCACTTTTGCACTCATAAATATGAACGGATAATGAGCACACGCAGACGACAATTTTTTTTTGCGTAGTTATCAAACTAAGTGATTCGACCGCTTCGCTTCGCTTAACGGCGCGCCGCACCCACGTACGGTTAGTCAATTGTTTGTTTCCATTGCGCCGCGTCGCTTCGCGATAGCGTTGTATCGCCTACGTATTTCCCAAACATAATAAAGAAACTGTCCTCTGCGTAGACCCACACCAAAAACATGCTATTATAGGCCTATCCCCACATATCAGTGCCGTGTCAGGGACGGGACACGAACGTGTTTCGTCAGGTATGTAAAAAAATATCGATGCGTAATGTCTATGAACCGTGCCCGTGCCGGCAATGGAGCGTCAGTGTCAGAGCCGACACCGTGACGTACGCAAACGTTCCGTGTTGATAATAATGTTTCCTTACAGTTTGTCGACTTTATTGATAAATGAATTATGCGCTTATATAGCGTATTGTACGACTTGTCTAATCCGAAATATATGTATAGCAAAAAAAGTATAAAAAGCAAGTATGGAATGAGATCGAACGAAAATTATATTGCGAAGCTATGTAAAAATTTTAGGCACACTACACTTATGAAGTAAAGGAAGGCGAACACGGCACTGTCACGTCTCTGACGTGTGTGAACAGACGACCTCTGACGGGACACGGATGCCCGATCTCACCACGGACACGTTCCCCGTCCCTGACACGGCAGTGATGTGTGGGGATAAACCTTAAAATGTACCAACCAGCTTAGCGGTATCCCCACTCGTCCAAAGAGTCAAAACAGTCTGCGATCCCATAGGCGTGCTGGCCCCAAATATCTTGGTCGTCCAAAAATCCTCTTTGCTGACCCTCTTTCTATCATACCCGTTCCATACAAAGCTGAAGAATGTAGCCGTTTCTGGCCACCATGCTTTAGAAAAGTGAAGCACGATCTTATCGACTACCCCTATGGCTATATTGTCGATGGCTTCTATTTTGTCTTTGGGTAGACGTGGCGAAAATATTGATGTATGCCTGGAATTTTAGTTGATGATTGTCAATTGTTAGTTTTTGAAAGGCTATGAAGACAAATATTAATTAACAGAAGATACTCGCGCCTGCTTAGAGCTTTTTCTTTAGTGTGAGAAATCTAAAGAATTCTCGCTGTCTAGAGCGGAGTGAGAGGTGATATCACTCTTTTACTGACTTAGGCCTTCCCCACATTAGGCGTCCGCGTTCGTCACGCGTGTGAGCGACGCGACCTCAGTGCTCACCAACGTGCGCCACGTGCGCGCTGGGCTGGTAAAAGTCTGAAGTTAAAAATCACGCTCCACCCCGACGGAACAGAAAATTTTTGATGACCCTCAAAAAACAGTTAGCTTGGGCACACTATAATAACAATAATTCATAGACCATGTTATGTAGTGAGCCTGTAAGGGCCCAGTAGGGTCGAAGCCTAATCTGGGGCTCTGGGGATGAAAATGCATACCAGGGCCCTGGAACCACGGCAAAGAAGGAACGGGGTAGTATTTTAGTCAGTAAGAGTCTGACACTATCTCCCGCTCCGCCTAAAGGCTGGGGATGTCATTGGATGATTTTACTTACGATAAAAAAAATATATTGTGCCAAAACACTATAATAACAATTCAATCAATTTCAGCAGTCATTAGAAAGTTGATTAGTTAATATTTTCGTCGATAAGCCTTTCAAAAAACGAATGTTTAAAAAATTGATAACACAATTCTATTATTCAGAAATTAAATATTCTTTCGACACATTTGTTATTTAAGCCAGGATGCAAATGCAAAAAATATATGACCCATAGACAAGCAATGGAGGTTTAATGCCACAATATTCATGACCAATAAAATTGATATAAACTAGTTCTTTTTACAGGGTGACTGGTAATTAGTGAACGATACTTAAACACGTGATTGTAGTCATGAAAACAAACAACTTTTACTATGGAACCAAATCTGAAATCGCGACAAAAATCTGCCAAGTTCAGTATATTTATTTTCGCCAAAGTAGTCAAAATGTACTGAATTTGACAAATTTTTTTTCACAATTTCAGGTTTGGTCCCATAGTAAAAGTTGTTGGTTATCATGACTATAATCACGTGTTTAAGTATCGCTCACTAATTACCAGTCACCCTATATAACTACGTTCCCACCTGATGGTAAGCTGTGATTCGATCGTTGATGGTGAAGCGCATTAGTTTATTAAGAGCCTATTCACTCTAGCCTTGAAGACACCTAAATTATGATCGGACGGAAAGACCGCTGTAGGCAAATTGTTCCAGTCCTGTACGCGGTATAAACATTGATATATTATAAGAAAAGATACATAAACGCGTTAACATCACAATCAGAAAACCTGGACTCGAAACTCGCACATCTACACTACCTGTAGTGACTGATAGACAAGGACAGAGATAAGAGCCGGCGCTGTCGTGCGAGCGAAATAGCGTTAGCCGCCAAATGTGTGTGATTATCGCGACCGATGTGAAATCGTGTCAGTCGTGTTTGACTGGCCTGTTGGTCTAGTGGTTAGTGGCCCTGACTACTAAACCGTAGGTCGTGGGTTCGATTCCCACCCAGGACGAATGTTTGTGTGATGAACACGATCATTTGTTCTGTCTGGGTGTAATTTATCTACACCGTTAAATTTCGGTCGTTTTAATCCCGTGGAGGATCGATTCGGTACATGAAACACTATCGATTTGTAAACAGAAAATTAAAAAATAATGTACTTTTTTTTTAACTCGAATTAATTTACGCATGTAAGAAATGAATTTCTTTAAGTAATAATTTCGTACATGCGTATATCAATTCGAGTTTTAGAAAAAAAGTACTTTATTTTTTAATTTTATATTTATAAATCGATAGTGTTTCATGTACCGAATCGACCCTCCACGAGATTAAAACGATCAAAATTTAATGGTGTATATTGTTTGTTTAAATACACTAATCCCTGGAACTACTAGCCGGATCGGAATAAATCTTTCTGTGTGGAACAACCATATGGAGTTGCAGCCCGAACCTCAACAGCACGAGAAAAATGAAAATGTTTTATAATGAAAACATGATTATTATGATTCCCATTCCAAGCCTTGTTCATTTCGTTGCTTCACCACAGTCTACATAAAATCGCTATCTACTCGAGCCGAACGCACCCGAAGCTCGGCCGACTCGAGCCGAACGCACCCGAAGCTCGGCCGACTCGAGCCAAACGCACCCGAAGCTCGGCCGACTCGAGCCGAACGCACCCGAAGCTCGGCCGACTCGAGCCGAACGCACCCGAAGCTCGGCCGACTATAGCCAAACACACCCAAACGAGCATTATTCGTTAAATACCCATAAATTAAAGAGCTGAGCTCTATAGTTTACCTTGACGTGTTAAAATGTCAGGCATCGAGTGAGAATAATGGAGCTATATACCTTATTTTGAGTATATGCAAAACCCGAAACATGTGTCTAGTATTTTTATGTAAAGAATCTATGCACAAAATTTCATAACTGTATCATGAAAAATAACAAAGTTATAAACTTGTGTTACTTCGTTGTTCACACAAACACATGGTCACCATAATGGCGCATAATGCCCGCTATGGCCTGCCGATACCTGTTTTTTACTTAGTATCGGTGGTGTCCAAATCGTGGACTTTTAAACATTTTTGGGAAAAAATATAACATGGTGTAAAAATTATTGGAATCGATTCAGTTACTGATTTCGAACAAACTATATTCAGGTTTCGCATATACTAAAAATAATGTTCTACAGCTTCATCCCTTTAACATTTCAGTATAGGTCATCAAATGAAACGTGTTCAGGGCTCGTGGTAACCTTTTGACCTCCACGTCATAAAAGCAAAACCGTGCCCTTGACGCCAACCAACAACTCGGCAATTGCATTCTTTAACAACACAATTATGCAAATACGAAAAACAACACTATTTTATTATATTTATTAGCTTTTAAATCTCAAAGCGTCTGTCATATATTCATGACTGTGGCGTGAGGTACACATACTTGACTGTGGCGATCAAAAAGCTAAATAAATAAATATATTTTAAAAAGCATCCTAAATTCACGTACCAACTTAGCTCTATCACCGCTAAGCCAAAAAGTTAAAGCACGTCCACAACCCATAGGCACACTAGCTTCATCGATCTTAGTTATCCAATCATCCTCTTCGCTAATATCTTTCTTGTCTATGTTTTTCCATAGATATAAGAACCAGGTGACATTTGAATGCCATGACGCAGTGTCAAATAGCAATATAACCTTTCCTTCAACTCCTATAGATATTTTGTCTATGGATGTAATCTTTTCTTGTGGTAGTGGGGGTGAGAATAGTGTGCTGTGTCTATAAAGAATAATTTTATTTAAATATCATGTCTGCATACGTCTTTAGATTAAAAAAAAGTCTATAAACACGGCTAAGTTTTGATTGTTTTAATCCCGTAGAGTCGATACGGTACATGAAAAGCTATCGATTTGTAGTTAATATTATTTTTTTCTTTACAAATCATGTACCGTAACGATCCTCCACGGAATTAAAACGATCAAAAAATTGCCATGAATATCTGATATAGACCCATTATATTAAATAATCATGTATATATTTATAGTTATTTATACACTGTCAAATTTTGGTCGTTTTAATCCCGCGGAGGGTCGATTCGGCTCTAAATAAAGAAAGAAAGAAAAATAAGTTATTCGGTATAGCATAAGGCACAAACAATAATTAGGTAACACGAAACAATAAAATAAAATAACAAATAAGAAAGAAAAAATATAGTGAATAGTGTAGGATTTACCTAATGCCTACATGGGCTGCAGCCCAGGGCCCCATGGAAATAAGAGGCCCCAATGACTTAAGGCCAGGTTCTACTCATTTTGAACTCTTTTAAACCTCTGGAAATCCACAAATATAAAAGAGAACACCATGAAAATTTATTTTATTAAAATTGACTTTAAGGCCAAGGGCTTGGCAAAAATGAAAACACGATATAGATTAGTTGGTTCAAAAAAAAGAAATCGCGAATCTGATTTCAAACGTATTTATCTACGAGATTACGTTACGGAAATAGTTGAAAGTTACAACAAAAAAAAACCTTGTTATACATATAAAAGCGCTTCGCAAAAACAAAAATCTTGAATAGTTATTGTTTTTTTTTTATATAAAATAAAACCGCTGTTTTAGGGCCGCGAAGACGACATAGTTCCGAGTGAAGTTCATACAAAAACAGTGACTAGAACCGGCCCTTAATGGTTTACAAGCATTCAACGTCGGTGGTCATGCTCGACCAGTACCTCTACCATGAGTTTTAAGCAATAGTATTCGTCGCTACTCGATATCGACGCCGTAAATATTTTGTATGGCAAATTTTGCAGCGCCTCTAGCGGTCACTTGCAGAACCAAAATTTGCCATACAAAATATTTACGGCGTCGATATCGAGTAGCGACGAATATTATTGCTTAAAACTCATGGTAGAGGTACTGTATTCAGAGTATACTATTCAAAATCTTTCAAGTAAGCCATCGTAATTCATGACCACTTCAAGGATTTTCTGGTAATGGGACGACATTTTTCCTTTGATCGATCATTGTCACATCAGCGAAAATAGAAAAACTATTTTCTGATAAAATGCTAATTAGTTTGTTATTTAAATAGAGCCTTAAGTAGTTTTAGACCAAAGCCCAATAATTTCACTATTGGCCCCTGAGTGTGGGTACCCATTTTGTTAACCAGCTAAGCATTTGAGACTTTCTAAGCCATGAATAACCCCATATTTTCTTTAACAGCCATTTTTTTTTATTGAAGCGACCAAGCGTTCTTATGGGGCCATTCAAGTATTACGTAAGCACTACAGGGGGGTGGGGCGGCCTTAGCTTTGCTTATTTTTGATGACTTGGGGGGATGGGGGGTCTGTATGGTGATTACGTCAGCAGTACCTACATATTTTTTAGTTTTTGTAAGAAACCAATGTCGATTTTTCAAAATCACACGAAAATGAGCATACACACATCACTGAGCAGTTAAGTCATGGATTCGTGCGTCATGGACTGATCACTGATAATTTGAATTAATTGCCAAAATTAAAGCTGTTTTGTTAGTTTCTCTATTTTAAGCCTATTCTTTATTTTTAGACTTGTAACTTTTGCTCATTAAATTAACTAATAACGAAACCAGAGCACATTGCAAAATGCATTTAGGTACCAATTTTTACGTAAGCATGAGGGTGGTGACAACTTTTCTTACTTTTGCTGACGAGGATTTTTTAGTTTTGGCAGATTTTCATGGATATCTTTGGCAAATATTAAACCCTGTCCCCGGTGAGTTAATATTTGCCATAAATCTGCTTACGTAATACTTGAACGATCCCTATGTTATTTTTAATGCAGTCTTATATTTTATGAATACAGTCCATCATATTATATAATACGACTATATTTACTGACCAGTTGGCCTACTGTCCCTTTCGTCCATACAGTGACAGTATTACTAGCCCCCATTGGGCAAGTAGTACACGCTAATTGAGAGCTCCAATCATTTTCTAGCCCCTTTTTATCCTCAGGATACCAAACAAAGAACGCAGCACAGCTCGAGTTCCACCAATTTACGGGGAATTGTAAAATAATTTTGCCTATCAAACCCATTGATAGATTGTCTATGGCAGATATTTTTTCTTGTGGCAACACTGGCGTAAATAGTTTTGTGTAGCTGAAAATTTTAGTGTTGGTAATTGACGTCTCTTTTTGAAGTCACTAGACAAATTATAATGGAGGGATAAATTAGAAATGCGAAAGTAATTCTGTTTATTACTTTTCCCCTGCCCATTAATCACGCCCGCGAGAATCAATGTCTAAGGGCCAACGCTGTGTTAAGCGGGTGCACACGCGGTCACATACAAAAGTGCTCCGTCCGAGCACCCGTCGCAGTCAGCCGATGTACCATAGAAGCAGTACAAGATTGTGGACGTCCCAAGTGGTGGCAAGATCTGCTGCTGCATAAACGTAAGGAATTTTCTAGTGAAAAAACGACATAACATTATGAACCTGGGGATCGAACCCAGCTTTGCCTTAGTCAGAAACATTTTTAATATCGCAGATGCCCATAGGCGCCGGTGACCGCTTTCCATCAGGTGCAGACTTTTTTGCCAATACATCTCTCTAGGCTGTGAAGGTTACACGGTCGTTCTATAAACATTTTTCAGTATTCAGCTAACCTGGTTCTATAACTGATGCCATCCTAACAGGTTATCACGACATCTTAGTCCTGAGATGGGATTCGGCTATACAGATGATGTTTCACTTACCTCTTCGGTAGAACTCCCAGAGACATGATTAGTATGAAATTCTTGGCTCCACACGGTTAATATCCATCCTTGCAAATTACGGCGCTGTCGTGGACGAAAACAAGCTGGAGAGATGAAGTTACTTACCTTTCCATCAGAACAGCCAATGACACGATTACTATAACACTATTAGGTCTATAACTGGATGCATACTTATAGGGTAACCACGTCTTGGATGGAACTGGCTATACAAATGAAGTTGCACTTATCTCTCTTTGAGAATTCTCAAAGACGCATTACTATGACATTCTTGGCTCAATAACTGGTGCTATCTTAGCGAGTTACCACGATGTCTTCGACGGAATTAGGCTAGACTGATGATAATGCACTTACTTCCCCTTCAGAACTCCTAAACACACCATCACTGTGACATTCTTGGCTCTATAATTGGCTGCATCCTTACGGGTAACCACCTAACCACGTCATGTTAGATGAGATCCGGATATACAGATGGTGGTTCACTTACCTCTACTCCAAAACTCTCAAAGACACGGTCACTATGACATTCTTCACAACTGGTGATATCCTTGCAGGTTACGAATGACGTCTTGAATGGGATCAAGTTAGAAAAATGATGTTGCACATACCACTCCGTCAATCTCCTACAGTCACAATTACTATGATATTTTCAGCTCTATAATTGTTGTCAGCTTTTCGGATTACCATGACGTCTTGCATGGGATCAGGCTACACAGATATCATTATTGAGAAGCTCACGTTTGACCTCTATCTCACCTGATGGTAAGCGACGATGGAGCACGCTTGCCTATTAGTAACCTATTCACTTTAAGACTTCAATGTTGTAGTTTTTAGGAAACTTCGGCAGGTAATTCCACTCGCACAAAACGTTTGTTCGTATGGGTGGGATGTCGACCATGTTCAGATGGCGTAACGCCATACTAGTCGACCGATTAAGGAAAAGGCACTTACCTCTCCTTCAATACTCCCAAAGATACAGTCACTATAACATTTTTGGCTCTATAACTGGTACCATCTTTGCATGTTACTACAACATCCTGAGTGGGGTCCTGCGGCCAGGTAATCTGGGTGACTTCCTTTTGTAATTTGATGTCTAAATTCGGATAACCAGGTCCGTTGTTGAATGTATTCTGCGGGGTTAACAGAGGGGGGATTAGTTTTTTTTTTTTTTGTAGAGTAGAAATCATTTTCGCTTACAATGGGCCTCATATGAAGACTTAAAGTCACCCAAAGGGCAATGGAAGGGGTTTTCCTCGGAGTTTCCTCGCGTCTCACATCAGAAATGAAGATATCCGCAGGAGAAACAAAGTTACCGACATAGTTCGAGGAATCGCCAAACTTAAGTGGCAATGGGCAGGGCACATTGCTCGTAGAACAGATGGTCAATGGGGAGAAAAGTTCTGAAGTGGCATCCACATACTGGAAGACGCAACCTTGTAAGGCCTCCCACAAGGTGGACCTATGACCTGGTGAGAGAAAGCGATGGATGCGAGACGCACAGGTCCGGTCGTTGTGGCGACGCTTGGGGGAGGCCTATGTCTAACAGTTGATGATGATGATTTTGAAGTGGGGGGCTGCGCGTAACGACAGCAAAAGGTTCAATTTATTTGCCGCATACTATACTATACATTATCATCATCAGCCTTTTTTTTTCAAAAATGTTCCCACTGCTAGGACACATCCCTCCTCTCTAAGACAGGGCAAGGGCCGTAATCCACCACGCGGGCCCAGTGTGGGTTGGTGAATGTCACATGTCTTCGAATTTTTGGTGCTAGGACATGCCGGTTTCCTCACGATGTTTTCCTTCACCGTTTTGATGGAAACACTATACTATACACTCACCAATAAAATCTGGAACAGCGTTTTATATCCGTGTCTATGCCAACTCATGTGCTGATGGCCGCCCAGCTCTTCATACCTCGATTGAGTCGACACATCGTTCCAGCTGTTGGACGACTCGTAGTTGTCTATGACCAAGTCCATGAACTGCAGCAGATTGTCTATGAAGTCCTTGTCGTTGAGTAGATGAGGGTATTTTGTTTTTATATAATCTGTTAAGCTGGAATAAGAATATGCTTATTGTTGAAAAATCTCATAAATGCCAAAGATTTAATTTAAATTTTGATCGTTTTAATCCCGTGGAGGGTCGATACATGACTATCGATTTGTGAAGATAAAAAAAAATAAAGTACTTTTTTCTAAAACTCGAATTAATATATGCATGTACGAAATTAATTTCTTTATGTAAACGAGTCAATGTCCTTGCAGGTGGTTGTCGGTTGTTGCGTACTAACTACCAACAGTCATTGAACTCGCCTAGCTGACGTTTACTCGGTTTAATGCCAATTGTGGAGACTGGCCTGTTGGTCTAGTGGTTAGTGGCCCTGACTGCTATGCCGAAGGTCGTGGGTTCGATTCCCATCCAGGACAAATGTTTTTGTGATGAGCACGATCATTTGTTCTGTGTCTGGGTGTAATTTATCTATAATATGTATGTATTTAGAAATATATAAGTATGTTTATCAGTTGTCTAGTACCCATAACACAAGCTCTGCTTAGCTTGAGACTAGACAGCGTTGTGTGATACTTGTGGAATATATATTGAACTCGCCCAGCTGACGTTTATTCGGTTTCATGCCAATTAAACCTAGTAATAGTCGCGGAACCATTTTAAAAAGGCGGTAAATGTTGTTGCTTTTTATTTTAAGCTATTGCATAACAACTCGTTTCTCAGTGGCATATATCCGTGTATTTGTCCCATAAAATAAATGTGCCAATTTTTTATGGGAACACAAAACACGCGCGTGACCTAGAAATAAGGCTTATTATGATTTTGTTCTATTACTTAGATAAAGGGCAATATTTATCTTTGCCTACGTGATTGCCAACAAAAACGTGATAATAGTGGCTGCTGTTATCTGAACAAGTAATTAATATTACCAGCATTATCCCGTGACCTTGTGTGTGACCCTGTGTTCATATTACATTAAGAATCACATAGTCAGTAATTGTTATTTAAAAGACTAGCTTTTACCTGCGGCTTCGCTCTCGTCAATTGACTAATCTATTCTACTTTACCCTACGCTACCTACTTACCCAACCAATCTATTTTTTTTTTTTACATGTGCCCTGATTGCTCAGGAACCTGAATTCGACATTTTTTCTATCTCACTAAAGAAATGATGTTTGTATACATTTTTTTAGTTCGCAGATTGTTGGCAAGCTGGTGAATACTGTAAGTATAGCAAGCAATTGTTGTCAATTGCTTGCATAAATAAAACAAAAAACAATGAATTATTAAAATTGTTCTAGCCGTTTTTAAGTTATAGCGAGATCAGAAGAAATAGGGCTTCATTTTTAGGATTCCGTCCTAAAAGGAAAAAAACGGAACCCTTATTAGGGTCACTTTGTTGTCCGGCAGTCTGTCTGTCTGTCAAGACCCTTTATTTCGGGAACGTGTGGAGGAAACGAGTTCAAATTTTAAACTATGTAATCGTGTCCGCTGTCCCTTGAAGCTATTAAAAAAAAATCAAGCTTCTAAGTTAACGAGAAAAAAGATGCTGAGCTGTTTATGTCCCAAAAAACGTATACACCGTTAAATTTCGGTCGTTTTAATCCCGCGGAGGGTCAATTCTTTACATGAATTACTATCGATTTGTAAAGAGAAAATTAAAAAATTAAGTACTTTTTGTTTAAACTCGAATTTATTTACGCATGTAAGAAATTAATTTATTTAAGTAAACGTCAGCTGAACGAGGCCAATGAACTGTAGGTAGTTAGTACGCAACGACCGACAACTACCTACAAGGTCATCACTCGTTTACTTAAAGAAATTAATTTCGTACATGCGTATATTAATTCGAGTTTTAGAAAAAAAGTACTTTATTTTTTCATTACCCGACTGCGCCAGAAGGAGGGTTATGTTTTTCGAGAGTATGTATGTATGTATGTATTTATGTATGTATGTATAATTGTTTGGCACGCTCTGCAGCCTGAACGGCTCGATGGATTTTAGCTTGAGAGGTGTCGTTAGATTCGTATTTACTGTGAGAGTGACACTGGGTATATCAAAATAAAAAAAACGAAATGGCGGGTTTTTGGCGCCAAATTCAAATGTTTGGCACGCTCTGCGGCCTGAACGGCTCTATGGATTTTAGTTTGCGAGGTGTCGTTAGATTCGTAATTACTGTGAAAGTGATATCGTAATAAAATTAAACTAAAAAAAATAAAAAATAAAAAATGGTAATTTAAAAAACTAAAAAACCCGACTGCTTTTCTGAGTATTCGTGAAAAAGCCCTAAAACAAGAAAGTCGTTGTAGCAGTCGGGACCCATTACATCATAGATCTACTGACTAGACGGCTGACTTTCTAGAATGGGTCCCGACTGCTACAACGACTTTCTTGTTTTAGGGCTTTTTCATGAATACTCAGAAAAGCAGTCGGGTTTTTTAGTTTTTTAAATTACCATTTTTTTTTTTTATCTTTACAAATCGATAGTGTTTCATGTACCGGGATCGACCCTCTACGGGATTAAAACGACCAAAAAAAACGGTGCATATACGGGTTTTAATTACTAGAAAATCTGACTTACCGCCGAGTTATATACTGTCCCAAGGGCTCCGGTACTTCAGGAGGATCATCGACCACTCCGAGACTGAAGAGCAGGAGGTCGTTCAAGACTTCCTTCTCACCAGCGCTGCCGTCTGAGCGGTACAGGTCGAAGTCCAAGTCTTGCGGCAGAATGCTCACGTTGTTCTGTATTGCCAGGTCGTAGACCCGGGAGGGGAATTGGCCGTGGATCCTGTGGGAAGATGGTTATATTGTTTACGACGGAAATTCTTTAATTCTTTCTTTTTTCCCTTCTCTCTTTCATTCATTATATCTTTGTTTCATTTTTTGTTTCTTCCAATATCTCTGTCTTTGATTCTGTCTTTATTTGTTAAACCAACTTTGTCTTGAATAAAACTTTTTATTTTAATTTCTTCCATTGTCTTGTTTCTTTGATTCCCTCTTAGTTTCAATTTTTCTTTCTTTATTGATTCTCTCTTTCTTATCTTCGCTCTCTCTCTTTTATTCTCTCTTTCCTTTTTCATTCTCTATTTCTTTTTTTCAACCTCTATTTATTTTAATCACTCTTTCTTTTTGTCAATCTGTTGTTTCTCTCATTCTCTCTTTCTTTCATAGCACTCTTTGTTCATACTCTTTTGCAAACTCAACGTGTCTGATCCTACCTGGTTGTCACAAAATTTTAACAGAACTCACCATTCAGCCCCCAGCTCGACGACCCCATCACCAAACGGCACAGTATTCACTCTGCCCCCAACTCTGTCCATGGCTTCCAACGCCAGAACCTTCTTACCAGCCTTGCAGAGCGTGGAGGCGGCGGTACAGCCCGCAGCACCCATTCCTACGATGATCGTGTCATACGACTCCGGCATTTTTGCGCTGGAAAAGAGGGGACTGTTAGCTGGTACATCATTATCATTATGAGAGCAGTAGTGGCCCAGAACGTGCAATGGGTCGCCTTAAGGCCGTCCGGTAAGCGGCCGGACCGAAATTTCCATTAAAAGCAAAGCATAACCACCCATAAAAAGTTCCCACTGCTTAGACTCAAGCCTTCTCTCTAGTAGAGGGAATGGACTGTAATCCACTACGCGGGTTGCAAGTTTTCGTCTACCGCTGTCTCCATCGCATCCTCAGAATTTACTGGCCCGAGACGATATCCAAAATAGAGCTGCTGGAAAAATGCCACGAGAACTCGATCGACTGCCAGATCAAGCGTCGCAAGTGGAAATGGATTGGCCACACGCTTCGAAGGGATCCCAATCACATACCCAAGTAAGCATTGGAGTGGAATCCTCAAGGAAAGAGGAAGCGTGGCCGTCCCCATCAAACCTGAAGTCGCATCGTATTGGCAGCAGCGGCGAATGACCCATTGCGGGTAGATAGATGTCATATGTCTTCGAATGTTTGGTTCTAGGACAAAGTAATGCGCCTGGCTGGGTTTAAACTTTTGAACAACCACTGAACTAAAAACAGCAGTTCATCTGCTTCTAAGCTCCTCACGCCCCCGCCGCCGCCGGGATTCCGATCCCTATTTCCGGCCACGGAAGGCGTGGGCTTGCAGACGGCGAGCAATTAGAAGCTCGCCGTCACCGGATGGTCATCCGGTAACCGTCCGGACCGAGCCTAAATTGTCGACGGCGCATACCACGCACGCCTCAAGGAGTTGTCAGCAAACCGTAGGGGCCCAGGAGGGTAGAAGCCAACTCGGGCCTAGGATCGATTTATGAAAGGAAGTTTCGGCCCCGGTATGAAAGGCAACGAAGGAACAGGAGGGGGTTTTTAGTCAGTAGAAGTCTAGCACTATCGCCCGCCCCGTCCAAGGGCGCGGAGATGTCACAGGATGATAATGCCAACGAAAAAAAAGAAATTGGGTGATTTTCAACCGAAAAAAAAAGTACAATACGTGAAATGGTCACCAAGGCAGGCTCTACTGGCCTTCCCTGAAAAATTTAGATTCAAATATAGATGGACCACTACTGCCGAATATAAAATCAAATTCGGTATATATACTAAAATTTTTTTTTTTTTTTGCTATTTAATTTTGATAATCCTGTATACTTTGTTTATATGATAAATAAATAAAAAGAAAAAAAAAATTATACCTATTTGCCTTGGTCACACCATCACGCGTGAACAGCTGGACCGATTTCGCAGTAGAGTAAGGTAGAATAGGGCAGTGTAGGTTAGAGAAGGATAGAGTAGGGTAGATTAGTGTAGAGTAGGGTAGATTAGGGCAGAGTAGGGTAGTCAGTTGATGGGAGCGAAGCCACGGATAAAAGTTATTTTTTACTATTTGTGTGATGAGCACAATCATTTGTTCTGTGTCTTAGTGTAATTTATCTATATGTATGAATTTAGAAATATAAGTACGTTTATCAGTTGTCTAATACTCGTAACACAAGCTTTGCTTAGCTTGGGACTAGATGGCCGTGTGTGATTGTTGTGGTACAAAAAGAAAAATTAAACATAATGAACATATTTTTTTCATAGCAAGCTTTTATAGTGCGGTATATACCTACTAATACTCATCAAGACCACTCCAAAAAGTTCAAACACGATGTGGTCATCTTATTGCGCTTATTACCGAGTTTCCATGGCCATCTTCCAGTTCCATCATCAGATCCTAGTATTTAGCACCTACATGCACGTCAATGCAAATCAAACGAGCCCAAACTTGAAGTTGTGTCGTTCACGATCGAGTTCCTATGGCCACCTTCCAGCTCCATATCATCATAATACTGCATTGTCACGCGACTTACACATGCATGCAAAATTTCAGCTCAATCGGTAACCGGGAAGTGGATCAAATTCAATTTGCAAGATTTGATCACAGACAAACATCGGTCAGGTGAAACTAAATAAAAGCTTGTAAAAAATTACGATGAATTTGCCGAGAATCTTCCCAGCTGTGATGGGGTTGGCATTAAGTTAAGGCCAGATTCTACTCATTTTGAACTTTTTTTAAACCTCTGGAAATCCACAAATATAGAAGAGAACACCATGAAAATTTATTTTATAAAAATTGACTATATGACCAAGCGCTTGGCAAAAATGAAAACATGATAGAAATTAGTTGGCTCGATAAAAAAAAAATCGCGAATATGACCCTAATTTACGATTTCAAACGTATTTATCTACGAGATTACGTTACGGAAATATTTGAAAGTTACAAAAAAAAATAAAGCTCATTATTAAAAAGCGCTTCGCAAAAACAAAAATCTTGAATGATTGTTGTTTTTTTTTTTATATAAAAATAAAACCGCTGTTTTTGGGCCGCGAAGTCGACATAGTCCCGAGCGAAGTTCATACAAAAAAACAGTGACTAGAATCGGCCCTTAAAGCAGCAGCATATTTCACACAGTGGTCGAGAGTTCGGCTGCTGCAATGGATTCGAATCCCGTATCAAACAAATATTTGTATGGCCTACAGATTTTTGTTAAGGGTCTGTGTCTTGTGGATGTCAGTTTACATGTTTGTTAATACACCTGTGAAAACGGAATATTGGTATACTAGCTTCCACCTGCAGCTTCGTCCACGTTATTTCAAGTTTCTTTATATAAACTTAGGGCCTGATTCATCCTCTTATTTATTTTTATTTATTTATTGAGTAGGCACTTCAACAACTTAATCACTAAGACAAAACACAAACAAAAAACACATGCAGTTTTAAGCATAGTGAATTCGTCACTTACAGAGGTGCACAGTACTGACAAAAAAAAAAGAAAACATAGACGTTAGTTTAAATATATACACAGTATATTCACAGGCGAGCTAATATTATCCAAAAACAGTAGAAAATTTTAATTTAAAACAATGATAGAAAAAAGAAGATAAAAAATATAAAGAAATTTAAGTAAACACCTACATTAATTATACAGATAATTATAAAGGTAGTTTACGTTATGCAATGGTCTTGACGTTCCGAGCTGGTTAAAAGCTTTGTACGGAATATGCGAAAAGAGTTAGAGAAGATGTCGATGCTATTGGATCGTGTCGCGATTTTATTATACTCGTAATTTCCCATTAGACGATTCAAGGGTGCGGTGCTACCGAGATTAGTACGACTCACAGTTGTAGCTAAGATTGTGGTCTCGCGACTAGTTCTAATTGTTCTAGATCGTGGTACAGCTATAATTAATTCTGCCAACAGATCGGGAACATTGAGGACTCCATTAATGATTTTATAAAGTAGGATTTAGTCATTATGTTACGTTTCTCCGGTGTTCAAGGGAACATAATTTAAAATGACTAAGCCTTTGATCATAGGAAGAATCTCATGGACAGTCAGAACTTCTAAAACGAAGATATCTCGTGAAGCTTCTTTGGATACGTTCAATCCTGTTTACGTGAACACGGTAAGAAGTGTTCCATACTGGTGATGCATAGTCTAGTATACTTCTCACAAGAGTATTAAAGTGTACCTTTAGAGTAGAGATGGACTGGAAATTACGTCATATTCTTTTTTCAATATCAGACATTCTTGCAGCTTTGAGTGAGTGATGTTGCCAATGTGGTTGATGAATGTGAGTTTAGAGTCAAGCTGGATTCCCAGGTCAAGGATCATGTCCACTTTTTGTAGTGCTACCCTATTAATTGAGTCAGATGTAGGCAAAGGCTAAGTTTTTTGGTAAATGTTATGTGGTAGCACTTTTTCATATTGAGGACATGCAACGCGGTTTATAATTGGTGCTTAGATGACCATCTAAACAACAATCATAAACCGCGTCGAGCTCAGCCTGGAGTAATTGGGCGTCAATGGGTGACTTTATCTCGTTAAAGATCTTCAAATCATCATTACTGTGTTTGATTGAGAAACTATGTCATTAACAAACATTTGAAAAAGAATTGGGCCTAAGTGTGAACCTTGGGAGACTCCAGATGTAGATAGGTAAACTTGTGACTCATAGCCCTTTACAACTCTCTTAATTTTCTCTCTGTGAGATACGATAAAAAACCACAGAAGCAACTGACCAAATATGCCAATTCCCTCAAGTTTCTTAAAGAGAATTTTATGGTCTACCTTGTCGAACGCACTGATGAAATCGGTGTAAACTGAGTCTACCTGGGCACGAGAGTCCATCAATTTACTTACTTCATTGACATAGTGAACCAAGTTAGTAGTCGTAGATTTACACAGAAACCATGTTGTTGAGGTACTAACTGGGCATTAAAGTGTGATGTAAGTAAAGGGCACAGCAGGGATTCAAAAAGTTTAGCGAATGAAATAGGACGGTAGTTCTGCACGTCATTCGAATTTCCTTTCTTAAAGATCGGTACGACATTTGGCATTTTCCATTCTGTCGGAAGTGTGATGTCACGATAGAAAGATTAAATATTAATTTAAGCGGTAAGGACAAACTGATAGCACACTTCTTTACAAATACTGACGGCAAACCTTCAGGCCCGGCCCTTTGCATATGTTAAGTTTTTTTAGTGCTTTCAGGACATCATTTTCCATAAATACTGCCTTACCTAAAGCATGTTGATGATACTTGGGCCTTGTTTGAGCTACATCAGGTAAGCCGATGGAGAGAGTAAAGTTAGAGAAGTGTCTAGCAAAAAGGTTACAGACCACATAACCAGTAGATACTGTTTCGTTTCCCAGACACATCTCCAACGGAATGTTGTTGGATTTGGAAATTTTTTTCTTGGCGAGGTACCAAAAAAGTTTCAGATTTTGTTTAATACTCTTTTCAGTGACGCTCATATAGTTTTTGTAACAGCTATGCATTATACTTTTAGATCACTTAGGGGGTAAATTTTGAAAAATCCTCTCTAAATGCTAACTACACAACCTACATATTTCATAAAAGGAAACCTTGTGCAAAATCTCACACTCCTAATCTCAGTCATCATCATCATCATCAGCCTTTTAATGTTTCCACTGCTGGAACTCAGGCCTCATCTCTAGGAGAGGGAATGCGCCGTAATCCACCACGCGGGTCCAGTACAGGTAGGTGGATGTCACATATCTCCGAATTTTTAGTTCTAGGACATGCCGGTTTCCTCACGATGTTTTCCTTCACCGTTTTGAGAGCAGTGGTAATGAAATAAATTACACAAAGTAACGCACCTGGCTGGGTTTGAACCCGTGACCTACAACTCGTAAATCTTGGTCGCCATTACCACCCCGCCACCACTGCTCTCAGTAATCTCAGTAGTTTTAGTTATTTGTCAGTCAGTTAGTTTCTTTTTTAATATGTGTATATAGAATAGTCTATTGAATACCGTAATTAGAGACACAATAGAAAGACAATAGGTGTGTGAACGACGGCATTCACTTGGGGCTTGATTAATTAATATGGTAACCCATCTATGGACCAACCTTAAGGTCCTCCAATATTATTTAAAAATTAAATTTGAGAAATGGTTCTAAGTTCATAGAGTTAATAATATTATCATCACCCCACAAATCGACAAAAAGATACCAAATTTATTTTATTAACATAATGGTTATAAGTTATATTATTTTTCTGAATCTTTATCAGCAAAGCATTGTAATCATTGTGCAGTAACTTATATCAAAACAAAGGAAGTGGTGTTATTAGCACTGTTATTTGTTATCATTTTATTTAAATGTAAACAAAATCATCTGCTATGGTTAAAAGTTTCCATAAACGGAAACTTTTATGTTATTATTACATAGAATGTAATGAACAAATAATTCATTCATGCTGCTACTAAGTTTCTAAACTTTTCATTCAAAATTGCAAAAAAATAGAAAATCATTCTTATTTTAAATTAATTATCATAGATAAAATTCTTTTTTTATAGGTAAAACGAACTACGTTAAGTACTCACATCAGTTTCCCGATAACCGATAAAAAAAGAGTTTGTTTAGTCGATTTTTGACCCCCGAACTAAGTTATCACAAGAAACTTTGGCGTACCGCACCTTTGATCCAATGGAGATTAATATCGTAAGGTTATAACAAGCACGCACTGTCACCACGTGTAGCGCATTAACTCAGTCAATAAGGGACATAAGTCATTTATTGTTTAATTAACTATTTGTCTAGTGATTTTTAATCTAGATAAGGTGTATTTTTAAATTATCGCCAATTCTAGGAAACCACAATTTGACGTTTGGTTCACACACGGGGTTTAAGGCTGCCAGCACTAGAATTTTAATTTGCAAAATGTCATTTTAAAAAGGTGCCACCCCTCGAACGCCGATTGTACAACTTGAATGATCTTGAAAAAACGCTAATTGTCGTATTGTATACATGTGTACGAAATTCATTCGGCAGAAAATATTGAATTGTATAACTTAATTTTTCCAACAAAAATCCAGTTTTTTTTATGTGACTTTCCTAAAAGCGCGCAATTACGTAATAATAATACGCCCCCGCGGGCAAGGAGTAAATAGTCAAAATAAAAAATAAAAAACAAATCTTTACAAGGCCAGGCATCCAAACCTATGATTCTCTGTCAGACTAATAGTGAAAGCATTAGAAAGTTTATTCATCATCATTCATTGAAAAAATTACACCTTGAAGTTAATCTCAACACTACATTAGTTCAATATTCTTTAAATACTTTAAGATTTCAAAACGGCAGAAATTATTCCATATAGATAAACTTATTAAAGTTTTTATTGAGTAAGCTCATTATAATTTACCCACAGAGATGGGTCAAAATATAACGTGGCAACTCTCCAATTGTCAAAATAGAAAATTGCGTTCCATAACTAAGTTTGTGGGATGTTTAGCATCACATTATCTTACTGGATTTTTCCACTGTTATTGGTAGAGGTTGGTTACAACTTACAATATTATCTAATATATCCATGTCACAATGTTAGTTACCGTACTCCTCCGAAACGGTTTTACCAATTTTTACCAATTTTTACCAAATTTTATATGCATATTCAGTAGGTCTGAGAATCGGCTACTATCTATTTTCCATACCCCTAAGTGATAAGGAATTTATAAGGCCAAACAACGTTTGCCGGGTCAGCTAGTTAAATAATAAAATTGATTCATCGTACGAAGCAGAATGTAATGTCAAAAAAAAACTTTTTACAAAAAAAATACAACCGACTTCAATAACAAAAACACAAAAAAGAGCAAAATAACTTTAATTTCGGAAGTCTGTATTTCTATAATAGTTTAGTCTCTTCGTTATTAAACACCGACTTCTGAAATTAAAGTTATTTTGCTCCTTTTTCTGTTTTTGTTATTGAAGTCGGTTGTATTTTTTTTCTAAAAAGTTTTTTTTTATCTTTCAATCAAAACAAAAATTTTCAAAATCGGTCCACAATTGACCGAGATATTGGCGAACAAACATATAAAAACGACAGTTCTGCTATGATTTTTTGAAGAGTTTCGTCCTATAGCTTCGAAGTTCATCATCAGGTCAAAAAGATATTTTTATGGGACCAATTCGAAAATAAAATCTTTCAATCAAAACAAAAATTTTCGAAATCGGTCCACAATTGACCGAGATATCGGTGAACACACATAAAAAAAAAAAACATACAGCCGAACATAGAACCTCCTCCTTTTCGAAGTCGGTTAAAAATAAAACCGATTGATAAAGATAAAAATAACGTGGTGAACGAAATCAATCAAAGTTTGTGACTATAACATACACGCACGATAATATTACCTTGGGAACTGAGCGCGTAAAACTGACTTATATTGGCTAAGAAAAATCACTTATCTGTCTAAGGAATCGAATCCAAGACTCCACGTTTAAGAATAGCTCTTGTAACCATGAAGCCCACCTAAATTGCGCTTAACGCAACCATTTCAACATCACAGCTGCTGCTTTTAAAATATACTGGTCACACTGTACATACTTAAATAGGTTACTGCTTGCTCCAATTGAAAGGTAATTTAGATTTTAACAGGTAAAATACGCTCTTCCGTTCATAGTCCATTTATTGATGTCTTTAATGACTGTTATCATCAGCTCTGATTACCTCTGAGGGTCATAAGTCAAGTTTGTAATGTCTAGGTACAGTCAGCGCCTAAAATAGACGATCTATTCTATGATCGAATCGTTTTTTTTTTTCCGTATTTCATCATCATCATCGAAAGATAACCACTGTTGGACATAGGCCTCCCTAAACTGTCGCTATCATAACATCATAATCATCGCATCATCATAACGGCCGGTCCAGTGCGTCTCGCGTCCATCGGTTTTCTGCGACCTTTACCAGCAACGCTGCGCCTTCCGGTACGCGGTCACCACTCCAGAACCTTTCGGTTCCAACGGCCATCTGTTCTGCGAGCAATGTACCACTGCCACTTGGGTAATTTTGGCGATTCTTTGGACTATGTCGATAACCCTGGTTCTCTTCTTTTCATTTTTGTGCTTAAATACTTCTACCTAACTGTGGTGTACGTATGCAAGGTCATCATAAATCGAATAAAGACGAGAACGTGGAGACAGATAGGATTTTTTGGCTAACTTAGTTTCACGCCTATTTTCCGACAAAGCGTTATGCAGAATAATAGCTTCTTTTTTTCGAGGTAAATCTTAATACGACAGGTCTTTTAGGGAAAAAGACAGGGTCATATATGTAGCTTTTCCACGATGATGAACACCTATGATATAGCTGCTCCACGTATAAGTAAAACCATCCCTCAAATCTTGGCTCCTTCCACAGAGGAAACCAGCATGTCTTCGAACCAAAAATTCATATTCATATGTGACATCCATCAACCCGCGTGGTGGATTACGGCCCATTCTATCTCCTAGAGAGGCTAGGCCTGAGTCTCGGCAGTGGGAACATTATAAAGCTGATGCTATGCTGTGCCGGCGCTGCCGCTGAGGCTGCTGTGAGCACAGAACAGAGAATATAGGCTACTTTCTTTATGAGCGTGGCTGAGAGGCCCTCAAGCGGCGCAATTAATATAAACGCAAGCAGGGAAAATTTTTATTCTATTGTAACCTTATTGGGGCGATAGGGGTCGAGACGCTTAGGTCATGGGGTCTGAAACCCAATTCCTCTTCAAGGGTATTTTCCGGACCATAGCCAGAACAAGGGCCTGGCGCGAGAGATCGCTGCCGCCGATCGCCTCAACGAGGACATGACGGTGATCCACCCAAGTTTGGCACACCTCCAACGTGTACTCCGGACGGTTCACACAATGGTGACACCCATGTGTTTCTTTCGCCGGTATCCGATGCAGGAACCTCCCGTACATAATATGTGCGGTGAGGACGAGAGCCATGCGGAAGATGAGGACGCTGAGACACCTCTCCAGCCACTCCTCAAAGAAATGCTTACCGCCATGAATATGTACTATTAAAGACACTTCCGCCTGACCACTGCTAAGTCCATTTTTGCTTCTCTATCCTCAGAGTTTGGTTTGGTGCCGCGCCGCAGGGCTCGAGCAAAATTTTTTTAAGTGATCAGTAGTGCTATTCTCTAAGAAAACGCAGCGCTGCCCCAAAGACAAACACTCAAATAGGATACATTGGATTGTCAACCTAATGTGTCTATTCATTGGATTGTTAATTCAAAGATTCTTATTTGGATATTCGTCGTTGCGGTAGAAATGACCGCCATAGTATGTAAGTAGTTAAGTTTAGTATAAATACTTTATATTATTAAACATTGTAATGAATATTATAACTAATTAACGTTTACAAATTGTAAGGTCAAGAACAAACAAGTAATCGCTGAGATAAATAATCAATAGCGTTATAGAATGTGAGAAGATTGCAATAACAAACAATATAGATGGGTGACTACTCACCCATCTATATTGTTTGTTATGTACAAATTGTTTGTACACAAATAAAAAAAAAACTGTAGTGAAAAAGTGTGTGGCAAGGGCTTCGCCAAGGCGGTCAGGGGGGGCAGCGGCCCCTAATAGAGAATAGAAAAAAAAAATTGTCTTTATTATTTTTGTCTAATCTGTCACTTTCGTAACATTTGTTCAATTATTAAAAGGAACATTTCAATAAAACCGCGCCTTCAAGGGGGTTACTTTGGTTTTGGTGGCTTTAACGTTTCACTGGCCGGAACAAAGGAAGGTGGGGGCAGGCAATTCGGCGCCACACGCTTCGTTTGATGTTGCGAACTCAGCACTAATAGTCAAAATATAAAATAAGGGGGGGAATTGCTACATTTAGCACTATTATGGTAGGTAAGAATTTTGGTGGTAACTACAGTGTCCTTGGAGATTTTAGTGTGTATTCCAAGTTTTCACTTGCTTTAACTTCAAAGCTCTCGACTGTAACTACAATTCATAATTTTGCCATGGTGACCTGAAATACCTACAGACTTTGAGCCTAATTTAGGCACCAGTCCCCCACAATGAAATACCCATCCTATATGTCACCATAGACATAAGGCTAGAGAGTTTTATCGTGGAGAAAATAAACTTTTATTATTATTATCTATAGGTACAGACGCCAGCACAACAACCTACCTAAATCTGTCAAATTTCTTTAGTAGATTTTCAACCTTATCACAATATCGTAAGGTTAATGTTCGATTGGTAAAATTTGACAGATTGGGGTAGCTTGACGTTCTGGCGTCTGTACTTCCAATAGCCCCCCCCCCCCCTCCTTGATAATCGGCTGGCGACGCCCTTGGAGTGTGGTGTGTGTGTGTCTTCGTCAAAAGTTTGGTGGAAAGTAAAAACAAAGCTAGTGTCACACATATTATGTGTGCTTCCTAACGTCAACAACCCGCTACAACAGCCGCTACTATAGGCACGGTTTTTACGTATTTGTACAATAGGTAGGTAGGTAGAGTTACCTATGTTACCGGCAATCTGTATAATTCAGGTATTCTATACAATACCAAATGCGCAGCCGGTAATGTGCGTAAAAGACGAGAGCAGGGAAGGGGGTGATGTAGTTTTAGGGCACTCCGACACGGACAGGTTAGAGCAATTTTTTTTATCACCTCCTGTAAATAAAAGCTTTACTTTAAACCGTATTCTATACATTGCCTGGGTATTGAATAGAATATCGGATTATATAGGTCGCCAGTAAAACCTACATAGGCGGACTTATATGCAAAAAGGTAGGTATTCTCTGCCATTCAAACTTTATTTAAAAAAAAAAATCGATACACTATGGTAGGTGAGCATAAAAAATAAACGATAGATTTAGATTGAAGTACCTATCATTAATTTTGAGTTTTTATTACAATAAAATATATTGTAGTTAAATACTAAAATAATAAATAGCTGCTATTATAATCAAAATATGATCAAACTAAGCCTAGGTCTCCCTCGTGTCTCCCACACACCCTATTTATTTCCCGCTATTTTACCTTCTCTGGATAGTATAAGTTAAAAAATATATATAGCAAAACCACTATAGCTCCATCTAGTAAATAACTAAATGTAGACAAGCTTCACATATCTTATTTCTAAAAATTGACTAAAAATGTTTACAATTAGCTATTTATCTAAAGAAAGAAAAGAAAGAAAAACATTTATTTGAGACTCGCACAGGACAAAAAAATATATACAACAACAATACAAAAACTATAAATAGGTTTTACACATAAAAAAGATTGAAAATAAAAGACCTGTGCGAGGTCAAAAAGGCCCTTAGCTCAGCATATGCTGCGATATTACCTAAAAAAAGGTAAAATAACGCAGCGCTGTTATGAACCTAAATCGATGTTAGGTAATCAACTAAATTTAAATAATCTTTGTATATCTTCTATACGATTTAAAAAAAAAAAGACATATTAGATTATTTACGTTTAGTTAACTAGGTACCTAAACCGATGGAGTTATAGCCATATTACTAAAGCCTATTCTAAAAAACTGTTCATAAAAAGCGTTACTTACGGATTCGCGTTCCCGCGCGCGATAAGCGCGCCAACAAAAACTAAAACAACACTAAACCACAACATGGCTGACCGACATCTGTCAAATGTTGAATGTTCCCGCTTATTTATACCTTTTGAGCGAGATATGACCACTTAGCTAAAGTAAACAACGAAAATGCTGTAACCATAGCGATAAGTTGGTATCTAATCGCCCAATAACCTTTTGTAGTATTATACACCGTTAAAGTTTTAGTCGTTTTAATCCCGCGGAGGGTCGATTTGGTACATGAAACACTATCGATTTGTAAAGTAAAAATTAAAATACTAAAACTCGAACTAATATACGCATATACGAAATTAATATATAATATAATATATTCCACAACTATCCCACAACGTTGTCTAGTCTCAAGCTAAGCAGAGCTTGTATTATGATTATGTGTACTAGACAACTGATAAACATACAGGTCTTTGTTGCATACTTATATATATATGTATTTCTAATTTTATTTTTATTACGTTTTTAGCATGGCTATTTGGCCTTTGTGCCATTTATATATTTCTAAATAAATACATATTATAGATAAATTAATTTCTTTAAGTAAACGATTCAATGACCTTGTAGGTAGTTATCGGTCGTTGCGTACTAACTATCTACAGTTCATTGGCATCGCTCAGCTGACGTTTAATTATAGAAATTAATTTCGTACATGCGTTAATTAATACGAGTTTAAAAAAGGTCCTTTATTTTTTAATTTTCTCTTTACAAATCGATAGTATTTTATTATTTATTTTAATATCGTATTTCTTCGTAAGTGTATTGAAAAACGTCGTTTGATACACGTAGAGATTTGTCACTGTAGCGCTCGGTTCCATAACACCCTCGCCTGTAAGGCTCGGGTGAATTTCGCCTCGCTCGCTGCAATGACAAACTTTCCCCACTTCTTTCTACGTTAAATTTTGAACGTTTTAATCCCGTGGAGGGTCGATTCGGTACAGAAAACACTATCGATTTGAGAAGCTAAAATTAAAAAATAAAGTACTTTTTTTTAAACTCGAATTAACTGGAATTATTTTACCACCACTATAATAATCACGAAATCTCAGAAACTATAACACCTACAAACTTAACATTTGGCAGGTAGATTCCTTATAGTGTAGACATCCACTAAGAAAGGATTTTACGAAACTCCACCTAGGGGCCCAGCAGGGTCGAAGCCTACTCTGGGGCTTTGGGAAAGTATGAAAATGCATACCAGGGTCCTGGAACCAAGGCAATGAAGGAACGGGGTAGATTTTTAGTCAGTAAGAGTCTGACACTATCTCCCACTCCGCCCAAGGGCGGGGGATGTCATTGGATGATTTTGCCTACCATAAAAAAACCCCTAAACCGACTTACGGTGCGAAGCCACTGGCAGAAGCTATTAGATTATAATCTAACGTTATTTACAATTTTACAGTGACGTTTATTACTCCATTCGTGTTAAGATTTGACATTTAAACAAACTTTTTTTTACTGTTCGTTCAACCGAATTTGACTTCTACTCCATTGGCGTAAGGAAGGCAATAAAAGCATTGAATGACTTCCATGGGAGAACCAACATAGTACATTTTGATACAAGTGCAGAAAGTTTGTCATTGCGACGGAAGTGGAATTCGCACGAGCCGTAGGCGAGTGTGTTATGGATCCGAGGACTACAATAACTTGCATGAGTTTCAAACGCCGTTTTTCAATACACTTACGAAGAAATGAATGAACGCGGGGGTTAACCTGTGCCTCGTGGGGGTCGACACACGCACATCTTCTTCCTGCCCTTATCCCATATTACTTGGGGTCGGCGCAACACGTTTTTTTCTTCCACTCTATCCTGTCACCTGTCACACTATCACTAACTCCCTCTCTCTCATATCACTCCTCACACAATCGACACACGCACATCCTGGTACGATAAAATTAAGGCGGGGGAGAGCACGCGAACTTTTTTTTCTGCACTAGTGCGGAAAACAGCCTATAAGCGGTGGGATAAGAGCCGGTTTTCGAGAAGTGTATTGAAAAAATCTTTGAATTTCGCGGATTACCTTTGATCATATCTTGTTTAAATTCAAATGTCAGGACACTTAGCTACGTAATTTGTTATTATATACTATTAGATTCTGTAAGAGAGTAATTACTGTAGACCGTATCTTTATCCATATTGACATATTATATGATAAATTGACCTTAAACTCTGACATATAAAGGCATTGAAAACGTATTTATTTATTTTTATATTACTTAATCGAAATTTTATCTTTAGGGTTCCGTAGTTCAAAAGGAAAATCCGGAACCCTTATAGAATCACTTTGTCGTCTGTCTGTCTGTCTGTCAAGACCCTTTATCTCGGGAAAGCGTGGAGGTATCGAGTTGAAATTAAAACCATATACTCTCTCGAGTTTAATTCCGATGGGTTGACATTGGAATTGTGACGTTAGGCACTATTGAATTCGATGCTAGCGCCAAATTGGTTTAAAATTGCATGACCCACACGCCAAGCCAAATCCCCATTTTACTTAGTTTCCCAAAAAGGTCACGCAATTTGGCGCCAGCAACGAATTCAAGAGTACCTAATGTCACAATTCCAATATAGACCGATCGGAATTAAAATCGAGAGTAAGCCCCCAGGTCTGCAGTCTCTTGAAGCTGTGAAAAATTCAAACTTCTTAGTTAGCGAGAAAAACGAAGATACGGTCGTTTATGTCGCAAAAACCGTATATTTAGCCATTTTTAAAGAAATCAAAAATTCATACGTACTTCCTGTTGACCTAGAATCTTAAAGATTGGCAGAAAGCAGAAATATAGGAAAAATAATCTGAAATCTGTTTTGTACTTACGTCACAAAAAAAAAACTTTTTGCTATTCAGAAAAATCTTCGAAATTCGATTCGGGAATTCAGAAAAAAAGTACCTTAACTTTTAATTTTTCTCGTTACAAATCCATAGTGTTTCATGTACCAAATCGACCCTCCACGGGATTAAAACAATCAAAATTTAACGGTGTATATGCGAACTGATTTCAAACTATCAGTAATATTTTTTTATAAATCTATTTTTGATTTTAAAGAATACCTAGTAGTGTTACAACAAGTTTTTTGTAGTGAGAATATTTTTAAATAAATATAAATGTAGTCAAAATCCTAAAATTCTGCTCTCCGCTAATGACAAAGACTCAAAAGTGGTCCCAGGTCAAAAAAGCTTGGAAACCATTGGTCTAGGACGATTCTTACCAAGTATTATGTTATAGAGCAGCCTTTCCCAAAGTGGGCGATAACGCCCCGTTGTGGGCGCTGCATGCCTAAAGGGGGGTGGTAAGAGACCTAGAAATAAAATGGGGGCGTTGTGTAGAGGCTTCGGTGGGCGATTTGTAATTTCATCTAGCTAGGAGGACTCTTAGATTTCACCGAACGATACCAGGACATTTTGAACTTGGAAATATCAGACTGGGTGTTAGATCAGTTTTTAAATGTCAACACAGCAGACATTGCTGTGCTGCTAAGCTGGAAGAAGAACTTATAGAATTGACAACAAACGAGGAAAAGAAAATTAAGTTCAAAAATGGCTATCAAGCATTTTGGCTACAAAAACAGATCCCGCAATTGTACCCTGGATTGTGGTCAATCGTTCAACGATTAGTGATAGCATTCCCCTCGTCATATTTGTGTGAACGTGGATTTAGTGCTGTGGCAACGCTGCTTTATAAAAAGAAAAATCGTTTGCATGTTACCGAACGTGGCAACTTGCGGTTGTTCTTGAGTAAATTGGAACCTGATATCAACAAACTTATTAAACAGCATCAGATTCATCCTTCACATTCTTTTTTATATAAGAATCGATTATGTTTGTTTTATTTTGAATAAAAGATACTCTGTCTGAATACTATAAAGTTGCGTTTCAATAATCATTCTCATTGCGGTGTATCCCGTAAGAGTTAACTTGAGAGCTGAGCGCCGTTGTGTGCTAACTACTGTGCTCCGGTTTCAAGTTAACTCTTGTGGATTATAGTAAAAGTCTCTTTTAGAATGAATGTTTAATCTCCACTTATATAGCTCACAACAACTAACTAATTTAATTTGAAGTTATAGTTGTTTTTAAGAAGGTGAAAAAATGGGGGCGCTAAAAATTAATTTATTCTCAAAGTGGGCAGTAGACAAAATAAGTTTGGGAACCCCTGTTATAGAGGTACACTATAGGAACGGAGACCATAAATGAAAGATAAAAACGTAGAACTAAAATTATATTATATTTTTTTTACAGGTTTTTACCATCTTACAATTAGTGCTACCGATAAAGTTGTACACATAGACATAAAAACCGTTACGCAGGTCTACGTGGGTGCGATGCAACGCGAATATGGTTGCGTAGCAAGACGATGCGGTCTAATCTACAAAATACCAAACCAACAATACACGTCGGGCTTGTGAATGGCGAGCAATGGGTAGCTCGCTGCCCGACAGTCCGGTAACCGACCAGACCGAGCCCAAGTCGTCGACGGCGCGCACTGTTCCCACGCGCCTCAAGGATTTGTCAGCAAACCATAGAGGCCCAGCCTGCTAGCTGCAGGCAGGCAGGGTTGAAGCCAACTGGAGCCAAGGGTCGGCTTCTGAAAAGAAGGCTTGGCCCCGGTATGAAAGGCAAGATAGGAACTGGGTGGGTTTTTAGTAAGAATATGACACTATCTTCCGCTTCGCCCAAGGGCGAGAGATGTCATTGAATGATTTTCACCCACCATAAAAAAAAACTGTTTAAGCCCGTTTCGCTTCGCTCGTCGCCATTCCTCACCCACGTGCGGTTGATCACATAGGCCACTTCAGAGTATCAAATGTTTGTCAAAACGCGCCGCGTAGCTTCGCGATCGCGTTGGATCGCCTACGTAGAACACTGCATTGGCCCTCGTGAATTTCAAACTTACATGACAGAACTGTACATTTAAACATTTACAAAGATAACTATTTGTTAGGTTTAAAGCAAAAGCTGCGGGCCCAAGCATGGCCCCATTAATTATTTTTAGTTTTATTATAACGCTATACACGGCTAAATGATCGTTTTAATCCCGTGGAGGGGCGATCCGGTACATGAAACACTATCGATTCGTAAAGATAAAATTAAAAATAAAATACAATTTTTTTAAATTCGAACTAAATTAGTACGCAACAACCGACAACTACCTGCAGGTTATGGACTTACTCAGCTGATGTTCACTTAAACAAATTAATTTCGTACAGGCGTAAATTAATTGTGGTTTAAAAAAGAAGTACTTTATTTAAATCGATAGTGTTTCATGTACCGGATCGACCCTCCACGGGATTAAAACGATCAAAATTTTGTGGTGTATAATAATAATATACAACGCCTAGAGTCGACGCTCGAATCCACAGCTTCCACCTTATTTTTTTTTTTCAACACACTTATTCGATTACCCGCTCTTATCTCTACCACTTGTAGGCAGGAAATTTATTTTTTTCCGCACTCTAGTGCGGCTACTAAGCGGAAAAATGTGTGAGCTCGCCCCCGCCACAATTGATTGTATTTATTGTATCAGGCTGGGCGCTAAGCGAACCCAACGAGTGTTCAGTTATATTTTCATAAGTGTATTGAAAAACGTCATTAAATACACGTGGAAATTCGTCACTGCAGCACTCGGCTCCATAACACCCTCACCTGCTGCTCGGACGAACTCCGCCACGGTTGCAATCACAAACTTTTCCACTTGTATCAAAATTAATTTATATATCATTAGGCGGTTGCCAGGTAACAGCGATATTTTTCTATTGACAAACGTCGTTAGACACACATGGAAATTTGTCACTGCAGCCCTCGGCCCCATAACACCCTCACCTGCTGCTCAGGCAAACTCCGCCTTAGTTGCAATCACAAACTTGTTTCCACTTGTATCAAAACTTAATTTACATATCATTAGGCGGTTGCCAGGTAACAGCAGAAATTTTCCTATTTATTTCTTGAAGAATGAGACGACATCTTGCTAGCTGTGGAGGCCGCAACTGCGGTGTAGGGTCTCTAGTCCTCTCCCCACTGGTATTGCCAGGTGGTGGTCGCTGAGCGCGGCGGAGTGCACGGCGACGGCGCGCCCGAGCTGCATAGAGAGGGATGGTTGAGATTGGGTCACGAGAAGGGGAGATAGTGTACAGCTAAGAGATTTTTGGAGCAGTTAGTGATCTTGTTACTTCATTTTTGATGGATGAGTACGAGAGGAAGAGGGCGTTTTGACTGTCTCTATACTCCGTCTGTTTAGGTGCTAGCTAAACGTTTTGATTATATACTTGATATAATCAAAGACTAAACGTAAACAATCTTGGTATGTCCTTTTATTTTTTTTAAATCGTATAGAAGACATATTGTAAAATTTTTTAGACAATTTTCAGATAAAAGACTTGTGAAGACTGTTTGCATTTAGTTAACTACCTAAACAAATGAAGTATAGGTAAACTATTCGAAGTGAAAAAGCTTACTGTTGGGGATTTATTTTCATGATTCAGCAGTAAAAAGCCTTCCAGAAAATTTAAGTTTGTATTCCATGAAATACTAAAAAAATCTATAACTTTTTTTTGCACGTCTATCGCGAACAAAGAAAAACTTATTGACTGCCATGAGACTTGCAGAAAAGGTTGCAGTCTTATGGTAGCCACACACGTTCCAGTATATTTGCGCAAGTTAAGACTTGCACAAGTATACACGTGTGTTATGCAGAAACTTGCGCAAGTATCGTCCAACACGCGTTTCAGTATAATTGTGCAAGTCTTAACTTGCGCAAGTATAGTGCAACGTGTGTGGCTACCATTAATTTACAGAAGAACGATTTTGAAGTTTATATTTTAAATATCTCTGTCATTAACTCTATATTTAATGTCTTTGGTCATTAATGACTATGGGCGGGTTTCTGAATTGAGTATTTTGAGTTATGAACGTCACAAACCAAATTTGGACATGTTTACAGGCTAAAGTACAGTTTGAGTAATTCTCAATTTCAAATGCTTAAATTAGAAATCGGGGGCAAATCTGTATACACCGTAAAATTTTGGTCGTTTTAATCCCGCGGAGGATCGATTCGGTACATGAAACACTACCGATTTATAAAGATAAAATTAAAAAATAAAGTACAATATTTTATTTTGTTTTTAGTATTTGTTGTTATAGCAGCAACAGAAATACATAATTTGTGCAAATGTCAACTGTCTAGCTATCGCGGTTCTTGACATGGCGACCGACAGACGGACAGACAGCGAAGTCTTAGTAATAGGGTCCCCTTTTTACCCTTTCGATACGGAACCCTAAATAGAAATATAAGGTGGTTAAACCATAATTAAACCTTTAATAAAAACGTGTTACGGCAGCCAATTGTATTTTAGTCAACATACAACTTGACACAGGCTTGCAAATTGCAGAAAAACATAAAAAAAATAGAATTTTTTCTTAACGGGCATATACAGTCTGGGGGGCCATTCAAGTATTACGTAAACACTAGAGGGGTGGGGGGGCCTTTACTTTGCTTATTTTTGATGACATGGGGAATCTGTCAGGATATCTGGCGAATCAGGTCTCGATAGTTTTTATAATTACGTCAGCAGTAGCTATATATTTTTTTAGTTTTTTTAAGAGAATGATGTCGATTTTTCAAAATCACACGAAAGTGAGCATACACACATCATTGAGCAGCAAACATCCAATGTCATTGAAAACATAAAGTCATGGATTCGTGTGTCATGGACTGATGACTGATAAATAATTTGAATTGAAAAGAAAGTTATTTTTTTTTTACTTTCTCTTCCTTATTTTGAGATTTTTTGTTCTCAATTACATTAACTATATCAAAAGTTCAAAACCAGAGTACATTGAAAAATTTTTGAGCTTTGTTTACTTTAGCTGACGAGGGGGGAGGAGGTAAATATTTGACAAAAATCTCCTTACGTAACACTTAAACGGCCCCTGGTCGTTATTGGTTACCAGCGAAACTGTATACCTTTTCTAACCGTTCTTTATTTATGTAAATTGAAACCAAGCCGGACGTGGTTGAACAAACTGTCATAGTATACCGTTTCCCATCCTACTTTTTATTTAAAGCAAATGATGTTGTGTTTACACAAACAATTAATACATAATAATATATTCCAAAACTATCACAACGCCGTCTAGTCCCAAACTAAGCAGAGCTTGTGTTATTAGTACTAGACAACTAATAAACATACTTATGTATTTCTAAATACATACATATTATAGAAAAATTACACCCAGACACAGGACAAATGATCGTGCTCATCACACAAACATTTGTCCTGAGTGGGAATCGAACCCACGACTTCCAGCATAGCAGTCAGGGTCACTAACTACTAGACCAACAGGCCAGTCTTTATTCAATTGATTTACTAATATTGATATATTATTTTGCAACACACTTACTCGAAAACTGGCTCCTATTAATACTACTACTGGTAGCACTAGTGTGGAAAAGTGCGATAGAAAAAGATAATTCGTTATTAGATTATATGTGAGTCTTAGTTCTTCTCGAGTATGTATGTTGAAAAACTTCGTTAGATACATGTGGACATTTATCATTGCAGCCGAAGCAGAACCGAAGGCGTTATGAAAAACTGCTAATGTACACGCTTAGTGTCCTCGCGCCCATAGACTATACACATGCATCAACTGAATCGCGTTCTTGGCATAGACGCGACGTAATGTTGCCACTCTAAACATAATATTACTTTAATATCGCATTTGTACTTCTTTTTTTCAAATCTATTTGCATACAAAACCGTGCCGACGTCTATAGGTTTACACCGACACCGGCCCGCGCTGAAAACCAACGCCGTAGACTCGTCGCATTCGGCATGTGGTCACGGCAGTAAGTTGAGTGCTCAGCCGTTTTGCGCGGACGTGGCGCATAATTCTCACAAAGTACCTACTTATAATTTTGTTAATCGTTAATTTGCACCTTCATCCGCCAATAAAAAGATTTTCTTTCTTTCCAATGTTTGTCCACTTGTATCGAACTGTACTATATTATTCAAGAGTGCTTACGGCAATCGTCCTGCGTGGACGTGCGCGCACTCCCTCTGCCCATTCGAGCAGTGTCTGCAACGTCGACGTCATGTAATTAGTCGCACAGTTACAGTCGCATGCGAAGGTTAGGACCAAGCAAGAATGGAGGACTTTAGATCAAGCAGAAATGGATGAATTTGGATTTAGCAAAAACGGAAGATTTGGGATAAAAAGAGGACTAAGGACCCGACGAGGACTAGGGACTTAGGACCAAAGGAGAACTGAGGATTTAGGACCAAGCGATCACTAGATAGTTAGAGCCAAGGGAGGACTAAGGATTTAAGATCAAACGAGAACTAAGGACGTGGAACCAAGTGAGAATTATTTGAGAACAAGCGAAGACTGAGGACGTAAGTCGAGAATTTTGTGATGGATCAGCTCCTGTAGGCGGCTGGACCCGCGTGCAAATAGGTTTCCCTATATAAATTTTGAATCCGTGTTTCATCTCTTTAGGAGGAGAAATTTTGAAAATCCTCTTTTATAGGCATTTAAGGGGGTTAACATCAAATAACTGCTTCTGCTATGAATGAAACGGAAGGAACTGTCTGAAATTTACTGCAAAACTAAATTTTCCTTTCAGAAGCAGATCTTTGGCCTCAGTAGGCTTCGACCCTGCTGGGCCCCTACGGTTTGCTGAGAAATCCTTTTGGCCCGATCCGGACGGTTACCCATTGCTCGCCGTCCGCAAGCCCACGCCTACGGAGCAGTGTTTCTTCAATTGCCATATGCATTTCAAACGCGCGGTGACTCTTTTGAAAGTCAATCAGTCCTGGCATGCATCAGACCTAGCAGGCCCGGTCAATATTACTGATATCTCTTTGAGGAACGCGTGAAACACAATTCGCCATCGACCCAGGCTTGGTCTTAAATGGTTGATGGGTAACGCCACTTGCACGAGGAGTTACTCAGAAGCAAACAATGTAAACCATCAAACAAGGGCACGGACGCCATGTCTGTGGACCAAATGTAAGGCAGGAGTGTGGTTTTAGTCAGTAGGAGTCTGACAGTGTCCAGACTAGCTCGTCTGTGAGGCAGCCTGGCCGTCCATGAGGTTTTCCCACTCCTGCCAAAAAATAAAAACCGGCTGATGAGCAACCCATTGCTGGTCGTCCTCAAACCGTGCCATCAGAAGCCTAGGCGTCTGTTGCGGTGATTGGGACGCGAGGATATCATGTCCCTCGCGCTTTCCACCACCTCCTTCGCTCGCATTACTGCTTTGAAGAAGGAAGCGACAACTTCCCAACCTATCTCGCTCTGTAACATGGCCTGAACAACCAGATGCTAGAGGTCGCCGCCTACGATCGCCTCCACAAGGATATGGCGTTGGTTCACCCAAGTGGGGTAGACCTCCGTATCCTCTGGGTGTACAGTACAATGATAATACCCGTGTGTTTCTTCACCTTGTTCGGTGAAGAGTGCCAGGTGAAACCTGAGGACGCCGTGGTGCCTCTTATGAAGGGGACTTAACGCCACGATCGTGGGTCAATGTGCGGATCTACAATTTATTCCTAAAGGGAGCCCAGATAGTAAGAAGTGTCCCCTAGTATTGACTAATACACGATTGACAGCAAAGAAATAGGAAACAGGCAAAAAGGACCTTTATCTCAATAGGATAGCGACAGGTTGAGTTATTTATAAAGCACGTTAAGCCAGATAGAAAAGCCAAGTCCACACGAACGAACAAAAGACAACGCCCAGATTAGTATGGAGTTTTTACCCAGCAACGTCCAGAATGCAGATCTATGTTATATGATAGTTTTTTAATGGTATTTGAAAAATAATTAGATTTAGTTTCATATAAAGCTGAGGTTCGAAAGTTATTGAATGATAAACATGTTAGATTCCTACCGATATCTTTCACACATTTTATTTTAGTAACTAAATCAGAAACTTATAGATGGCATGTCTTAGATTACTGCTCGTTAGTGCGGACCCAACAAAATAGAAGGAACAATGGTTTTGGAGACTTACCGCTTTCAGTCTTGTCTTTCGGTTTATTATCTTCATCCATAGACCGCGACAGAGATCTTTTCTTCGGTGACTGAAAATTGAAATAAATAAGGGGGTTTAATGGTAGTGCAATGAAGTTCTCAAAGTTAAAACGTCAGAAGCTAGCGCACGGTTCCAAATTGGTTGTTTCCTATGGGAAGAAGCGACAAGAAACTCCATGGTTACTCTTTTAAAAAAAATATTTGTTATAGAATATTTCCAATTACAGTATTAATAATTATATAAGGACAGTGTAGACCAGTCAAAAGAACAATAAAAATAAAAAGAAAGTGACTCGTAATAGGAATTCACAAAGTCTACAGTGGTCTCACATTCACATTGTAAAGAAAAGCTATATAAAGAAAAAAAAAACAAAACAGGAAAAAAAAAAAAATTACAACTATCACCAGTACTGTGAGATGCTAATAAAATAAATTACTGAATGAATTTGTAATCAAATACAATAAGTCCTCTACACGTTGTAAAGGGAGGGTCCTCCGACCAGACGCTCTGCACATATAGTTTCTCTCACCCACAGATATACAGTATCAGCTCCTGCCAGCGGCTTCGCCTGAAAGTCGGTTTCTCGATACAAACTTATAACCCCCGTTTTATCCCTTAGGGGTTTTTTTTTTTTTTTAACGTAGGTAAAATCATCCAATGACGAATCCCGCCCTTGGGTGGGGCGGGAAACAGTGTCAGACTTTTACTGACTAAAAACCTACCTTTCCATTCCTTGCCTTTATCCTGGGGCCCGTGGTGACAGTCTCACATAACCTTTGGGCCCCAGTAGGCTTCGGCCCTGCTGGACCCCTACAGTTTGCTGACAACTCCTTGAGGCGCGCGGGAACGGTGCGCGCCGTAGACGACCTGAGCTCGGACCGGTCTGTTACCGGACGGACGGACAGCGAGCTACCCATTGCCCACCGTCCGCGAGCCCGCGCCTACGGTGGCCGGAAATTGGGATCGGAAACCCGGCGGCGGCGGCGGCGTGTGCGCCTTTGCCTAATGCGGTCGGCCTCCTCCTTTACTAGCATCACTGCTTCGCAAAAGGAGGCGACCGCCTGCCATTCCTCCTCGCTCCGGAGCATGGCTTGAACCAAGCCCCGGCGCGAGAGATCGCCGCCGAATCCCTTAGGGGGGTGGAGTTACTTAAAATCCGTTCATAGCGGATGTCTACACCCTATAAGGAACCTACAAGCCAAACTCTAAGTTTGTGGTAGTTTCTGAGATTTCGTGATTTATCAGTGAGTGTAGAGAATATAGTGGATATAATACGCGGCAAATAAGTTGAACTAAAATGACTATCGTTGCGGTTATGCGCAAACCCCCACTGTGGCGTACTTCGATTGAGACCCGAAAAACTGTTACTGCGCATTGAAGGGCGATCGCCATTTTGGTTCAACTTATATGCTACGTATTGTACCCGGCTTTGCGGCACGCTTTCAGTGTATAAGCAGCACGCGGGCGGGTCGCCAACAAACCCTTGTAAAAATAAATCACCTTAAATTACTAGAGACATTCGAAAACTCACCCTCCTCTTGATCTGCTTCTGATAATGTTGAGCATCATAAAATTGTGGCTGTGACCTCCGCACCCTGCCTGTCCGTCTTTTTATATCTTCCACAGCGGGCAAGCAGTCCGCTCCACGGCGGGCAGCAAAGAATGTGTGGCCACATTTACAGGACTTTGAAGCTACTGCTACCTATAAATATTTTTTAGGTTATATACTTAGCCTGTCTGCGGACTGAATCCTGTAACACAAGCCAAGGTATTGTCTGATGGATGAAAAACCTTTCTCTGTTCAGCGTAAAGCAGAAATCATTCCCATTGAACATCAGGACAGTATCCAATTGGTTCTCTTTTAAGGTGAAGGCACGTGAACAATACGCAAGAAGGTGGTGGAGTCATCATAGAGTTGATTTTTTAGATTGGTTTTCCATAATAATATTAATAATTTGTTCATCTAAATAATTTTGCATTGCATTTATTTTCTACTAGCGACCCGCCCCAGCTTCGCACGGGTGCAATGGTGATATTAAATATATTATGCTCTATCTATTAAAAAAACTGCATAAAAATCCATTGCGTAGTTTTAAAGATCTAAGCACACACATTGCCTATGGCATTAAGTGTTCCTTGGAACAGTGTTTCTTCCTATAGAGCATTTTTTTTTAATTGATATAAACTAGTGCTTGACTGTAATCCCACCTGATGGTAAGCAGTGATGCAATCGTTAACACTTCGATCCACAACTACCCAACTTGTTCATACAAAAGTAGACTCTAAACATCGGAATTAAGGCCTATAGTGGCGTGGATGTGAGAGGACACCGGTGTCCTCTGAGCTAGGACAGATTAATAGTGAGGCACAGTAGTTTATTAAGAACCTATTCACTCTAGCCTTGAAGACACCTGAATTATAATCGGACCAAGTTTTAATAAAAAAAAAAACAAATGTTTTTAATTAAAAACTTATTTTAGTGTTATTATTTGCACAGTAAGAAAATTTACAATAATAAACACAAAAAAAAACCAGTTATTTTACTTCTAGACAATAAGATTTATAAAATTAATTTGCAAGATCCTACTGTACCTACAGTACCTACTTATCTATTATTTATGAACTTTTTGCATGTTTTTTTTAACGTTTTTAAAAGAAAGGAGCTATGTTTTATTGAGGAAATAAATTGTTGTTCCTTGTATACATTCCTTTTTAGAAAATATGCTATTTAACTTGGTAACAAATTACACATTGCAAACAATGAGATTACTAAAAAAATACGACACTTATACAAGACAATGTTTAATAAAATAATGTTTGAAAAGAGAAATAAATAGAGCTATAATTTTTGGTGGATATATCACAAGCTATGCAATTCATCCTCTTAAAATTCAGTATTTCATCTTTTCAACTTTTTGCTAATATCACAAAGTAAAAGCAAAAAATTTTTTTTTTCATGATATTCATTTGTTACTAACCTGAAGCTCACATTTCGGGCAGCTTTTCGCAATCATCTTGTGTTTCCCCATTTTTCTCATTTCGTCTCCCGGGTTGAGGTTCACAACCTCATACTCTCTAAGAAAAATTACCTATTTAAACTAATTAATTAATTAAACAAATGAAAGCAATTATTACACTGATTGATTTTAGTACTTTGTAGATTTTCTTTCTTTATTACCAATTTGACATTGACAGTTGACACTGACAGATCACTAGGGGAGCCATGCGCACTTGCACAGCCATGCAACGGCACAAAATTGGAAATCAAGTCCGATTCAAAGAAATTAATTACCACATTTAGCGGAAATACAACATTTCGGAAATCAAAGAAATATTTTAGGATTTGAAATTTTAAATAGATCTCGAGCTTACAATAAACTGGAATTTGGTTTTGTCAATCTCAACACAATTTCAAATTGGTGCCAATTTTGCTAAAAACCGTAAAGTACTAAATGTGAAATACTTTCACCAATAATAATCTATTGGGCTCTTTTGTATGTATCTCTTTCTAGTCTGTGATAACAACGACAAATCAACACAAGAGATTTTCCAATTTTCCGGTGTGTTTCCGGTTTTGTTATCTCTTGATGGCTTGAAGGCGTATAATCTCTAGTGGTTGACAGGTTTATTAGGTATTTTGTAAATGTAAACAAAATTAGATAAACAAATAGGTAAATAATATTTTGTTTCGTATGTAAAATGGAGTTAGCAGATAAAGTATTTACTTATAAATCACCACATCGCTGATGACACTCGATAAAAGCAAAACATAAAATCAAAATGACAACGGCAACGGTGTTAAAAAAGTAAGCAAAATTATCTTTGAATAATAATTAACATTCTGTACGTAAAAATAATACATTCAGATTTTAATGCTGGCCTTGTAGAATATTTGATATCTCCTTTTTGTTTTTAGAGTTGGCAAAAGAAAAAAAAACATATCTTCCGTTTCCTTTACTTTGCTAATATTAGAAAATTTTTTTTTTCCTTAAATTTTGTCGCACTGTTTTTCATTGGCTTTTCACTTACCTACTTTGTTTATTAATACTTATTTTCAGATGACTGAAAGACATAATTAAAACATAAGTTAGCTAGCCATAATGTAAATAAACCAATTTATGAAATTTTCAATTAAGTATCATCTGAATATTAAATTAAAAAAATACATTTATTTACTTTCCAGAAAGTTTGAACACATATGTGTCGCTTGCAAAGCAACATTTCAATACAACTGCTTACTAAAATCCCATATTAGAAGAGATCATTTTAACCGAAAAGGAATAGTACCACATTCCGAAACACAGAACGTAAACCAAGTGTGGTATGAAAAGGTTGCGGCAACAAACATTATAGTAGAAATCAAAAAGATCAGCGACAATATACTTTTAATACAAAAATTAAAGGAAGGCACTACAATAAAACCAACGGAGTTGGAACATGAAGGCTTTGATTTACGAAAACAATATCCAATTTCTGGTTTGAAACAGCAAAAGACTGTATCTTGTAGAGTATGCCAAAAAATGTTTGGCGTGAGACTGCTTGGTAAACACTTTGCAGCTAGTCACGCAAACTATGTTAAGAAGAAATGTGAATCGTGTGGGAGCACATTTAAAAGACTGATAAATTGTGCAAGGCATATTTGTCCAAACCATGATATTAAGTAAGTGAAACTTAACAATTTTTTATGTGTGTTGTGTGATTAGGGTTGCCAACCAAACTTTAAAATAACACATACATCTTACTTTATTTTTGGTAAATATACTTTATTTTTGGTATAAAATAAAGTATATGAAAATATCGATTTTCAATGTTTACTGTGATGCATAAAATGAAACACAAATACAAACAACATTAGGTATAGGATACCTAAAGAAAGACTGTTTGTATGTGCTTGATGACAATTATTCAAAAGAAACAAAAAAAAATTATTTATAAAATTTTGATAAATACTTTTGTCTTTCAAATACTTTGTTTCTCCTACAAAAACATTATTTATTTATGTAATCTTCATGCAACACAATTTACAAAGGTGGCCTTAATGCCTCAGGCATGTTTTACCAGTCCACCTAAGGTTGTGGAGAAACAATATAGTAGGTGCATAAAAAAGAAAATGTCATAAGTTATTTTTCTAAAAACTAAAAACTGTTGGCAACCCTATGAATGGTAGTCACAAGCTGACCCGTTTAACCGGAGTATGTTGGCCAAAAATGGACGGTCACTTCATAATAAATACTTGTGTATCATCAAATACATTTCCACCTGACCATCGCTAAGTTCATTTTTGCTTGCACTCGAAACGAAAACTTCACGGGTTTGGTTTGGCGCTGCGGTGCTGGATTCAAGCGATTTTTTTTTAAGTGATTAGGCAAAAATTACTGCGATGGTGTATATCCAGTAAGACTGGAAAACCTACCAAAACTTGGCCAGAAAGAGGCTCAGTAGATTTATGGATTTTATTATTTACTCTGTGTCTATGTAATAGCCATAGAATTAAGAATGAGAATGCAATTTTATTATTGGCTAAATTAAATAATTTTTTCACTCTATAAACAAATACACAATAATTTTTTAAAGCTGAGTGCTTGCTTACGGAGACGCGGCGCGTTGGGCGTTCGTCGTATATTGCTGCAGCGGGCCGCGTCATCGCTCGCGCAAACAGAAACATGGCAATGTACGACGACCGCGCAACGCACCGCGTCTCCGTAAACAAGCCCTAAGGCGCCCATTACACGCTCATGCAAACGTCAATCATTGCCATCAATCATGAATGATATTGAATGATGATTTTCGTCAATCAGTACTATGCTACGTCAATCATCACAGTAGGTTATTCGTAAATCAAAATTTTGACTGTGGCAAAACTGACAGCAAAAGCTATCGTGTAATGGGCGCCTAATAAGAAAAGGAAGTCTGACATAGATTTTTGACTTCAAAGGCCGTACAATGAGTTCCAAATAGAATAGGATCGATTGCTATATTGTGACGCATGACGTCATACTCTCAAAAGAAGAAATTCTGGCAAAATTGAAGAACTCTGAAATGAGTAAAATTAATAAACTTGATTCTGAATATCTGATTAACTTTCTTTCGTTCACAGTTCTTTGTTTTTTTTTTTTAATCGATATAAACTAGTGCTGACTGCAATCCCACCTGCTGTTAAGCAGTGATGCACACGTTGATGGTGAGACGCACTAGTTAATTAAGGGCCTATACACTCTAGCCTTGAAGACAACTAAATTATAATCGGACGGGAAGACCGCAGCAGGCAAACTGTTCCAGTTCCTCGATGTACGCGGTATAAACGACGAGGCAAAACGCTTAGTACGTACCGTAGAAGTTTCAACCACATAAGGGTGGATAATCGTCGTACTAAATTTTATTTTTACAATTTCTTGTTACGTAATATTTTTTTTAGAATTTCTTGTTTTGTTCACCATAGTAATTCTTCTATTTGACAGTATGACGTGACTTCACAACATGGCAATCGATCATATCCTCATTTGGAACTCATTGTACTTGTACCATTGTACCATATCGCCGTGACATGGGCACGACGCAGGTCTCGGAGAGATAGTAATTATCTGTTTAAAATTGTTACCCTCGTATAATTTTCAGTGTTGTTAGTTTTCACAGCAATGCGCCCATTACACAGTCATGCAAGCGTCAATCATTGGCATCAATCATGACGTATCATGAATGAAATTTGAATGATGGTACTCGCTGTCAAGGGCGGGCAGGAGGGGGGGGGGGGTAGCAGCCCCATAGAGGCTTGCTTTACAGCTTCAGAGCCTAGTTTAGGCACCATTCTCCCACAATATAATGCCCATCCTATATGTTACCGTAGATATAAGGCTAGCAATTAGGAGTTATATTGTGGAGAAAAAAAAAACTTTTATTATTATTAAAAAAAAAACTTTTTATTATTATCTATACTTGCATTAGCCCCCCCCCCCCTGCCTTGATTATCGGCTGGCGACGCCCTTGCTCACCGTCATTCAAAAATCATTCTCCGTCATTAATTGATTGATGGTGATTGATGGCAATGATTGACCGAGTAATTGACGCCTTAGTGTTGTATTTTTGTATATTTATTTGAAAACCAGGTTAAATAACTATTTTGTTTTCAAGCTTATTTCTTTTTGGCCATTTGTTGATATGGCTGACATTGGATTAGGTTAGTATTGTATTATATAGAACTGGCCAGCCATTATGTGAAATGGCTACATTAAAAAATGGCCAATTCTGCGATATGATGCTCTTCCATCTATATCATCGCTTATCGAACAATACCGCTGGTAAAACGTCTAGATTGCTAAATTCAAATTAGGAAAATCGACAGAATTTCAGCCCGTGTTTGGGTGATCGCCTGAAATGCAAACAAAAGTTAGTTTTTTTGTAGTATGACGCTAGTTGTAGCTTTGTGCCAATTTCGCAATCAATTTCGGATTAGTTTGATCTTGAACAAGAATTTATTCAATCAATGTAGGAATGTTGATTTTCCTAAAAAAAAAAAACGATTTTTGAATCGATTCAGTGTTAAATCGAGTTCTATAAAATCTATTTTCTAAAGATCGATCCGTTGGTTACCCTTTTTACCAGGGACGTAGCTACCGCCGTATCTGCCGTTTCAATTATACGGGGCCCACCCTAAAGGGGCCCTGACGCAGGAAAAAATTTGCAACATGTTATCTACATCCGTCTCGTAGGGTAAACCACGCATTTGTAAAAAAACACCTTTTTTTTTGGGGCCCCTGTGGAATTTCGATACGGGGCCCCTGTGAAACTAGCTACGCCACTGCTATTTATATATTGAGTCCTAAAAAGCAAGGTACAGATGATCTTACAATAAACATTAGTTTCATTACTAATGACTTATTGGGTGTTCAACATTCAAAAAAAGAAAGAGGTTGAAGAAAATAGAATAGAATAGAATAAACTTTATTGTACACCAAAAATAACAGAAACTTATATCTATGAGTACAATGGGGGTCTTATCGCTAACAGCGATATCTACCAGACAACCTTAGGATCAAAGCTTAGGATGGACTATAAGAACTTAAACTAAAAAAGGGGGTAGTCTACGGTGTACTGCTAGCAAAACAAAAAATAAAATAAAAAAAATAAACACTACATAGATAAAAAATATACAATAGATAATACATAAGCTTAAATAACCGTTTTCACAGAATCGATATGTTGTGTAAAAACGATATAAACGATTTGCCATCCCTAGTTCATTGTCTTTCAAGATTAAACCACAAAATAGTGAAGTGCAGAAGTTAATCTTATGTATGTAGGTACTTCACTTTTTATATCTACACTCGGCGGTCGCTAGAAAAAGTACTCTGTGATCTAGCACTGGTGTAGCACGGCGCGCTTTGTATGTAGATTGTATTGACTATTTTTTTTGTGACTAAACACCGCCAATGTTTTCTTGAGCGGTGTTGTTCGATAAGCGACAATATCAATATATCTTATAACATTACCGAAATCAGAAGACCACAAGGCTTGTTTTACCATTTCTGAACGACTGTGAATGCTATAAGTAGTAGAAAATTAAAATAAGATATCATCACACCTATATTACTTCAAGAGATTGGCAGCTACCGTTATTATTCTAAGCATAGCATTAGCCTGTTCCCACTGCTGGGACTTAGGCCTCCTCTCTAGGAGAGGGAATGGGCCGTATGGCCGTAATCCACCACGCGAGCCCAGTGCGGGTTGGTGGATGTCACATGTCTTCGAATTTTTGGTTCTAGGACATGCCGGTTTACTCACAATGTTTTCCTTCACCGTTTTAAGAGCAGTAGTGATGAATTAAATTACACAAAGTAATGCACCTGGCTGGGTTTGAAACCGCGACCACAGCTTGTAAGTCGGGGCCGTTACCACTCGCTCACCACTGCTCCCATTATTCTAAGGCAGCTACCTAAATAAAGTAATGTTTAGAACCTAGCACTACAATTGCTATAGAATAATGTGGATGACAGCTGTCAGCTTCTTACAATGTAGCTACCTGTCCTTTTTGCTCTTTATAAAGATGCATATTTTTGTCCTGCTGTCATCAATCCCGCTATGTAAAAAAGACCTTAGTATGTACTTGTTATGTTATTCCAAAGGAATGCTTTAAAATGTGTTGTTGCATGTTTGTTTTCGATTTTGTTCTCAATACAAGGTTAGTTTACAATGCTCTTATATACATTGATACATGCATCTCATCGATCACTAATAACGAACTATTATTATAATAATAATATTTTATTAAGCACATTATAGGCATCAGATCAGTGGTGCTCTGGCTCTTGTACTAGGATAACATGTGTTAAAAGAACCAGATCTCTCAAAATACAGGGTGTTTAATAAAAAGAAACATGATAGACTAACAGAGAAAAATAAAATATAATAAGCACGCACAAAAAATAATCGTAAAAATAGCAATAATAATAACAAAAACTACTTAAAATTGAATTTATACTTTTTTCTGAAAGAAAGTTAAAAACATGACAAGAGTGTGCCACTAACCCCTGAGTGTAAAGAGTGAGTGAGTGGGATGAGTGGGTGTGTAGTGTTTGTGAGTGTGTATCAAAGCATCAAGTAACGATAGATAGAGGCATGTTTACCGACTGAGCGTTTGAATGATAATGAAGTCATTATTTAATCGCCATCTAGGTAGGTACTTAACTAAACGTAAACAATCTTGATTTATATCTTTTTATTAAAAAAAACTTATATTTTTTTTTTTGATAAATTTTCATTTTGTTTTTTTATGACATGTTTTATGTAATTTTTTATTTTAATTCTTATGACACTTTATTATTATTTTTATTTTTTATGACATTTTAATATTTAATTTTTTGCTTTATGTAATTTTTATGATATCTTTAATTTTTGTTGCGTTAAAATTTTATTTAATTCCTCGCATGTACCAGACACTCGTACTCGACAAAGTACAATCTCCAGTGTAGTTTTGTACTTTTGCATGCCTTCTGGCTAAATATGGCTGATGCTTATTGTATTTTTTATGTCACCGTTTTTGTACCCATATTTGCAAAATAAACATCTATTCTATTCTATTCTATTCGATATAATTAAAAAAAAAGACATCAAGATTTAGTTTAGTACCTACATAAATAAATGGACTATAGTTCTTTATTAGAGATGATTTAATAGTGGGGTACCTAGAATTATTTTTGGGGAGGGGGAAGGGATCTTGGGCTCTGATATGGTTGATTTTTGTATGAAGTAATTATTATTTTGGCGCCCGTCATAGAATCTCGAATCGTTAGACCCAACATCTGGGCGCTTACCATTCTAGGGTGGATAAAACCCCACTTGCCTCTCCCCCCTCAATACAACATCTAGTATTTTTATATTATGAAACTATGTACAAAATTTTAAAACTGTATCATGAAAAATCACAAAATTATAAGCTTGTTATGTTACCTGGTTGGCCGCACAAACACATGGTCAGTGGGCCATCTAGGTGACTAAGAAGCAGTTTGGACCCACACCAACCTGTGCGCTTAATGCTCGCATAAATATATAATATATGTTTAGGAAAAAATTTAACATGGTGTAAAAATTATTGGAATCGATTCAGTTACTGATTCTGAACAAACTGTATACTGGTTTCGCATATACTAAAAATAATGTTGTAAACCTACGCCTATGTCTAATTGTACAATTAAACTTATAGTTTGCTCTCTTTGTATACAAAGTCAGTTTCATTATCACATCATCATTATTATTTATTTAAAATCTGTAAAAATTAAATTAATTTACTAGATATTTTTTTAAATGGTAGGTATTATAAGAAAAGCGATATTTGAAATATCAACAATTAATTAATTTTTTAAAAAGAAACCAAATTGATTGATGACTTTAGTTATTTAATGATATTTAAATTTACTGTAAGTAATATTTATACTTAATGCTATAATATTGTAATTTATAATTATCGTGGTATTTATTATACAAAAATAATGATTTCTTAAAAATCTTACTAAAAAAGTTGTTTTTTTTTTTGCTACGTGAGAAATTATCAAATTACTTCTTCCGCTCTAGGTAAAGTGGGAGGGAGTGTCAGACTTTTACTGACTTCAGACCTTGTGCAGAAACTTGCGCAAGTATCTTCCAACACACGTTTCAGTATACTTGTGCAAGTCTTAACTTGCGCAAGTATACTGGAACGTGTGTGGCTACCATAAGGGCCAACGCTGCGTTAAGCGGGAACCCGTCGTGTGATTTAGTGGTAACCGAATTATTACCTGCGCAGTGCCGATGCGCAGTAGTTGTGTAGATGGAGAACTTTAATATATTATTACGCTTAAAGCTGCGTTGGCCCTAAAACCCACATTGTTCCTTAATTTTGCCCTTTTTGCGAGGGCTGCGGTAACTCCCTTGGATAATCTGCGGCACTGTCCAGTCTGATAGACGTCGGTCTTAACTGGCATCGTCAATTTATCTGACATCTCTTTGAGGCGGTCATGAAACAAAACGCGCCCCGTCAGCTTCTCAAAGGTATTCATTGAATTTGATACGCATTTGTGTTCTTAATACAATTGTGGACTCCCAAAGATGGCGGATTCGCTTATTTTATACACCCCCTTGATATAGGTATTAATGAAAGACAGGTTTTTTTTTTAAGATTGTTACCTCGCATGGATTTTCTTCACGATTACGGGGGTTCTTTTCTTTAATATGTATGTACATAATCTATCTATGTAGATATATATACACCGGTATATGTATACACCGTTAAATTTTGGTCGTTTTAATCCCGTTGAGAATCGATTCGGTACATGAACATACTTTTGTTCAATCATCAATAGTTTCCGCAGCGCATGCGACGAAAGATGTTTTTTTGGCATTGTTTTTACACCTTGGGTTACGTTACTAATGTTTTAGTAAGGATCCCTAATCTTTTCTAGCAACAAAAATATCCTGTGTTACTCAGGGTGAATGTAGCTTTCTAATCGTGAAAGATTTTTTTAAATCGGCACTGTAGTTTTTGAGTTTATTCATTACAAACACACACACAAAAATACAAATCTTTCCTCTTTATAATATTAGTGTAGAAGAAGAAGAGGGGAGGGAGTAAAAGGGGGAGGATGTATATGTAGCATATTCTGAACTAATTGTGCTCCATTGGTGTAATTGCCGTAAGGCGTTCCGATGTGAGGATAAACGAATAAATAAATTTATAGTTTTGTGTAGGTTTTTTTGTCGTTTTGTTATAGGTGTTCAATTTAGAAGTTCCTAATTTAGGGTCAGTATAGTTTTTTTCTTTTAATTTTGTTTTTTTAATAATTTATAATTTTTAGTTGGTAACCATTTTATGAATCAAGATTTTTAAGTAATGTCTTTTCTTCGTTTCAGCAAAAAACTAAAGAAAAAAAGTGATGGATGGATTATAATTGATTAATAGTCAGGTTTAACCGCAACGCTGCGTTAAGCGGACGCCCGCGCGGGCATCCGTCTCGTGACTACGCGCGTGTGTCGTGTGCGGCGGTCCCCGTAGCGGAAACAGGATTATTACCTGCGCAGTGTCGGGTAGTTTAACACTGTCCATGTAGTCGTATCGCTGGAGAACTTTAATGTATAATAACACAGGCAAAGTGCCCGCGCGGCGAGCGCGGACGGACCACTTTTGTATGGGAACGCGCGTGTGTCCGCTTACCATGGATCCAATACATGATTCTGAACTCCCCCAGTGATGGAATTTTTCGTCGACTTTTTACTAATTTAAAGAAAAAATATCTTTTCTTTTTAAAATGTGTAAGATCGTTATTCTAATCAACCCCGATTACATTTTTAGTGAATAAAACAAATTATTACTTTTTAATTAAAACTATAAAAAGTTTAGGGCCGTGAATTTTTGAAATTTCTCTACTGTGGTGCTATTCTCTAAGAAAAGGCAGCGCTGCCTCAACGACGAACACCCAAATAGGATAAATTGGATTGTCAACCTAAAAAACCTACACATTGGATTGTTAATTCAATGTATCCTATTTGGATGTTCGTCGTTGCGGCACCGTTGCGTTTTCTTAGAGAAAAGCACCACTGCTCGCTTACGGCTTAAAAGGAAGCCAAGCGCAAAATCATAAGCTCGTGGTCTAAGTAGTTTCCAGCCGAAACTACTTAGAGCAGGACCTTAAGATTTGCATTGATAATGTCAGTCAGTCAGTTTACCTTTTATATGTATAGATCAGGGACCGTTTTCGGTTCAGGTTTACGGTTACGCTACCGGTATTAAAATACGGTACCGCTTTATTTTAAAGGTAGACCGAAACCGGTTAAGATTTGCGTTTACGCTGCGGTATAAAATAACGATAGCGCAATTTTTTTAGGTACCGCTATACCTTTATTTAACCTTTACTCAACCGAAATAATTCCGGTACCGAAATTTCTCGTGCGAGTACCTACGATAAATGCACGTTGCCAGCTATCGCGACAAGCGTATTGCGATTGGCACGACGAAAAAGCGCGGGAGTAGGGGTTTCAAAGGAAACCTTAATGTTAGAGGTTTAGGTACCGTAAAAAATAACGGTACCGTAACGGTATCGGTAATTTTTCTAGCTATTTGAGGCTATTTTGAGGTATTGAAATAAAAAGGTAAGACGTCATATCGTTAACCCTTATAACCGATATTTTTTCGGTATACAATCCATGGTATAGTTTTTTTTTTTTTTGGTATGTAAAATCATCCAATGACAAATCCCATCCTTGGACGAAGCGGGAAAAAGTGTCAGACTCATACTGACTAAAAACCTACCCCTTCCTTCGTTGCCTATCGTGCCGGGGCCGGGTCTTCCTTTCAGAAGCTGACCCATGACCCAAGTGGGCTTCAATCCTGCCTACCTGCAGCGAGTAGCATTTACTGATTGACTGACTTGACAATTTTGGAGGTTAGTTATACAATTCTACTCAATTTTAATGTAGGAGATCTTTGTAAACTTGTAAAATTATACATTATAATGGTTATACAGTAGATGTTTCTCAACTTGTAAAGGTTTACATTAAAACGGCCGTGCAGAAGATGTTTCTAAACTTGTAAATATTTACATTAAAACGGCCATCCAGAAGAGGTTTCTAAACTTGTAAATGTTTACATTAAAACGGCCATGCAGAAGATGTTTCTAGACTTCTAAATTTTTACATTAAAACGGCCATGTAGAAGATTTTTCTAAACTTCTAAATGTTTACATTAAAACGGCCATGTAGAATATTTTTCTAAACTTGTAAAGGTTTACATTAAAAGCAGGGCTGTAGCTACTAAGGGGCTAGGTGGGGCAGTGCCCCGGAGCCCTCGAAACCTGATTAGCAAACCGCTTTTCGAGTGATCAATCTTCATAGAATTTAAGATTTTTTTAAAGATAAAGTTGCTTTGCATTATGTATAAAGCCGTTTAGGGGCCCCCAATTTGTTTTTGCCCCAGGGCCTTTGGTCACAAAGCTACGCCACTGTTTGTGAGTTTGATGGTATTACGGCTACACGAATTCAATCTACGCGCCAACACGCTCCCAAATCAGTCACAGCGGTTGAGAAAAGGCGCCAGCCATCCAAGGACGTTGAAGGTCATGAATTACAACTGCTGTCTCCACTCATTCAAAAACTAGTAAGGTTGCCTCTGTTAGGGCGTTGGATTGCAACTGTCTGGTCCATGTTTTAGTTTGATACTTTCGCGCGAATAAATTGTGATTGAAACATTGGCGCACATGTAGGACGAGCAAAAACTGCAACGGATCGCTTTGCAATCGCATTAGTGCTAAATCGCCCACATAGGCTGCTTTATACAGTTTTAGTACAAATTGACGTTAATTTACTTCGAGTATAAAAAATCTCGCATTGAAGCCACAGGTCTGGAAGCTTTGACCAAATAATAATTTATCAAGCGGGAACTGCGTTAGACCGACGCACACTTAGGTGTCGCCCAAGTGTGAGTTGGTCTAACCTTTATGTAGAGGCCAGTAATGCTATTTTCTAAGAAGAGGCAGCGCTGCCGCAATGAGAAATATCCAAATAGGATACATTAAATTAACAATCCAATGTATCCTATTTGGGTGTTCGTCGTTGACGCAACGCTGCGTTGGTGGTATTCTCTAAGAAAAGGCAGCGCTGCCGCAATGACGAATATCCAAATAGGATACATTGAATTAACAATCCAATGTATCCTATTTGGGTGTTCGTCGTTGAGGCAGCGCTGCGTTTTCTTAGAGAATAGCACCACTGAGCTGTATGTAGAACCGCATGGCGTGGCTTTGCGTGGCGTGGGTCTAATGACCAGTCTAGTTGCCGTATAAAATGAACGGAGACTGACGCGCCCAGATTATTTATGGTACGTGGCCCACATGTGCTCAATGTAGGTCTACCATAATATTAATGAATAAATCAAGTTACATACAATGTGTTGTGCTGATGTTTGAATTAATATACCTAATAAGTTGAATTCCTACTATTATGGATGTCCAATTAAAATAATAATAGTTATAAGTATCTAATTTGTATTGGCCAATTGAGAGTCCTATCTTTGTAATAATATTCCTTATTGTAAAATCTAAATGATAATAACAGTATTATTGTATTATTAAGTAGAGAAGAATAAAAACGATTGCAAGTCTCTACCTATAGTTTTTTTTTTTATAATAGTAATAATATGTCCTTCGTAAAATCAAATAATGTGAGCTTTAAAATACCGTGCAGTTTTTTTTTCTTTTGGCTTTGCAGGGCGTATAGATATTTAGTCGTCAAGTCTATAGTTTTTGGACGTCATTTTGCATGATGGAACACATTTTAATGATTTTTTTTGTAGTATTTGGCTGCAAACTTCTCGGCAAACTTTGCATTTCAATATCTATAACTACTAGGAATAAAACAGGCATTGATCTTTAATAAAAATATCCTGCCAAATAATCCAGTCATTCACTATTACTTTTAACTGACAATAATGAGTCGACCATTATATTTCCAGACACCTGGCCTAAATATCAAACAGTTGTGTGTATTTCACAAACGTTGCACGCAAAGAGAATGTAAGCACTACGTTTGTTGCACGAAGAAATTGTTGTCTATATTTCTAAAAAATAATGACTAAAGGTGGCTTAAACGACTTAACGGCCAGGCTAAAACTATTACAAAAAAAAAACGACAAAAAAAGTGAATTAATTTTAGTCGATTATTCATTTTCCATATCCTTACGTAGAAATAACCGTACTCAACTGTCACTTTGACTTTCATAAACACAGTTCACATCACTAGAATTGAATTTCTATTCTACGCTTTGTTTTGATTGTATATCAATAAATAATTAATTAAAATGACTGAAACTGAGAGCTTTAGTATTCGTAACATGAAGAACAGATGTCGGGCTTGCCTTCTGGAATCGGAAAAAGTATATCCTATGAATACTGTTGAAATAAGCGCCTATCAAAGTCTTACTGATAAGGTTAGAATTTTGTGTTATTGTTTCATTATTTCAGCTCTTTTCAAACTATGTTAGAATATTTTTTGTGTGCATAATCTGCTTATAAGATTCTATGCATGAATGAGATGTTTGCCAGAAATAATATTTGTCAAACATTTTAGCCCAGAATTTTATAAAATTACTAGCACCCCGCCCCAGCTTCGCACGGATGCAATGGTGATATTAAATGTGTTATGCATATATGTTACATAACCTTCCTCTTGAATCACACTATCTATTAAAAAAAACCGCATCAAAATACGTTGTGTAGTTTAAAAGATCTAAGCATACATAGAGACAGACAGTGGGAAGCGACTTTATACTATGTAGTGATTTGTGACATTACCCATAATGTTGCATGTGTCTTAAAAAAATAAAGAGTTGCGCTAGTACTCACTTCAGAATTACTTTCTTGATTAGTTGACGATAATATAACACGACAACTCATTATTATCATTACCATTCTCTTGCCCAAAGCTATACCAATGTAAAAGTAGAAGAGCTTTTTGTAGTTCACTCTGTTGAAGCATTTAAATCCTTATTTATTAGTAAATACAGTCCACATTGATTTGAGTAAGTAAGAAGCTAGCCAACCAACCATATTTAAAACAATATAATATATTCCACAACTATCACAGAACGCCGCCTAGTCCCAAACTAAGCAGAGCTTGTGTTATGAGTACTAGACAACTGATAAACGTACTTATATCTTTTTAAGTACATACATATTATAGATAAATTACACCCAGACACAGAACAAATGATTGTGCTCATCACACAAACATTTGTTCTGAGTGGGAATCAAACCCACAACCTCCGGCATAGCAGTCAGGGCCACTAACCTCTAGACCAACAGGTCAGACATGTGATGTATTGATAGTTAAAGTTTAGTTGCCAATAAACACCATCAAAAACAGACGCTTGTTTTACTTGGACAGCTACTTGCTAAAGGAAATCAATCCTTAACGTATACAACACTCTCATTGGATTGTAAAAATAATTCTGTGTGAGATGGCCAGGTTAATGACGACAAGTACAGACTATACAACAGCATGCTACAACCCACTGAAGTGAAGTGGTAATTAAAAACCCAGTAAGACAGTGGTGAACAGCTATTGTTTTATTTTGCTTTGTTATATCTTTTTAATATACAGTAAAATATCCTTATTCACGCTTCCTTCATTCACAATATCATTACTTGCGAATTTAAAAAATGTGACCCAATCCTTATGCATATTTGCGGTTTCTTTATTCGCGGAACTAATCGATATAACAGTACATTCCTACATATTAAAACGGATTAGTTATAAACAAATCATCAATTGGACTAATAAAAAAGTAAAATAGACCTTATGCTTGTAGTATTATGTCTAGTTGAAAATACAGTTAGACCTATGACGACGCAATGTAGTAATGTGATGTGATGTAATGTGATGTGGTGTGTGTGATTTATTGTATTATTTAATTCTCTAATTTTCCAGATGACTAACGAGGATATCAACATGAATTTGTGTTCACTATGTAGATGGACACTCAAAAAATGTATAAAGTTCATACAACAGTGTCTAAAAACTAATGAAGTCTTAAATAAATCTCTGGAAGGGGTATGTATTGTTTTTTTTTTTTTTAATAATATAAATTAGTGCTTGTGCGTGCACCTGATGACCCATGCAGGGACTGCATACCGAAAAAATATCGGTTATAAGGGTTAATGGTATGACGTCATACCTTTTTATTTCAATACCTCAAAATGAGAGCAGTGGTGGCCGAGTGAGAGCGTGGTGGCCGAGTGGTAACGGCTCCGACTTACGAGTTGTAGGTCGCGGGTTCAAGCGCAGCCAGGCGCATTACTTTGTGTAATTTATTTCATCACCACTGCTCTCAAAACGGTGAAGGAAAACATCGTGAGGAAACCGCCATGTCCTAGAACCAAACATTCGAAGACATGTGACATTCGCCAAGCCGCACTGGGCCCGCGTGGTGAATTACGGCCCATTCCCTCTCCTAGAGAGGAGGCCTGTGTCCCAGCAGTGGGAACATTAAAAGGCTGATGATGATGATGATGATGATTTCAAAATAACGGTACCATTATTTTTCACTACCGAAAAATTACGATATCTAAATTTTTCACTACCGAAAAATAACGGTACCGTAATTTTTTTACGGTACCTAAACCTCTAACATTAAGGTATCCTTTGAAACCCCTACTCCCGCGCTTTTTCGTCGTGCCAATCGTAATACACTTGTCGCGATAGCTGGCAACGTCGCATTTATCGTAGGTACTCGCACGAGAAATAATTTCGGTACCGGAATTATTTCGGTGGAGTAAAGGTTAAATAAAAGTATAGCGGTACCTAAAAAAATAGTGCTATCGTTATTTTATACCGGTAACCGCAAATCTTAACCGGTTTCGGTCTACCTTTACAATAAAGCGGTACCGTATTTTAATACCGGTAGCGTAACCGTACACCTTAACCGAAAACGGTCCCTGGACCCATGACACCATGATCGTGGGCGGTGAAGTGCAATATTCACATTAGCCTTAAAGACAACTACATTATATTCGGACGGGAAGACTGCAGCAGGCAAACTGCCAATCCTTCGATGTACGCGGTATAAACGACGAGGCGAAATGCCTAGTCCGGACCTTAGTGGTGGAGGTCTACAGCATGTAGTTGGACACTCGTCGTACAATAGGCGGCATATAAGTTCAACTAAACTAGCCACAGATTTTCGGGTTACAATTGAATTAAGACACAGCTGGGTCTGCGGGTTAGTAAAGCAACGAAGGCCATTTTATTTCAATTTATTTGCCACGTACTGTAACAGATTTTCGGGTCTCAATTGAAGCGGGGGCTACGCGTAACCATAGCAAAGGGTTCAACTTATTCGCCGCGAACCTGAGGTGTAGTAAAGTCGGGTTCTCCGATGGTAGAAAGATGGTGGAATGAATGACCTGTTGGTCTACTAGTTAGTGGCCCTGACTGCTAAGCCGGAGGTCGTGGGTTCGATTCCCACCCAGGACAATTGTTTGTGTGATGAGCACGATCATTTGTTCTGTGTCTGGATGTAATTAATCTAAAATATGTATGTATTTAGAAATATATATGTATGTTTATCAGTTGTCTAGTACTCATAACACAAGCTCTGCTTAGCTTGGGAGTAGACCACGTTGTGTGATAGTTGTGGAATATTATATTATATTAATGGTCAGAGTTACCATGCAAACAATATTATTTTCAGGACACAAAATCCAGTATCCTCAATCAGCCAACCTCCATATATGATTTAAAACGTAGCAGTCTAGAACTGTACTATCTCGGACCAGTGGACCAGCTGGATGTGACCAGCGGTGAAAATGAAGAATACATGCCCTTGGGTGATGGAGCAGCTGATGATGACGATGATGAAATACCCCTGGTGATGCTGCAGGATGATTTTAGGAGTAAGAGGAGAGGGTCTGATAGTTATGAGGTAACACCATTGTTTTTGCCTTTAGTTGTAAACTAGCGACCCGCCCCGGCTTCGCACGGGTGCAGTATACTACATTACTACAGAATGGCGCCGGTCTCCTGGCCGGTATTACCGCAACCGCTATGTCTCTGCATTTTAAAGATCACAGTTCATTAGAGCCACCCGGAACCCAGTCTTATTTTTTTTATAAACTAGCACTTGACTGCAATCGTACCTGATGGTAAGCAGTGATGCAATCGTTGATGGTAAAGCGCACTAGTTTATTAAGAGCCTATTCACTCTAGCCTTGAAGACGCCTAAATTATAATTGGACGGGAAAACCGCAGCAGGCAAATTGTTCCAGTCTCTCGATGTACGCGGTATAATCGACGAGGCAAAACGCTTAGTCCGGACCGTGGAAGTTTCAATAACGTAAGGGTGGATATTCGCCGTTGTTCGATGGTAGAAAGGAGATGGCGGTATCAAGTCATGCAATTCCCGCGCACACTCTCCAAAATGCATCCTGTAAAATACCGAAAGGCTGGCTACTCTACGCCTGTGCTCAAGGCTTTGTAGATTGGACTCCACCAAATCTGGATCACCAATTAGCCTCTTCGCACGCCTTTCTACCGAGTCCAAAGCTGCTAGGTGGCATTTTGCAGCATCAGCCCATATGTGGCTGCAGTACTCCACACATGATTTGACTTGTGACACTCCGCACCGTCTCGTGTCATACGGCTAGTAATCTTTATATGGACTTGTCTGGGTATGCGCTCGCTACATTCACTCTGTAGCGCCACCGGATTGCCTCGGTCGTAATCTTGGGTTTTTTTTTTATGGTAGGTAAAATCATCAAATGACAAATCCCTTGGGTGGGGCGGGATATAGTGTCAGACTCTTACTGACTAAAAACCTACCCTGCTCCTTTCATTGCCTTCATTCCAGGTCCCCGGGGTTCATTTTCACATAACCCTAGGCCCCAGTAGGCTTCGGCCCTGCTGGGCCCCTACAGTTTGCTGACAACTCCTTGAACGCCGGTGGGTGGACCATTCAGTGACAACTCTCTGCTCGCATGCTTAGTTAGTTAGTTAGTTTAGCCTATTATGTCCCACTGCTAGGCGAAGGCCTCCCTCTCCCTTTTCCACACACGTCTGTCCTCGGCCATTGTGGGCCAGTCCCTCCGGTAATTGTCTAGCTCATCTCTCCAGCTTCGCTTTGGTCTGCCGCGATGTCGCCTTGCGTTTATCGGGACCCAATAGGTGGCTCTTTTAGCCCACAGCTCATGTGACATGCGGCAGACATGCTGCCTGCTCGCATGCTTGCGTTTATTTATTTATTAAAACTTCATGCAACACAAAGGTACACAGGCGGACTTAATGCCTTAGGTATTCTCTACCAGTCAACCAAGGGTGGTGAAGAGAAAACGTGGCAGGTGTATAAAAAAAAGGATTAATGAAAACAAGGATTCAAATATATTTACAAATAAAATAAACATACATATACACCGTTAAATTTTAGTCGTTTTAATCCCGCGGAGGAACAATTCGGTACATGAATCACTATCGATTTGTGAAGAGAAAATTAAAAAATAAAGTACTTTTATTTAGACTCGCATTAATTTACGCATGTACGAAATTCATTTCTTCAAGTAAACGTCAGCTGAGTGAGGCCAATAAGCCGTAGGTAGTTAGTACGCAACGACCGACAACTCCCTACAAGGTCATTGACTCGTTTACTTAAAGGAATTAATTTCGTACAAACGTATATTAATTCGAGTTTTAGAAAAAAAGTACTTTATTTTTTAATTTTATCTTTACAAATCGATAGTATTTCATGTACCGAATCGACCCTCCGCGAGACTACCCAAGCAGCACGCAAGCGTATCAAACATCAATAAAGCAGCCGATATACAGCTTAGAGCTGTATAAGGGCTGTACAAGGGTGTAAAACACAGCTTTAGGCTGCATAAAGGTATCCGCGTACGCTTATGGTTCTATATCAGAGTATTTTTACTCAATTAAACAGCTTTAAGAGTTTTTTGACACTTAAGGCTGCGTTTTACACTTAAAGCTGTATATAGGCTGTATATTGCACGTCACCACTTCCTTTATACAGGTCTAAGTGTTATATTAGTGTAAAATGATACTTATTGCTGTATATTGGTGTAAACGAACTCCATTATACCTCTTATTCGTTTGGTGTAATTGTACACTCTTATAACTATTGTGGTGTTATAACTACTGCCTACAAGGGTGATATACAGCTATAAGAGTAAATGAACGCTATAGTACAGCGTTAGGCTATATTACTAATGGAATCACTCGGATTGTGTTTTTGTGAACATCAACATGGAGGAAAAGACCGGTCAAGTGCGAGTTGGACTCGCGCACCAAGGATTCCGTAAAAACTTACTCGCACCGTGTCCGTTCTATGGGCCCTATGATTAAAAAAAAAGAAATTCAATTATCTCGAAAACGGTGCGTCCTAGGTCAAAAATAACCAAAATTTTAACCCCCCTGTGACACCCCCGTGCAAGTACCAATAGAATACAAAAACGTAAAAAAAAATTTTTTTTTCGTGGTTTTCGATTATTTTAATATAAAATAAAACTGAAGGCACATAACCCGGAAACGGTACGCTATAAGGCCATGAAACTTGGAACCTAAATAGTTTCTATGGTTGAGGTTAACCCAAAACTACAAAAAACAAAATGCTGTAGGTATTCTGTACCAATCAACTAAGGGTGGTGAAGAGAAAATATTGAATTAAGAGGAAGGTCAAAAGGAAATATTTAAATATTACAAATACAGATAATTTATTTAAATACCACAGACAGTAGAGATAGTAAAGTATAATTTATTGGAGAAGATAAAGTAATAGATCACAATCTGCTTCTTCAATGATGATAATAATAGACTTTATACGCAGCATTTTGATGTAATCCCACGATGATCTGGAGGGTTAGAACTGTCAACCTTCACCAATGCGTCCGACGTCTAATCACTCGCTTAGTAATTTTAGATCGCCTTCTGATTCTCGTGACCTTGATATTAGACCAAGTCAAAGGCCTTATTGTACCTTTTCTGAAAAATAGATGAAAGATCGGTTACAAATCTTACTCACTACTTCACAATAAGTATATAAATTGTTAAATTGTATTCGGACATATGAGATTTAGTCGTAGGTAGCTGAGGATTTTTTATTCCTTATACGTATCTCTAAAGATGGTTAGAAATGTACGTACTTGTTATGAACAATTACACAGATTATGGAGTAAAAATACTCTATTATACAGCCTAAGTCGTAAAAATACTCTATTATACAGCCTAAGTCGTAAAAATACTCTATTATACAGCCTAGGTCGTAAAAATACTATATTATGCAAGCTGTCGCCATTTTGCAATGTACATAATGATTTTATAAACATAATAAAAGACTTATTTGGCAAAAGCCTAAAGTCATATCATGATTATCAGCTTGAATTACGGTTGATTTGCATTTATACCTATTATTTCAACATATTTTTTTAATATAACCTAAAAAAATAATAACATTACTTACCGTATTTACTATTTTCCTTGATGTTAAAATTGATTATTTCGCTGGCGCGTTAATATTTTCACCGAAAATATACACACTTTTACAATGAAATTAAATCGGCACTATAAATTCACCATATTACTAAGGTCAACAAGTCCAATTTAACATATTATATTTAAAATTAAATGTATATGGCGTAGTCGCCATTAGTAAAATATTATAAAAAATAATCTTTAAGTTTGGATTCTTTCTTATTCTTACACCAATTAACAGCTTTTTGCTGTATATGATAGTTATAATTGAATATCTGTAGAGTTAAAGTGTAATTGTACACCGATATACAGCTTAGGGTGTACAAAAACGCCTTTATACAGCCGATATACAGCCAACACGCAGCCAATATACAGCTTTTATTCTCCACTTACACTTAACGCTGTATATAGGCTGTATATGTGGGCCCTTTTTGGAGTTACAAGAGCTGTATATAGGCTTATACAGCCTATATACAGCTTACTATACAGCTTAGAGTGTAAACCTGAACCTATATACAGCCCTTGTACAGCCTTTTGTGCTGCTTGGGTGTTCCTTCAACCGAATTTGACTTCTACTCCATTGGCATAAGGAAGGCAATAAAAGCATTGAATGACTTCCATGGGAGAACCAACATAGTACATTTTGATACAAGTGCAAAAAGTTTGTCATTGCGACTGAAGTGGAATTCGCACGAGCCGTAGGCTAGTGTGTTATTCATCCGAGGACTGCAATAACTTGCACGAGTTTCAAACGCCGTTTTGGGGGTAGTGGAACAGAGAGTAAAGTCCCACATACCTCCGTTGAAAAGGGAGGATCCTCTTACCAGACAGGTGTTATGTCTGGTGGGCTATTGCCCGATAAATGATTTCGGGTTTGTTCTTTATGTTCCAATCGCGCCGCGAATCTTACTTGCGCGATACAGCATTAGTTCATTTGTGACGACATAGATGTCGCTACATCACTCCCCTCCGGAGATCGGAGATCGATGGTTCTTGATGCTTCTTGCGGCGTCGTGATGCGTGCCAGGCCAATGGAGGTTGGTTCCAGTGAGTCGGAACCGGATTCCGCATAGTTCTCGGTGAGTCGGAACTGTCTGCGGTGATGCCTCAGTGAGTCGGGGTGGTGCTATCCCAGTGAGTCGGGATACGATGCTGCAGGCTCCAGTGAGTCGGAGTAGTGCGGCTGGCTCCAGTGAGTCGGAGCAGTGCTGTGCGACGTAGGGCTTGACTGCTGTCGTCGACCAGGAGAGGTTCTTCAAGGCTCTTCATGTGACTGGCCGAAGGTGCAGGTGTTTAGCCTAGGTCGCTGATGAGGCTGAGGTTGATGACCAGGTATGACCAAGTAGGCATGCTGGTGGTCAGGATACCCATATAGCCGTGGGTGCTGGTTGTATGGCTCGCTGCTCGAAAGCTTGAGGAAGTGATGATGACGTCACGAGGTAGTTGCTGCAGGAAGGCTGCGCTGGCGTTCTTTGTCGAGGGTCACCAGTTTGGAGGTAGTGGAACAGAGAGTAAAGTCCCACGTACCTCCGTTGAAAAGGGAGGATCCTCCGACCAGACAGGTGTTATGTCTGGTGGGCTATAGCCCGATAAATGATTTCGGGTTTGTTCTTTATGTTCCAATCGCGCCGCGAATCTTACTTGCGCGATACAGCATTAGTTCATTTGTGACGACATAGATGTCGCTACACCGTTTTTCAATACACTTACGAAGAAATGAATGAACGCGGGGTTTAATTTGTGCCTCGTGGTCGACACGCGCCTAGCCTGGTACGATAAAATTATGGCAGGGTAAGAGCACGTGAACTTTTCTGCACAACAGTCTATGGCCTGCCTATAAGCTGTGTGATGACAGCGGGTTTTCGAGTACAGTACGTTCGCCGGTTCTTGGCGCGCCTGAAGTTAGGCTAATGCCAATAGCAGTTGTTATTGCTGTTAACAACTGTTATTGGCACGCTTATTTTGAGCGCTAAAGTTCGCAGAGCCTAACTTCAGGCGCGCCAAGAACCGGCGAACGTACTGTAAGTGTATTGGAAAAATATTTGAATTTCGCGGGTTACCTTTGACCATATCTTGTTTAAAATTCAACTGTCAAGGTTTTCGGATCTAGAAATCTATTATCTTTATATTTTAGAACTGCATTGACCCCAGGACACTTAGCTACGTAATTTGTTATTATATACTATTAGATTCTGTGAGAGAGCAATTACTGTAGACCGTATCTTTATCCATATTGACATATATGATAAATTGACCTTAAACTCTGACATATAAAGGCATTGAAAACGTATGTAATTTATTTTTATAATACTTAATCGAAATTTTATCTTTAGGGTTCCGTACCTCAAAAGGAAAAACCGGAACCCATATAGAATCTCTTTGTTGTCTGTCTGTCTGTCAAGACCCTTTATCTCGGGAAAGCGTGGAGGTATCGAGTTGAAATTAAAACCATATACTCTCTCGAGTTTAATTCCGATGGGTTGACATTGGAATTGTGACTTAGGCACTATTGAATTCGATGCTAGCGCCAAATTGGTTTAAAATTGCATGACCACACGCCAAGCCCAATCCCCATTTTACTTAGTTTCCCAAAAAGGTCACGCAATTTGGGCTAGCATCGAATTCAAGAGTACATAATGTCACAATTCCAATATAGAACGATCGGAATTAAAATCGAGAGTAAGCCCCCAGGTCTGCAATCTCTTGAAGCTGTGAAAAATTCAAACTTCTTAGTTATAGCGAGAAAAACGAAGATACGGCTGTTTATGTCGCAAAAACCGTATATTTCGACATTTTCAAAGAAATCAAAAATTCATACGTACTTCCAGTTGACCTAGAATCTTAAAGTTTGGCTAAAAGCAGAAATATAGGAAAAATAATCTGAAATCTGTTTTGTACTTACGTCACAAAAAAAAATCTTTTGCCATTCAGAAAAATCTTCGAAATTCGATTCGGGAATTCAGAAAAAAAAGTACATTAATTTTTAATTTTTTCGTTACAAATCGATAGTGTTTTATGTACCGGATCGACCCTCCACGGGATTAAATCAATCAAAATTTAACGGTGTATATGCGAACTGATTTCAAGTTTTATCAGTATTATTGTTTTATCAATCTATTTTTGATATTAAAGAATACTTAATAGTGTTACAACAAGTTTTGAGTAGTGAGATTTTTTTTAAATAAATATAAATGTAGTCAAAACTTCTGAAATTCTGGTCCCTGTTATTGCCAAAGAATCGAAAGTGGTCCCAGGTCAAAAAAAGCGTGGAAACCACTGTTCTATACTATGATTTTTTATTAGACGAAGTAAAGTGACAGCTATAACAATGGTTGTATGACAGTTGGGCATTGTTATTTGACAGTTGGGCATTGTTATTTGACAGTTGGGCATTGTTATTTGACAGTTGGGCATTGTTATTTGACAGTTGGGCATTGTCCACTGCTGTCACTTTACTTCGTCTAATAAAAAATCATAGTATAGAGCGATTCTTACCAAGTATTTTGTTATAGAGGTACACTATAGGAACGGAGATAATAAATGAAATATAAAAACAGAACTAAAATTATATTATCATTTTTTTTACAGGTTTTTACCATCTTACAATTAGTGCTACCGATAAAGTTGTACACATAGACATAAAAACCGTTACGCAGCGATCTACGTGGGTGCGATGCAACGCGAATTCGGTTGCGAAGCAAAGCGATGCGGCGGCTTTTTCCTACAAAATACCAAACCAATAATATACGTCGGATTGCGGACGGCGAGCAAAGGGTAGCTCGCTGTCCGACAATTCGGTAACCGACCAGAAGTCGTCGACGGCGCGTACTATTCCCACGCGCCTCAAGGAGTTGTCAGCAAACCGTAGAGGCTCAGCCTGCTAGCTGCAGGCAGACAGGGTCGAAGACTACTGGGACCAAGGGTCGGCATCTGAAAAGAAGGCTCGGCCCCGGTATGAAAGGCAAGATAGGAACTGGGTGGGTTTTTAGTAAGAATCTGACCGCTCCGCCGAAGGGCGGGGATGTCATTGGATGATTTTCGCCATAAAAAAATCATAAAGAAAAAAAAAATACGGCGCCCGTTTCGCTTCGCTCGTCGCGATACCACACCTGCGGTTGACCACATAGGCCACTTCAGAGTATCAAATGTTTATTAATCGCGCCGCGTAGATTCGCGATCGCGTTGGATCGCCTACGTAGAACACTGCATTGGCCCTCGTGAATGTCAAACTTACATGACAGGACTGTACATTTAGAACATTTACAAAGATAACTATTTATTAGGTTTAAAGCAAAAGCTGCGGGCCCAAGCATGGCCCCACTATTTTTTTTTTAGTTTTATTATAACGCTATACACGGCTAAATGATCGTTTTAATCCCGTGGAGGGGCGATCCGGTACATGAAACACTATCGATTCGTAAAGATAAAATTAAAAATAAAATACTATTTTTTTAAATTCTAACTAAATTAGTACGCAACAACCGACAACTACCTGCAGGTTATGGACTTACTCAGCTGATGTTCACTTAAACAAATTAATTTCGTACAGGCGTAAATTAATAGTGGTTTAAAAAAGAAGTACTTTGTTTAAATCGATAGTGTTTCATGCACCAGATCGACCCTCCACGGGATTAAAACGATCAAAATTTTGCCGTGTATAAATAATAACATTCCAATACTTTCATACAACGCCTAGAGTCAATGCTCGAATCCACAGCTTCCACCTTATTTTTTTTTTCAATACACTTATTCGAAAACCCACTCTTATCTCTACTACTTGTAGCCACGTAATTTAATTTTTTTCGCACACTAGTGCGGCTACTAAGCCCCCCGCCACAATTGATTGTATTTATTGTATCAGGCTGGGCGCTAAACGAACCCAACGAGACGCGCGTCAGCGCTCGTTTAGTTATATTTTCATAAGTGTATTGAAAAATGACATTAAATACACGTGGAAATTCGCCACTGCAGCACTCGGCTTCATAACGCCTTCACCTGCGGCTCGGGCGAACTCCGCCACGGTTGCAATCACAAACTTTTCCACTTGTATCAAAATTAATTTATATATCATTAGGCGGTTGCCAGGTAACAGCAGATATTTTTCTATTGACAAACGTCGTTAGATACACGTGGAAATTTGTCACTGCAGCCCTCGGCTCCATAACACCCTCACCTGCTGCTCAGGCAAACTCCGCCTCAGTTGCAATCACAAACTTGTTTCCACTTGTATCAAAACTTAATTTACATATCATTAGGCGGTTGCCAGGTAACAGCAGAAATTTTCCTATTTATTTCTTGAAGAATCAGACGACACCTTGCTAGCTGTGGAGGCCGCAACTGCGGTGTGGGGTCTCTAGTCCTCTCCCCGCTGGTATTGCCAGGTGGTGGTCGCTGAGCGCGGCGGAGTGCACGTCGACGGCGCGCCCGAGCTGCATAGAGAGGGATGGTTGAGATTGAGTCACGAGAAGGGGAGATAGTGTACAGCTAAGAGATTTTTGGAGCAGTTAGTGATCTTGTTACTTCATTTTTGATGGATGAGTACGAGAGGAAGAGGGCGTTTTGACTGTCTCTATACTCCGTCTGTTAAGGTGCTAACTAAACGTTTTGATTATATACTTGATATAATCAAAGACTAAACGTAAACAATGTTGTGAAATGTCTTTTTTTTATCGTATAGAAGACATATTGTGAACATTTTTAGACAATTTTCAGATAAAAGACTTGTGAAGACTGTTTGCATTTAGTTAACTACCTAAGCAGATGAAGTATAGGTAAACTATCGGAAGTGAAAAAGCTTACTGATGGGGATTTATTTTCATGATTCAGCAGTAAAAAGACTTCAAGAAAATCTGTTTGTATTCCAAGAAATACTAAAAAATACAGTAATTTTTTTTTTTGCACGTCAATCGCGAACAAAGAAAAACTTATTGACTGCCATGAGACTTGCTGAAAAGGTTGCAGTCTTATGGTAGCCACACACGTTCCAGTATATTTGCGCAAGTTAAGACTTGCACAAGTATACACGTGTGTTGTGCAGAAACTTGCGCAAGTATCTTCCAACACACGTTTCAGTATACTTGTGCAAGTCTTAACTTGCGCAAGTATAGTGCATTAATTTACAGTGTGGCTACAATTAATTTACAGGAGAACGACTTTGAAGTTTATTTTTTGAATATCTCGGTCATAAACTCTATATTTAATGTCTTTGGTCATTAATGACTATGGGCGGGTTTCTGAATTGAGTATTTTGAGTTATGAACGTCTCAAACCAAATTTTGACAGGTTTACAGGTTAAAGTAGAGTTTGAGTAATTCTCAATTTCAAATGCTTAAATTAGAAATCGGGGGCAAATCTGTATACACCGTAAAATTTTGGTCGTTTTAATTCCGCGGAAGATCGATTCGGTACATGAAACATTACCGATTTATAAAGATAAAATTAATAAATAAAGTACAATATTTTATTTTGTTTTTAGTATTTGTTGTTATAGCAGCAACAGAAATATATAATTTATGAAAATGCAACTGTCTAGCTATCGCAGTTCTTGACATACAGCATGGCGACCGACAGACGGACAGACAGCGAAGTCTTAGTAATAACCCTTTTTACCCTTTTGATACGGAACCCTAAATAGAAATATAAGGTGGTTACACCATAATTATATTAACTTTAATAAAAACGAGTTACGGCCGCCAATTGTATTTTAGTCAACATACAACTTGACACAGGCTTGCAAATTGCAAAAAAACATAAAAAAATTAAAATTTTGTCTTAACGGGCATATACAGTCTGGGGGGCCATTCAAGTATTACGTAAACACTACAGGGGGTGGGGGGCCTTTGCTTTGCTTATTTTTGATGACATGGGGAATCTGTCAGGATATCTGGCGAAACAGGTCTCGATAGTTTTTATAATTACGTCAGCAGTAGCTATATATTTTTTTAGTTTTTTTAAGAGAATGATGTCGATTTTTCGAAATCAAACGAAAGTGAGCATACACACATCACTGAGCAGCAAACATCCAATGTCATTGAAAACTTTAAGTCATGGATTCGTGTGTCATGGACTGATGACTGATAAATCATTTGAATTGAAAAGAAAGTTGTTTTTTATTTACTTTCTCTTCCTTATTTTGAGATTTTTTGTTCTCAATTACATAAACTATAACAAAAACAGAATACATTGAAAAATTTTTGAGCTTTGCTTACTTTAGCTCTTTTTTTTTTTGGTGGTGGATGAAATCATCCAATGTCATCTCCCGCCCTTGGGCGGAGCGGGAGATAGTGTCAGACTCTTACTGACTAAAAACCCACCCCGTTCCTTCGTGGCCTTAGATACCAGGGCTGGGCTAGCTGACGAGGAGTGGAGATGGAGTTTCTTGCCGGTTCTTCTCCATTGGAAACGACCAATTTGGAACCGTGCACTAGCTTCTGACGTTTTATAAGTGCCCATGTAGGCCTATATGAAATAAAAACATTTTGACTTTGACTTGAGGGGGGAGGAGGTAAATATTTGACAAAAATCTGCTTTCGTAATACTTTAACGGCCCCTGGTCGTTATTGGTTACCCTTGAAATATTTAATACCTTTTCTAACCGTTCTTTATTTATGTAAATTGAAACCAAGCCGGACGTGGTTGAACAAGCTGTCATAGTATACCGTTTCCCATCCTACTTTTTATTTAAAGCAAATGGTTTTGTGTTTACGCAAAAAATTAATACATAATAATATATTCCAAAACTATCACACAACGCCGTCTAGTCCCAAGCTAAGCAGAGCTTGTGTTACGGGTACTAGACAACTGATAAACATACTTATGTATTTCTAAATAAATACATTTTATAGATAAATTACACCCAGACACAGAACAAATGATCGTGCTCATCACACAAACATTTGTCCTGAGTGGGAATCGAACCCACGACCTCCGGCATAGCATTCAGGGTCACTAACTACTAGACCAATAGGCCAGTCCTTATTCAATTGATTTACTAATATTGATATATTATTTTGCAACACACTTACTCGAAAACTGGCTCGTATTAATACTACTACTGGTAGCACTAGTGTGGAAAAGTGCGACAGAAAAAGATAATACGTTATTAGATTTTAAGTGAGTCTTAGTTCTTCTCGAGTATGTATGTTGAAAAACTTCGTTAGATACATGTGGACATTTATCATTGCAGCCGAGGCAGAACCGAAAGCGTTATGAAAAACTGCTAATGTACACGCTTTGTGTCCTCGCGCCCATAGACTATACACATACATAAACTGAATCGCGTTCTTGGCATAGACGCGACGTAATGTTGCCACTCTATACATAATATTACTTTAATATCGTATTTGTACTTCTTTTTTTCAAATCTATTTGCGTACAATACCGTGCCGACGTCTATACGTCTACACCGACACCGGCCCGCGCTGAAAACCAGCGCCGTAGACTCGTCGCATTCGGCATGTGGTCACGGCAGTAAGCTGAGTGCTCAGCCGTTTTGCGCGGCCGTGGCGCATACTTCTCACAAAGCACCTACTTATAATTTTGTTAATCGTTAATTTGCACCTTTATCCGGCAATAAAAAGACTTTATTTCTTTCCAATGCTTGTCCACTTGTATCGAACAGTACTATATTATTCAAGAGTGCTTACGGCAATCGTCCTGCGTGGACGTGCGCGCACTCCCTCTGCCCATTCGAGCAGTGTCTGCAACGTCGACGTCATGTAATTAGTCGCACAGTTACAGTCGCATGCGAAGGTTAGGACCAAGCAAGAACGGAGGACTCAGTAGGACCAAGCAAGAATGGAGGACTTTAGATCAAGCAAGAAAAGAGGACTTTAGATCAAGCAGGAATGGAGAAGTTTGGATTTAGCAAAAACGGAAAATTTGGGATAAAAAGAGGACCAAGGACCCGGCGAGGACTAGGGACTTAGGACCAAAGGAGAACTAAGGATTTAGGACCAAGCGAGCACTAGATAGTTAGAGCCAAGGGAGGACTAAGGATTTAAGATCAAACGAGAACTAAGGACGTGGAACCAAGTGAGAATTATTTGAGAACAAGCGAAGACTGAGGACGTAAGTCGAGAATTTTGTGATGGATCAGCTCCTGTAGGCGGCTGGACTCGCGTGCAAATAGGTTTCCCTATATAAATTTTGGATCTGTGTTTCATCTCTTTTGGAGGAGAAATTTGGAAAATCCTTTTTTTAGGCACTTAAGGGGTTAACATCAAATAGCTGCTTCTGCTATGAATGAAACGGAAAGACTGTCTGAGTTTTACTGCAAAACTAAATCTTCCTTTCAGAAGCAGATCTTTGGCCTTCGACCCTGATGGGCCCCTACGGTTTGCTGAGAAATTCTTGAGGCCCGGTCCGGACGGTTACCCATTGCTCGCCGTCCGCAAGTCCACGCCTACGGAGCAGTGTTTCTTCAATTGCCATTTGCATTCCAAACACGCGGTGACTCTTTTGAAAGTCAATCAGTCCTGGCATGCATCAGACCTAGCAGGCCCGGTCAATATTACTGATACCTCTTTGAGGAACGCGTGAAACACAATGCGCCATCGACCCAGGCTTGGTCCTAACCGGTTGATGAGTGACGCCGAGAATGTAAACCATCAAACAAGGGCACGGAGGCAGGAGTGTGGTTTTAGTCAGTAGGATTCTAACAGTGTCTAGACTGGCTCGTCTGTGAGGCAGCCTGGCCGTCCATGAGGTTCTCCCACTCCTGCCGAAAAAAAAAAACCAATTGATGAGCACCCCATTGCTCGTTGTCCTCAAGCCGTGCTTACGGAAGCCTAGGCGTCTCTTGCGGTGACTAGGACGCGAGGATATCATGTCCCTCACGCTTTCCACCACCTCCTTCGCTCGCATTACTGCTTTGAAGAAGGAAGCGACAACTTCCCAACCTATCTCGCTCTGAAACATGACCTGAACAACCAGATGCTAGAGGTCGCCGCCTACGATCGCTTCCACAAGGATATGGCAGTGGTTCACCCAAGTGGGGTAGACCTCCGGATCCTCCGGGCGTACAGTACAATGATAATACCCGGGTGTTTCTTCACCTTGTTCGGTCACCATGGGATTTGGAGGCAACAGTCCTTGCACACATGCATGACTTACGCGTGGAGATGCAACGTCGGGGCGAAACTCCGCTGCCGCGACAAATCGCGGCATGGCGGACAGAGTTCCGGCGGGATCTCATGGTGAAATGGCGAGAACGATTGTCGCAACCTCGTGCTGGGCACGCCACGATCGAGGCGGTAAGGCCCCTCTTTGAGGCGTGGCTGGAAAGGCCCCACGGCGTCGTCACCTTCCGTTTGGCGCAGGTGCTGACCGAACACGGCAAGTTCGGTCCGTACCTGTACAAGATTCGTGCGGAGACGACGCCCGGATGTCGCCACTGTGCGGAGCGTCCGGAGGACACGGTGGAGCACACAGTCGAGGTGTGCCCCGCTTGGGAAGAGCATCGCCGTGTCCTTGTGGGGGCGATCGGCGGCAGCGATCTCTCGCGCCGGGGTTTGGTTCAAGCCATGCTCCGGAGCGAGGAGGAGTGGCAGGCGGTCGCCTCCTTCTGCGAAGCAGTGATGCTAGCAAAGGAGGAGGCCGACCGCATCAGGCAACGGCGTACACGCCGCCGCCGCCGCCGGGTTTCCGATCCCGATTTCCGGCCACCGTAGGCGCGGGCTCGCGGACAGCGGGCAATGGGTAGCTCGCTGTCCGTCCGTCCGGTAACAGACCGGTCCGAGCTCAAGTCGTTTACGGCGCGCACTGTTCCCGCGCGCCTCAAGGAGTTGTCAGCAAACTGAAGGGGCCCGATAGGGCCGAAGCCTACTGGGGTCAAAGGGTATGTGAAAATGGCACCCGGGGCCCTGGGTCCAAGGCGAAGAATGGAACGGGGTAGGTTTTTAGTCAGTAAGAGTCTGACACTACTTCCCGCTCCACCCAAGGGCGGGATTTGTCATTGGATGATTTTACCTACCGAAAAAAAAAAAAAAAAAAAAAAACCTTGTTCGGTGAGGACGGGACTTAACGCCAGGATCGTGGGTCAATGTGCGGATCTAGAATTTATTCCTGAAGGGAGCCAAGATAGTAAGAAGTGTTCCCTAGTATTGACTAATACACCACTGACAGCAAAGAAATAGGAAACAGGCAAAAAGGACCTTTATTTCAATAGGATAGCGACAGGTTGAGTTATTTATAAAGCACGTTAAGCCAGATAGAAAAGCCAAGTCCACACGAACGAACAAAAGACAACGCCCAGATTAGTATGGAGTTTTTACCCAGCAACGTCCAGAATGCAGATCTATGTTATATGATAGTTTTTTAATGGTATTTTAAAAATAATTAGATTTAGTTTCATATAAAGCTGAGGTTCGAAAGTTATTGAATGATAAACATGTCAGATTCCTACCGATATCTTTCACACATTTTATTTTAGTAAATAAATCAGAAACTTATAGATGGCATGTCTTAGATTACTGCTCGTTAGTGTGGACCCAACAAAATAGAAGGAACAATCGCTTTGGAGACTTACCGCTTTCAGTCTTGTCTTTCGGTTTATTATCTTCATCCATAGACCGCGACAGAGATCTTTTCTTCGGTGACTGAAAATTGAAATAAATAAGGGGGTTTAATGGTAGTGGAATGAAGTTCTCAAAGTCAAAGTCAAAATGTTTTTATTTCACATAGGCCTACATGGGCACTTATAAAACGTCAGAAGCTAGTGCACGGTTCCAAATTGGTTGTTTCCTATGGAGAAGAAGCGGCAAGAAACTCCATGGTTCTTTTAAAAAAATGATTTGTTGTAGAATATTTCCAATTACAGTATTAATAATTATGTAAGGACAGTGTAGACCAGTCAAAAGAACAATGAAAATAAAAAGAAAGTGACTCGTAATAGGAATTCACAAAGTCTACAGTGGACTCACATTCACATTGTAAAGAAAAGCTATATAAAGAAAAAAAAAAACAAAACAAGAAAAAAAAAATTACAACTATCACCAGTACTGTGAGATGCTAATAAAATAAATTACTAATGAATTTGTAATCAAATACAATAAGTCCTCTACACGTTGTAAAGGGAGGGTCCTCCGACCAGACACTCTGCACATATAGTTTCTCTCACCCACAGATATACAGTATCAGCTCCTACCAGCGGCTTCGCCTGAAAGTCGGTTTCTCGATACAAACTTATAACCCCGTTTTATCCCTTTGGGGTGGAGTTCCTTAAAATCCGTTCATGCGGATGTCTACACCCTATAAGGAACCTACAAGCCAAACTCTAAGTTTGTGGTAGTTTCTGAGATTTCGTGATTTATCAGTGAGTGTAGAGAATATAGTGGATATAATACGCGGCAAATAAGTTGAACTAAAATGACTGTCGTTGCGGTTATGCGCAAACCCCCACTGTGGCGTACTTCGATTGAGACCCGAAAAACTGTTACTGCGCATTGAAGGGCGATCGCCATTTTGGTTCAACTTATATGCCGCGTATTGTACCCGGCTTTGCGGCACGCTTTCAATGTATAAGCAGCACGCGAGCGGGTCGCCAACAAACCCTTGTAAAAATAATTCACCTTAAATTACTAGAGACATTCGAAAACTCACCCTCCTCTTGATCTGCTTCTGATAATGTTGAGCATCATAAAACTGTGGCTGTGACCTCCGCACCCTGCCTGTCCGTCTCTTTATATCTTCCACAGCGGGCAAGCAGTCCGCTCCACGGCGGGCAGCAAAGAATGTGTGGCCACATTTACAGGACTTTGAAGCTACTGCTACCTATAAATATTTTTTAGGTTATATACTTGGCCTGTCTGCGGACTGAATCCCGGTATTGTCTGATGAATGATAAACCCTTCTCTGTTCAGCGTAAAGCAGAAATCGTCCCCATTGAACATCAGGACGGTATCCAATTGGTTCTCTTTTAAGGTGAAGGCACGTGAACATACGCAAGAATGTGGTGGAGTCATCATAGAGTTGATTTTTTAGATTGGTTTTCCATAATAATATTAATAATTAGTATGTGTTCATCTAAATAATTTTTCATTGTATTTATTTTCTACTAGCGACCCGCCCCAGCTTCGCACGGGTGCAATGGTGATATTAAATATATTATGCATGTATACATAATAAACCTTCCTCTTGAATCACTCTATATTTATTAAAAAAAAACACATAAAAATCCATTGCATAGTTTTAAAGATCTAAGCATACATATGGACAGACAGCGGGAAGCTACTTTGTTTTATACTATGTAGTGATTGTTTACCATTAAGATCCACCTACAATGTTATGTTTCTGGACCACCATAAAGTTGATTGGTAGAAAATACCTATGGCATTAAGTCTTCCTTTGAACAGTGTTTCTTCCTATAGAGCATTTTTTTTTAATTGATATAAACTAGTGCTTGACTGTAATCCCACCTGATGGTAAGCAGTGATGCAATCGTTAATAGTTAGGCACACTAGTTTATTAAGAACCTATTCACTCTAGCCTTGAAGACACCTAAATTATAATCGGACCAAGTTTTCATAAAAAAAAAAACAAAGGTTTTTATTTAAAAACTTATTTTAATGTTATTATTTGCACAGTATGAAATTTACAATAATAAACACAAAAAAAAACCCAGTTATTTTACTTCTAGACAATAAGATTTATAAAATTCATTTGCAAGATCCTACTGTACCTACAGCACCTACTTATCTATTATTTATGAACTTTTTGCATGTTTTTTTTAACGTTTTTAAAAGAAAGGAGCTATGTTTTATTGAGGAAATAAATTGTTGTTCCTTGTATACATTCCTTTTTAGAAAATATGCTATTTAACTTGGTAACAAATTACACATTGCAAACAATGAGATTACTAAAAAAATACGACACTTATACAAGACAATGTTTAATAAAATAATGTTTGAAAAAAGAAATAAATAGAGCTATAATTTTTGGTGGATATATCACAAGCTATGCAATTCATCCTCTTAAAGTGCAGTATTTCATCATAGAATAACTTTTTGCTAATATCTATTTTTTTTCATAATAGTCATTTGTTACTAACCTGAAGCTCACATTTCGGGCAACTTTTCGCAATCATCTTGTGTTTCCCCATTTTTCTCATTTCGTCTCCCGGGTTGAGGTTCACAACCTCATACTCTAGAAAAATTACCTATTTAAACTAATTAATTAAACAAATGAAAGCGATTATTACAATAATACACTGATCGATTTTAGTATATACTTTGTAGATTTTCTTTCTTTATTGCCAATTTGACATTGACAGTTGACACTGACAGATCACTAGGGGAGCCATGCGCACTTGCACAGCTATGCAACGGCACAAAATTGGAAATCAAGTCCGATTCAAGAAAAAGTTACTTGATATTGGGGGATTCTCGCCACGGGTTTCTTGGTTAGCACGTGTGTTTTGAGAGTTTTGACCGTTCTTGAGTGATTGTTGTAACTGTTGTGTATTGTTTTTATATAATTGTGTTGTCCTTGTGTTTGTAAACAGGTTTGTACTGTGATTGTTTGTGTACAAATAGTCTAGACAGACAAGATGGACAGAAATAAACCCCCCGATCCTGACCCCCCCGACATCTCAGCTTCTCCAAATTTTTTATCCCAAAACCCGCTCTCCCAATTTGCCGACGTGGTTTGTAGCGTTTCAGAAATGGACGTTACCCAAGGTTCTCGAAAACGCACCAGTGGTGTAGAAACTCTCGCTCCCTCTCCACCTAGCAAACAACCCAAAAGCCAAATCGGGCGCCTGAAATACTCAGCCTTGGACAAGGGCCCCTTCATCGTCCACGTCTCTAGGATCGAAGCTACACCGAATGCAGGCACTACACTTCATCCAGTAAATTTCGGCAAATTTCTAATAACAAACAACATTGCTAATGTGCTCCGGGATGGCGTCAAACGAGTTGGCCGAAACCGTGTATCCGTGGAATTTACTTCCCCCCAGGACGCTAATGCATTTCTCACTAATAATCTTCTGGCGAAGTACAGCTATACAGCTACAATTCCCACATTTAATATCACAAGGATGGGCGTGATTACAGGTGTACCAGCTGATATTTCGGAAGAAGAAGCTCTCACTATCTTGTCAGTTCCCTCTGGATGTGGCCGTATCCTTAAAGTCCGCCGCATTAATAGGAAAACACAAATAGACGGTGCAAATGAGTGGAAACCCACGGAAACTTGTGTCATCACTTTTGATGGCCAAGTGCTACCACAACGTGTCTTTTGTTGCTACACATCCCTTCCCGTAGTACAATACATTTACCCAACTATCCAGTGCCGAAAGTGCTGTAGATTTGGCCATGTGGCTAACATGTGCAGATCCAAACCACGCTGCAGTAAGTGTGGCCACGATCACCCCGGTGATGGTTGCAACATTGCTGAAGGCGAGGCTTTTTGTGTTCTCTGCTCCGGGAATCACTTTGCCAACAGCAGGTCATGCCCCGAGCATGGTAGACAGAAGGCCATCAAAACGGTAATGGCAGAAAAATCGATCCCTTATGTGGAGGCTAACAAACTTATCCCTGTATCTTCCCAGAACTATGCTAACGCTGTCAAAACACAGTCATACCGGAAAACCATTGCACTAAAACCCAAGACTCATGCTCCCCTTTCCCCATCCTATGATAAAACTGCCCACCACCAAATTATTAGTTCCCCCCAACCCTCACAACCTAATGGCTGTGCTCTCAACCAAAACAATTCCTCCCCTAACAACACAGTTTCTATAATAGAGCTTCTAATTAAACTTCTACCATCTATTATCCCTACTCATCCTAGTAACTCCCAATTACCGTCCAACGTTGCTGATAAACTAATTAAAACCCTTTTAGATATTAAAAATGGCATCCAGTCTAACATTCTTACAGTGGAATGTGAGGAGCGTGTGGCATAAAAAACACGACCTCATATTCCTCCTAAATAAATTTAAACCCTTAGCTTGTTCAATAGCTGAGACTTGGCTCACTCCAAGTCTTAGCTTCCGTATTCCACAATACAACATTCTCCGTTGTGACAGATCTGACGGCTATGGAGGGTCGGCTCTTCTTGTCAACAATCGGGTCCCACTTTCCCCCTTATCTTTGCCTTCAGCTACAGGTGACATGAACATTGTTTCTGGAAAGATGGAAGGCATTACTGTATTTTCCATATACATTGCTCACCCTAATCACAATTTTATAGGAATCTTAAAAAATATTCTCTCCAATGTTCAGGGTCCCATACTGGTCATGGGAGACTTTAACTGTCACCATTACAGATGGGGATCTGAGCGTTGTGATGTGTTTGGTGTAGCTTTGGTTGAGGTGTTGGACGACTTGGACTTGTGCATATTAAACAATGGTTGCCCAACACGTAGGTCACTTCCCGGCCAACAAAAGAGTTGTTTGGATTTAACGTTTTGCTCTTCTGAATTAGCATCTTCAACCCATTGGGAATGCACATCCTTGTCGCATGGTAGCGATCACTACCCTATTGTTATTTCTTTGCTTAACAAAACTTATTTAGAGAAAACTTCTCCTCCACTTTTGAAGTACAATTTGTCCAAACCTGATTGGACAAAGTTTGCTTCATTACTGGATCAGAAAATTGATGTTCTTCCAAATTTAAATTCAAGTTTATTCAACCCTTCTGATCACTGCCATGCCAAAAGCTGCTATGAGGGATTTGTTGCAGCTGTTACATCCAGTGCAGATTCTTGTTTCCCTCTTAAAAACAGTGCCCGGAACAAAATCCCTTCACCGCCATGGTGGGACCAAGAATGCACTTCAGTGGTTAAGTTACGAAACGAGGCTGAAAAACAATATAACAGGGAAATGACCATACAAAATTTGATGGCTTACAAGCAAGTCTATGCACGATCCAAACGTCTTCTACGTAGGAAGAAACGTGCTGGTTGGGTCAAGTTCTGTACATCTCTATCTCCTTCCACCCCAATTTCAGTTGTGTGGAAGAACATTAATAGATTTAGACGTGGTTGCTCACCATCAATATCTGCACCAATCACCAGGGAAACAGCTGAATTTTTCTTTGACAAAATTGCTCCACCCTATGTCCCCCTTTCTTCTGAATTTTTTAACATTCCCCCACATATTGTCTCTGATGACCCTTTTGATGTGCCATTTACTTTAAAGGAATTAAATGCGGTGCTCAGTCATGTCCGGGACTCAGCACCTGGTATTGACGGGGTGCCATACTCTTTTATAACACATTCTGGTGATAAAACTAAATTATATTTCTTAAACATAATTAATTTTTGCTACAATCGTGGTTGGGTCCCAGACCAATGGAAAGTACAAATTGTTATCCCCCTGTTGAAACCAGGAAAACATGCAGATGATCCGAATGGCCTTAGACCTATTGCCTTGTCTTCAGTCCTAGCCAAATTAATGGAACACTTAATTAAAAACCGACTAGAGTGGATAGTTGAATCCAGAGATTTGCTGCCGAACTACCAATTTGGTTTTAGAAAAGGACTCAGCACAATGGACAGTGTTGGAATCTTAGTAACAGACATTCGTCTAGCATTCTCCAAAAACGAATCCGTGGTTGCAGCATTCGTAGACATTTCCTCTGCATATGATAATGTTCTTCTTCCTGTTCTCAGGCAGAAACTGCAACAGCTGAGTATCCCAGCCAAGATGATCGAATGCATATGTGGACTAATGCTCTGTCGCTCATTGGTTCTGAGAGTCCAGGGTGAGGATTTCGACAAAAGACAGACTTGGAGAGGCCTCCCACAGGGTTTCGTCCTCAGTCCTCTACTTTATAACCTATACACTGTAGATATCGGCTCCTGCCTAAATAATAACTGTCACATCCTTCAGTATGCTGATGACTTAGCCCTCTATGTGACAGATGCCTCCATCGCTGACGCTGCATCGTCTCTATGCCTCTCTCTGGACTCTTTGGACCATTGGCTTTTAAACCACGGTTTATCACTATCTGCACCAAAAAGTTCGGCAGTAATATTTTCTCGGAAAAGAACTCTCCCTCCCATCTCAGTGACCATTTCAGGGGAAAATATCCCATTAACAAGTAAGGTGAAATTTTTAGGCGTTACCCTTGACTCAAAATTAACAGGTAAGTACCACATAAATTCATTAATCCAGAAATGCGAACGCGTCATTTCTATTTTAAAAGTCCTCGCAGGTGTCTGGTGGGGTGCCCACCCCTATACCATGAAACTAGTTTATAATGCCCTAGTCCGTAGTATATTAGACTATGGTACGTTCCATTTTATTCCATGCAACAAAGGTGCTTTGGTTGGACTGGATAGGATCCAGTCTAAGTGCCTTCGGATCATCTCTGGGTGCATGAAGTCTTCTCCGATCAACGCTTTGCAGGTCGAATGCGCTGAACCCCCCCTAGCCTTGAGGCGGCAATATCTAGCTTCCCGTTTCCTGTCACGAGTAATTTGTAGATCTTCCCATCCTCTCATTGCAAAACTAAATGAGTTAAATACCGTATACAGAACCTCAAACTATTGGAAAAATAAAGAAATCCCCCTAATCCTAAAAAACTTTCGCACAACTCAAAACTTGGAATGTCCGCTTATCCAGTATCCCAAATTACCCCTTTTTAATTTCGATTATGACGTTCTATGCTTTACTCCAAAAATTTTGTACAATATCGGCATATCCAAGAACTCCCCCTCGGCGAATTCGGCTTTCAATGTGGCGGTAGGCGAGCGTTGGAATGATTTTCAAAAATTTTTCACTGATGCTTCAAAATTCACTGATTCTAGCTACACTGGAGCAGCAGTATATTACCAAAGCTCCAGTATCATTTTGCAATTTAAATGTCCCAAGGAGTCCTCTGTGTTCACAGGCGAGTGTGTGGCATTACTAGAAGCATGTCGTTTTATAGAGTCACACCATAATATCAATAAGGCCGTAATTTTCACTGACTCCCTTAGCTGTCTTCAAGCTTTAGTCCAGAATCCCTTCAAAAGTAAATTACACAGCTCACTACTTTTAAAAATTAAAAAATCTTTGTATTCATGTGCTACTAGTCAAAGAGAAGTTCAGTTAGTTTGGATACCTAGTCATTGTGGTATCAAGGGCAATGAACGTGCCGATGCCTTGGCCAAAGACGCTTGTTCTTCAACTACAGCTGACCTTTCGCACAATTTTATTCAGGGGTATGACTTGCTGAACCTACCAAAAGCAAGTCTTCAATGTGCATGGCAGGAACAGTGGAATACCTCTGTTAAAAAAAAGGGTAAGTTTTACTATGCAGTACAGCCAACCATAAAAACAAAACCTTGGTTCTACACTCACAAAAAGATGTCTAAATCTGTTATCTCCGTCCTTTGTAGGATCCGTTTAGGATTCTGCTGCACCCCTGTTTTTCTGGAAAAGATCCGTGTTCGTGACTCTTCTTTATGCGAGTGTGGATTGGAGGAAGGTACGCTTGACCACATATTTTTTGAGTGCACAAACAACATTCCACCTTTAGACCTATATAGTCGTCTCCCGAAACTCAAAATTCCTCTCCAAATTAATATCCCTGCCCTCCTAACCTATCCTTCTCCAGAACTGCTTGTGGCGTTGATGATCTTCATCCGTCACAACAATATAAAATTATGAGTCATAAGCTCCAAATATTCTGTCTAAGTAATTGTGGTTTACGTGTGTATTTTATGTTTTAACAATTATAGTATTTATGTATCTTTATTTTATGTTTGTTTCAGTCCAATACTAACACATCAAGTGCAACTGTACCACTCGAAGGATTTTAATCTCCAGTCACAAGTCCTTTTATTACTATTATAATTTTTTTTTTTTCTTTTTTAAACAATTTTTTTTTTTATACATTACTTGCTTCTCCAATTTACTCCCGACATTGGCAGAATAGTCGACATCGGCTCATTTGCCATTAACAAAAAATAGAATAGAATAGAAAGTCCGATTCAAAGAAATTAATTACCATATTTAACGGAAATATAACTTTTCGGAAAACAAAGAAATATTTTAGTATTTGAAATTTTAAATAGATCTCGAGCTTACAATAAACTGGAATTTGGTTTTGTCAATCTCAACACAATTTCAAATTGGTGCCAATTTTGCTAAAAACCGTAAAGTACTAAATGTGAAATACTTTCACCAATAATAATCTATTGGGCTCTTTTGTATGTATCTCTTTCTAGTCTGTGATAACAACGACAAATCAACACAAGAGATTTTCCAATTTTCCGGTTTTGTTTTCTCTTGATGGCTTGAAGGCGTACAATGCGTACAATCTCTAGTGGTTGACAGGTTTATTATTTTGTAAATGTAAACAAAATTAGATAAACAAATAGGTAAATAATATTTTGTTTCGTATGTAAAATGGAGTTAGCAGATAAAGTATTTACTTATAAATCACCACATCGCTGATGACACTCGATAAAAGCAAAACATAAAATCAAAATGACAACGGCAACGGTGTTAAAAAAGTAAGCAAAATTATCTTTGAATAATAATTAACATTCTGTACGTAAAAATAATACATTCAGATTTTAATGCTGGCCTTGTAGAATATTTGATATCTCCTTTTTGTTTTTAGAGTTGGCAAAAGAAAAAAAACATATCTTCCGTTTCCTTTACTTTGCTAATATTAGAAATTTTTTTTTTCCTTAAATTTTGTCGCACTGTTTTTCATTGGCTTTTCACTTACCTACTTTGTTTATTAATACTTATTTTCAGATGACTGAAAGACATAATTAAAACATAAGTTAGCTAGCCATAATGTAAATAAACCAATTTATGAAATTTTCAATTAAGCATCATCTGAATATTAAATTAAAAAAATACATTTATTTACTTTCCAGAAAGTTTGAACACATATGTGTCGCTTGCAAAGCAACATTTCAATACAACTGCTTACTAAAATCCCATATTAGAAGAGATCATTTTAACCGAAAAGGAATAGTACCACATTCCGAAACACAGAACGTAAACCAAGTGTGGTATGAAAAGGTTGCGGCAACAAACATTATAGTAGAAATCAAAAAGATCAGCGACAATATACTTTTAATACAAAAATTAAAGGAAGGCACTACAATAAAACCAACGGAGTTGGAACATGAAGGCTTTGATTTACGAAAACAATATCCAATTTCTGGTTTGAAACAGCAAAAGACTGTATCTTGTAGAGTATGCCAAAAAATGTTTGGCGTGAGACTGCTTGGTAAACACTTTGCAGCTAGTCACGCAAACTACGTTAAGAAGAAATGTGAATCGTGTGGGAGCACATTTAAAAGACTGATAAATTGTGCAAGACATATTTGTCCGAACCATGATATTAAGTAAGTGAAACTTGACAATTTTTTATGTGTGTTGTGTGGTTAGGGTTGCCAACCAAACTTTAAAGTAACACATACATCTTACTTTATTTTTGGTAATAATTAATTTGGTAAAATGAAAATATTGATTCTCAATGTTTACTGTGATGCGTAAAATGAAACACAAATACATACAACATTAGGTATAGGATACCTAATGAAAGCCTTTGTATGTGCTTGATGACAATTATTCAAAAGAAACAAAAAAAAAATATTTATAAAATTTTGATAAATACTTTTGCTTTTCAAATACTTTGTTTTTCCTACTAAAACATTATTTATTTATTTAATCTTCATGCAACACAATTTACAAAGGTGGACTTAATGCCTCAGGCATGTTTTACCAGTCCACCTAAGGTCGTGGAGAGACAATATAGTAGGTGCATAAAAAAGAAAATGTTATAAGTTATTTTTCTAAAAACTAAAAACTGTTGGCAACCCTATGAATGGTAGTCACAAGCTGACCCGTTTAACCGGAGTATGTTGGCCAAAAATGGACGGTCACTTCATAATAAATACTTGTGTATCATCAAATACACTTCCACCTGACCATCGCTAAGTTCATTTTTGCTTGCACTCGAAACGAAAACTTCACGGGTTTGGTTTGGCGCTGCGGTGCTGGATTCAAGCGATTTTTTTTTAAGTGATTAGGCAAAAATTACTGCGATGGTGTATATCCAGTAAGACTGGAAAACCTACCAAAATTTGGCCAGAAAGAGGCTCAGTAGATTTATGGATTTTATTATTTACTCTGTGTCTATGTAATAGCCATAGAATTAAGTATGAGAATGCAATTTTATTATTGGCTAAATTAAATAATTTTTTCACTTTATAAACAAATACACAATAATTTTTTAAAGCTGAGTGCTTGCTTACGGAGACGCGGCGCGTTGGGCGTTCGTCGTATATTGCTGCAGCGGGCCGCGTCATCGCTCGCGCAAACAGAAACATGGCAATGTACGACGACCGCGCAACGCACCGCGTCTCCGTAAACAAGCCCTAAGGCGCCCATTACACGGTCATGCAAACGTCAATCATTGCCATCAATCATGAATGATATTGAATGATGATTTTCGTCAATCAGTACTATGCTACGTCAATCATAACAGTAGGTTATTCGTAAATCAAAATCTTGACTGTGGCAAAACTGACAGCAAAAGCTATCGTGTAATGGGCGCCTAATAAGAAAGGGAAGTCTGACATATAGATTTTTGACTTCAAAGGCCGTACAATGAATTCCGAATAGAATAGGATCGATTGCTATATTGTGACGCATGACGTCATACTCTCAAAAGAAGAAATTCTGGCAAAATTGAAGAACTCTGAAATGAGTAAAATTAATAAACTTGATTCTGAATATCTGATTAACTTTCTTTCGTTCACAGTTCTGTTTTTTTTTTTTTTTAGTTGATATAAACTAGTGCTGACTGCAATCCCACCTGATGTTAAGCGGTGATGCACTCGTTGATGGTGAGACGCACTAGTTAATTAAGGGCCTATTCACTCTAGCCTTGAAGACAACTAAATTACAATCGAACGGGAAGACCGCAGCAGGCAAACTGTTCCAGTTTCTCGATATACGCGGTATAAACGACGAAGCAAAACGCTTAGTCTGTATCGTAAAAGTTTCAACAACATAAGGGTGGATATTCGCCGTACTAAATTTAATTTTTACAATTTCTTGTTACGTAATAAAAAAAAAATATATTTTGCTCACCATATCAATTCTTCTATTTGACAGTACGACGTGACGTCACAACATGACAATCGATCCTATCCTCATTTGGAACTCATTGTACTTGTACCCTTGTACCATATCGCCGTGACATGGTCACGAGAGGTCACGCAGGTCTCGGAGGGACAGATACAAGATATATCTGTTTAAAATTGTTACCCTCGTATAATTGTCTGTGTTGTTAGTTTTCACAGCAAAGCGCCCATTACACGGTCATGCAAACGTCAATCATTGCCATCAATCATGACGTATCATGAATGAAATTTGAATGATGGTACTCGCCGACGCCGTCAAGGGCGTCGCCAAGGGGGGGCAGGGAAGGGCTACAGCTCCCCCCCCTAGAGGCTTGCTTTACAGCTTCAGAGCCTAGTTTAGGCACCATTCTCCCTCAATATAATGCCCATTCTAAATGTTACCGTAGATAGCGATAGAGGCTAGCAATTAGGAGTTATATTGTAGAGAAAAAAAAACTTTTATTATTATTAAAAAAAAAACTTTTTTATTATTCTCTATACTTCCAATAGACCCCCCCCCCCCTTGATCATCGGCTGGCGACGCCCTTGCTCACCGTCATTCAAAAATCATTCTCCGTCATTAATTGATTGATGGTGATTGATGGAAATGATTGACCGAGTAATTGACGCCTTAGTGTTGTATTTTTGTATATTTATTTGAAAACCAGGTTAAATAACTATTTTGTTTTCAAGCTTATTTCTTTTTGGCCATTTGTTGATATGGCTGACATTGGATTAGGTTAGTATTGTATTATATAGAACTGGCCAGCCATTATGTGAAATGGCTACATTAAAAAATGGCCAATTCTGCGATATGATGCTCTTCCATCTATATCATCGCTTATCGAACAATACCGCTGGTAAAACGTCTAGATTGCTAAATTCAAATTAGGAAAATCGACAGAATTTCAGCCCGTGTTTGGGTGATCGCCTGAAATGCAAACAAAAGTTAGTTTTTTTGTAGTATGACGCTAGTTGTAGCTTTGTGCCAATTTCGCAATCAATTTCGGATTAGTTTGATCTTGAACAAGAATTTATTCAATCAATGTAGGAATGTTGATTTTCCTAAAAAAAAAAAAAACGATTTTTGAATCGATTCAGTGTTAAATCGAGTTCTATAAAATCTATTTTCTAAAGATCGATCCGTTGGTTACCCTTTTTACCAGGGACGTAGCTACCGCCGTATCTGCCGTTTCAATTATACGGGGCCCACCCTAAAGGGGCCCTGACGCAGGAAAAAATTTGCAACATGTTATATACATCCGTCTCGTAGGGTAAACCACGCATTTGTAAAAAAACACCTTTTTTTTTGGGGCCCCTGTGGAATTTCGATACGGGGCCCCTGTGAAACTAGCTACGCCACTGCTATTTATATATTGAGTCCTAAAAAGCAAGGTACAGATGATCTTACAATAAACATTAGTTTCATTACTAATGACTTATCGGGTGTTCAACATTCAAAAAAAGAAAGAGGTTGAAGAAAATAGAATAGAATAGAATAAACTTTATTGTACACCAAAAATAACAGAAACTTATATCTATGAGTACAATGGGGGTCTTATCGCTGACAGCGATATCTACCAGACAACCTTAGGATCAAAGCTTAGGATGGACTATAAGAACTTAAACTAAAAAAGGGGGTAGTCTACGGTGTACTGCTAGCAAAACAAAAAAAAAATAAAAAAAATAAACACTACATAGATAAAAAATATACAATAGATAATACATAAGCTTAAATAACCGTTTTCACAGAATCGATATGTTGTGTAAAAACGATATAAACGATTTGCCATCCCTAGTTCATTGTCTTTCAAGATTAAACCACAAAATAGCGAGCAGAACTCAATCTCATGTATGTAGGTACTCTTTTTATACAAACACTCGAGTGTCGCTAGAAAAAGTACTCTGTGATCTAGCACTGGTGTAGCACGGCGCGCTTTGTATGTAGCAATCTACATACAAAGCGCGCTACTATTTTTTTTTGTGCATCTTCTGTACTATCTTTTTTTTTTGTGACTAAACACCGCCAATTTTTTACTTGAGCGGTGTTGTTCGATAAGCGACAATATCAATATATCTTATAACATTTCCGAAATCAGAAGACCTCAAGGCTTGTTTTACCATTTCTGAACGACTGTGAATCACACCTATATTACTTCAAGGGATTAGCAGCTACCTTTATTATTCTAAGCATAGCATCAGCCTGTTCCCACTGCTGGGACTTAGGTCTCCTCTCTAGGAGAGGGAATGGGCCGTATGGCTGTAATCCACTACGCGAGCCCAGTGCGGGTTGGTGGATGTCACATGTCTTCGAATTTTTGGTTCTAGGACATGCCGGTTTACTCACAATGTTTTCCTTCTTTTAAGAGCAGTGGTGATGAATTAAATTACACAAAGTAATGCACCTGGCTGGGTTTGAACCCGCGACCACAGCTTGTAAGTCGGGGCCGTTACCACTCGGTCACCACTGCTCCCATTATTCTAAGGCAGCTACCTAAATAAAGTAATGTTTAGAACCTAACACTACAATTGCTATAGAATAGTGTGGATGACAGCTGTCAGCTTCTTACAATGTAGCTACCTGTCCTTTTTGCTCTTTATAAAGATGCATATTTTTGTCCTGCTGTCATCAATCTCGCTATGTAAAAAAGACCTTAGTATGTACTCTAATTTTTCTCTTAGATACTCAATGTTTTTCCAAAGGAATGCTTTAAAATGTGTTGTTGCATGTTTGTTTTCGATTTTGTTCTCAATACAAGTTTAGTTTACTATACTCTTAAATTCATTGATACATCTCATCGATCACTAATAACGAACATAATAATAATATTTTATTAAGCACATTATAGACACATACATCAGTGGTGTTCTGGCTCTTGTACTAGGATAACCTGTGTTACAAGAACCAGACCTCTCAAAATACAGGGTGTTTAATAAAAAGAAACATGATAGACTAACAGAGAATAAAAAATATAATAAGCACGCACAAAAAATAATCGTAAAAATAGCAATAATAATAACAAAAACTACTTAAAATTGAATTTATACTTTTTTTTGAAAGAAAGTTAAAAACATGACAAGAGTGTGCTACTCACCCCTGAGTGTAAAGAGTGAGTGTGTGGGTTGAGTGGGTGTGTAGTGTTTGTGAGTGTGTATCAAAGCATCAAGTAACGATAGATAGAGGAAGTTTACCGGCTGAGCGTTTGAATGATAATGAAGTCATTATTTAATCGCCATCTATTTAGGTACTTAACTATCATCTTGATTTATATCTTTTTATTAAAAAAAAAACTTATATTTTATTTTTTGATAAATTTTCATTTTGTTTTTTTATGACATGTTTTATGTAATTTTTTATTTTAATTCTTATGACAGTTTATTATTATTTTTATTTTTTATGACATTTTAATATTTCATTTTTTGCTTTATGTAATTTTTATGATATCTTAAATTTTTGTTTCGTTAAAATTTTATTTTATTCCTCGCATGTACCAGACACTCACAATCTCCAGTGTAGTTTTGTACTTTTGCATGCCTTCTGGCTAAATATGGCTGATGCTTATTGTATTTTTTATGTCACCGTTTTTGTACCCATATTTGCAAAATAAACATCTATTCTATTCGATATAATTAAAAAAAAAAGACATCAAGATTTAGTTTAGTACCTACATAAATAAATGGACTATAGTTCTTTATTAGTGATCAATGGGGTACCTAGAATTATTTTCGGGGAGGGGGGAAGGGATCTTGGGCTCTGATATGGTTGATTTTTGTATGAAGTAATTATTATTTTGGCGCCCGTCATAGAATCTCGAATCGTTAGACCCAACATCTGGGCGCTTACCATTCTAGGGTGGATAAAACTCCACTTGCCTCTCCCCCCTCAATACAACATCTAGTATTTTTATATAAAAAATCTATGTACAAAATTTTAAAACTGTATCATGAAAAATCACAAAATTATAAATTGTTATGTTACCTGGTTGGCCGCACAAACACATGGTCAGTGGGCCATCTAGGTGACTAAGAAGCAGTTTGGACCCACACCCACCTGTGCGCTTAATGCTCGCATAAATATATAATATATGTTTAGGAAAAAATATAACATGGTGTAAAAATGATTGGAATCGATTCAGTTACTGATTCTGAACAAACTGTATACAGGTTTCGCATATACTAAAAATAATGTTGTAAACCTACGCCTATGTCTAATTATACAATTAAACTTATAGTTTGCTCTCTTTGTATACAAAGTCAGTTTCATTATCACATCATCATTATTATTTATTTAAAATCTGTAAAAATTAAATTAATTTACTAGATATTTTTTAAATGGTAGGTATTATAAGAAAAGCGATATTTGAAATATCAACAATTAATTAATTTTTTAAAAAGAAACCAAATTGATTGATGACTTTAGTTATTTAATGATATTTAAATTTACTGTAAGTAATATTTATACTTAATGCTATAATATTGTAATTTATAATTATCGTGGTATTTATTATACAAAAATAATGATTTCTTAAAAATCTTACTAAAAAAGTTGTTTTTTTTTTGCTACGTGAGAAATTATCAAATTACTTCTTCCGCTCTAGGTAAAGTGGGAGGGAGTGTCAGACTTTTACTGACTTCAGACCTTGTGCAGAAACTTGCGCAAGTATCTTCCAACACACGTTTCAGTATACTTGTGCAAGTCTTAACTTGCGCAAGTATACTGGAACGTGTGTGGCTACCATAAGGGCCAACGCTGCGTTAAGCGGGAACCCGTCGTGTGATTTAGTGGTAACCGAATTATTACCTGCGCAGTGCCGATGCGCAGTAGTTGTGTAGATGGAGAACTTTAATATATTATTACGCTTAAAGCTGCGTTGGCCCTAAAACCCACATTGTTCTTTAATTTTGCCCTTTTTGCGAGGGCTGCGGTAACTCCCTTGGATAATCTGCGGCACTGTCCAGTCTGATAGACGTCGGTCTTAACTGGCATCGTCAATTTATCTGACATCTCTTTGAGGCGGTCATGAAACAAAACGCGCCCCGTCAGCTTCTCAAAGGTATTCATTGAATTTGATACGCATTTGTGTTCTTAATACAACTGTGGACTCCCAAAGATGGCGGATTCGCTTATTTTATACACCCCCTTGATATAGGTATTAATGAAAGACAGGTTTTTTTTTAAGTTTGTTACCTCGCATGGATTTCCTTCACGATTACGGGGGTTCTTTTCTTTAATATGTATGTACATAATCTATCTATGTAGATATATATACACCGGTATATGTATACACCGTTAAATTTTGGTCGTTTTAATCCCGTTGAGAATCGATTCGGTACATGAACATACTTTTGTTCAATCATCAATAGTTTCCGCAGCGCATGCGACGAAAGATTTTTTTTGGCATTGTTTTTACACCTTGGGTTACGTTACTAATGTTTTAGTAAGGATCCCTAATCTTTTCTAGCAACAAAAATATCCTGTGTTACTCAGGGTGAATGTAGCTTTCTAATCGTGAAAGATTTTTTTAAATCGGCACTGTAGTTTTTGAGTTTATTCATTACAAACACACACACAAAAATACAAATCTTTCCTCTTTATAATATTAGTGCAGAAGAAGAAGAGGGGAGGGAGTATAAGGGGGAGGATGTATATGTAGCATATTCTGAACTAATTGTGCTCCATTGGTGTAATTGCCGTAAGGCGTTCCGATGTGAGGATAAACGAATAAATAAATTTATAGTTTTGTGTAGGTTTTTTTGTCGTTTTGTTATAGGTGTTCAATTTAGAAGTTCCTAATTTAGGGTCAGTATAGTTTTTTTCTTTTAATTTTGTTTTTTTAATAATTTATAATTTTTAGTTGGTAACCATTTTATGAATCAAGATTTTTAAGTAATGCCTTTTCTTCGTTTCAGCAAAAAACTAAAGAAAAAAAGTGATGGATGGATTATAATTGATTAATAGTCAGGTTTAACCGCAACGCTGCGTTAAGCGGACGCCCGCGCGGGCATCCGTCTCGTGACTACGCGCGTGTGTCGTGTGCGGCGGTCCCCGTAGCGGAAACAGGATTATTACCTGCGCAGTGTCGGGTAGTTTAACACTGTCCATGTAGTCGTATCGCTGGAGAACTTTAATGTATAATAACGCAGGCAAAGTGCCCGCGCGGCGAGCGCGGACGGACCACTTTTGTATGGGAACGCGCGTGTGTCCGCTTACCATGGATCCAATACATGATTCTGAACTCCCCCAGTGATGGAATTTTTCGTCGGCTTTTTACTAATTTAAAGAAAAAATATCTTTTCTTTTTAAAATGTGTAAGATCGTTATTCTAATCAACCCCGATTACATTTTTAGTGAATAAAACAAATTATTACTTTTTAATTAAAACTATAAAAAGTTTAGGGCCGTAAATTTTTGAAATTTCTCTACTGTGGTGCTATTCTCTAAGAAAAGGCAGCGCTGCCTCAACGACGAACACCCAAATAGGATAAATTGGATTGTCAACCTAAAAAACCTACACATTGGATTGTTAATTCAATGTATCCTATTTGGATGTTCGTCGTTGCGGCACCGTTGCGTTTTCTTAGAGAAAAGCACCACTGCTCGCTTACGGCTTAAAAGGAAGCCAAGCGCAAAATCATAAGCTCGTGGTCTAAGTAGTTTCCAGCCGAAACTACTTAGAGCAGGACCTTAAGATTTGCATTGATAATGTCAGTCAGTCAGTTTACCTTTTATATGTATAGATCAGGGACCGTTTTCGGTTCAGGTTTACGGTTACGCTACCGGTATTAAAATACGGTACCGCTTTATTTTAAAGGTAGACCGAAACCGGTTAAGATTTGCGTTTACGCTGCGGTATAAAATAACGATAGCGCAATTTTTTTAGGTACCGCTATACCCTTATTTAACCTTTACTCAACCGAAATAATTCCGGTACCGAAATTTCTCGTGCGAGTACCTACGATAAATGCACGTTGCCAGCTATCGCGACAAGTGTATTGCGATTGGCACGACGAAAAAGCGCGGGAGTAGGGGTTTCAAAGGAAACCTTAATGTTAGAGGTTTAGGTACCGTAAAAAATAACGGTACCGTAACGGTATCGGTAATTTTTCTAGCTATTTGAGGCTATTTTGAGGTATTGAAATAAAAAGGTAAGACGTCATATCGTTAACCCTTATAACCGATATTTTTTCGGTATACAATCCATGGTATAGTTTTTTTTTTTTTGGTATTTAAAATCATCCAATGACAAATCCCATCCTTGGACGAAGCGGGAAAAAGTGTCAGACTCATACTGACTAAAAACCTACCCCTTCCTTCGTTGCCTATCGTGCCGGGGCCGGGTCTTCCTTTCAGAAGCTGACCCATGACCCAAGTGGGCTTCAATCCTGCCTACCTGCAGCGAGTAGCATTTACTGATTGACTGACTTGACAATTTTGGAGGTTAGTTATACAATTCTACTCAATTTTAATGTAGGAGATCTTTGTAAACTTGTAAAATTATACATTATAATGGTTATACAGTAGATGTTTCTCAACTTGTAAAGGTTTACATTAAAACGGCCGTGCAGAAGATGTTTCTAAACTTGTAAATATTTACATTAAAACGGCCATCCAGAAGAGGTTTCTAAACTTGTAAATGTTTACTTTAAAACGGCCATGCAGAAGATGTTTCTAGACTTCTAAATTTTTACATTAAAACGGCCATGTAGAAGATTTTTCTAAACTTCTAAATGTTTACATTAAAACGGCCATGTAGAATATTTTTCTAAACTTGTAAAGGTTTACATTAAAAGCAGGGCTGTAGCTACTAAGGGGCTAGGTGGGGCACTGCCCCGGAGCCCTCAAAACCTGATTAGCAAACCGCTTTTCGAGTGATCAATCTTCATAGAATTTAAGATTTTTTTAAAGATAAAGTTGCTTTGCATTATGTATAAAGCCGTTTAGGGGCCCCCAATTTGTTTTTGCCCCAGGGCCTTTGGTCACAAAGCTACGCCACTGTTTGTGAGTTTGATGGTATTACGGCTACACGAATTCAATCTACGCGCCAACACGCTCCCAAATCAGTCACAGCGGTTGAGAAAAGGCGCCAGCCATCCAAGGACGTTGAAGGTCATGAATTACAACTGCTGTCTCCACTCATTCAAAAACTAGTAAGGTTGCCTCTGTTAGGGCGTTGGATTGCAACTGTCTGGTCCATGTTTTAGTTTGATACTTTCGCGCGAATAAATTGTGATTGAAACATTGGCGCACATGTAGGACGAGCAAAAACTGCAACGGATCGCTTTGCAATCGCATTAGTGCTAAATCGCCCACATAGGCTGCTTTATACAGTTTTAGTACAAATTGACGTTAATTTACTTCGAGTATAAAAAATCTCGCATTGAAGCCACAGGTCTGGAAGCTTTGACCAAATAATAATTTATCAAGCGGGAACTGCGTTAGACCGACGCACACTTAGGTGTCGCCCAAGTGTGAGTTGGTCTAACCTTTATGTAGAACCCCTGTATGTAGAGGCCAGTAATGCTATTTTCTAAGAAGAGGCAGCGCTGCCGCAATGAGAAATATCCAAATAGGATACATTAAATTAACAATCCAATGTATCCTATTTGGGTGTTCGTCGTTGACGCAACGCTGCGTTGATGGTATTCTCTAAGAAAAGGCAGCGCTGCCGCAATGACGAATATCCAAATAGGATACATTGAATTAACAATCCAATGTATCCTATTTGGGTGTTCGTCGTTGAGGCAGCGCTGCGTTTTCTTAGAGAATAGCACCACTGAGCTGTATGTAGAACCGCATGGCGTGGCTTTGCGTGGCGTGGGTCTAATGACCAGTCTAGTTGCCGTATAAAATGAACGGAGACTGACGCGCCCAGATTATTTATGGTACGTGGCCCACATGTGCTCAATGTAGGTCTACCATAATATTAATGAATAAATCAAGTTACATACAATGTGTTGTGCTGATGTTTGAATTAATATACCTAATAAGTTGAATTCCTACTATTATGGATGTCCAATTAAAATAATAATAGTTATAAGTACCTATCTAATTTGTATTGGCCAATTGAGAGTCCTATCTTTGTAATAATATTCCTTATTGTAAAATCTAAATGATAATAACAGTATTATTGTATTATTAAGTAGAGAAGAATAAAAATGATTGCAAGTCTACCTATAGTTTTTTTTTTTATAATAGTAATAATATGTCCTTCGTAAAATCAAATAATGTGAGCTTTAAAATACCGTGCAGTTTTTTTTTCTTTTGGCTTCGCAGGGTGCATAGATATTTAGTCGTCAAGTCTATAGTTTTTGGACGTCATTTTGCATGATGGAACACATTTTAATGATTTTTTTTTTGTAGTATTTGGCTGCAAACTTCTTGGCAAACTTTGCATTTCAATATCTATAACTACTAGGAATAAAACAGGCATTGATCTTTAATAAAAATATCCTGCCAAATAATCCAGTCATTCATTATTACTTTTAACTGACAATAATGAGTCGATCATTATATTTCCAGACACCTGGCCTAAATATCAAACAGTTGTGTGTATTTCACAAACGTTGCACGCAAAGAGAATGTCAGCACTACGTTTGTTGCACGAAGAACTTGTTGTCTATATTTCTAAAAAATAATAGACCAAAGGTGGCTTAAACGACTTAACAGCCAGGCTGAAACTATTACAAAAAAAAACGACAACAAAGTGAATTAATTTTAGTCGATTATTCATTTTCCATAACCTTACGAAGAAATAACCGTACTCAGCTGTCACTTTGACTTTCATAAAAACAGTTCACATCACTAGAATTGAATTTCTATTCTACGCTTTGTTTTGATTGTATATCAATAAATAATTAATTAAAATGACTGAAACTGAGAGCTTTAGTATTCGTAACATGAAGAACAGATGTCGGGCTTGCCTTCTGGAATCGGAAAAAGTATATCCTATGAATACTGTTGAAATAAGCGCCTATCAAAGTCTTACTGATAAGGTTAGAATTTTGTGTTATTGTTTTATTATTTCAGCTCATTTCAAACTATGTTAGAATATTTTTTGTGTGCATAATCTGCTTATAAGATTCTATGCATGAATGAGATGTTTGGCAGAAATAATATTTGTCAAACATTTTAGCCCAGAATTTTATAAAATTACTAGCACCCCGCCCCAGCTTCGCACGGGTGCAATGGTGATATTAAATGTATTATGCATGTATTATACATATAAAATTTCCTCTTAAATCGCACAATCTGTTAAAAAAAAAAACCGCATCAAAATACATTGTGTAGTTTCAAAGATCTAAGCATAAATAGAGACAGACAGCGGAAATCGACTTTATACTATGTAGTAATTTGTGACATTAGCCATAATGTTGCATGTGTCTTAAAAAAATAAGGAGTTGCGCTAGTACTTACTTCAGAATTATTAGTTGATTAGTTGATGATAATATAACACAACAATTCATTATTATCATTACCATTCTCTTACCCAAAGCTATACTAATGTACAAGTAGAAGAGCTTTTTGTAGTTCACTCTCTGTTGAAGCATTTAAATCCTTATTTATTAGTAAATACAGTCCACATTGATTTGAGTAAGTAAGAAGCTAGCCAACCAACCATATTTAAAACAATATAATATATTCCACAACTATCGCAGAAGGCCGCCTAGTTCCAAACTAAGCAGAGCTTGTGTTATGAGTACTAGACAACTGATAAACGTACTTATATCTTTTTAAGTACATACATATTATAGATAAATTACACCCAGACACAGAACAAATGATTGTGCTCATCACACAAACATTTGTCCTGAGTGGGAATCAAACCCACGACCTCCGGCATAGCAGTCCGGGCCACTAACCTCTAGACCAGCAGGTCAGACATAATTATAATGTATTGATAGTTAAAGTTTAGTTGCCAATAAACAGCATCAAAAACAGATGCTTGTTTTACTTCGACAGCTACTCGCCAAAGGAAATCAATCTTTAACATATACAACACTCTCATTGGATTGTAAAAATAATTAAAAGTAAAATAGACCTTATGCTTGTAGTATTACGTCTATTTGGAAATACAATTGGACTGATGACGATGCAATGTAGTGATGTGATGTAATGTGAAGTGGTGTGTGTGATTTATTGTATTACATATTTATTTCTAATTTTCCAGATGACTAACGAGGATATCAACATGAATTTGTGTTCACTATGTAGATGGACACTCAAAAAATGTATAAAGTTCATACAACAGTGTCTAAAAACTAATGAAGTCTTAAATAAATCTCTGGAAGGGGTATGTATTGTTTTTTTTTTTTTTGTAATAATATAAATTAGTGCTTGACTGCGATCCCACCTGATGACCCATGCAGGGACTGCATACCGAAAAAATATCGGTTATAAGGGTTAACGGTATGACGTCATACCTTTTTATTTCAATACCTCAAAATGAGAGCAGTGGTGGCCGAGTGAGAGCAATGGTGGCCGAGTGGTAACGGCCCCGACTTACGAGTTGTAGATCGCGGGTTCAAACCCTGCCAGGCGCATTACTTTGTGTAATTTATTTCATCACCACTGCTCTCAAAACGGTGAAGGAAAACATCGTGAGGAAACCGGCATATCCTAGAATCAAACATTCGAAGACATATGACATTCGCCAAGCCGCAAAGGGCCCGCGTGGTAAATTACGGCCTATTCCCTCTCCTAGAGAGGAGGCCTGTGTCCCAGCAGTGGGAACATTAAAAGGCTGATGATGATGACTTCAACATGGCGGTACCGTTATTTTTCACTACCGAAAAATTACGATACCTAAATTTTTCAGTACCGAAAAATAACGGTACCGTTATTTTTTTACGGTACCTAAACCTCTAAGATTAAGGTATCCTTTGAAACCCCTACTCCCGCGCTTTTTCGTCGTGCTAATCGCAATACACTTGTCGCGATAGCTGGCAACGTCGCATTTATCGTAGGTACTCGCACGAGAAATAATTTCGGTACCGGAATTATTTCGGTTGAGTAAAGGATAAATAAAGGTATAGCGGTACCTAAAAAAATAGCGCTGTCGTTATTTTATACCAGTCGTGTCGTTAGTTTAGCACCGAGCTTGAGCAATCAGTAGAGTTTCCGGAGTTCGATGATGCTAACTGTATAATAATAAAATTGGCTAACAAAGTGGCTCTTGTTGCTCTATATCGATCGCCATCGTACAGAAATTTGGCACCTTTTTTCATAAACCTTGATAAACTTTTGAATCAACTATCTACATATTCGACCGTTGCTCTAATGGGAGATATCAATATCAACATAGCATCTCAAAATAGTGATTCTAACTCTGATGAATACTTAAATATTGCTGCCTCTCACACGTTACTGCCAGCTCACATATTCCCTACGAGATTGGCCAATTGTCTTGACCACATTCTCTTAAAATCCTCAAATCCCGCCACCTCTCTAGTGCTGGATAGCCCAATTACTGACCATCACCCCATTGTTCTGTTCTGCAAAAATTCTATCACTAGACGCACAAGCAAATATTCAATTCCAAAAACCAATATCACTGGGGTCGTCTCTGATATGGCAAACACAGATTTTACTCCTATTTTTGAAATGAGTGACCCAAACATTGCTGCTGAAACTCTAGTTTCTCTGTTATCCTCATCTGTGAAAGCACACACTTGCATGAGGAATATTCCGAGTAGGAAACGTATAACTAAGCCTTGGATTACGCCTGGTCTTCTGAGATGTATACGCCATAGAGACAAACTGTTCAGAAAGTTCAAAAAATACCCTGAAAATGAAACCTATAAACTAATTTTTACCCGCTACAGGAATTTCTGCAATATGCTTTTAAAAAAAGTTAAACGTGAATACGAGAGATCTGAACTTCGGAAGGCTGTGCGTAATCCAAAAGCAACTTGGCGCCTCATCAAACAAATTGGTAACCTGGATCAGAATAGAAATACACCTACAGAACTAATTGGATGCCATGACGATACAGTTTGTTCACTGAATGGGGTAAATCAGTACTTTGCAGGTGTCGGTAGAAATCTGGCTTCAAAAATTATGAAGTCAGATTTTTATGCCTCATGCATCGGGAACAGGGATAAACCATATGCTTCTCCTACTCGATCTATGGTGTTGCATGAAGTGAATGAAGCTGAGATTGAAACTATTATCCTAAGCCTTAAGGACAATTGTGCTATAGGGCATGATGGAATATCAACTGCTATCATTAAAGCGTCTCGGCATCTAATTACTCCTGTTCTTGCCCATATTTTTAACCTAGCCATGTCCTTAGGTGTTTTTCCAGATGTTTTTAAAACAGCTGTTCTCCACCCAATATTCAAAGCGGGGGACAGAGGCAGTGTTTCAAATTACAGACCAATATCCGTACTCTCAACCCTATCAAAAATATTTGAAAAAATTATTAATTCAAGACTGATAAACTTTTTAAATCAAAATAAAGTCCTAGCTCAGAACCAGTATGGCTTTCGATCTGGTAAGTCTGCAGAAGATGCAGTTTTAGAACTAACAGACACAATTACCTCTAACTTTAATAATAAAAATAGAACAATTGGAATATTTTTAGACTTATCCAAAGCTTTCGACACTGTCTCTGTCCCGTTGCTACTTAAGAAGCTGGAAAATGTTGGTATTCGTGGCACTGTTTATAATATGTTCCACAGTTACTTGTCGAATCGTAAGCAGTCAGTAAAAATTGGTAGCCACCTGAGCGCAGAGGTGGGATTGTCCTTTGGCGTACCTCAGGGGAGCGTGCTTGGACCCAGCCTCTTCCTCATTTACGTAAATGAGTTGTGCCAACCATCCCTTCCAAACACCAAAGTTATCGTGTATGCTGACGACACAGTTCTTTTAACTGAAGGCAAAAATTGGCCCGAAACTTTCAAGGCTGCAGAGTATGCTCTAGGGGTAGTCATGAAATGGCTCACTATTAACCTTCTCACACTTAACGTCAGCAAAAGTAAATTTATTCCCTTTACTCCAGGTATTGGTAGCCAACCACCAACATCGTTACAAATTAAAGTACACACGTGTCTCAACAAAAATTCTACTCCCTGTGACTGTATTCCCGTTGAACGAGTAAACAACATCAAATACCTTGGCGTGTATATTGATAACCTCCTGAAATGGAAAATGCAGGTAGACTCAATTGTCACGCGTGTGAGAAGGTTAATATACATTTTCAAAAAGCTAAGATCGGTTGCGGATTTTGATTGTCTGATTGATATCTATTTTGCGCTGGCTCAATCAGTTCTCGGATATTGCATAACCTCGTGGGGAGGTGCTTTGAAAACAACCATGTTGCGAGTAGAAAGGGCACAGAGAGCAGTGTTAAAGGTTATTGCAAATAAACCCATTAGATTCCCAACTCGAGACCTCTTTCAACTCTGCAAAGTCCTTACTGTTAGACAGCTCTTCATACTGCAAACAGTTATCAGAAGACATGGACAGCTGTACTACGATCCAAAATGTGCCACTGTTTCTCGTCGCGCGGACAGAATCTGTCCTACGAAACGCTCCAGAACTGTAGCTGTGAGTTACAGTTTCAGACACATTAGCTCTAGGCTGTATAATAAAATAAATAAGGAAACAAATATATACTCTCTGACAAAGTTTGTGCTTAAAAAGAAACTAACTAAATGGCTAACATCAAAAACTTACGATGAAACTGAAAAACTTGTCGAAATATAACATCACATACTCATATTACATACACTCCCCCTCATACATGATACTCACTTGCACAACCTCACCCTCACTACATACACACTACACACCTTGCACTACTTTAGGCTAAGTTAAGTAGATTATAATGTGTTTGCTAAAGATATGAAACTACTCCTGTTCTTATGTTTCTGGAGGTGGGCGTTGATAGCTGCGCCTCAGTTTCAAACTATTGCAGCTATCATCGTACTTAGATAAATTGTTTATAGATTTCTAGTTTCAAATAAAGATATTATTATTATTATTTTTTATGATTTTTTTATCTCAGGACCCTGAGGTCCTGGACCTTTGGGAGGCGTACGAGGAGCCGAAACCAACTCGCAGAGGCCCTTTAGGTACTTTTAATGGAACGTGATGCCAACCGACGATTGTCCCTGTACGCGCAATGCTAGTGCATCCAAGGACAACCCCCGGTTGGTGAAAACTATTGTGACATATGGAAAATAAAGACAATAGGGCTATGGTTTTTGAAGTCTTAAGTGGACTGGTTACCAAGAACTATGTGAAAACTATGGCCCCTGCCTAAACAATGTTATTAATATCCATCGGTAAACAGGCAGGGGGTGACTTGCACACTCAATAAATGGGCCCCCAAAAACGGCCGCTAGCACGAAGTGACGTAGCAACAAGAGGGCAACATATCCTGAGGTGCTTGAGGAGTGGAGAGGTATACCACGGCTATCAGGACAATCCCGGAAGTGCGGTCAAGATCCCTACCAGCACCTTACTGGATTATACATCCTTCTCCCGAGCACGATTGCTCTTGCGAATCTCCACTCAAACCAGCCAATAAAGGCAAGAGAGAGGTGGGAGCTCTGTTCCTCGTCAGTGTTCACTTCGGCCGGCCAATAAAGGCAAGCCGGAGATGAAGAACGAGAATTCTCCCGGGAGATCGGGTCCGTGGGATCGCTAATTCCCAACAGTTCGCCACAAAACTGCCCTGCGGATTGTATCTCTCTTAGTCTGGCCCCTTACCCTAGGCGAGTTACCACCTAGGGTTTATTGGAGCACGCAAGCCCCATCACGACGTCAACGTAGAGATACAGCGATGGGGTTATTATTATTATTATTATTATACCGGTAGCGTAACCGCAAATCTTAACCGGTTTCGGTCTACCTTTGCAATAAAGCTGTACCGTATTTTAATACCGGTAGCGTAACCGTATACCTTAACCGAAAACGGTCTCTGTACCCATGACGCCATGATCGTGGGCGGTGAAGTGCAATATTCACATTAGCCTTAAAGATAACTACATTATAATCGGACGGGAAGACTGCAGCAGGCAAACTGTGCCAATCCTTCGATGTACGCGGTATAAACGACGAGGCGAAACGCTTAGTCCGGACCGTAGAGGTGGAGGTCAACAGCATATAGTTGGACACTCGTCATACAATAGGCGGCATATAAGTTCAACTAAACTAGCAACAGATTTTCGGGTCACAATCGAATTAAGGCACAGTGGGGTCTGTAGGTTATCTTAGCAATGGTGGCCGTTTTAGTTCAACTTATTTGCCGCGTACTATAACAAGTTTTTGGGGTCTCAACTGAAGTGCGGCATAGCAGGGTTTGCGGGTTACCATAGTAACGACGGCCATTTTAGTTCAATTTATTTGCTGCGTACTATAACAGATTTTCGGATTTCAACTGAACTGCGGCACAGCGGGGCTCTGCGCGTAACCATAGCAGCGTCGGTAATTTTAGTTCAACTTATTTCCCGCGTACTATAACAGATTTTCGGGTATCAATTGAATCGGGGGGCTATACGTAACCATATCAAAGGGTTCAACTTATTCGCCGCGAACCCGACGTGTAGTAACGTCGGGTTCTCCGATGGTAGAAAGATGGTGGAATGAATGGCCTGTTGGTCTACTAGTTAGTGGCCCTGACTGCTAAGCCGTGAGGTGCTGAGGAGGAGGTCGTGGGTTCGATTCCCACCCAGGACAAATGTTTGTGTGATGAGCACGATCATTTGTTCTGTGTCTGGGTGTAATTTATCTATAAAATTTATGTATTTAGAAATATATAAGTATGTTTATCAGTTGTCTAGTACCCATAACACAAGCTCTGCTTAGCTTGGGACTAGACGACGTTGTGTGATAGTTGTGGAGTATTATATTATATTAATGGTCAGTGTGACCATGCAAACAATATTATTTTCAGGACACAAAATCCAGTATCCTCAATCAGCCAACCTCCATATATGATTTAAAACGAAGCAGTCTAGAACTGTACTACCTCGGACCAGTGGACCAGCTGGATGTGACCAGCGGTGAAAATGAAGAATACATGCCTTTAGGTGATGGGGCAGCTGATGATGACGATGATGAAATACCCCTGGTGATGCTGCAGGATGATTTTAGGAGTAAGAGGAGAGGGTCTGATAGTTATGAGGTAACACCATTGTTTTTGCCTTTAGTTGTAAACTAGCGACCCGCCCCGGCTTCGCACGGGTGCAATATACTACATTACTGCAGAATACCGCCGGTCTCCTGGCCGGTATTACCGCAACCGCTATGTCCCTTCATTTTAAAGATCAGTTCATTAGAGCCACCTGGAACCCGCTCTTATTTTAAAATTTTTATAAACTAGCACTTGACTGCAATCCTACCCGATGGTAAGCAGTGATGCAATCGTTGATGGTAAAGCGCACTAGTTTATTAAGAGCCTATTCACTCTAGCCTTGAAGACGCCTAAATTATAATTGGACGGGAAAACCGCAGCAGGCAAATTGTTCCAGTCCCTCGATGTACACGGTATAAACGACGAGGCAAAACGCTTAGTCCAGACCGTGGAAGTTTCAACAACGTAAGGGTTTTTTTTTTTTTGATAGGTAAAATCATCCAATGACAAATCCCGCCCTTGGGTGGGGCGGGAAATAGTGTCAGACTTTTACTGACTAAAAACCTACCTTTCCGTTCCTTGTCTTTGCCCCGGGGCCCGTGGTGACACTCTCGCATAACCTTTGGCCCCAGTAGGCTTCGGCCCTGCTGGACCCCTACAGTTTGCTGACAACTCCTTGAGGCGCGCGGGAACAGTGCGCGCCGTAGACGACCTGAGCTCGGACCGGTCTGTTACCGGACGGACGGACAGCGAGCTGCCCATTGCCCACCGTCCGCGAGCCAACAACGTAAGGGTGGATATTCGTCCGATGGTAGAAAGGAGATGACGGTATCAAGTCATGCAATTCCCGCGCACACTCCAAAATGCATCCTGTAAAATACCGAAAGGCTGGCTACTCTACGCCTTTGCTCAAGGCTTTGTAGATTGGACTCCACCAAATCTGGATCACCAATTAGCCTCTTCGCACGCCTTTCCACCGAGTCCAAAGCTGCCAGGTGGCATTTTGCAGCACCAGCCCATATGTGGCTGCAGTACTCCACACATGATCGGACTTTTGACACTCCGCACCGTCTCGTCTCATGCGGCTAGTAATCTTTATATGGACTTGTCTGGGTATGCGCTCGCTACATTCACTCTGTAGCGTCACCGGATTGCCTCGGTCGTAATCTTGGGTTTTTTTTTTTACGGTAGGTAAAATCATCAAATGACAAATCCCTTGGGTGGGGCGGGATATAGTGTCAGACTCTTACTGACTAAAAACCTACCCTGCTACTTTCATTGCCTTCATTCCAGGTCCCCGGGGTTCATTTTCACATAACCCTAGGCCCCAGTAGGCTTCGGCCCTGCTGGGCCCCTACAGTTTGCTGACAACTCCTTGAAAGCCGGTGGGTGGAACATTCGGTGACAACTCTCTGCTCGCATGCTTAGTTGCTGCTGGGCGAAGGCCTCCCTCTCCCGTTTCCACATACGTCTGTCCTCGGCCATTGTGGGCCAGTCCCTCCGGTAATTGTCCAGCTCATCTCTCCACCTTCGCTTTGGTCTGCCGCGATGTCACCTTGCGTTTATCGGGACCCAATAGGTGGCTCTTTTAGCCCACAGCTCATGTGACATGCGGCCTGCTCGCATGCTTGCGTTTATTTATTTATTAAAACTTCATGCAACACAAAGGTACACAGGCGGACTTAATGCCTTAGGCATTCTCTACCAGTCAACCAAGGGTGGTGAAGAGAAAACGTGGCAGGTGCATAAAAAAAAGGATTAGTGAAAAAATTTCAAATATATATGCAAATAAAATAAACATACATATACACGTTAAATTTTAGTCGTTTTAATCCCGCGGAGGAGCAATTCGGTACATGAATTAATTTCGAAAGGAATTAATTTCGTACAAGCGTATATTAATTCGAGTTTTAGAAAAAAAGTACTTTATTTTTTAATTTTATCTTTACAAATCGATAGTATTTCATGTACCGAATCGACCCTCCGCGGGACTAAAACGACCAAAATTTAACGGTGTATACTTAATATAATGTATACCTACATATACATACATTTATAAAAAGTAAAAGAAAGGGGGTTTTGAGACGACTCCGCTATCTGTGAAGGAAATAATTCCGCAACTTCTGCTTGAAAGCGTACTATCTGGTGGCCGTCCTGATGTCGAGAGGAAGCTCATTCCACAGAAGTATGGTTGCGTTGACTCCGCATTGCCAACGCGCGGTTCCCGCGTGGCCGTGCGCTGCCCGTGAATGATTCACTCGACAACGATACTTGACGATATTGTAATGTATATTACGAAACACACGAGTAGATCTAGTGCCATTTGTTAACAGACTACTCGAAAATTCGTGGACATTCGTGCCGTGTGATGAGGCGGCAGGGTGGCTGCCGGGTGGCTCTAATGACCTTTTAACTGTACAGATTGAGAGAGAGAGTGTGTCTTACACAACAAACAATAATTAATAATAATAATAAAGGCTGTGATTTTAAATACCTGTAGGATTGTTAGAAAATTTATGCAGATAGAAGAGAACGAAGTAGGACCTCATCACACAACACACTGAAATTTTGCACGCTACATTTACTTGGCGCTTGGCCCGTAAATGTGGTCGACACCAGCTAAAGAGCTGAGAAAAGAATCTGTACCCGATAATAATAATTTATTCCACAGACAACACGGGTCCAATGGTTAGTAAACAAAAACTTATCAACTAAAAGGGTTAGTAACAAATAAAACACTTAACCCTTTGCCGCACCAGGAATCGCAACCAGTGATTGATCACTGGCGCATCATGCTTGTCGGCTAAAGTCCGAAGAATGCCATTGGAGCTCGCCCTAGATCTGACTCTATCTCGACTCGCTCGCTGGCTCGATCTGTACCTCTACCATGAGTTTTAAGCAATAGTATTCGTCGCTACTCGATATTTTGCAGCGCCTCTAGCGGTCACTTGCAGAACCAAAATTTGCCATACAAAAATATTTACGGCGTCGATATCGAGTAGCGACGAATACTATTGCTTAAGACTCATGGTAGAGGTACAGATCTGACTGAATTAACGTACTTTCAAAAATTTTTAGACAAAACTAGAGATGGAAATCAAAGAAGAACCGGACATAAAAGTGGAAGACAAGGAAGAGTCCTGTCCTAAAGTCAGAAGGAAAAAGAAGAGGATAGAAGTGAAAGATGGGTTCTCTTCTAGAATGGTGCAGGAGACTGAAGAGTATGTTGTTATCAAACTTACTAAGAAAGAGGTGGGAAAATTGTTTATTTAATATTTTAAGATATATTTTTTTTTTATATTTTGAGATGTGCTATGACGTATTAAAGTGTCACCGTGTAACAGATGAAGTAAAATTGTCTTAAAAAATAAAATCTATCTATATACAGCGTTAAATTTTGGTCGTTTTAATCCCGCGGAGGGTCGATTCGGTACATGAAACACTATCGATTTGTAAAGAGAAAATTTAAAAATATAGTACTTTTTTTCTAAAACTCGAATTAATGTACGCATGTACGAAATTAATTTCTTTAAGTAAATGAGTCAATGACCTTGTAGGTAGTTGTCGGTCGTTGCGTACTAACTACCTACAGTTCATTGGTACTTAAATAAACGTCAACTGAGCAAGGCAAGGCTATTAAAGAGAAGAAAAGCAAGGTAATTAATTTAATTTTTAATAATCTCTTTACAATAGACCAAAATTTAATGGTTTATAAGTATGTTTATCACTTGTCCAATACTCGTAGCACAAGCTCTGCTTAGCTTGAGACTAGACGGCGTTGTGTGATAGTAGTCTAAAAAAAATTTGCTTGCCAGACGTTGATTTTCAGCTGCAGCCGGTACGGGTACGTTAAAAATAAATAAAAGGTCATTGTTGCAGGTTTTAGCAGAACTAGCAGTGAAGGCGAAATCGGAGTCCTACATTAGATCTCCTTACAAGTGTGAAAAATGTGTTAAAGGTTTCAATTTCGAAGAGGTGTTGACAGCTCATATGGTGAAACATACTCGGGTGAGTGTTACCAGAATAAGGACAATATTTGTTACATGAAAAACCAGCAAAGAAACTAGAATCAAATCATTTATTTCAAATAAACCATTTACAGGCACTTTCGAATATTCAAAAAGTAATTCAGTAAAAAAAATGATGCTAATTGCACATTCCGAATGTGCAAGAAACTCCATGGACACTCTTTTCATTTCAATCATGTTGAATAAAGTAAATTCGGCGTAATCCGTTCCATCATCGGACCACAAGACGTACGGCGTAAGACGGCGTTGCGCCACCGGTACATGGTGGATATCCCACCCATACGTACCAGTCCGGAGGACACGGTGGAGCACACAGTCGAGGTGTGCCCCGCTTGGGAAGAGCATCGCCGTGTCCTTGTGGGGTCGATCGGCGGCAGCGATCTCTCGCGCCGGGGTTTGGTTCAAGCCATGCTCCGGAGCGAGGAGGAGTGGCAGGCGGTCGCCTCCTTCTGCGAAGCAGTGATGCTAGCAAAGGAGGAGGCCGACCGCATCAGGCAACGGCGTACACGCCGCCGCCGCCGCCGGGTTTCCGATCCCGATTTCCGGCCACCGTAGGCGCGGGCTCGCGGACAGCGGGCAATGGGTAGCTCGCTGTCCGTCCGTCCGGTAACAGACCGGTCCGAGCTCAAGTCGTTTACGGCGCGCACTGTTCCCGCGCGCCTCAAGCAGTTGTCAGCAAACTGAAGGGGCCCGATAGGGCCGAAGCCTACTGGGGTCAAAGGGTATGTGAAAATGGCACCCGGGGCCCTGGGACCAAGGCGAAGAATGGAACGGGGTAGGTTTTTAGTCAGTAAGAGTCTGACACTACTTCCCGCTCCACCCAAGGGCGGGATTTGTCATTGGATGATTTTACCCACCGAAAAAAAAAAAAAAAAAAAAAAAACCCATACGTACCAAGCGTTTTGGGAACACATTCATTATGCGTACAGCTAAGGAGTGAAATTCTCTACCGGATTCTGTGTTTCCTGATAGCTATAACCAAGGGGTTTTTAAGTCAAGAGTGAATAGGTTACTTCTAGGCATGTGTGCTTCATTGTCGGGCATATCATCGCTTACCATCAGGTGAGATAGTGGTCAAACGCTAGCCTATCCACAATAAAAAAAAGAAAGTAAAATAACAAATTCTAAATATAGGGTGGACCTGGCATCGACGCGTACGGCCCGCGGGCACATGAGTAGAGAGGTACAGAGACAAAGCTTCCTAAGAACGTTCAATATTGTTAGCTATTTTGATAGGGTTGTCACAATAGGTTTTAATATTCAGTATAAAAACACAAATATATAATACTAGCTTTTGCCCGCGGCTTCGCTCCCGCTCTACCCTACTATACCCTACTCTACTTTATACCAATAAAGTAGCAGGCTTTGGATTTTTTTATTATTTAACGGGATAAAATATATCCTATGTCCATCTCCTGGTTCTAAGCTACCTTCCCACCAATTTTCAACCAAATCAGTTCAGTCGTTCTTGAGTTATAAATAGTGTAACTAACACGACTTTCTTTTATATATATATAGAAGATAAATCTATATTATGTATATTTTACATTGAACAGCATTGAACACATATACCTACTACGTACATACATACTTACCTATTCACATACCTACAAATTTTTATTAAAAGATTGTAATAACAATAAAAAAGCAAAAACACACTGTGTGTTTTACACGGTGTGTGCTCTTCCTATTAAAAATATCACACTTTAATTCATTTCCTATATTATCACATAATATACTTTTCTTCTTAGAATTCAAATAATGTGGATTAGAAAGATCGTAAAGTACATTATTCTGTCGTACAAGTTCTATCAACCTTTCTCTGTTCGTGTTGTCATCAACGCACCTAGATAAAAATCGGATAGCACGGTCAGAGCGTCCGTGTGTCCGAGCGTGCTCCGGGACACTGACGTTCCAGATGCCCCTGACACGGAGCTATGTGAACGAGTTCGAATAAATTGTGTGTAAGCGATCACTTCCCCGTTCCTAACGGAATACGGCAGAGTACCCGGATATGTATGGATAGCGCTTTACTTTCACATTTATAATATTGAATATATATTTCAGGAGCACGGCACATATCAGTGTGATATGTGCACCCAGTACTGCCCCAGCCCCGTGTCCTTGAGGGGGCACATCAAATCGCATACGACCAGGTAAGTCATCATTAGCCTTGATACCCAATACTCAATATTTTGTTGCAATCCATATGTTTACCTGTACATAGATGGTTTAAAAAAAAATGTCACAGACCAATATGGACCCTGTCGGACAGAGCAAAAATTAGTAGAGAGGAAGTGGGTCAAGTAGCAATTCATGGAATTCACTAGTATTGTAGATCTAATGTGTCGCGTTTAATTGGGTTTATTATAGTATGTATATTCATCGTTACAATTTATATGTATAATACATGCATAATATTTTGAATATCAACACCCGGGCGTAGCTGGGGCGGGTCGCTACTTATAAATAAAATACACTATAATAAATATCACTGAATAAAAAAATATACAGGGTGTGTCTGACATATACGCACAAAAGAATACCATGGATCCAGTACATGATTCTAGACCCCACAGTGGTATTTTTTTTTATGGTAGGTAAAATCATCCAATGACAAATCCCGCCCTTGGGCGGAGCGGAAAATAGTGTCAGACTCTTACTGACTAAAAATCTACCGCGTTCCTTCGTTGCCTATCATACCGGGGCTGAGCCTTCCTTTCAGAAACTGACCCATGACCCAAGCAGGGTGATAGAAGTTTTCGTCGGCTTTTTCCTAATAAAAAAAAAACTGTAAATTATAAAATTTAAACTGTATAAAATCGATCCATGGATCCCTTTGGTCGTTACAGATATAAATGCAAGCTGTGTGGCCACGTCCGTCTCTCCCGCCAGCATCTGCTGGAGCATCACTCCATCACACACACTCAAGGCGCCACCACTTACACGTGTGACAAATGCCAGTTCACCACCAAGTGAGTGCGATGTCTAATTTATTTATTTATTGTACACTTTTTTTATGGTAGGTAAAATCATCCAATGACAAATCCCGCCCTTGGGCGGAGCGGGAATTAGTGTCAGACTCTTACTGACTAAAAACCTACCCCGTTCCTTCGTAGCCTATAGTGCCGGGGCTGAGCCTTCCTCTCAGAAAACGGCCCTTGACCCCAGCAGGCTTCGACCCTGCCTGCCTGCAGTTAGCAGGCTGGGCCTCTTCGGTGTGCTGACAGCTCCTTGAGGCGCGCGGGAACAGAACGCGCTGTCGACGACTTGGGCTCGGTCCGGTCGGTTACTGGACGATCGGACAGCGTGCTACCCATTGCACGCCGTCCGCAAGCCCGCGCCTACGGTGGCCGGAAATCGGGATCGGAATCCCGGCGGCGGCTGGGGCTAGCGCCCCGTTGCCTCTGCCTGATGCGGTCGGCCTCCTCCTTTGCTATTTATTGTACACTTTATTGTTGGCACTTACAACAAATATAACAACGAAAACTTATGTCTAAAATACAAACAATTGGCGGCCTTATCGCATTCCGCGAACTCTTCTTCCAGGCAACCATGAATGGACTGGATCCACGATGGATGGATGGTCTGGTCTTTATTTGAGATTTTTAACCTAATTTTTAGGATTCCGTAGCCAAATGGCAAAAAAACGTAACCCTTATGGATTCTTCATGTCTGCCACTTTTTTCCGAAACTATAAGAACGATACTGTTGAAACCCTAAACTTTGAGAAAACAATCTTGTTGCAGGAGAGTTTTGTTTCAATCTTAAGGTAATATTACTTCATTTTGTACCATAAGCTTAATCGCTCAGTAAGATAAGATAAGAAATGTCATTTATTTGTATAAACATGTGTATGTTAAGATGGAGAACTTAAAACTTACACTTTAAATAGTATATACTCGTATTTAGAAAACAATAATAAATCCGCTGCGTCCGAGCAACTTTTTTAAGCCTGTTAATTTGACGTAAAAACAATACTGCTAGCGGTCAAAAATCGCCTTATAGTACGAAATGAGTGAACTTTTATAACAGTGACGTCACAAAATCGCTAAGAAAACATTCTTGTTTTAATATTGTAATAAGATTGTTTTGAAGGCCACATGGTACGAAAAACATAAGTAAGATTTTAAACAATACTGCTATAAGAGCTTGTGGTCAGCCCCCTGGTGAGTAGATGTATTCTGTGAACCGCATTAAAATTTTTACACAAAAATAGAAAAAAAAAAAAAAAAAAATCTTGGGTTTCCCCATACTTAGAACTGAATCTCAAAATTTCTTTTTCATCAATCCCATACGTGTTGGGTGTCTATAGATAGGTCTTTAAAAATGATATGGAGGTTTCTAATATTATATTTTTCTAAACTGAATAGTTTGCGCAAGAGACACTTCCAAAGTGGTAATATGCCCCCCCCCCCCCCCCTGTAACTTCTAAAATAAGAGAATGATAAAGCTAAAAAAAATATACGATATACTTTACCATGCAAACTTCCACCGAAAATTGGTTTGAATGAGATCTAGTAGGTACTTTTTTTTTTAATACGTCATAAATCGTAGCCGCAACTTACCTAGTTTGTACGGAACGGAACCCTCAGTGCTAGAGTCCGACTCACACTTGCCCGGTTTTTTTTTACTTCCCCCACTCTAGGAACTATTTTAGATCGCGTATTGGAATAAACAATAACAATTTTTTACCACCTGTAACTACACATATTATGCGAATAAAATATTTGATTGATTGATTGATTGATTGATTGACTGAAAGCGGAAAGAGTTTGGGTTCATTAGATTCGCCTTAACCAGTGCTATACATTTCTCATGATGACAAGGACCTGATGCTGGAACTGGGAGGTGGCTGATGGAACTTTCGATGGAACGTCTTGACTATACATTTCATATTGATGACAGTGATCTGTTGGGGTTTTTTTAAATTTTTAATTTATTTTTTTACAGCAAGAGGACCACAATACAACGGCACGTAAAGACGCACGCGTTGAGCGCTCGTCACGCGTGCCACCGGTGTGGCAAGCTGTTCAGCTCTGTCGAGTCGCTGCGGGTACACACCACGTAAGTAGCTAATAAAACAATAGTATATTTTGATACAAGTGAGGAAAGTTTGTGATTGCGACCGGGGCGGGATTCGCACGAGCCGTAGGCGAGTGTGTCTTGGAGCCGAGGGCTGCAGTGCACGAATTGCACGTGTGTCAAACGACCCTCCTCGTGAGGGTCGACGTGCGCTTGATACGATAAACGATTTTACAATAAAATTGTGAGCGCATACATACATCGTTGAATTTTGATAGTTTTAATCCCGTGGAGGGTCGAAACACTATCGATTTATGAAGACGAAATTAAAAAATAAAGTACTTTTTTCTAAACCACGAATTAATATACGCATGTACGAAACTAATTTCTTTAAGTAAACGAGTTAATGACCTTGTAGTAAGTCGGTCGTTGCGTACTACCTACAGGTCATTGAACTCGCCCAGCTGACGTTTAATAAAAAAGTATTTTATTTTTGAATTTTTTCTTTACAAATTAATAGTGTTTCATGTACCGAATCCACGGGATTAAAACGATCAAGATTTAACGTTGTATAGAGTTGGGCAAGCGCCATGTTGAAGTAAAAAAAACTTTTTCTTTATTAATTTGTTTAACAGTTAATGTACACACAATAATAGATGAAAATAATACAGAAACAGAAAAGTAAGTACATAGGTGATGCTTATTTCTATAGAAATATCTTCCAGCATACCTGCGAAAGGAGAATTGGAAAAAAAAAAGAAATGTAGACACAGTGTGTAAACGAGATATAAAGACAGTAAATAAGACAGTTATCAATGAAATATACAATATAAAAATATACCTACTAGCATAAATACCCAAAGGTTGACTGGTAGAGAATGCCTTGTTGCATTAAGTCCGCCTATGTACCACTACTGTACATGAAGTTTAAATAAATAAATATATACATAGTACATACACATAGCAAAATAAATATTACACTAATACATACTGAATAATAATATATACATACTAGCTGATCCGGTAAACGTTGTTTTGCCTTATAAATTATGTTTAAAAATTAAAAAAAAAAATTAAGGTTGAACAACCCTTATCACTTAGGGGTATAGAAAATAGATAGTAGCCGATTCTCAGACCTACTGAATACGCATATAAAATTTGGTAAAAATCAGTATAGTATAGTGGTTATTATTTATCACACATTAACTTAACTATTTAAATTTATTTATTTACCAAGTACATGATTACTTAATAGTAATCAACTACCGTTCACTCTCAGCAAGGTTCAGTTGAAAACCAGCGTCAGACAACTACCACTGACTATCATGTAGTTGTCTGGCATTTATGCTGTACTGGACCTATTTGGCGTCGCCGTGAGGCACACATTGTGTCTGTATCTTATCTTATCTTATGTTTTATAAATTTGGTTTTACAGTGTGTGTATCTATGTGTGCCAAATAAAATATTTTTTCTTTTTCTTTCTTTTCTTCTTCTTCTTCAGTAAAGCCGTTTCGGAGGAGTACGGTAACTAACATTGTGACATGGAAATTTTATATATTAGATTAGATATGCAACTACGACGAAATACAAAGATAGTATTGTTTCACTCCTTTCTTGGTATCTCTCGCAGGCGTCACGACAAGACGAAGCGCTTCCAGTGTACTCGCTGCGACAAGTGCTTCATATACCCGTCTCTCTTGCACAAGCACCAACTAGCGGTGCATGAAAGAGAAGAGTATTATTGCGTTGAGTGTGACGTCAAATTCAAGTCTTCGGTGAGTTGGTTTTGTTTATTTAGTTTTTTTTTTTTAAAGTAGGTAAAAAAAATCAAGTAAATTCTGTACATTTTGACCAGTTAGGCGAACATAAATGTGCTGATCAGCAGATTTTTTTCGCGATTTCTGGTTTGGTCCCATAGTTAAAGTTGTTTGTTATGACTACAATCACGTGTTTAAGTATCGTTCACTAATTACCAGTTACCCTATATATTAGTATGTAGGAAGGAGTAACAAACACACACACACAAGACATATTTTCACCTTTTTAATATTGGTGTGATTTTTCAGGAGAGTCTGAGGTTGCACTTCAAAAGGGCCAAGCGTCATCGAGATTCCACATCTTACAAGTGAGTGAGTATTTCTTATTCACTGTTAAATTTTGATCGTTTTAATCCCGTGGAGGGCTGATCTGGTACATGAAACACTATCATAATCATAATCATTTGTTTTGCAAACATGGATATATAAGGGGTTAAAAAATTAACTGCATGAAAAGTAAGAACTGGTTTAGAATTACAAATAAAAAAAATTGGCGAAAAAAAGATTTTTAAATAACAACCCGATTCGGAGATATGCAATATTTTCACTTCACACGCAAGAGTAAGTGGACAAAATTCTTGCAGTTAATTGTTTAACACCTTATATAGTACATAGGTGTTTATTTTTAAATAGAGTCCTCCATTTTTCAAAATTAAAAAAGAAATCCGTAGCATTTTTATAAAATCCAAAAAATTATACATGTCGGCGTGACAAAGTTATAAAAAATAAAAAGACTATATAATGTCAAATGGAAATAGAAACTAAGTCAACCAGGATTAAAATAACAATGTCAAACGGAAATAAAAACTAAGCGATTAATAAGCGAATCGATGTGTGAAATAAAAAATTGAAATACTTTTTTCTCACTCCAAAACTCGAATTAATATTCGCATGTACGAAATTAATTTCTCGTCGTCGTAGTTGTCGGTCGTTACGTACTTACAGGTCATTGAACTCACCCAACTGACGTTTAAATAAAGAAATTAATTTCGTACATTAGTAAATTAATTCGAGTTTAATTAAAAAAAAACTTAATTTTTTAATTTTATCTTTGCAAATCGATAGTGTTTCATGTATCGAATCAACCCTCCACGGGATTAAAACGATCAAAATTTAACGTTGTATAGACACCTCCGGTTGTACCCGCGATCTTGGTTACTGCTTTGTTTCTATTGGACGTATTGTGATGGTAGGATGGTAAAGCCTACTAGTGGGTAGCAACACAAAAAAAAAATAACGAGGACTTCAATAAAAAAAAATACTAAAACATTCAAAATAACTTTAATTTCGGAAGCCGGTGATAGTTTAGTGTTTTTTTTCCAATGATTTTTTTATTGTTTATAGTTTTTTTATATTATCAGCCTTTTAATGTTCCCACTGCTGGGACTCAGGCCTCCTCTCTAGGAGAGGGAATGGGCCGTAATCCATCACGCGGGCCCAGTGCGGGTTGGATCTAGGACAGTATGTTCATCGTTTTGAGAGCAGTGATGAAATAAATTACACAAAGTAAGGCGCCTGGATGGGTTTGAATCCGCGACCTACAACTCTTAAGTCGGGGCCGTAACCAATCGGCCCCCACTGCTCTCAATAATCTTCTATATACATAAAAGAAAGTCGAGTTAGTTACACTATTGATAACTCAACAACGGCTGAACCGATTTGGCTGAAAATTGGTGGGAAGGTAGCTTAGAATCAGGAGAAGGACAGGATAATTTTTATCCCGTCAAATAAAAAAAAAAAATCTAATTCTGCTCATTTATTGGTATAGGGTAGAGTAGGGTATAGAAGGGTAGAACAGGAGCGAAGCCGGGGGCAAAAGCTAGCATTTAAATATATAAATATTTTTCTTTCTAGATACGAGTGCCCCCAATGCCCTCAGCGGTTCATCAGCTCCTCGACCCTCTCGGTCCACCTGACATGCACGCACGGCGCCCCCAAACAGCATTCCTGTGATACCTGCCATAGACAATACAGCAACAAAGAGGCGCTCAGAGCTCATTCGTGGCGGGTGCACCATGGAGACACGACGAAAGAAGAAAGAGAGAGTGAGAAGAAAAGAGAGAGAGCTGATAATGTGAGTGTTTTTTTTTTAATTAATCAAAATATCGATACATAGATAATTTCATTACTGCCGACATCCCTAACCAAAACGTCGGCGACAAAGGACACTATCTCAGTAAAGGCTTCCAATTATATGAAATCAGTACCGTTTACTAGTATAGAAGCTGGACGCGCCTTTTCAGCAGTGTCTTGATTGTAAGGGGCCGTTCAAGTATTACGTTTTTTTTTATGGTAGGTAAAATCATCCAATGACAAATCCCGCCCTTGGGTGGAGCGGGAAGTAGTGTCAGACTCTTACTGAGTAAAAACCTACCCAGTTCCATTCTTTGCCTTGGTCCCAGGGCCCCGGGTGCGATTTTCACATACCCTTTGACCCCAGTAGGCTTCGGCCCTATTGGGCCCCTACAGTTTGCTGACAACTCCTTGAGGCGCGCGGGAAAAATGCGCGCTGTAAACGACTTGAGCTCGGACCGGTATGTTACCGGACGGACGGACAGCGAGCTACCCATTGCCGCCGTCCGAAGTATTACGATAGCAGATTTTTGGCAAATATTAACACCCCTCCCCCCTCGTCAGCAAAAGTAAGCAACGCTCTCACCCCCCCCTCTCCCATACTTACGTAAACATTGGTACTTACATGCATTTTTCAATGTACTCTGGTTTCGTTATTAGTTATTTAATGAGCAATAGTTACAAGTTTAAAAATAAGGAATAGACTTGAAATAGAGGATCAACTAAACAAACAACTTTTATTTTGGCATCATCATCATCATCGTCATCAGCCTTATAATGTTCCCACTGCTGGGACACAGGCCTGCTCTCTAGGAGAGGGAATGGGCCGTAATCAACCACGCGGGCCCAGTGCGGGTTGATGGATGTCACATGTCTTCGAATTTTTGTTTCTAGGTCAAGCCGGTTTGGCATATTGATTTAAATTATCAGTCATCAGTCCATGACACACGAAACCATGACTTTAAGTTTTCAATGACATTGGATGTTTGCTGCTCAGTGATGTGAGTATGCTCACTTTCACGGGATTTAAAAAATTCGAAATTGTTCTCCAAAAAAAGCACAAAAAAGATATAAAGGTAGGTACTGCTGACGTAATTACCATCCAAACCCCCCATCCCCCATGTTATCAAAAATAAGCAAAGGCCCCCTACCCCCCCTGTAGTGCAGGCGGTCGCCTCCTTTTGCGAAGCAGTAATGCTAGCGAAGGAGGAGGCCGACCGCATTAGGCAACGGCGCACACGCCGCCGCCGCCGCCGCCGCCGCCGGGATTCCGATCCCGATTTCCGGCCACCGTAGGCGCGGGCTCGCGGACGGTGGGCAATGGGTAGCTCGCTGTCCGTCCGTCCGGTAACAGACCGGTCCGAGCTCAAGTCGTCTACGGCGTGCACTGTTCCCGCGCGCCTCAAGGTGTTGTCAGCAAACTGTAAGGGTCCAGCAGGGTCGAAGCCTACTGGGGCCAAAGGTTATGTGAGAATGTCACCACGGGCCCCGGGACAAAGGCAATGGAAGGGTAGGTTTTTAGAAAGTAAGAGTCTGGCACTATTTCCCGCCCACCCAAGGGCGGGATTTGTCATTGGATGATTTTACCTACCAAAAAAAACCCCTGTAGTGCTAACGTAGTACTTGAATGGCCCCTAACTATGTAAAATGTGTTTAAAAGTTACTTTTGTTATTACAGCTTGAAGACCTGATGGCAGCTGAAGTCATCGAGTGTGTCATCATCAGGCCAAGCGAAAGAAGATCATTGTTGGAGTAGACCTGTTCACTCAGTAAAAGCGCTGTTTTGTCAGTTAAACTAGACTAGCGACCCGCCCCAGCTTCGCACGCGTGCAATGGTGATATTAAATATCATCATCATCATCAGCCTTTTTTTATGTTCCCACTGCTGGGACTCAGGCCTCCTCTCTAGGAGAGGGAATGGGCCGTAATCCACCACGCGGGCCCAGTGCGGGTTGGTGGATGTCACATGACGTCGAATTTTTGGTTCTAGTACATGGCGGTTTCCCCACAATGTTTTCCTTCACCGTTTTGAGAGCAGTGGTGATGAAATAAATTACACAAAGTAATGCGTCTGGCTGGGTTTGAAGTTATAAGACCTTGCTTCATGCCAAATTTCAGGATTCTAGGTCAACGGGAAGTACCCTATGAATTCTGATTCCTTAAAGTGTCGTATTTTTTTTTGCGACATAAACGGCCATATCTCCTTTTTCTCGTTAACTTAGAAGTTTGATTTTTTCACAACTTCAAGGGACCGCAGACCTGAATGTACGGTTTCAATTTCAACTCGTTACCTCTAGGCGTTCTCAAGATAAAGTGTCTTGACAGACAGACAGACGGACAACAAAGTGTTTTTATAAGGGTCCGGTTCCGTTCTTTAAAAAAGATATTTGTGTAGGTCTCATAAAATACTCAAGCTGCCAGACAAACGTTAAAATTACTAAAAAAAAAAGACCACATAGGCTGCCGCGCATAAAATACTCAAGCTGCCAGACAAACGTTAAAATTACTAAAAAAAAAGACCACATAGGCTGCCGCGCATAAAATACTCAAGCTGCCAGACAAACGTTAAAATTACTAAAAAAAAAAGACCACATAGGCTGCCGCGCATAAAATACTCAAGCTGCCAGACAAACGTTAAAATTACTAAAAAAAAAGACCACATAGGCTGCCGCGCATATAATACTCAAGCTGCCAGACGAACGTTAAAATTACTAAAAAAAAACACCACATAGGCTGCCGCGCATATAATACTCAAGCCGCCAGACAAACGTTAAAATTACTAAAAAAAAGACCACATAGGCTGCCGCGCATATAATACTCAAGCTGCCAGACGAACGTTAAAATTACTAAAAAAAAAACCACATAGGCTGCCGCGCATATAATACTCAAGCTGCCAGACGAACGTTAAAATTACTAAAAAAAAAAGACCACAGGCTGCCGCGCATAAAATACTCAAGCTGCCAGACAAACGTTAAAATTACTAAAAAAAAAAGACCACATAGGCTGCCGCGCATAAAATACTCAAGCTGCCAGACAAACGTTAAAATTACTAAAAAAAAAAGACCACATAGGCTGCCGCGCATAAAATACTCAAGCTGCCAGACAAACGTTAAAATTACTAAAAAAAAAAGACCACAGGCTGCCGCGCATAAAATACTCAAGCTGCCAGACAAACGTTAAAATTACTAAAAAAAAAAGACCACAGGCTGCCGCGCATAAAATACTCAAGCTGCCAGACAAACGTTAAAATTACTAAAAAAAAAAGACCACAGGCTGCCGCGCATAAAATACTCAAGCTGCCAGACAAACGTTAAAATTACTAAAAAAAAAAAGACCACATAGGCTGCCGCGCATAAAATACTCAAGCTGCCAGACAAACGTTAAAATTACTAAAAAAAAAAGACTACATAGGCTGCCGCGCATAAAATACTCAAGCTGCCAGACAAACGTTAAAATTACTAAAAAAAAAACCACATAGGCTGCCGCGCATAAAATACTCAAGCTGCCAGACAAACGTTAAAATTACTAAAAAAAAAAAGATCACATAGGCTGCCGCGCATAAAATACTCAAGCTGCCAGACAAACGTTAAAATTACTAAAAAAAAAAAGACTACATAGGCTGCCGCGCATAAAATACTCAAGCTGCCAGACAAACGTTAAAATTACTAAAAAAAAAAAGACCACATAGGCTGCCGCGCATAAAATACTCAAGCTGCCAGGCAAACGTTAAAATTACTAAAAAAAAAAGACCACATAGGCTGCCGCGGATAAAATACTCAAGCTGCCAGGCAAACGTTAAAATTACTAAAAAGAAAAGACCACATAGGCTGCCGCGCATAAAATACTCAAGCTGCCAGACAAACGTTAAAATTATTAAAAAAAAAAAGACCACATAGGCTGCCGCGCATAAAATACTCAAGCTGCCAGACAAACGTTAAAATTACTAAAAAAAAAGACCACATAGGCTGCCGCGCATAAAATACTCAAGCTGCCAGACAAACGTTAAAATTACTAAAAAAAAAACACCACATAGGCTGCCGCGCATAAAATACTCAAGCTGCCAGACAAACGTTAAAATTACTAAAAAAAAAGACCACATAGGCTGCCGCGCATAAAATACTCAAGCTGCCAGACAAACGTTAAAATTACTAAAAAAAAAAGACCACATAGGCTGCCGCGCATAAAATACTCAAGCTGCCAGACAAACGTTAAAATTACTAAAAAAAAAGACCACATAGGCTGCCGCGCATATAATACTCAAGCTGCCAGACGAACGTTAAAATTACTAAAAAAAAACACCACATAGGCTGCCGCGCATATAATACTCAAGCCGCCAGACAAACGTTAAAATTACTAAAAAAAAGACCACATAGGCTGCCGCGCATATAATACTCAAGCTGCCAGACGAACGTTAAAATTACTAAAAAAAAAACCACATAGGCTGCCGCGCATATAATACTCAAGCTGCCAGACAAACGTTAAAATTACTAAAAAGAAAAGACCACATAGGCTGCCGCGCATAAAATACTCAAGCTGCCAGACAAACGTTAAAATTACTAAAAAAAAAAGACCACATAGGCTGCCGCGCATAAAATACTCAAGCTGCCAGGCAAATGTTAAAATTACTAAAAAAAAAAGACCACATAGGCTGCCGCATAATTTATAAACACATGCCAAAGTCCCCGAGCAATAAGTCGGTAACCACAATTTTTTTTTTATTGATTTACCGACTTATTGTTCGATAATAAAGTCCTTAATATGGAGCAGTGATGGCCGAGTGGTAACGGTCCCGACTTATGATTTATTGGACGCGTGTTCAAACCTTCTGACTCAAACTGGCCACTACTACTACCACTAGACTACTACCACTAGACCAACAGGCCAGTCAAAATGACGTTGAAGCAATAATCTGCTTCTACCTTTGAACTTTGAAAACTACAAGCGTGATACTAAGAAATGTAAAAAGGTTTTTGTAAATAAAAGACTTTTTTTAAATAATTTGTTTTTTATTTTTATTCATAAAAAATATAATTTAACAAGATTCAAATATCTTAACATTATTATAATTACAAGTGGCAATATATTTAAAACAGGTGCATTTTATGACATAATTATATTAATATTACATAAACCAAATAAAAACATTAATTAATAATAATAATACCATAATAAATTCCTGAGGAATTAAACTTTTGCCATACATTGCTGGCATATATTTTTTTTTTCGCCAAAAGTGAAACCTAGGCCATTTTTTAAAAGACTATGAAAAATCAATAGCAAAATGAATTATGTCCACCAACTGTAACCAAACTTCTATAGGTTTTTTTATCAAGCGTTATTTTTTATTTTGAGTAGTTGTCGGTCGTTGCGTACTAAATACCTATAGCTCATTGGCCTCGGTCAGCTGACGTTTACTTAAATTAATTTCGTACATGCGTAAATTAATTCGAATTATTGAAAAAAAGAACTTTATTTTTTAATTTTTTCTTTACAAATAGTATTTCATGTACCGAATCGACCCTCCGCGGGATTAAAACGACCAAAATTTAACGGTGTTTAGCCTAGGTTTAATTTATGGCGAAATGAAAAAAGTTAATTATGCCATAAGCTTGTATCGGCTTTTGTTGGTAGAAGAATTTATTCACATGGGGTTTAATCAAGATTATGGTTTAATAAAATTTATTAGGATTATCAACGAAGTTTATTCTTTGTTTTTTTTTTTTTAATATAACACTAGAAGCGTTAGGGAACGTAAACTCATGCCACCACAGGTTAAAAAATACTATGGCAAGAGAACCAACAAGTATTTGATCCCTACACTTTTCAATAGTTACGATTGGCTAAGAAAGAATCATAAAATGTGTAAGCGAACACTGAAAACTAAACTGAAAACGGCAGTGGCCGATAGATGTGAAAATACCCACTAATTTATTTATTTTTTGTATTTATTGTAAACCTACATTGCATTTGAACCAATTGTCATAAACAAGCGCAAATCCTGCCGACAAACTGTTACGCAGTTTGGTGGGTTTATGAAATATTGTTGGTCCAAATAAACGATTTATTATTATTATTATTAGCAAGGACAAGTAACATAGACAAAAAAGGTTTATTATTTTGTAAGATAGTAATAATATGAATTTTGTCTTTGGGCCTTAATTGCCTGACAATAAGGCATGAAGATTGCGGCTCAATATTTTTTTTATATTATTATCTAGCACCTTTATAAAAAACTTGCGATTAGCACCGCCTAAGACGTACACGTTGAATCCACTAGCAATAGTTGCGCGGGCTTACGGACGGCGAGCAATTGGTAGCTCGCTGTCCGTACAGAGCGCAAGTCGTCGACGGCGCGTACTGTCCCCGCGCGCCTCAAGGAGTTGTCAGCAAACTGTAGGGGCCCAGCAGAGTCGAAGTCTACTCTGGGGCCTTGAATGCAAGTATACACCAGGGTCCTGGTACCAAGGCAATGAAGGAACAGGGTGGGTTTTTAGTCAGTAAGACTCTGACCCTATCTGCCGCTCCGCCCAAAGGCGATTTTACCTACCATAAATAAAAAAAAAACTAGCAATACTTATGTTATTACCTACCATAAAAAAAAAAAAAAAAACTAGTAAGTAATAGTTGTTAACAAGAAAAAAAAAATTGATGTGATACATCTATTGGAGCACCTTGGCAGCAAAGCAGGTTTTAATGCCATGACGGTAATCAAAATAATACTGATATGCCGTGACGGCAAATGGCATGACAATATCATGCCGTGAAAGTAAACGGCATTACGCTATCATGTCGTAATGTCGTCACTACAGTTAGTAAGTTTGTCCCTTTGTGCATGTCCGACTCGCACTTGACGGTGTTTTTTTTTTTCAGTGGATTCAACGCATAACAAAACTCATTTATATGTGATCGTTTTTGGAAGAAGACATCCAAGTTACTAGTCTGCCGTACGTTAATGCTAACAACGGCTTTATGTATATAGCAATAAGAGTGCATTTCGCGTACACGTACTTATTTTCATATCTGCAACTTTTTGGGTAACAAAAACCCGAGATATATTGCCATCTCTTTCCCGTTCTATCACGTCATCATCATTTGAGCCGAAAGATGTCCACAGTTGGACATAGGCCTATCTCTTTCCCGTTCTATCACGTCATCATCATTTGAGCCGAAAGATGTCCACAGTTGGACATAGGCCTCCCCCAAGTATCGCCGTAATGACCGGTCCTGTGCGTGTCGCATCCATCTGAATCCCGCGACGACGAATTTCAGTATACATAATAGACATAAATACTAAATAACTTAATATTGGAATGTTATAAATTTAAATAAAAAAAAGGGGACAAAACGTCCCGTCAAACAGGACGCGCAACGCTCAATCTACTTGACGCTGCAACATTGCCTAATGTTCAACATTTCAATAATAATATTCCATAACGATCACACAACGCCATCTAGTCCCAAACTAAGTAGAGCTTGTGCTATGGGGCCATTCAAGTATTACGTAAGCACTACAGGGGGGTCTTTGCTTTGCTTATTTTTGATGACACGGGGGACAGAGTGTCTGGGTGGTGATTACGTCAGCAGTAAATTTTGTTAGTTTTTTAAGAGAACAATATCGATGTTCCAAAATCACACGAAAGCAACAAACATCCAATGTCCTTGAAGACAGTCAGCCTCTCTTTCAAGCCTATTCCTTATTTCTAGACTTATAACCACTCGTCATAAATTAATAACGAAACCAGAACACATTGAAAAATGCATGTACGAATGTTTACGTAAGCCTGAGGGAGAGGGGAGTAGAGACATTTCCTTTCTTTTACTGCCAAGGGGGAAAAAAAAAAATCTGCTTACGTAATACTTGAACGGCCCCTGAGACGTTCTCTTGGTTTCAAAGAATCACCCAGTAATGGCCGCTCACAATCAGCGGCCGATAATACACTTGATCTGAATAATGCCTTGGTCCCATTGATATAATCAAAATAGTGGAAGATAGACCTCTGAAATCACGATAATTTGTCTTAATATAACGGCTAACACAATTTCGCTCACACAACTGCGCCGGCTCTTATCTCTCTCCTTTTCTACTAGTGACTACAGGTTTTTTTTTATGGTAGGTAAAATCATCAAATGACAAATCCCGCCCTTGGGTGGGGCGGGAGATAGTGTCAGACTCTTACTGACTAAAAACCCTGCTCCTTTCATTGCATTCGCCCCGGGTTTCATTTTCACATAACCTTTGGCCCCAGTAGGCTTCGGGCCTGCTGGGCCCCTATAGTTTGCTGACAACACCTTGAGCCTTGAGGACCAGTGACTACCAGTGATTAGGTAGAGTAAATGTGTAAGTTGTGAGTCCACGTTTTCTGTTTGCGATATTACCGCGTCCCTTATCATATATCAATGTTTGGTCCAAACAAAATTCATCTCACCCCCATGAAGACTTATGTCATTCCCTCCTCATACACTTCCTCCTCTCCAATATGATCATATTCTTCAATGCACTGGCTACTGTAAACCTTAGTTCATGGAATTTTTCGCAGGACAGTCTGTATGTGTGTGTTCGCCCATCCGTGAGTTGTAGTATGAGAATGATGTGTGTATCTCGTTGCATAAGCAATCTTGTTCGTTCTGGCGACGGGTGCTCCGATGCTATTGAAGATTGGCTGTGAAAGAAAAAAAAATTAAAGTGGAGCTGACCAAGGGGGGCCAGGGGGGGCCGGACCCCCTAAAGCCCGGCTCTACAGCTTCAAAGCCTAGTTTAGGCCCCAGTCTCCCACAATAAAAAGCTCATCCTATACACCACTATTTTTTAATTATGGAAAATACTTAAAGGGGTTATTAGAAAAGGTCTTGTTATTATTTAAGTAAAGTCTCAATGAATAATATTCATAAACAGCAAAGTTATGAGCGTTTGTTTATATCCCAAAATCTCACTCAATTTATGGAAACATTGTACAGGTTATTGTTTATGAATGAAAGAATTTCAATAAAAATGGAAAAACACTGCGCTTAGTATTTTCTAGTAGTATTTGTCATGAATGATGATTAAATTATGAATTAACCAATAATGAAAAATTTTCATGGACAATTTTAGGATTTCGTTTTTTGTACTTTTGACTACACAAATATGATCAGTAACGGGTACTGATAGAGCCCCATTTCTTTGTGCACTAATTAAAAAATAGGGGTGTATGTTACTGTAGATATAAAGCTAGCAATTAGGAGCTATATTGTGGAGAAAAAAAAACCTTTATTATTATTAAAAAAAAAAAAAAAATATTATTCTCTATACCTCCAATAGCCCCCCCCCCCTTGATAATCGGTTGGCCACACCCTTGGAGCTGACTAAAGGCTGATTTAGATGGTACGAGTTTCTCGCCTCGAACGTACGATAATCGTAAGAACATAGAAAAACAGTTTCTTCGTCTAAACATTCATACCTAGACGGTGCGAGTTTCTCGTCTCGAACATACGATTCTCGCCAGAGTGGACGAGCGAGAGGTATGAGTTACCTCTCGCTCCAATTTGTACGATACTCGTATGAGCAAACATAAAAATGTCATACGAGATCGTGTATAGACAAGTCGAGATTCTCGTAAGCAAGAATCTTCTGATTATAATTTTGCCGTCTAAACAGACGCAGGACATTATCGTCTAGCGATTATTGCTTACGAGTCTCGTATGACATCATCGTATGCGAGAATTTATTTCTTACCTGTGTGTAAACACTTTGATACGATAATGTTATTGCTTGCGATTATTGCGTACGATTTTCTCGAACAAAACGTTTGAGAAACTCGTGCCGTCTAAATTACGCTTAAACGTCAGCTGGGCGAGTTCAATGACCTGTAGGTATTTAATACGCTACGACCGACAGCTAACTACAAGGTCATTGACTCGTTTACTTAAAGAAATTAATTTTGTACATGCATATATTAATTCCAGTTTTCGAAAAAAAGTACTTTATTTTTCATTTTCAACAAGTCAATGATCTTGTAGGTAGTTGTCGGTCGTTTCGTATTAACTACCTACACTTCATTGGCCTCGCTCAGCTGACGTTTACTTGAAGAAATTAATTTCGTAAATGCGAATATTAATTCGAGTTTTTGAAAAAAAGTACTTTATTATTTTACTTTTTTTCTTTACAAATCGATAGTATTTCATGTATTGAATCGACCCTCCGCGTGATTAAAACGACTAAAATTTAACAGTGTAGATAGATATACTAGCGATATCCGCTCCAGCTTCCCGCAGGTGCAATGGTGATTTTAAATACTAAAAAAAACCTCATCAAAATCCGTTGCGTAGTTTTAAAGATCTAAGCATACATAGGGACAGACAGCGGGAAGCAACTTTGTTTTATACTGTGTAGTGATAAAGATACTGAACTAACCTCAAAGAGATGTCAATCTTCCATTGCAAGCTGACTAATCCTGGCTTCACTCTTAGGTGTATGGGTATGTTCTCATACATCTTGTCTGTACATAATAAACTAGAGAATTCTTTCACACAATCTGGTGCAAACCTGAAATTAAATAAAAAGTATTTATTTATTTATACACTGTAAAATTTTGATCGTTTTAATCCCGCGGAGGGTCGTTTCGGTACATAAAACACTATCAATTTGTAAAGAGAAAATTAATAAATAAAGTACTTTTTTTTAAACTCGAATTAATTTACGCATGTTAGAAATTGATTTCAAGGCCAATGGCCTGTAGTTAGTTAGTACGCAACGACCGTCAACTACCTAGAAGGTCATTGACTCGTTTACTTAAAGAAATTAATTTCGTACATGAAACACTATCGATTTGTAAAGATAAAAATGAAAAATAAAGCACTTTTTTTTCAAACTCGAATTAATTCACGCATTTACGAAATTAATCATTTTTAATTAAAGCATTTTATACCATTTAGATAAATGAGTAAAGATTATTTTAAGAAAAATTAAGAGAAGAACTATGAAAAATTGGGGGGTCCAGAATCATGTACTGGATCTTTGGTGTTTGTTTGTGGTACGCTGTCAGATACACCCTATATATTTGACATACCTCAATCCTTCTAAAAACGTCCTAACGTCCTCCTGTCCCCATGGTTCTTTGGTAGCGGAGCGCAGTCTTGCCAAGTGCCTCACCACCTCTCTCACGGCAGAGAACTTGTCAGAATTCATCAAACTTGAAGTTCTACTATCTGGGTTACCTTCTAGCTCTTTGAGTGCCACTGGGGAAGAGATAATAAGAATAAAACTAATCCAAATATAATTAACCCTTTGAATACCGTAATTAGAGACATAATAGATGTGCGGACACCAGTGTCCGCTTGAGGATTGACAGTTTAAACGGATTTTGCCAGCGACTTTGACTCACCAAGGTGTTAAGAATAGTCTACGACTTGTTTTCAAACCTCCCTAAGTATACACAAAAAATTTCATGAAAATCGGTCAAGCCATTTAAGAGGAATTCTATAACAAACAATGTGACAGAAGATTTTTATATCTTGGGAAATTATGACATTATATTTTAGCAAAAGTTAAGTAGAAAGCCCTTAGATAAAATACAGGTACTGTCTATTGCATTGAAATAATTATACTATAAAAAGATTTGAGTTTAAACACAAAATAGGTAATTTGGATGCAAATATACCCACAAATAACAAATGGTTTTATTTCCTTCTTCTGTATTTCTGGTGTTAGCAACGATACAGTGGTCCATTGAGATGGGCTCTCTGTTAATAATTCTAATTGTTCAGACATTTTATTGCAGTTGGAATTAAATAAAAACTTAACAAAAAAATCAAAACAAGACGAACTTTCTTCTTCAAAACTGATGTTTATGACAAATCGTCTGACACTGACAATTGCTAATGTGACTTATTTTTAGAGTCTGACCCTATTAGAGTTTTGCCAAATTACCGATCATCCACCTGATACCTTGACATTGGCAAAATCATCGGACGTTCGTCGATGGAGCCATACACATAAAAAATTGAATTGAATTGAATTGACCCTATTAGAACATTTCGGTTTTGTAATTCGACTAAAAATGTTCATAAAGGCGAACCGTAACTTTTTTGCACGTCATCCATCCTCATCGTAACGTCACTACAAATCAAAGAGAATATAAGCACTACGTTTACTACAAATTGTAATGGCTGCCGCTTGTTTGGCGTTATCGCGATAACTTCAGTTCAATTTTATTTGGCGAAAACTAACCAACAGATCTCTACAGTTTGACCAAAAACCAAGTAAAAAGTTTTATTTTAATTTATTTCAATTGATATGGCCGCAGTAGCTCCTGGGAACAAAAATTGGCCGGCAAGACCCGGTATTCAGCATCAGAATAGCCAGGGTCCACCTTCCAGTATGACGCTCAACAGGACGATAAACCTGTATCCGCTCACTAATTACACGTTCGGGACCAAGGAGCCTTTATTTGAAAAGGATGCGTCAGTTCCTGCGAGGTTTCAGAGGATGCGGGAAGAGTTTTCCAAAATCGGCATGAGGAGGTTAGTATTTGGCATGGTCTATTTAGCTTAAATACAGTGATTGTAGCTACTTGCAAGCGTACTAGTTGGCAGAGTATCAAAGAATTTGGCATAGTATTGGGTTCTATAGTAACATTGGTATTGATTTGACTTTGAAAATCAAATTTTTTTAGTAGTAAGTACACTGGCGGTTTTCGCGTTCCAAAGGAAGGGATAGGGGTCCTAGTGTTTGTTGTTAAAGAAGCAACCGAAATACATCATCTGTAAAAATTTCAGCTAACACGGTTAATGAGATACCGCCCGGTGACAGAAGAACTGCAGTCTTAGTAATAGTTGCGTGGCCTGTTGGTCTAGTGGTTAGTGGCCCTGACTGCTATGCCGGAGTTCGTGGGTTTGATTCCCACCCAGGATAAATGTTTGTGTGATGAGCATCATCATTTGTTTTGTATAAGTAGAAATATATAAGTATGTTTGTCAGTTGTCTAGTACTCATAACACAAGCTCTGCTTAGCTTGGGACTAGACGGTGCTGTGTGATTGTTGTGGAATATGTATTTTTTTTAGTAATATGGTCCTGTTTTGCCTATTGGGTATAGAACCCTAAAAATGACAATAATTAATACAAATAAAAATGACAGTTTTTATATTGCAATAAATAGATATAATGATAATTTAATGTAATTAAAAAAAAAAAGTTGAGGACAGTCATTAAATACTTAAATTACTAATTACATAATGACCCATAATGAGACATCATTAACTATATTTTATCATTAACAGAGCCTGATACTAATTTAGTAATTACTAGCGACCTGCCCCAGCTCGGCACGGGTGCAATGGTGATATTAGATATATTATGCATGTACTATAAATCTCACCACACTTGAGCTTTTTTAATTAGTTCGCCATTTAAACCTGCAACTCTTTTAATGTGTAATTTACTAGAAATAGTCATAATTAATTACTCAAAACATTAGAACTATTAAGTTAGTTCGTAAAGAACCCTCAGTGTGCGAGTCCGGCTCGCTCTTACCTAGTTTTTCCTGTTAGTTCGTAAAATCTATAGATAACCGGACAAGCGCACACTGAGGGTTCCGTTCCACACAAACCTGGTAAACTGCAGTTTACGATTTATGACATATTAAAAAATACTACTTACTAGATCTCATTCAAACCAATTTTCGTTGGAATTTTGCATGGTAATGTACATCATATATTTCTTTTTAGTTTTATCATTCTCTTATTTTAGAAGTTACCGAGGGAGGATACATTTTACCACTTTAGAAGTCTCAACGCAAACTATTCAGTTTAGAAAAAAATGGTATCCAAAACCTCAAAATCATTTTTGAAGACCTATTCATAGATACCTCACACATATATGAGAGTGATGAAAAAAAAAATTGAGTTTAATTGTATTTTTTTGTCTTTTTCTGTTTGAAAATCTTAATACGGTTCACAGAATACATCTACTTACCAAGTTTCAACAGCATAGTTCTTATAGTTTCGGAAAAAGTAGTGACATACGGACGGACGGACAGACAGACATGACGAATCCATAAGGGCTCCGTTTTTACCATTTGGCTACAGAACCCTAAATAACGAAAAACCTACCACTCACTGATTAACATGCAATCTCAGAAACTATCCCTAAGGGGGTAAAACAATGGGTCCAATATAATAATGCCTTCAGGATGTTGTTGGGACTGCCTCGTTACTGCAGTGCGTCGGAGATGTTTGTGCAGGCTCGTACTGATGGGTTCTACGCGATTTTACGCAAGAAAAGCGCTTCGCTGCTCAGGAGAGTGAGATATAGTCGCAACAGCATCCTGGGAACTGTAGTGGAGAGCTTAAGCTCACCAATTGTAAAATTTCTTTTGCAAAGGGTAATGGGTACTAACACTAGATAATAAGTTATTTATTAAGCTACTAACACTTTATGGATCTTTTTGTGTCCGAAATAAAATAAATTCTATTCTATTCTTCTAAAACGGGGTTTGGAAGTTTGTATGGAGAAACCGATTTTCATGCGGGCGAGGCCGATGGCCGAAGCTAGTATTTCTATAAAAAAAAAATATATATATGTTTCAGGTCAGTAGAAGGCGTACTACTTGTTCATGAGCATGGTCTCCCTCATGTGTTACTGCTGCAGCTCGGGACTGCGTTCTTCAAGCTGCCTGGTGGAGAGTTGAACCCTGGCGAGGTGAGGAAATTGTCAAAAACCTTTCATCTTTCAAACCTACTTACTGATTAAACCAGGGATTGCATACCGAAAAAATATCGGTTATAAGGGTTAACGGTATGACGTCATACCTTTTTATTTCAATACCTCAAAATAACGGTACCGTTATTTTTCACTGCCGTAAAATTACGATACCTAAATTTTTCACTACCGAAAAATAACGGTACCGTTATATTTTACGGTACCTAAACCTCTAACATTAAGGTATCCTTTGAAACCCCCTACTCTCACGCTTTTTCGTCGTGCCAATCGCAATACACTTGTCGCGATAGCTGGCAACGTCGCATTTATCGTAGGTACTCGCACGAGAAATAATTTCGGTACCGAAATTATTTCGGTTGAGTAAAGGTTAAATAAAGGTATACCGGTACCTAAAAAAATACCGCTATCGTTATTTAACGGTATCGTAACCGCAAATCTTAACCGGTTTCGGTCTACCTTTAAAATAAAGCGGTACCGTATTTTAATACTGGTAACGTAACCGTATACCTTAACCGAAAACGGTCCCTGGTTTAAACCATTGACTGACTGACTGTCTGTCTGACTGTTTATCACACTGGACTGGCTGCGGTCAAAGTGCTTTTGTGACCGAACCACATCTTTACAGTTGTAGGGTGACCACAGTAAATGGTTTCAACTTATTTGCCGCCTACTATACGACTTCTAAACGTTATAAGCTTAATATTGTGTATTTATCCACAGGATGAGATTGAGGGTCTGAAGAGGCTGCTCACGGAAACCCTTGGCAGGCAAGATGGAGTCAAACAGGAATGGCTCATTGAAGATACTATAGGTAAGTGTTTCGTAGTTCCAAAGCAATTTTAGCTTCCCGGTTGAGGACCATCAATAAATCTGTGTTATGTCGAAAATTCAACTTTGGGGCACAGCGTCCAACTCGAATCTGGAAATACTCCAAAGATTCCAGTCCAAAATCCTAAGGCTAATTACAAATGCTCCCTGGTTAATAACAAACCATCAATTACACCACGACCTTGACATCAGAACCATTCAAGAAGAGACTAAGCACTCAATGAAATCCTACAGGATCAGACTAGAAAAATACCCAAACGTACTAGCCACGCAATTAATGAATAGTGATTCATCATTTAAAAGACTGAAAAGAAAGGCCACTAGAGATTTATAGAGAATCTTATTCAAAAGTCACTGGACTAACTACCCTACTAGTTAAAGAATAAATTTCCATCTGTATGCTGAATGTTCACACGAAACAGATTGCATAAGTACAAAAAAAAAATGTCGAAAATGACTTAGGGTAAAACCAGGGGCCCAAATCTGCTATTTTTGTAAATTCGACATTCCAACACAATGCCATTGTCATTTTGGCAAAAGTTCTTAATCTGCTAAATCATAATGGTCGATCATTGGTCGGTTTTTGGTCTCGTAAAAGAATGGTGGTAGAATGACTTTGTCGTATTCAGACAAATCTAATGGTAAGTCACTAATCAAAGAAACTGACAAAATTTTAGCAGATTACTCCATAAGTCAGAAATTCATTTGTCATTATGTACGAGATTACCATTCTTTTCAATGGTGTGTTAGTGATTGACTGTTGGAAAGTCATAGTGACGCCATTATATTAGTAGATTACCAAACTTGTCAAAATCAACCATGATGAAATCAATGATAGACTTGAGGTCCAGGATAGTTGCCCCAATTTTTGAAATTACTTTATATCTCTTTGTACAAAAAGCAAGATTCATTATTTGTAAAATGGGTAGGTACTTTGGTTTATTATCTTCATATTTATGAAAGGAATAAACATTATCTTTGATATTTCCAGAGTATTGGCGAATTTTGAGACAACTATCCCATATAGGGGATAGTTGCCTAATCCATGTAAATTACATTAAGGATAGATGCCCCGTCGAGGAAGAGGACATTTATCCCGCAAAAACTTTGATCGCACCTAGCCGTCCCATGAAATCACACAGAGACATGCAACACGGTCAACTTAGTTGTAGTTGCAGTCTCTCGATAGACAAATAAAATAACATGTGTTTCATTTGCGAAACTAGAGTAATTGCAAACAAGGCAACTATACCCTAAGCATCCCAAAATTATGGGAATATATTGCAATATCCTTTATTGAAAAAAATTCTAAGCTATCTCTAAAAATAAATAAGTTACAGTGTGTATAAAGGTCCAACTGACACCAAAAAAAAAAAAAACTACGAAAGTCGGATTCAAGTACTTTTGTATTCATTCAAACGGAAAAAATACATCATAATCACGTAAGAGCGGTTATGATGTTATTACACATCTTTCTCCAGATATTTTGGATACACAGATATCTTGTGGATATATCTGAGATTCTATAGAAATAAAAACATAAATTTGTGTAAAACTAATCCGATTTGTCATTGGATGATTTTACCTACGTTAAAAAAAAAAAAAGTAAAGACCTCTGAAAATCTGATATTTTACGTGAACTTTGGCCCTTCATAATGTACTCGTAAATTAAAAATATAAAAAAGTAGATCTTTTATAATATGTATAAAAATATTTTTCTCAAAAACTTTTATGGGTTAATAAAAAACATGCGTATTTCCTGGAGCAAGTTTCGTGAAATATTTGAGTAAATCACGGATGCCATCAGAGTTTTCAGGCGTTGTCTCTTTTTTCGCGTTGCCTTTTCATCAAGCATCCCGTTATACGTTGTTACGTATACATGTTTAATTTATTGACAGATTTATTTTTATTTTTGTATAGCTTCTTTTATAATGTGAATGTGAGAACACCGTAGACTCTGCAGATTCAAGTATTACAATTTTTATCGTAGTTTTGGGTGCAAACCTGACCGGTCTACATTGTCCTCTCATATCTATTAATATTGTAGTATGAAAATATTGTAGAAACAATCACTTTTTTAAAAGAGTAACCATGGAGTTTCTTGCCGGTTCTTCTCCATAGGAAACGACCAATCGGAACCGTGCGCTAGCTTTTGACGTTTTATAAGTGCCCATGTAGGCCTATGTGAAATAAACGATTTTGTGTTTGAGTTTGAGTTTGACACACATAGACAAGAAATTTAATATAAAAATCTTGCTTTTCAGGTAATTGGTGGCGACCAAATTTCGAGCCTCCGCAGTACCCATACATTCCTCCTCACATAACGAAACCAAAAGAGCACAAGCGCCTCTTCCTGGTTCAACTGCAAGACAGAGCTTTATTCGCGGTACCTAAGAATTATAAACTTGTGGCCGCACCACTCTTCGAGCTGTATGACAATGCGCAGGGGTATGGCCCTATCATCTCGTCGCTTTCGCAGAGTCTATGCCGGTTCAATTTTGTATATATGTGAAGTTATATAGAGAAGGATATGTAATAATATTGGCAATTATTTTTAGGCTCAATAAATGTACAGTGCAATTTTAATATAACGTACCTCAATATAACGACTTCCTGAATTTAAAAAATTCTTAGTAAAACTCTTGAATTGTCCATAAGAGTCAGTATAAAATATATCTTAAAATTGCAATTTTTTTTTTGCGAATAACCTCTTTATAACGAATTTTCAACTATCAACGTAAATAACTCTAATTAACGTTTTGCGAACAACCTCTTTATAACGAATTTTCAACTATCAAGAAAATGTATAAATATATCTAATTAACGAATTTTGTCAATCCAAAACCTTTATATAAAGTTCCCACTAATGTATGACTCTTAAAACAATCATTGTTGAGGTAAATAAAACTTTTTTACCTCTTTATAACGAATTTTAGACTAATCTAATCATAACAAACCTCAGTTCAACGAATTACTTGATATAACGAATATTTTCTTGTTCCCCTCCGATTTGTTATATCGAGGTTGCACTGTATTTAGATCTAAGCACATTACTGGTAACTAGTGAACGATACTTAAACACGTGATTGTAGTCATGATAACAAACAACTTTTACTATGGGACCACACCTGAAATCGCGAAAGTCATGATAACAAACAACTTTTACTATGGGACCACACCTGAAATCGCGAAAAAATCAGTCATTTTCAGTACATTTTGACCAGTTAGGCGAACATAAATGTACTTACCAGCAGATCATGTTTTTTTTTTTTTTGGTAAATTGTATTAGTCAGGCTAGTTGATAATATTAGATATGAATCTAATAGTAAATCTTTATTTTTTCAAATCTATCAACTCAGACGTTACGGAGAATGCGCTTCAGAAAGTCCCTGTTCTATGACACTAATTGGGAGCAAGAGCCTTAATAGGTCGTCAAATAAACCTACTAATTAGATCAATAGAAAATGGAAAAGTTTTTTTTTAATTGCGTCATAGCTGGAGAGTTTGGGTGGTTGGGTTGGAGAGGGAATGGGCTGTAATCCACCACGCGGGCCCAGTGCGGGTTGGTGGATGTCACATGTCTTCGAATTTTTGGTTCTAGGACATGCCGGTTTCCTCACGATGTTTTCCTTCACCGTTTTGAGAGCAGTGGTGATGAAATAAATTACACAAAGTAATGCGCCTGGCTGGGTTTGAACGCACTGCTCCCAACATTGCAAACTTGAAACAAATTTATCATAACTTGAAAACTATTATTAAAATAATTGCCATTATTATTGTTAGATATTATAAATGAAAGATGTATGTTTAATTATTAAACAAAACATTTTTATTGTATGTGGAGTATCTGTATGTAAGTGTGTGTGACATAGATTTATAATTACACTAGCGGTTCACCCCGGGTTTGCTCGGGTGAAAATGCTATGCGCAAATCGGAGGGCGTAATCTCGAGTTTAATTCCGATCGGTCGACATTGGACTTGTGACGTTTTTAATTGATTTAAAATTGCGTGACCACACGCCAAGCCCAATCCCCATTTTACTTAGTTTCCCAAAAATGTCACGCAATTTGGCGCTAGCATCGAATTCAAGAGTACCTAACGTCACAATTTCAATGTCGACAGATCGGAATTAAACTCGAGAGTAAGCCCCTGGGATTGTTTATCGGCCGTTCTATTGAATTCCGAATCTAAAACCGTTGTGAGGTGTAGAAGAGTTTGTGAAAAACCATTTAGGACTACTGTGGGGCCATTCAAGTATTACGTAAGCACTACAGGGGGTTGGGAGGGTCTTTGCTTTGCTTATTTTTGATGCCATGGAGGATGGGCGGTCTGGATGGTGATTACGTCAGCAGTTTTTTTTTTTAAGAGACCAATCTCGGTGTTCCAAAATCACATGAAAATGAGTAGACAGACACATATCACTGAGCAATGTTTACGCAAGCATGTGGGGGGTGTGTCAGATCTTTGCTTACTTTTGCTGACGAGGGGGCAGCGGTGGTAAAAATTTGCGAAAAATCTGCTTACGTAATACTTGAACGGCCCCTATCTACGGACGCGAAGGTATATAGACGCGTATTCATCATTATACGCTTGTCGTAGTTTTAAAGATCTAGCATACATAGGGACAGACAGCGGGAAGCGACTTTGTTTTATACTATGTAGTGAATAGTAAAATAACATGAATTCTTTTACAAACTCTTCTAAGCCGACCTAACAAGTATCTAGAAATCTAGACAATGGTTTTCAGAACCATTATTTTTTATATTTCAACCCTTTCACCGCCTGCGTCGATTCCGACGAGTGTTTTCGTGTCCTATTCGCCAGGGTCGTGTGTTAGCGACTGGGTGCTCAATCTCGTTTAGCTCTTCAATCCCCATAGGTGACAGAAGAGCTGACGAGATGGAGTATTTGGTCGTGGATGTGCGATCCTAGCGGAATAAACGCAAGAGTACTTGTCGGATATTTGAGGCGTTTATAAGAGTAAACTCCAAAGAAGGAATGAATTATTTATTTTTTCACAAAACTCCTTTCCTTTAAAATTAGTGTTTTCTTTTTTATGTTTAAAAAGCATAACCTGAATGTATGATTCTTTGGAATATTAAAGACTTATGTATTTTAGTTTTTAAGTGAAATTTTCAAAAAAAAAAAAATGTGATTCATTTCAGATGCGTTTCATTTATTTGTACCTCAAGAAAGAAGATTGTTTTAGTTATAAGTGTAGTTTTAGATAATAATTACAATTCCAAGCCAAAACGTTCATTGCGAACTAAGTGTACAATGTTGGAGTTATCATGGGGGCCATTCAAGTATTACGTGAGCGCTACAGGGAGTGGTGTACCTATATATGTTTTAATTTTTTTTTTTTTTTTAAGAGTCATGTCGATTTTTCTAAACCACACAAATTTGCATTGAGCAGAAAACGTCCAAATATGTCATTGAAAACTTACAGTCATGGAATGGATTCGTGTGTTATGGACTGATGAGTAATGATTTGAATTAATATGCCAAAATAAAAGGTGTTTTTTTAGCGTCTCAATTTCAAGCATATTCCTTAATTCTAGACTTGTAACTTTTGCTCTTTAAATTAACTAATAACGAAACCAGAGTACATTGAATAATACATGTAAGTACAATCGGAGAGGTGAGCACTTTCCTGACTTGCTGACGTGGTAGGAGGGGGTTAATTTTTACTAAAAATCTCTGTTTACGTAATACTTGAACGGCCCCATTTCAGTACTTATGACTTAGCCCTTTACAAGCAGTGCAATTTTTATTCATTCAAATTAGCATGCATAAAACATTATTATTATTAATTAAATTGACAAATTACAGTTATATCACAAAGATTCAATGTTAATAATAATTAATTTAATATTATTATATTAATAATATTATGTGGGATGTGGACTCAGCGGTCATTGTACCGATAGTCGTGTCAGGTAATGGCTTAATAGCCAAGAGCCTCGACCAACACCTTAGGAGGCTCTCGTTAGGCGGCTGGATCAAGGGCTTGATTTAGAAAGCGGTACTCCTGGACACGGCTCGTATTGTTAGGAGGTTCCTTTCTCTGGAGCCCTGACCGCCGGTAGCTTGGACCCTGTTTCCGTTACCGGTGGCATACTGTTCTTTTTTATATTTTTAAATGTTTTTTTTTTTGCTTTATTCTGTAGTGATATATTTAAATATATAATTTATATGTAAATTATATAATATACAAAAGAAAAAATATACAATAATAATGAATAGACAAAATAATATACGAATATAATAGTATTACGATGTTGAATCAAAATTTGAAATGTTTAAATAGCATATTAAATCATTGTGATACTCAGCCTTATAATGTACCCACTGCTGGGACTCAGGCCCCCTCTCTAGGAGAGGGAATGGGCCGTAATCCACCACGCGGGCCCAGTGCGGGTTGGTGGATGTCACATGTCTTCGAATTTTTGGTTCTAAGACTTGCCGGTTTCCTCGCGATGATTTCCTTCACCGTTTTGAGAGCAGTGGTGATGAAATAAATTATACAAAGTAAAGTGCCTGGGTTTGAACCCGCGATGTAAGTCAGATATATGATACTTGTAAGTCGGGATCGCTGGCCATCTTTGCTCTCGTTTGATTAGTATATTGTAATATTATGTAAGAATAGAAAACAAAAAACAAGACTAACCCAATCTGTGATATTTTTAATATTTATTCTTACACGTGATGTATTTTTATTCTAGTCAATTATCATATTTTTTTTTAGTGTACACAAAAATTTTAAATAGTACACAGTGATTGAAAAAATGTATAAAAGCGAGTTTAATTCTAGATGAGTTTTGTCTCAATAAACTTTTGAGTTCTAGAGATGATATTTGAGGGAAGTATACAGTGTACAATATAAACCTATAAGTACAAAAGCTATTACTATTTATTTCATGGCTTATTTGCAATTTAAGGGGATTACATCGCCCAAATCCAAAAAAACACCTAGGTTGATTGAAGTTTATAGATTATTTCTTATGTACGATTACCATATAAAAAATGAAGGGGATACTTAAGGACATTACTAATAAATTGTATTGATTACGATTCTCAAAAAAATACCCTAACTCTAGAAAAAAATCTGGTAAATAGGCCTTTTTTGAACATTAATTCCATATTTTCTCGAAAACGGCTCTATATTTATACATTGAATTTATACCAAAATATATGTTACGATAAATTGAATAACATGTATTGATTTTTTTTTGTAATTTCATTGAATATCGATAAGTAATCAAGAAAAAAACGCGCGCACTCTATACTCACACCCCGCGCGCAGCCCCCCCTGCAATGCCTGTGTAGAGGTCAATTCTTCTCTACTAGTGTAGAGGTAAATTCTTCAAGGTCATTGAGCAATGTAATACCCTTAAGTGAATAAATATTAGTGAAAAATAAAGAAATGCTTTGTTTCAAAAAACAGTTCACTTTCAGATCTCAGTTTAAAACTGAAAATTATCACTTTTTTCCTATAAAAATATATTATACATACCAATAAATACCAATATTGTACTAAATATTATTATGTCACTTAAACATGTACCTACTTTCTTAAGTTTATATAGGATACTAGCTTTTGCCCGCAGCTTCGCTCCACCTTACTCTACCCTACCGAAGAATTTTCACCTGACAGTAACGAACATAACAAAATAGAATTAGCGAAATCGGTGCAGTATGTATTTAGAAATATATAAGTATGTTTATCAGCTGTCTGGTACCCATAACACAAGCTCTGCTTAGCTTGGGACTAGACGGTGTTGTGTGATAGTTGTGGAAATATTATATTATATATATATATTATACACTGTTAAATTTTGGTCATTTTAATCCCGTAGAGGGTCGATTCGGTACATGAAACACTATCGATTTGTAAAGATAAAATTAAAAAATAAAGTACTTTTTTTTAAGTAAACGAGTCAATGACCTTGTAGGTAGTTGTCGGTCGTTGCGTACTAACTACCTACAGTTGGCCTCGCTCAGCTGACGTTTACTTAAAGAAATTAATTTCGTACATGCGTAAATTAATTCCAATTTAAAAAAAGTACTTTATTTTTTAATTTTCTCTACAAATCGGTGGTGTTTCATGTACCTAATCGACCCTCCGCGGGATTAAAACGACCAAAATTTAACGGTTAGCTATAATAGGCGTTGATAATAAGTCGTGTCAGGATTTAGCTTTTTATTTAAATAGGGTGACTGTTAATTAGTGAACGATAGTTAAACGCGTGATTGTAGTCATGATAACATACAACTTTTACTATGGGACCAAACATGAAATCGCGAAAAAAAATTGCCAAGTTCAGTACATTTTGACCAGTTAGGCGAACATAAATGTACTGATCAGCAAATTTTTTTTTACGATTTCAGGTTTGGTCCCATAGTAAAATTTATTTGTTATCATGACTACAATCACGTGTTTAAGAATCGTTGACTAATTAACAGTCACTCTATATACAGATGGAGTTCACACGCGACCTGGTAAAATGTGAGTATACAATAGATACACCTTTGCTAAAACGTGTTCTTTTTGAATCGTTGGTTATCTTTCCCTCAAAGTATTTGGTTGGCCACATTTTTTAGTAACGTCACTGGCCTTTTTATAGTCCGCCAAACTGTAGGAGCTCAATTCTCGAGAAGCCTTAATTACAAGTCACAAGGACAATGGAATAAGAGCTATGCTAAAGAAGAAAGAAAGAAAAAATGTTTTATTTGGCACGCATGGATACACACACTGTAAAACCAAATTTATAAAACTTAAGATAATACCGACACAATGTGTGCCTCACGGCGACGCCAAATAGGTCCAGTTCAGCATAAATGCCAGACAACTACATGATAGTCAGTGGTAGTTGCCTGACGCTGGTTTTCAACTGAACCTTGCTGAGAGTGAACGGTAGTTGATTACTTATTATGTACTTGGTAAATAAACAAATATATATATATATACGTTAATGTGTGATAAATAATAACCAGTTGTTTAGCGTTAGGTGTGTAGGAAATCATAAAATATTAAAATAAAAAATGTCATAAAATTTAACAAGACAGAAAAATTTTAATCGTGCACAATTCCATGTGCATCACAAAAACCGGTTTTGAGCGACTCAATCTCAACACACCTATGCTCGGAGTTTCCTTGCGTAATCGTATCAGCAATGAAAAAATCCGCAGGAGGACCAAAAGGCTATCGACATAGGGTTAAGGTTAGTATAACTGACGACCGAGGTGATCCAGTGAAGCTACGTGAGCGCATGCTCATACAAGTCCATATCTTTATAAAGAATGAAGAAAGAGGCGAGGCGTTGCCGGGTGGCTCTAATGAGTTGTGAGCTTAAGGCACATTGCTCATCGATAGAGCCGAAAGGGAAAGGCGAACGTGCATAGGACGCGGCAAATAAGTTGAACCCGTTGTTACGGTTAAGCGCAGCCCGCTTCGATTGAGACTCGAAATTGGTTACTGTGCATTCAAGGTCGACTGCCATGATGGTTCAACTTGTTTGCTGAGGATATACAAGCTGGACCAATGACTTAGTGAGGGTTACGGGAATCCGAAGGATGCGAGTTGAACAGGGCCGGTCGTTGTGGCGACACTTGGAGGTGGTCCATGTCCAACATTGAATGTCTTTCGGCTTTTTTTTTGGTGGGAAAATCATCCAATCACATCTCCGCGCTCTTGGGCGGAGCGGGAGATAGTATGAGAGTTTTACTGACTAAAAACACACTTCTATTCCTTTGCCTTCGTTCCAGAGCCCCGGGTTTCATTTTCACATTCCCCATTACCCCAGTATGCTTCAACCCTGCCCATGGTTTGCTGACATCACCTTGAGGCGCACGGGGAACGATACGCTCCGTCGACGACTTGGGTCCGGTCCGGACGGTCGGACGTCAGGCTACCCATTGCTCGCCTTCCGCAAGTCTACGCCTACGGTGGCCGGAAATCGGGATCGGAATTCCTACGGCAGCTGGGACGTGAGCGCCGTTGCCTCACGCGTGCGGCTTCCTCCTTTGCTAGCATTACAGCTTCGCAAAGGAAAGCGACCGCCTGCCACTCCTCGCTTCGGACCATGGCCTGTTCTAAGGTCTGGCGCGAGATGATGATCTGATTTCTGCATCACGCGTTCCCCTGCCTAACTACAAGAAATGTACCTAACTTAAAGTTTCATTTCATGATGTGGTTCAATTTTATTTACATTTTTATTATAGCTACATAGAAGTCATAAAATTATAATACCTACATATAATAATATTATAATACAGTTCCGAAAATTGATTTTAAGAATAAACAGTTCGAAAAGAAATCATGCGTGTATTATTCTGTGTTATTTTATTTTATTTATATTATTGTGGGGAAGCAAGATTATGGAGTAAGGGCGTTGTTCATTATGCTATCAATAAGAAGGATTTCGGTAAGTTTTTTATGGTAATAGAATACACGAGCAGAGGCTACACTAGGAGCTCATATCGCGATACATTTGACAATCTAAATTGAACCAATAGGCTAAGAACTCAAGAGGCGGTTATCACTCGCGGCCGCCGCGATTGCGGGCCCGCAGCCTCTGTAGAATGTAAAAAATTATAGCAATGTATTTCACAACGTGTTTTACGACCGCAATGCGCGCGGCTATTTGCAGCTCCCGTTGCCACCGGCGGCCATCTTGTGATAATCACCCGCTAGGTTTACGGGTGAAAATCGTGCACACTGCGGTCTCGTGAGTTTAGAAATAAAGCAGCGGTTTCCTCTACCGCGACCGGCGCGGTTGAAAACCGCTTCGTGAGCTCTTAGCCTTAAAGGGAAGGAGTATTATAGGGTAAATAACTCCATCTTTCTCGCCTGCACGCTTGACCTTTTTACACATCGTGGTAAGGCCCCAAGGCGGAGAAGAACAGAGAAAAAGTAGCAAGTATTTCCATTGAAATGGAGCGACGCACAGTGGAGAGTCAACTCTACCCTCCGGCTCGAATCATGCGCTCCACTAGACTTGGGTGCAAATTATGTACACAAACCTTCTACGTTTATCTACTATTGATTTAAATTGTATTGTTTTGTAAATTACACTACAAAGGCCGACTTAATGCCTTATTGCTCAGTAAGACTGGCAGCGCGGAACAGTGAAAGGCCTGGGTGCGGGCTCGAGGCCGCGCGTTCAGACGTTTTATATGAAAGTCGCTTAGCTACACTTAGGTACACTGTTTCCACTGATGTGCTTCAATAGAAAGTCACATCTCAAATATTCACATAATATTAAGTGCTTTTTTTTAAACCTAAACATGAGGTTTTCGTACATCACCATCATCGTTTCAGCCCAAAAACGCCACATGAACTGTCCTGTGCGTCTCGCATCCATCGGATTCCCGCAGCCTTTACCAGGTCATCGGTCCACCTTGTAGGAGGCCTTCCAACGCTGCGTCTTCCGGTACACGGCCGCCACTTCAGAACCTTTCGGCCCCAACGGCCATCTGTTCTGCGAGCAATGTGCCCTGCCCATTGCCACTGTAGTTTGGCGATTTCTAGCATCGTGCTAATATGTCAGCAACTATAGAATCCTGTTTCGAGCATGCAAGGAAACTCCGAAGTATAGCCCTTTCTATAGCCGGTTTCAAATAGCTTGAGGTAGGCAGTATTTTATTCGCCCACATTTTTTTTTCTAGATCTGCACTCCCAAGACATCATTGCAACAACATTCAAGAAATTAGAAAAAGAGATTTGCGTGAAATTCTTCAATACACCATTCAACCACACCCTGGTCAAAGGTGAAAGGATACTCTATATCTCTAACCCTGATAAAAGGAAGGACTGTCCGTCTGAAGACTACGACTTTGAAAAGACCGTCGTGGTAAGTATAGCGTTATCGAATGTGCATGGACGCCGGATAAGGCCGTGTTTACGGAGACGCGGCGCTTTGGGCGTTCGTCGTACATTGCAGCAGCGGGCCGCGTCATCGCTCGCGCAAACACAAACATATGGCAATGTTTGACAGACCGCCCAATGCGCCGCGTCTCTGTAAACACACACTAAGGGCCTATTCACGACTTCGGTCTTAGCGGCGAGCGGGGCCGTATCGGCAGGCAATTGGTCGAGCGCGCGCCGCTGTGGCCGCCATAAGCGGCGTTGACCAATCGCCTAACGATACGGCCCCGCTCGCCGCTAAAACCGAAGTCGTGAAAACACCGTAAGTGATGCAATGCACTCAATAACTTTGGGTGTGCACTGCATCGAGAGTTGCGATAAACCAGTACCTCTACCATGAGTTTTAAGCAATAGTATTCGTCGCTACTCGATATGGACGCCGTAAATATTTTGTATGGCAAATTTTGCAGCGCCTCTAGCGGTCACTTGCAGAACCAAAATTTGCCATACAAAATATTTACGGCGTCGATATCGAGTAGCGACGAATACTATTGCTTAAAACTCATGGTAGAGGTACAGAATAAAATACTATGATCAGCCCCTCTAGCCAAGTTACAAGCGTTTCGAGCGTGAACGCTTAAGGTTGGCCACGCCCCCAATTCCTTTGTTCTGACCACGTGACTGAGCGTTGTGTTGACGTCAGAACCGAGGAATTAGGTGCGTGGCCAACTGCAAGCGTTTACGCTTAACCAAACGAATGTAACTTGGCTAGGGGCAGAATAAAGTCATATAAGATACGGTACTATCTTCTGACAGCGGCTTCGCCCGGGTGAATGTCGATGTCTCCATACAAACTTCCAACCCGCGTTTTACACCCATCAGGATTTTTTTTTAAGTAGGTTAAACTATCCAATAACATCCCCCGCCCTTGGGCGGAGCAGGAGATACTGTCAGACTCATACTGACTAAAAACCTACCCCATTCCTCCTTTGCCTTGGTTCCAGCGCCCTAGTATACATTTTCATACCTCCCCAGAGCCCCGGATTAGGCTTCGACCCTACTGGGCCGCTACAGTTTGCTGACGACTCCTTGAAGCGCGCGGGAACAGTGCGCGCCGTAAACGACTTGGGCTCGGTCTGGTCTGTTACCGGACGGAGCTCCCTTCAGGATGGAGTTTCGTAAAATCCGTTCTTAGCGAATGTCTACATCTTAAAAGAAACCTATACTGTGATTTTTTATTAGATGGACTAAAGCGACAGCTTTAACAATGGTTGTTTGACAGTTGAACATTGTTATTTGACAGTTGGGCATTGTCCACTGCTGTCACTTTGGTTCGTCTAATTATTAATCATGGTAAACCTGCCAAAATTTAAGTTTGAAGGTGTTAGATACCTACTTAGTTTCTGAGATTTCATGATTAATCAGTGAGTGGTGAGTATTTCGTTTTTAGGGCTCCGTACCCAAAGGGTAAAAATGGAACCCTATTACAAAGACTACGCTGTCTATCCGTCTGTCGGTCGCCAGGCTGTATCTCAAGAACCGCGATAGTTATTATAGACAGTTGAATTTTTCACAAATTATGTATTTTTGTTGCCGCTATAACAACAAATACTAAAAACAAAATAAAATAAATATTTAGGTGGGGGGCCTAATTATTTATTTAATAGTAGTGAATAATATTTTGTATGAGACAAAACCGGTCAAGTGCGAGTAGGATTCGCGCACCATCCATAGCAAAAAAATATTTATTAGTATTTGTTGTTATAGCTACAACAGAAATACGTCATCTCTGAAACGTTCAATTGTCTAGGTATCACGGTTCATGTGATATAGCAACTGGACTTTGAGAGTGGAGCAGTTAGAGCCGCGCCATAACACTAATTTCAAGTCGTTTGTGGTGCGGGTGCCGACTCACCATCTGGAGACCTGCCTCAAAGGAGAGTTTTGGCCGAAAGGTGTTTTGTATCGACGATTTCGTGGAATGATACCGACCTCGCAGCGGAACACGACGCCGTCACTTCAAGGGCAATAGTTTTAATAATTTGTTACAGTTTCTTTATTTGTATTAGTTTAAATTTTGTAAGGTTATTTGTGTATTTTATTTATGGGCCTTAGTTACCTGACAAAGCTGACAATAAAGGTTTATTATTATTATAGCTTGGTGAATGATAGACAGACAGTTTTAGTAATAGGGTTTTAATCCTTTGGGAACGGAAACCTAAAAATAAACAACGAATCACATAATCATTACTTTGTCAATATTCCGCAGGACATGCACATCGGCTACAGATGTCTGAATGACGATGATATCTCCAGAAAAATCCTGGAAATGTTACGGGCAAGCATTGGAGATACAGGTTAGTATTGTCTTGTTATATTTCCATTGCTGGGACTCAGGCCTCCCCTCTAGGAGAGAGAATGGGTCGTAATCCACCACGCGGGCCCAGTGGGAGTTGGTAGATGGCACGTGTCTTCGAAATTTTGGTTCTAAGACATGTTTGTGTGTGTTTGCTCACGATGTTTTCCTTAACCGTTTTGAGAGCAGTGGTGATGAAATAAATTACACAAATTACTACGCCTGGCTGGGTTTGAACCTGCGACCTACAACTCGTAAGTCGGGGCCGTCCACTCGGCCACCAGTGCTCAATTGTCTTGTTTGCTGGTCAGCAAATATGAGCTCGATGGTGGATACGAGACGCGAAGAGGTTGATTGGTGATCCTGATTTCAATTATCATCAGGCTGAGATGATCAGCCGAAGTCCACTGTTAGGCATTGCCCTTGATGTACTGCAATGATCTTTTGAAGTTTGAATGATGAATTATAATGACAGAAGTGTGAAATGATTGAAACAGACGCAATTTCTTTAAGGGCCGGTTCTAGTCACTGTTTTTTTGTATGAACTTTGCTCGGGATTATGTCGTCTTCGCGGCCCAAAAACAGCGGTTTTATTTTTATATAAAAAAAAAAACAACAACTATTCAAGATTTTTGTTCTTGCGAAGCGCTTTTAAATAACAAGCTTTATTTTTTTTTTTGTAACTTTCAAATAGTTCCGTAACGTAATCTCGTAGATAAATACGTTTGAAATCGTAAATTAGGGTCAGATTCGCTTTTTTTTATCGAGCCAACTAATTTATATCATGTTTTCATTTTTGCCAAGCCCTTGGCTATATACTTAGTCAATTTTAATAAAATAAATTTTCATGGTGTTCTCTTTTATATTTGTGGATTTCCATAGGTTTAAAAAAGGTCAAAATGAGTAGAACCGGACAAACAGTCTCGCGTTCATTCCGCCAGGGTCGCACATTCACGACCAAAAATTCCATCGCGTCATCTCTTCTGTCACCTATGGGGATTGAGTCCCAGTCGCTAACACACGATCCTGGCAAATAGAACTCGATAACATATCGACGGACCAATCCGACTCAAGTGGTTAATACTATTTGTCTTTCAAAAATCAAGTCGATATTGTCAATGTAGTGTAATTATAAATGTATTTTTGTTCACAGATAGACCCATTAACAGCATTGATTTGTACAAAACTTTTCAAGCTGTGCAGGTATGTTTAGAAGTTCGAACAATAGCCTTCTTATCAAGACGTTTTATTTGTGTACAAATTCTGGAACAATGTTCCCCCGCCAATAAGGAATGTTAAAAAAAAACGAGTAAGTGCGACTCGGACTCGTGCACTGAGGGTTTCGTTCCGTACAAATGTGGTAAATTGCGGTTTAAGATTTATGACAAAAAAAAACTACCTACTAGATCTCGTTAAAACCAATTTTCGGTGGAAGTTTGCATGCTAATGTATATCATATATTTTTTTTAGTTTTATCATTATCTTATTTTAGAGTTAAGGGGGGGACACATTTTACCACTTTGGAAGAAATTAATTTCATACATGCGTATACACCGTTAAATTTTGGTCGTTTTAATCCTGCGGAGTGTCGATTCGGCACATGAAACACTATCGATTTGTAAAGATAATATTAAAAAATAAAGTACTTTTTTTCTAAAACTCGAGTTAATATACGCATGTACGAAATTAATTTCTTTAAGTAAACGAGTCAATGCCCTTGTAGGTAGTTGTCGGTCGTTGCGTACTAACTACCTAAAGTTCAATGGCTGCGCTCAGCTGCCGTTTACTTAAAGAAATTAATTTCGTACGCTTTATTTTTTAATTTTATCTTATAATCGATAGTTTTTCATATAACGGAACGACCTTGCACGGGATAAAACGATCAAAATTTAATGGTGTATTAATTAGAGTTTTAGAAAAAAAACTTTAATTTTTAATTTTATCTTATAAATGGATAGTTTTTCATATAACAGAACGACCCTCCACGGGTTAAAACGATCAAAATTTAATGGTGTATAACACCACTTACACATTAACTTACTAAATTCACTCGGCACATAAGACTTCTCTCATAAAACCAGCTGGTCGTCCGAATGTCACCGTAAGGATCCAACAGAAAATCAGCGCCAGGTACATTTGCCTGACACGTGCTGAGCTGGACTCACATTTGGTGCAACACTGAGATGCACACCGCACTATGGCTCCCATCTTTGTATTTTTTTCTTTCTTTTCCTAAGTACAGCATGGCCGACGGATCTTGGCGCGTCTGAAGTTAGGCTCTGCGAACTTTAGCGCTCAAAATAAGCGCACCAAATAAATGATTTATAAAAGTAAATGCCAATAACAGTTGTTAACAGCAATAACAATTGCTATTGGCATAAATTTTTTCAAACCATTTATTTTTACAAGTGCACAAGCGCTATCGGTACAGACCTAGGGTTTATTGAAGAGCGCAAGTCCCACCACGGTCAAAGTAGAGATACGGCGATGAAGTTATTATTATAATTATAATCAATGTCAATTTTCTCTGTAGAAACAAGAGTCGAACACAGAGACTCTCCTAATGCCGTCAGATCGCGACTTCATCAACACCTACTATTTGGAAGAATGCGGAGAGCTGGTGAAGAAGCCTGTCCATGCGAGGCGCTGGTATGCCGGGAAGACGATGGAGCTGAATAGCGAAAACGAAAAGTTCTACAAAGACAAGTTGTGGCCCTTCGGTATTGTGATGTATGACGTTGATAGTTCAAGTGAGTATAAAAACAAACGAAACGAGAATCTAGGTTGCGCGCGACGTCTGCGCGACGGACTGGGCTTGTTTATGGAGACGCGGCGCGTTGGGCAGTCATCGTACATTGCTATACTATGTTTATGTTTGTGCGTGCGATGACGCGGCCCGCTGCTGCCATATACGACGAACGGCCAACGCGCCGCGTCTCCGTAAATACGCCCTAAGGGCTTGCTTAAGGAGACGCGGCGCGTTAGGCAGTCGTCGTATATTGCCATATGTTTGTGTTCGCGCGTGCGATGACATGGCCCGCTGCTGAAATGTACGACGAACGCCCAACACGCCGCGTCTCCGTAAACAAGCACTAAGCGTTTCACCTCATGTCGCTTATACCGCGTATATCGAAGGACTGAAACAATTTGTCTGCTGCGGTCTTTAGTGCGCCTCACCATCAACGATTGCATCACTGTTTACCATCAGGTGGGATCGCAGTTAAGCACTAGTTCATATTATTCAAAAAAAACCCGGCCAAGTGTGAGTAGGACTCGCATTAAGGGTTCCGTACCTTCGACTAGGTAAATAACAGAACAACAAAATAGGCAAAAAACGGCATTTTTGTATGGGTACCCCCCTTAAATATTAATTATATTATTAAATTAAAAATACAACTGAGTACTTTGTGAATATTTTAATCTGTTGCCATTATTGATATCAAGCAAAAAAGGGCAATAAAAATCGCGTCTATTGTATGGGAGCCCTCCTTAAATATTAATTTTATTTTGTTTTTAGTATTTGTTGTTATAGCGGCAACAGAAATACATAATTTGTGAAAAAGTCAACTGTCTAGCTATCGCGGTTCTTGAGATACAGCCTGGTGACAGACAGACGGACAGACGGAGAAGTCTTAGTAATAGGGTCCCATTTTTACCCTGTGGGTACGGAACCCTAAAAAATGCCGCTACTGGTAGCAGACTTGTTATCCCAACAAATGGACCTTAAAAACTATACTTACGCAGATGCTAAACCTCCCACAGATATGTCATCAGGGGTTGAGACGCTCGAGGATGCTATGAAGGTCATAGAACTGGCCAGCTGCATCGTCTTCCAACGGATCTCCAAGGACGAACCGCTGCAGCCCAAGAACCTGGTGTACTTCGGAATGGATGGAGAGGAGATCCCAAATCTTGGCTTCATGGAGGGGAAACAGGTTAGACAATATTGTGCGTCCAGCGAAACGATTCTAATTTTTGAGGGAATTTCAATTAAGGGACTGTCCATTAATCACGTGAGGCTCGAAAGGGGTGGGGGGAGGGGTCCATAAAAAATCACAAAATATCACAAGGGGGAGGGGGGTGTAGTAATATATCACGTGTATTTATTTTTTCGAAAGCAACTTGTAGTGTGACCTTGATTTCTCGATTTTGAGTTTTTCGCATTTCTTTCATTATTTTTATGTCAGTCAAAAACAACCTGCAACTTTTCTGTCTACCTATAAACGCTATTATTGTAGTCTTTAGTTTTCTATAATAAAATTACATGACACTTACACCTGTATTTTACAAATATAAAAAAAAAAAATCTTTGTAGGTACTAAAAAATACACGTGATATAGGAAAGAGGGGTTAGTCTTAAGCCTCACCATGTATCACCAAGAGCAGGGGGGGGGGGGGTAAAAACTACAAAAAAAAACATCACGTGATTAATGGACAGCCCCTAAGGAGTGAAATTCCCTCAGAAATTAGAATCGTTTATTTCAATTAGACCATTTACAGATTTACAGTAATTTTCTGCACTTTGGGGCCGTTCAAGTATAACGTAAGCAGATTTTTTTTTTTGCAAATATTAACACCCCCTCCTCTCTCAGCAGCAAAAGTAAGCAAAGCGCTCACCCTCCCCTCCGTGATTACGAATTTTAATTAATTTAATGAGCAAAAGTGGGCCACATCATCGCTTACCATCAAGTGAGATAGCGGTCAAACGTGAGCCTATGAATAATAATACTAAAAAAAAGTTACAAGTCTAAAATAAAGATATGCTTGAAATAGAGAAATTAAAAACAAATTTATTTTGGTATAGTAATTCAAATTATCAGTCATCAGTTCATGACACACGAATTCATGCCTTTAAGTTTTCAATGACATTGGATGTTTGCTGCTCATTGTAGTGTGTATGCTCACTTTCGTGTGATTTTGAAAAATCGACATCGTTCTCCTAAAAAAATATATAGGTAGGTACTGCTGACGTAATCACCATCCAGATCCCCCATCCCCATGTCATCAAAAATAAGCAAAGCAAAGGACCCTCCACCCCCTTGTAGTAATTACGTAATACTTAAATGGCCCCTTTGCGACTAAGGGCCAAATTCACCAAGAAACTAATCGCGATTATATAAAACAAATCGCAGTTTGAGCTCCTAATCGAGATTATAGCTTCATTTTGCGTTTCACTGCTATGAATTAAACCTAGTTTACGCTAAACTCAGTTTCAATTCTTTTGTTGTCGCCCGTGTTTACGACACGGGTCTTTAAACTAGATTACGCTGAGCTCAGTTTAGTTGAACTAAGTTTTTATATTGAATGATGCCCTTACTTGAAGGCGCCCTAGGTGCTCGATAACGGAGACGCGGCGCGTCATGCGGTCCGTCGTACATTGCCATATGTTTGTGTTTGCGCGAGCGATGACGCGGCCCGCTGCTGCATTGTACGACGAAACGTCCAACGCGCCGCGCAACGCACCGCGTCTCCGTAAACACGGCCTAAGAGCCCGTAGTAGGGCCTCCATCAAAATAACATAGAAATAACGTCTTACAGAGAGTAATACTATCTTCAATGGTCACCGGTGCCCCAGGACATACAGCACACACCCTCAGCCTTCTCATGCGTATCCTAGGGATACCGATGATGTCCAACCGCTATGACAGGAGCGTTCATCTTCAAGTCAATTGGAACAACGTTATTAAGGGTCAGTTACCTTTACAAACTTTTTTTTTTTATTGATATAAACTAGTGCTTGACTGCAATCCCACCTGATGTTAAGCAGTGATGCAATCGTTGATGGTGAGGCGCACTAGTTTATTAAGAGCCTATTCACTCTAGCCTTGAAGACACCTAAATTATAATCGGACGGGAAGACCGCAGCAGGCAAACTGTTCCAGTCTCTCGATGTACGCGGTATAAACGACGAGGCAAAACGCTTAGTCCGTACCGTAGAAGTTTCTACAACATAAGGGTGGATATTCGCCGTACGGGTTGTCCGATGGCGGAATTGAGATGGCGGAATTATGTCATGTAATTCCCGCGCACTCTCCAAAATGCATCCTGTAAAACACCGAAAGGCTGGCTACTCTACGCCTGTGCTCGAGGCTTTGTAGATTGGACTTGACCAACTTTCTATTAACTTGCAACCTATACACCGTGATATATGATACACTTCCATTCTTGAGGAACTAGGCGTCAAGGAACGCTTGTCCACGTTGGTGCGGGATCGTATTTTTAAATACTTTGGCCATATTTGTCGACGTGGGAGTGGCTCCATTGAACGCCTTGTTATAAAAGGAAAGGTGGACGGAACAAGGCCGCGTGGCAGATCACCGATGCAATGAACAAGTGCGCCCGAATGACTGCCAGCAGGCAAAAGTGACAGGAAGTCGTGCGACGTATCCTGGCAGCTTCTGAAGAGTTATCTTCGTGATAACCACGACCACTCTGACAATAGTGAAACGACCAAGAAGAAAAAGATACACCGTGAAATTTCAGTGATTGTTTTCCCGCGGTAGAACGACTTGCCGTAAGGAGTACTTACTTTCGAAACATTTATAAAAAATATAAAAAAAAAACTATTTACAAAAAAAAAAATAACATGCTTCACTAAAAAAAACACAATTGATCAAAATAACTTTAATTTCGGAATTCGGTGTATATGAAACAAACAATACCGAGAAATACCGACTTCCGAAATTACAAGTTATTTTGATAAATCTTTAACCGACTTCGAAAAGGAGGAGGTTCTATGTTCAGCTGTACGTATTTTTTTTAATGTATTGTCACCGATATCTCGGCCAATTGTGGACTGATTTTAAAAATTTTTGCTTTGATTAAGATTATACTCCCGAGTTGGTACCATAGAAATATTGTTTTGATCTGATGATGAACTATGAAGATATAGGACGGAACTCTTCAAAAAACCATTGCAGAACTGTCGTAACAAGCGGTGGCTGACTAAAGGAAGAAGGGAAGGGGATACGTAGAACTGTTCTGTACCTCTACCATGAGTTTTAAGCAATAGTATTCGTCGCTACTCGATATCGACGCCGTAAATATTTTGTATGGCAAATTTTGGTTCTGCAAGTGACCGCTAGAGGCGCTGCAAAATTTGCCATACAAAATATTTACGGCGTCGATATCGAGTAGCGACGAATACTATTGCTTAAAACTCATGGTAGAGGTACTGATGATGAAGCTGGAAGGTAGGTAAGAACCGGACTTCTATAATAAATCAGTGTATCCTAGCCGTGTTTGGTATTATTAGAATTGTCATGATGATTTGATGATGGAACCGAATGGCGGAAGGTACCTATCTAAGTTCGGCTGGGGGGTACTACAACTAAAAAGTGTGAAACAAAAAAAACATACAACCGACTTCAATGTAAAAAAAAAACACAAAAAGTGCAAAATAACTTTAATTACGGAAGTCGGTGTTTAATAACGAAGAGACTAAACTATTATTATACACCACTATTTTTTAATTATGGCAAATACTTAAAGGGCTTATTAGAAAAGGTCTTGTTATTATTTTAGTAAAGTCTCAATGCATAATATTCATAAACAGCAAAGTTATGAGCGTTTGTTTATATCCTCAAATCTCACGTAATTTCTGGAAACATTGTCCAGGTTATTGTTTATGAATGAAAAAATGTCGATAAAAATGGACAAACACTGCGCTTAGTATTTTCTAGTAGTAATTGTTATTAATAATGATTCAATTATGAATTTACCAATAATGACAAATTTTCGTGGACAATTTTGGAATTTCGTTTTTTGTACTTTTGACTACACAAATATGATCAGTAACGGGTACTGATTGAGCCCCATTTTTTTGTGCACTAATTAAAAAATAGGGGTGTAGAAACGCCGACTAAATTAAAGTAAGATAGTTTTAATTCCAACAGCTAAGGAGCATTACCTGGAACGCGATCCAATAGAAGGATGGATCCGGGATATAGAGGGTGAAGGGACAGCATATGACTTTGACAGCGTTACGCATGCGCCGGCCAACTACATGTGCACCGACTGTTCGCGTGGCGAACAGACCGTTACGCCTATACAGGTAAATAGCTAAACACATATAAACCACACACAACACACATAAACCACAAAATACACACACATACAACAACACCGCATATAAAACACACACACAACAACAACACAGTCATATAGGTACACCGTTAAATTTTAGTCGTTTTAATCCCGTGGAGGGTCGATACGGTACATGAAACACTATCGATTTGTAAAGATAAAATAAAACAACAAAGTACTTTTTTTCTAAATAAGTAAATTAATTTGAGTTCAAAATCTGTGTTTCATGTACCGAATCGACCCTCCACGGGATTAAAACGATCAAAATTTAACACTGTATACCACAACAATAGGGGCCGTTCAAGTATTACGTAAGCAGATTTTTGCAAATATTAACCCCTCCACCTACGGGCCTTGGTACAGGCAATGGACCGAAGCGAGAAGGAGTGGCAGGCGGTCGCCTCCTTCTGTGAAGCAATGATGCTAGCAAAGGAGGCCGCACGCTTGAGTCAACGGCCCTCACCGGCGGGATACCGATCCCGATTTCCGACCACCATAGGCGCGTGATTGCGGACGGCGAGCAATGGGTAGCTTACCGTCCGGTAACTGTCCGGACCGAGCCCAGGTCGTCGATGGCACGTGCCTCAAGGAGTTGTTAGCAAACCTTAATTGCCCAGCAGGGTCGAAGCCTCTGAGGGCATGGATTCGCTTCTGCACCAGATGAAATCCTGGCAAAAGCTCCTAATACCTATTTACAATAGTCCATTTTGATACAAGTGCAGAAAGTTTACCATTGCGACAGAGGCGGAATTCGCACGAGCCGTAGGCGAGTGTGTTATGGAGCCGAGGACTGCAGTGACTTTGCGCGTGTGGCAAACGACGTTTCACTCGTGGGGGTTGACGCGCGCCTGATACAATTATTACAATAAAATTGTGGCAGGCGCGAGCACGCTCACTTTTCCGCACTAGTACAGAAAACAGTTAATTTCGTGCTTAGAAGCGGTGTAATGAGCGGGTTTTCGAATAAGTGTATTGAAAAATAAATATCATTTGTATTTCAGGATTATCTATGGCAGAGGACGCTGTCTATGGGACACAGGACCGACCTCAGCCCTGCAGACATTGAGATGGTGAAGCTACTGTACAACAGACAATGTCAGATGCGATTCTCGGAAGATATTAAGAAATAATTAAATGATCACTGAAATAAACATTACAATAATATCATGGTTTCATTGAATGGGAACTATACTCCGAAATGTTCTTTTTTTATTGTTGATAAGTTCGCGCTTGACCGCTATCTCACCTGATGGAAAGCGACGATTCGGTCGACGATGGAGCGCGCTTTAGAAGTAACCAATTCACTCTTGACTTAAAGATTCCCGGGTTGTAGCTATCAGGAAACACAGACTCCGGCAGGGAATTCCACTCCTTAGCTGTACGCACAATGAATGTGTTCTCAAAACGCTTTGTGCGTATAGGTGGCACGTCCAGTGTGGATGTGGTGTGCATGTAGTCGTGCCGGTGGAGAACTTTAATGTTTTATTACGTAGCGACACTGGTGCGGGGCGCAGCTGCCCGCGACGGAGCATTTTTGTATGAGACCGCGCTGCGCCCACATAACGCAACATTGGCCCTTTTTTTTTGGTAGGTAAAATCATCCAATGACAAATCCCGACCTTGGGCGGAGCGGGAAGTAGTGTCAGACTCTTACTGACTAAAAACCTACCCCGTTCCTTCGTTGCCTATCGTGCCGGGGCCGGGTATTCCTTTCGGAAGCTGACCCATGACCTCAGCAGGCTTCGACCCTGCCTGCCTGCAGCTAGCAGGCTGGGCCTCAACGGTTTGCTGACAGCTCCTTGAGGCGTGCGGGAACAGTACGCGCCGTCGACGACTTGGGCTCGGACGATCGGACAGCGTGCTACCCATTGCACGCCGTCCGCAAGCCCGCGCCTACGGTGGCCGGAAATCGGGATCGGAATCCCGGCGGCGGCTGGGGCGAGCGCCCCGTTGCCTCTGCCTGATGCGGTCAGCCTCCTTTGCTAGCATTACTGCTTCGCAGAAGGAGGCGACCGCCTGCCATCCCTCCTCACTCCGGACCATGGCCTGAACCAAGGCCCGGCGAGAGAGATCGCTGCCGCCGATCGCCCCCACGAACATTGAGGTTCGTTCGAAAAGAAAACAAAAATCTTTAGTTTTATTTTACATGTGTATTATTCAGACTACATTTAAAAATAACATCAAGACATCTTGAAGTATCTTTCAATAACTACAAATACATCTTAAGATGTAAATATACAATTTACGAGTCATCATGATCAGTGAAAAGGCCATAAACATAACTTTTGTGGTCTTCAAACAGGTGTACAATACGCGGCATAAAAGTTGAACCAAAATGGCGATCGACTTTCAATGGGCAAACAATGTCGGGTTCCAATCGAAGTGCGGCACAGCAGGGGGCTGCGCGTAACCATAGCAACGACGACCATTTTAGTTCAATTTATTTGCCGCGTCCTATACCTGTACTCGCTATTAGACAATTAAAACAAATCTTTCTTACTGTTCATTCAATCGATTTTGACTTTACCGTTAATTTTTTTTTAATCCTGTGGAGGGTCGATTCCGTACATGAAACACTATCGATTTGGATAAAAAAGAAATTAAAGCACTTTAAAAAAAAAACTCGAATTCATTTACACATAATATACGAAATTAATTTCTTTGAGTAAACGTCAGCTGAGCAAGTCCAATGACCTGCAGGTAGGTAGTACGCAACAACTAACAACTACCTACAGGTCAGTGAACTTGCTCAGCTGACGCGTATATTAATTCGAATTTTAGAATTACAAATCGATAGTGTTTCATGTACCGGATTGACCCTCCACGGGATTAAAACGATCAAAATTTAACGATGAGTTAGATGGACGACTTAAGTATAAGTCCCATAATAAGTAATTGTACAAATTCCATTAATATTTGGTGTACAATAAGTATATTTAACGCAAAAAAAGATATTTAATGACAGATATCCTACATGAACAATTTGGCCAAAAGTGGATTGTCACATCATCAAACGTTTACAATCTGGCCAGTTTTAGTTGGCCATATCATGACATCATATATACAATAATCACATAACCACAACATATACAATATACATGACAAAACAAAATGTGTCCAATACGCCATAGTCACGACTACACGACAGACTTAAACGCTAATAAATCTTATGAGAAAGTATTGCTTTTTTATTTGTTTTGCTAAAGGTCACTTTTGCTTTTTTGACATGGCGGTCACATCTCAACAACTGCATTTAGATGTACCGTATGGGTAGATCACGATTTGAAATACTTTTTATTTCATTAATACACCGTTAAACTTTGGTCGTTTTAATCCCGTGGAGGGTCGATCTGGTACATGAAACACTATCGATTTGTAAACATAAAATTAAAAAATTAATTACTTTTTTTTTCTAAAACTCGAATATTATGCATGTACGAAATTAACTTCTTTAAGTACACGAGTCAATGACCTTGTTGGTAGTTGTTGGTCGTTGCTACTCACTACCTAAAGTTCATTAGCCTCGCTCAGCGGACGTTTACTTAAAGAAATTAATTTCGTACATGCGTAAATTAATACGAGTTAAAAAAAAATACTTTATTTTTTAATTTTATCTTTACAAATCGATAGTGTTTCATTTAGCGAATCAACCCTCCACGGGATTAAAACGATCAAAATTATTAACGGTGAATAATTATACAACATAATTTTTAGTACATGCGAAACCTGAAACACGTGTCTAGTATTTTTATGTAAAGAATCTATGTACAAAATTTCATGACCATATCACGAAAAATCACAAAGTTATAAGCTTATTATGCTACCTGGTTGTCCCCACAAATACATGGTCACCGGGCCATCCGGGCGACTGAGGGATGTTTTTCTACCGCAACCAGCTGTGCGCTGTCTCTAATGCCCGCTATGACCTGCTGTAACCTGTGCTGTACTTAGAGTCGGCGGTGTCCAACTTGTGACCTTTTTTAAATATTTTTGGAAAAAAAAACTAACATGGTGTAAAAACTATTGGAATCTATTCAGTTAATGATTCTGAACAAACTATATAAGGTTTCGCGTATACTAAAAATAATGTTGTAGTTTGACGCGAATAAAGCCGCTAGCGAAAGCTAGTTTACAAATGTTTATAGCTATAGGCAGTGCATTTGGAATAAAACATTCTAGGTACGGTCAGGGGTCAAAAGTGCAGTTGCAATCTAACAATGCTAAACTGTCTAAAATTTCTTTGTAGTAGAAGTCCAGTGTTCTGCAACTAGTTTATTCGATATTTTAGATTATATGCTACAAACCAAATCGGTCATGATCCATTGACCCTCTTTTACAAAGAAATTTTACATACTTTAGTATCGGTAGAGTGCAACTGCACTTTTGTGCCCTGACTGTACACACCATTTTGCGTTAAAATTAGACAATCAAACAACATTTTTACTGTCCGTACAAACGAATTTCACTCTTATTGTGTTGGTAGCAAGACAAATGGCGAATGCAGTAAATAGTTGGTATTTTAACCACTTTTTAGGGTTCCGGACCTCAAAAGGAAATAACAGAACCCTTATAGGATCACTTTGTTGTCAGTCTGCCTGTATACGAAAACCTTTTATCTCGAGAACGCGTGGAGGTAACGAGTTGAAATTAAAACTATACATTGAGGTTTGCGGTCCTTTGAAGCTGTCAAAAAATCACTAATAACTGCATGTTTAAAGTTTTCAGATTTATTCCTATACTTGTGCTATGAGACCTTGCTTTGTGCCAAATTTCAGGATTCTAGTTTAACGGGAAGTGCTCATGAATTTTGATTCCTTTGAGAGTGTCGAAATATACGTCTTTTATAACATAAAGTAGGTCGTTTACGTTTTTTTCCCGTTAACTTAAAAGTTTGATTTTTTTCGCAGCTTCAAGGAACCGCAGACTTAAATATATGGTTTAAATTTCAACTCTATACCTCCACGCGTTCTCTAGATAACGAGTCTTGATAGACAGACAGACGGACAACATAGTGATCCCATAAAAAGGTTCCGTTTTTTCCTTTTGAGGTTTGGAACCCTAAAAAATACTTTTTTGGATTCGGAAAAATCGTTAAGACTCGATTTGGGAATATTTACATAAAATTAGCTTGTACGGAACCCTCAGTGCGCGAGTCTGACTTGCTTTGCTGCAAGTTTTTTACTTTTAATGCCACCCTTATGCCTACGGAATAGAGCTTGAAATCACTTGAACAGACAGTATAAAAGGTTTGTTTGAATGTCTAATGTTACTGGGAATGGAGTTTGTTATCTTATCTTATAAATTTACGTTTAATACTAAACTACACATACTCACGTTAAGAAAATAGTGTATCATCCTCTAATTGTAAAATAAAAGCGTATTCATATTGAGGTAAAACTTAGGTTATTTTTATTAAAACAAATTCTTGACGAGTCTAGTGGTCAGTAGCCTTTACTGCTATGCCGGAGGTCGTGAGTTCTATTCCCACCCTAGATAAATGTGTGTGATACCACTATACCAACAGGCCAGTCAATTTGGAATTATCACTCTATTTTTTTTTTTTTTTTACTTGGCAGGTTCGCGCTTGACCACTATCTCACCTGACGGTAAGCGATGATGCGGTCGACGATGGAGCACGCTTGCCTAGAAGTAACCTATTCACTCTTCACTTAAAGATACCCAGGTTGAGGGGGAGATATTATTTTTTTCTTATTATTAATTAAGTTCATTGGGTACGCGACTTTCCCTTTTCCTATGACCATTTGCTCAAGAATGATAGCATAGCATCAGCCTTGTAATGCTCCCACTGCTGGTACTCAGGCCTCCTCTCTAGGAGAGGAACAGGCCATAATCCACCACGCGGGTCCAGTGCGGGTTGGTGGATGTCACATGTCTTCGAATTTTTGGTTCTAGGAACATGCCGGTTTCCTCACGATGTTTTCCTTCACCGCTTTGAAGACAGTGGTTAAGAAATAAATTACACAAAGTATTGCGCCTGGCTGGGTTTGAACCCGCGAACTACAACTCGTAAGCCGCGGCCGTTACCACTCTTAGAGGATGATGGTTCACTATATTCTTAACGCGTATAGGCTAATGACTGAATTCATTTCGAAGGTTACAACTTTTTAAACTTGTTTATGTTTTAAGTTTGATTCAACAGATAATTATGAGTCCACGATATCCTAGCAACATCTTTACAAGAAGAAACATGTTTTTTATAGATCTCCTTCGTATCCGCAACAAAATCGCACAAGCCGCAAGGCAAAATTGGCGCCATTTCGCATTTGTCACAAGAAAAATCCACCGTTCCTTTTTCGGATTTTTCAACACAATAATCGCAAGTTTTTAGTCGATTTTTGTCATCATCCAAATCGATTTTACTATCACTATTTTTGTTTTCGTTTTCTGTGGACTCGTCTTTGACATCTGTCAAACAAATCGGAACTACATTTTCGATTTTTTTCAAACGGTTACTGCCTTTGCAATGTTTGAAGAAATCGTTAAGTTTTCCTCGCACAGAGTCTATTTTAATCGTTTTTGTGTTATCAAATTTTATTTTTTCTGAATTACATTCGTTTTTTAATTTTTCTGGTGTTATTTTGTACACAGTTATGAATTCACTTAGATCCTTAGTTTTTTTATTAGGAACAATATCATTTGAGGAATTTGCTGTTATTATCTTACCCATAAAGTTAAACCTACTATTTAAATCATTAGTGTTACCTGAACTAGAATTTGAACGAGTATCTAAAACTACATCATCAGATTTTTTTCTAGAACTAATTTCGTCTAAATTATCATCAATAAAGTCTGTACGAAAGACCGGACTCCTTATCAAGAATTCGTCTTTAATTTCTTTTTTTATTTCTATTGATAATATTTCCCTATCTATACTCTCGTTTTTTGACGCCGTATTATTTTCTTTTTCAATCATTTCTTGTTTTATTTCAATGTCGTCTACTTCACTTTTAATTTTTAATGTGTCATTTGATCCGGTCTGTGGTTGTTCAATAGGAATCTCCATTTCTTCAAGATTTTTTAGGATTTCTTCTTCATTGAAACTTAAATCTGAAAAATCCCCTTCGCTTTCGGATAATTTCCTATTCGTTTGTTTGTCCATACTTTTCTCTTCATTCTTATGTTGATTAGTTTTGTTCTTAATATTACCGAGTATGTTTTCTAATTTCTGTTTTTTCTTGACGAATTTTTCGTCTGTATTTTTATCCTTTTGTTTCATGTTTTGTTCATTTTTTACTATTATGTTCGAGTTGTTTGATGTTGTGTTAGTTACGATTTTTCTCTTTTTATTTGCATTAGAAATCTTTTCGGGCGGTGGTTCTGGCAATTTTGTGTGTATGGAATCTGAAAAAAAATAAAACGAATTGTCAAATTTTGTTACTAGTACAACAAGAACGTTTTTTGGATCTGCGACTGTGGTACATCATCATCATTTCAGCCCAAAGACGTCCACTGCTGGACATAGGCCTCCCCCAAATGTCGCCACAATGAACGGTCCTCTGCGTGTCGCATCCATCGGATTCCCGCAGCTTTTATGGGGTCACCGGTCCACATTGTAGGAGGCCTTCCAACGCTGTGTCTTCCGGTACGCGGCCGTCTTTATATACACCGTTAAATTTTGGTCGTTTTAATACCGTGGAGGGTCGAATCTGTACATGAAACACTATCAATTTGTAAAGATAAAATTAAAAAATAAAGTACTTTTTTTTTCTAAAAGTCGAGGTAATATACGCATATGTACGAAATTATTATTTTTTAGTAAACGAGTCAATGACCTTGTAGGTAGTTGTCGGTCGTTGCGTCCTAACTACGTACAATTCAGTGGCCTCGCTCAGCTGACGTTTACTTGAAGAAATTGATTTCGTACATACGTAAATTAATTCGAGTTTAAAAAGAAGTACTTTATTTTTTAATTTTCTCTTTACAAACCGATAGTATTTCATGTACCGAATCGACCCTCCACGGGATTAAAACGACCAAAATTTAACGGTGTATATTGTATAGACGCGCCGCACACGTGTAGCCGGTGGCCGTCACTCGCGACGGCAGTGTCCGCGACTCACCACTTATGGTCGCTACGGGCCACGCAAAACGCAACACCCGCCACTGTCACACTGCTCCACCCACCGCGCTGTTAACCGCTAGACGTTCTACGTATCGCGTGCGTCACCATGCCTAGTTTCCATGCGCGAGAAAACTTTCCGTGTGTTTGGAGTCCAATATAAATATAAGACTACGCAGTAGGTTTTAAAATATGGCGGCTTCCGAACACCAGTGGCTGTTGCTTGCTTCTGATACTGTTACAAATGTGGCGGTAGCGCGCAACAGTCTCCGGTAGCTGTGGTCACCGGTGGCTGTCGCGTGTGATGTGGTGGAAAAATTTCAGGAATTAATCTTTTGAATATCGGAATTAGAGACACAATAGAAAAACAATAGGTGTACGAACGCCGGCGTTCGCTTCGGGCTTGAGTAATCAGTGGCCCGTTTGCGCCGAGCCTTAATTCTCGAAGTCTTCTTTACGGATAAATAAACTGAGCATTGAAGGTAGATCGCCATTTTGGTTCAACTTATATGCCGCGTATTGTAGCAGCCGTGACAGCTCGCTGACAGACGGACGGCCGGCAGTAAACGCAAGTCATAACCACTTTGCTTTTTCTAGAAAAAATAACACGATCACCAAGTTCGCCATGTCTGGTATAAAAACGTGATAAATATATCTTGAATTACCTTCATCAAATCCCCCATCAGGCGGGTCCTCCCACCACACAGGACTGGGGCAGGTCAGGATCTCCATGAAGTCTTCATCACTAAGACTCCTAGTCTCCTCCATCATTCTCACCATATCTTGCATGCTTAGTTCTGGACTGCTACAAGATCTAATGGACTTCGTGGACCCTCGCGGTGTCTTCATCATTTGGGGAGGATCTGGCTTGGTAGACGGTGATTTGATGCCTGTAAGAAATGATTTAGGCTATCAAATGAATATTATACGAATTCTGTTTCAAAGTAATTTTATTATGAACCGTTAAATTTTACTCGTTTTAATCCCGCGGAGGGTCGATTCGGTACATGAAATACTATCGATTTGTAAAGAAAAAATTAAAAAATAAAGTACTTTTTTCAAAAACTCGAATTAATATATGCATATACGAAATAAATTTCTTTAAGTCCGCGGTCCGCAA